>OY783218.1:14046554-15303954 GCA_963678705.1 Panorpa germanica | reverse complement strand
GCCACACTAGAGCCATGCATTCAATGGATTGCACAAGCATTACACAAGCGTTACATTCAACAATGACATAGCATGCTTACAACGTTAACTGTAAGGTACAATATATACCTAGGAGGCTCAAATTTTAATATGAGATAGTCTAAACACTCCTTTATAAATTTTATATACAGTTTCTATTAGGAGCCTTTAGGGGCCACGCTAGAGCCATGTATTCCATGGGTTGCACAAGCTTTACATTTATTGACATAGCATGCTTGGAACGTTAATTACAGAGCACAGTTTAGAGCTAGGAATCTGAAATTTTTATATGAGGTAGTATAGACACTCCTTTATAAATTTTATATACAGTTTCTATTAGGAGCCTTAAGGGGGCCACACTAGAGCCATGCATTCAATGGATTGCACAAGCATTACACAAGCGTTACATTCAACAATGACATAGCATGCTTACAACGTTAACTGTAAGGTACAATATATACCTAGGAGGCTCAAATTTTAATATGAGATAGTCTAAACACTCCTTTATAAATTTTATATACAGTTTCTATTAGGAGCCTTTAGGGGGCCACGCTAGAGCCATGTATTCCATGGGTTGCACAAGCTTTACATTTATTGACATAGCATGCTTGGAACGTTAATTACAGAGCACAGTTTAGAGCTGGGAATCTGAAATTTTTATATGAGGTAGTATAGACACTCCTTTATAAATTTTATATACAGTTTCTATTAGGAGCCTTAAGGGGGCCACACTAGAGCCATGCATATTATGGGTTTGCACAAGCGTTATAAATTTATTCTCTATTTAGAGGTTGCAAGAGAATCTATATAGTATTTTTTGAAACCTCAATTTAGAGGTTGCAAGAAAATCTATATAGTATTTTTTGAAACCTCAATTTAGAGGTTGCAAGAAAATCTATATAGTATTTTTTGAAACCTCAATTTAGAGGTTGCAAGAAAATCTATATAGTATTTTTTGAAACCTCAATTTAGAGGTTGCAAGAAAATCTATATAGTATTTTTTGAAACCTCAATTTAGAGGTTGCAAGAAAATCTATATAGTATTTTTTGAAACCTCAATTTATGTTATGAATGTATGTTACCCTAATACATTTCTTTTTCAAAAATTATTTAAAGTTTACAATAAAATGTATTTATTTTTATGTATTAGCGCTACGACATTTTATATGACATAATGCTATGCTTGGAACGTTAATTACAGAGCACAGTTTAGAGCTGGGAATCTGAAATTTTTATATGAGGTAGTATAGACACTCCTTTATAAATTTTATATACAGTTTCTATTAGGAGCCTTAAGGGGGCCACACTAGAGCCATGCATTCAATGGATTGCACAAGCATTACACAAGCGTTACATTCAACAATGACATAGCATGCTTACAACGTTAACTGTAAGGTACAATATATACCTAGGAGGCTCAAATTTTAATATGAGATAGTCTAAACACTCCTTTATAAATTTTATATACAGTTTCTATTAGGAGCCTTTAGGGGGCCACGCTAGAGCCATGTATTCCATGGGTTGCACAAGCTTTACATTTATTGACATAGCATGCTTGGAACGTTAATTACAGAGCACAGTTTAGAGCTAGGAATCTGAAATTTTTATATGAGGTAGTATAGACACTCCTTTATAAATTTTATATACAGTTTCTATTAGGAGCCTTAAGGGGGCCACACTAGAGCCATGCATTCAATGGATTGCACAAGCATTACACAAGCGTTACATTCAACAATGACATAGCATGCTTACAACGTTAACTGTAAGGTACAATATATACCTAGGAGGCTCAAATTTTAATATGAGATAGTCTAAACACTCCTTTATAAATTTTATATACAGTTTCTATTAGGAGCCTTTAGGGGGCCACGCTAGAGCCATGTATTCCATGGGTTGCACAAGCTTTACATTTATTGACATAGCATGCTTGGAACGTTAATTACAGAGCACAGTTTAGAGCTGGGAATCTGAAATTTTTATATGAGGTAGTATAGACACTCCTTTATAAATTTTATATACAGTTTCTATTAGGAGCCTTAAGGGGGCCACACTAGAGCCATGCATATTATGGGTTTGCACAAGCGTTATAAATTTATTCTCTATTTAGAGGTTGCAAGAGAATCTATATAGTATTTTTTGAAACCTCAATTTAGAGGTTGCAAGAAAATCTATATAGTATTTTTTGAAACCTCAATTTAGAGGTTGCAAGAAAATCTATATAGTATTTTTTGAAACCTCAATTTAGAGGTTGCAAGAAAATCTATATAGTATTTTTTGAAACCTCAATTTAGAGGTTGCAAGAAAATCTATATAGTATTTTTTGAAACCTCAATTTAGAGGTTGCAAGAAAATCTATATAGTATTTTTTGAAACCTCAATTTATGTTATGAATGTATGTTACCCTAATACATTTCTTTTTCAAAAATTATTTAAAGTTTACAATAAAATGTATTTATTTTTATGTATTAGCGCTACGACATTTTATATGACATAATGCTATGCTTGGAACGTTAATTACAGAGCACAGTTTAGAGCTGGGAATCTGAAATTTTTATATGAGGTAGTATAGACACTCCTTTATAAATTTTATATACAGTTTCTATTAGGAGCCTTAAGGGGGCCACACTAGAGCCATGCATTCAATGGATTGCACAAGCATTACACAAGCGTTACATTCAACAATGACATAGCATGCTTACAACGTTAACTGTAAGGTACAATATATACCTAGGAGGCTCAAATTTTAATATGAGATAGTCTAAACACTCCTTTATAAATTTTATATACAGTTTCTATTAGGAGCCTTTAGGGGGCCACGCTAGAGCCATGTATTCCATGGGTTGCACAAGCTTTACATTTATTGACATAGCATGCTTGGAACGTTAATTACAGAGCACAGTTTAGAGCTAGGAATCTGAAATTTTTATATGAGGTAGTATAGACACTCCTTTATAAATTTTATATACAGTTTCTATTAGGAGCCTTAAGGGGGCCACACTAGAGCCATGCATTCAATGGATTGCACAAGCATTACACAAGCGTTACATTCAACAATGACATAGCATGCTTACAACGTTAACTGTAAGGTACAATATATACCTAGGAGGCTCAAATTTTAATATGAGATAGTCTAAACACTCCTTTATAAATTTTATATACAGTTTCTATTAGGAGCCTTTAGGGGGCCACGCTAGAGCCATGTATTCCATGGGTTGCACAAGCTTTACATTTATTGACATAGCATGCTTGGAACGTTAATTACAGAGCACAGTTTAGAGCTGGGAATCTGAAATTTTTATATGAGGTAGTATAGACACTCCTTTATAAATTTTATATACAGTTTCTATTAGGAGCCTTAAGGGGGCCACACTAGAGCCATGCATATTATGGGTTTGCACAAGCGTTATAAATTTATTCTCTATTTAGAGGTTGCAAGAGAATCTATATAGTATTTTTTGAAACCTCAATTTAGAGGTTGCAAGAAAATCTATATAGTATTTTTTGAAACCTCAATTTAGAGGTTGCAAGAAAATCTATATAGTATTTTTTGAAACCTCAATTTAGAGGTTGCAAGAAAATCTATATAGTATTTTTTGAAACCTCAATTTAGAGGTTGCAAGAAAATCTATATAGTATTTTTTGAAACCTCAATTTAGAGGTTGCAAGAAAATCTATATAGTATTTTTTGAAACCTCAATTTATGTTATGAATGTATGTTACCCTAATACATTTCTTTTTCAAAAATTATTTAAAGTTTACAATAAAATGTATTTATTTTTATGTATTAGCGCTACGACATTTTATATGACATAATGCTATGCTTGGAACGTTAATTACAGAGCACAGTTTAGAGCTGGGAATCTGAAATTTTTATATGAGGTAGTATAGACACTCCTTTATAAATTTTATATACAGTTTCTATTAGGAGCCTTAAGGGGGCCACACTAGAGCCATGCATTCAATGGATTGCACAAGCATTACACAAGCGTTACATTCAACAATGACATAGCATGCTTACAACGTTAACTGTAAGGTACAATATATACCTAGGAGGCTCAAATTTTAATATGAGATAGTCTAAACACTCCTTTATAAATTTTATATACAGTTTCTATTAGGAGCCTTTAGGGGGCCACGCTAGAGCCATGTATTCCATGGGTTGCACAAGCTTTACATTTATTGACATAGCATGCTTGGAACGTTAATTACAGAGCACAGTTTAGAGCTAGGAATCTGAAATTTTTATATGAGGTAGTATAGACACTCCTTTATAAATTTTATATACAGTTTCTATTAGGAGCCTTAAGGGGGCCACACTAGAGCCATGCATTCAATGGATTGCACAAGCATTACACAAGCGTTACATTCAACAATGACATAGCATGCTTACAACGTTAACTGTAAGGTACAATATATACCTAGGAGGCTCAAATTTTAATATGAGATAGTCTAAACACTCCTTTATAAATTTTATATACAGTTTCTATTAGGAGCCTTTAGGGGGCCACGCTAGAGCCATGTATTCCATGGGTTGCACAAGCTTTACATTTATTGACATAGCATGCTTGGAACGTTAATTACAGAGCACAGTTTAGAGCTGGGAATCTGAAATTTTTATATGAGGTAGTATAGACACTCCTTTATAAATTTTATATACAGTTTCTATTAGGAGCCTTAAGGGGGCCACACTAGAGCCATGCATATTATGGGTTTGCACAAGCGTTATAAATTTATTCTCTATTTAGAGGTTGCAAGAGAATCTATATAGTATTTTTTGAAACCTCAATTTAGAGGTTGCAAGAAAATCTATATAGTATTTTTTGAAACCTCAATTTAGAGGTTGCAAGAAAATCTATATAGTATTTTTTGAAACCTCAATTTAGAGGTTGCAAGAAAATCTATATAGTATTTTTTGAAACCTCAATTTAGAGGTTGCAAGAAAATCTATATAGTATTTTTTGAAACCTCAATTTAGAGGTTGCAAGAAAATCTATATAGTATTTTTTGAAACCTCAATTTATGTTATGAATGTATGTTACCCTAATACATTTCTTTTTCAAAAATTATTTAAAGTTTACAATAAAATGTATTTATTTTTATGTATTAGCGCTACGACATTTTATATGACATAATGCTATGCTTGGAACGTTAATTACAGAGCACAGTTTAGAGCTGGGAATCTGAAATTTTTATATGAGGTAGTATAGACACTCCTTTATAAATTTTATATACAGTTTCTATTAGGAGCCTTAAGGGGGCCACACTAGAGCCATGCATTCAATGGATTGCACAAGCATTACACAAGCGTTACATTCAACAATGACATAGCATGCTTACAACGTTAACTGTAAGGTACAATATATACCTAGGAGGCTCAAATTTTAATATGAGATAGTCTAAACACTCCTTTATAAATTTTATATACAGTTTCTATTAGGAGCCTTTAGGGGGCCACGCTAGAGCCATGTATTCCATGGGTTGCACAAGCTTTACATTTATTGACATAGCATGCTTGGAACGTTAATTACAGAGCACAGTTTAGAGCTAGGAATCTGAAATTTTTATATGAGGTAGTATAGACACTCCTTTATAAATTTTATATACAGTTTCTATTAGGAGCCTTAAGGGGGCCACACTAGAGCCATGCATTCAATGGATTGCACAAGCATTACACAAGCGTTACATTCAACAATGACATAGCATGCTTACAACGTTAACTGTAAGGTACAATATATACCTAGGAGGCTCAAATTTTAATATGAGATAGTCTAAACACTCCTTTATAAATTTTATATACAGTTTCTATTAGGAGCCTTTAGGGGGCCACGCTAGAGCCATGTATTCCATGGGTTGCACAAGCTTTACATTTATTGACATAGCATGCTTGGAACGTTAATTACAGAGCACAGTTTAGAGCTGGGAATCTGAAATTTTTATATGAGGTAGTATAGACACTCCTTTATAAATTTTATATACAGTTTCTATTAGGAGCCTTAAGGGGGCCACACTAGAGCCATGCATATTATGGGTTTGCACAAGCGTTATAAATTTATTCTCTATTTAGAGGTTGCAAGAGAATCTATATAGTATTTTTTGAAACCTCAATTTAGAGGTTGCAAGAAAATCTATATAGTATTTTTTGAAACCTCAATTTAGAGGTTGCAAGAAAATCTATATAGTATTTTTTGAAACCTCAATTTAGAGGTTGCAAGAAAATCTATATAGTATTTTTTGAAACCTCAATTTAGAGGTTGCAAGAAAATCTATATAGTATTTTTTGAAACCTCAATTTAGAGGTTGCAAGAAAATCTATATAGTATTTTTTGAAACCTCAATTTATGTTATGAATGTATGTTACCCTAATACATTTCTTTTTCAAAAATTATTTAAAGTTTACAATAAAATGTATTTATTTTTATGTATTAGCGCTACGACATTTTATATGACATAATGCTATGCTTGGAACGTTAATTACAGAGCACAGTTTAGAGCTGGGAATCTGAAATTTTTATATGAGGTAGTATAGACACTCCTTTATAAATTTTATATACAGTTTCTATTAGGAGCCTTAAGGGGGCCACACTAGAGCCATGCATTCAATGGATTGCACAAGCATTACACAAGCGTTACATTCAACAATGACATAGCATGCTTACAACGTTAACTGTAAGGTACAATATATACCTAGGAGGCTCAAATTTTAATATGAGATAGTCTAAACACTCCTTTATAAATTTTATATACAGTTTCTATTAGGAGCCTTTAGGGGGCCACGCTAGAGCCATGTATTCCATGGGTTGCACAAGCTTTACATTTATTGACATAGCATGCTTGGAACGTTAATTACAGAGCACAGTTTAGAGCTAGGAATCTGAAATTTTTATATGAGGTAGTATAGACACTCCTTTATAAATTTTATATACAGTTTCTATTAGGAGCCTTAAGGGGGCCACACTAGAGCCATGCATTCAATGGATTGCACAAGCATTACACAAGCGTTACATTCAACAATGACATAGCATGCTTACAACGTTAACTGTAAGGTACAATATATACCTAGGAGGCTCAAATTTTAATATGAGATAGTCTAAACACTCCTTTATAAATTTTATATACAGTTTCTATTAGGAGCCTTTAGGGGGCCACGCTAGAGCCATGTATTCCATGGGTTGCACAAGCTTTACATTTATTGACATAGCATGCTTGGAACGTTAATTACAGAGCACAGTTTAGAGCTGGGAATCTGAAATTTTTATATGAGGTAGTATAGACACTCCTTTATAAATTTTATATACAGTTTCTATTAGGAGCCTTAAGGGGGCCACACTAGAGCCATGCATATTATGGGTTTGCACAAGCGTTATAAATTTATTCTCTATTTAGAGGTTGCAAGAGAATCTATATAGTATTTTTTGAAACCTCAATTTAGAGGTTGCAAGAAAATCTATATAGTATTTTTTGAAACCTCAATTTAGAGGTTGCAAGAAAATCTATATAGTATTTTTTGAAACCTCAATTTAGAGGTTGCAAGAAAATCTATATAGTATTTTTTGAAACCTCAATTTAGAGGTTGCAAGAAAATCTATATAGTATTTTTTGAAACCTCAATTTAGAGGTTGCAAGAAAATCTATATAGTATTTTTTGAAACCTCAATTTATGTTATGAATGTATGTTACCCTAATACATTTCTTTTTCAAAAATTATTTAAAGTTTACAATAAAATGTATTTATTTTTATGTATTAGCGCTACGACATTTTATATGACATAATGCTATGCTTGGAACGTTAATTACAGAGCACAGTTTAGAGCTGGGAATCTGAAATTTTTATATGAGGTAGTATAGACACTCCTTTATAAATTTTATATACAGTTTCTATTAGGAGCCTTAAGGGGGCCACACTAGAGCCATGCATTCAATGGATTGCACAAGCATTACACAAGCGTTACATTCAACAATGACATAGCATGCTTACAACGTTAACTGTAAGGTACAATATATACCTAGGAGGCTCAAATTTTAATATGAGATAGTCTAAACACTCCTTTATAAATTTTATATACAGTTTCTATTAGGAGCCTTTAGGGGGCCACGCTAGAGCCATGTATTCCATGGGTTGCACAAGCTTTACATTTATTGACATAGCATGCTTGGAACGTTAATTACAGAGCACAGTTTAGAGCTAGGAATCTGAAATTTTTATATGAGGTAGTATAGACACTCCTTTATAAATTTTATATACAGTTTCTATTAGGAGCCTTAAGGGGGCCACACTAGAGCCATGCATTCAATGGATTGCACAAGCATTACACAAGCGTTACATTCAACAATGACATAGCATGCTTACAACGTTAACTGTAAGGTACAATATATACCTAGGAGGCTCAAATTTTAATATGAGATAGTCTAAACACTCCTTTATAAATTTTATATACAGTTTCTATTAGGAGCCTTTAGGGGGCCACGCTAGAGCCATGTATTCCATGGGTTGCACAAGCTTTACATTTATTGACATAGCATGCTTGGAACGTTAATTACAGAGCACAGTTTAGAGCTGGGAATCTGAAATTTTTATATGAGGTAGTATAGACACTCCTTTATAAATTTTATATACAGTTTCTATTAGGAGCCTTAAGGGGGCCACACTAGAGCCATGCATTCAATGGATTGCACAAGCATTACACAAGCGTTACATTCAACAATGACATAGCATGCTTACAACGTTAACTGTAAGGTACAATATATACCTAGGAGGCTCAAATTTTAATATGAGATAGTCTAAACACTCCTTTATAAATTTTATATACAGTTTCTATTAGGAGCCTTTAGGGGGCCACGCTAGAGCCATGTATTCCATGGGTTGCACAAGCTTTACATTTATTGACATAGCATGCTTGGAACGTTAATTACAGAGCACAGTTTAGAGCTGGGAATCTGAAATTTTTATATGAGGTAGTATAGACACTCCTTTATAAATTTTATATACAGTTTCTATTAGGAGCCTTAAGGGGGCCACACTAGAGCCATGCATATTATGGGTTTGCACAAGCGTTATAAATTTATTCTCTATTTAGAGGTTGCAAGAGAATCTATATAGTATTTTTTGAAACCTCAATTTAGAGGTTGCAAGAAAATCTATATAGTATTTTTTGAAACCTCAATTTAGAGGTTGCAAGAAAATCTATATAGTATTTTTTGAAACCTCAATTTAGAGGTTGCAAGAAAATCTATATAGTATTTTTTGAAACCTCAATTTAGAGGTTGCAAGAAAATCTATATAGTATTTTTTGAAACCTCAATTTAGAGGTTGCAAGAAAATCTATATAGTATTTTTTGAAACCTCAATTTAGAGGTTGCAAGAAAATCTATATAGTATTTTTTGAAACCTCAATTTATGTTATGAATGTATGTTACCCTAATACATTTCTTTTTCAAAAATTATTTAAAGTTTACAATAAAATGTATTTATTTTTATGTATTAGCGCTACGACATTTTATATGACATAATGCTATGCTTGGAACGTTAATTACAGAGCACAGTTTAGAGCTGGGAATCTGAAATTTTTATATGAGGTAGTATAGACACTCCTTTATAAATTTTATATACAGTTTCTATTAGGAGCCTTAAGGGGGCCACACTAGAGCCATGCATTCAATGGATTGCACAAGCATTACACAAGCGTTACATTCAACAATGACATAGCATGCTTACAACGTTAACTGTAAGGTACAATATAGACCTAGGAGGCTCAAATTTTAATATGAGATAGTCTAAACACTCCTTTATAAATTTTATATACAGTTTCTATTAGGGGGCACATTATTATAATTTTAAATATAAACGGCCGTAACGATAAAAACAAATGTCGTAACGATAAAAACAAATGTCGTAATGATAAAAACAAATGTCGTAATGATAAAAACAAATGTCGTAATGATAAAAACAAATGTCGTAACGATAAAAGCAAATGTCCATTATTTAACCCTTGACACGCCGATATTTCGAAAACCGGGAGGCCTACCAAAAAATAAATTACATATTTTAAATCAGCGTAAAAAGTTACGTTAATATAGGTCATAAATTTTACATTCACGGTAATATACCTTGTTAAAATATCATTTTTTTCGAATAATTTTTCGACTACCAAATGTTCTAAAATGTTCTATCAAGCTTCAAGTGTTATTATCTCATGAACCATAAGAGATAGAAGTCTGAAATTTTTATATGAGGTAGTCTAGACTCTCCTTTATAAAATTTATATAATGTTTCTATTAGGAGCCTTAAGGGGGCCACACTAGAGCCATGCATTCTATGGTTTGCACAAGCGTTACATTTATTGACATAGCATGCTTGCAACGTTAATTACAAGGTACAATAAAGACTTAGGATGCTCAAATTTTAATATGAGATAGTCTAGATACTCCTTTATAAAATTTATATAATGTTTCTATTAGGAGCCTTAAGGGGGCCACACTAGAGCCATGCATTCTATGGTTTGCACAAGCGTTACATTTATTGACATAGCATGCTTGCAACGTTAATTACAAGGTACAATAAACACTTAGGATGCTCAAATTTTAATATGAGATAGTCTAGATACTCCTTTATAAAATTTATATAATGTTTCTATTAGGAGCCTTAAGGGGGCCACACTAGAGCCATGCATTCAATGGATTGCACAAGCATTACACAAGCGTTACATTCAACAATGACATAGCATGCTTACAACGTTAACTGTAAGGTACAATATAGACCTAGGAGGCTCAAATTTTAATATGAGATAGTCTAAACACTCCTTTATAAATTTTATATACAGTTTCTATTAGGAGCCTCAAGGGGGCCACGCTAGAGCCATGTATTCCATGGGTTGCACAAGCTTTACATTTATTGACATAGCATGCTTGGAACGTTAATTACAGAGCACAGTTTAGAGCTGGGAATCTGAAATTTTTATATGAGGTAGTATAGACACTCCTTTATAAATTTTATATACAGTTTCTATTAGGAGCCTTAAGGGGGCCACACTAGAGCCATGCATTCAATGGATTGCACAAGCATTACACAAGCGTTACATTCAACAATGACATAGCATGCTTACAACGTTAACTGTAAGGTACAATATAGACCTAGGAGGCTCAAATTTTAATATGAGATAGTCTAAACACTCCTTTATAAATTTTATATACAGTTTCTATTAGGAGCCTTAAGGGGGCCACGCTAGAGCCATGTATTCCATGGGTTGCACAAGCTTTACATTTATTGACATAGCATGCTTGGAACGTTAATTACAGAGCACAGTTTAGAGCTGGGAATCTGAAATTTTTATATGAGGTAGTATAGACACTCCTTTATAAATTTTATATACAGTTTCTTTTAGGAGCCTTAAGGGGGCCACACTAGAGCCATGCATTCAATGGATTGCACAAGCATTACACAAGCGTTACATTCAACAATGACATAGCATGCTTACAACGTTAACTGTAAGGTACAATATAGACCTAGGAGGCTCAAATTTTAATATGAGATAGTCTAAACACTCCTTTATAAATTTTATATACAGTTTCTATTAGGAGCCTTAAGGGGGCCACGCTAGAGCCATGTATTCCATGGGTTGCACAAGCTTTACATTTATTGACATAGCATGCTTGGAACGTTAATTACAGAGCACAGTTTAGAGCTGGGAATCTGAAATTTTTATATGAGGTAGTATAGACACTCCTTTATAAATTTTATATACAGTTTCTATTAGGAGCCTTAAGGGGGCCACACTAGAGCCATGCATTCAATGGATTGCACAAGCATTACACAAGCGTTACATTCAACAATGACATAGCATGCTTACAACGTTAACTGTAAGGTACAATATAGACCTAGGAGGCTCAAATTTTAATATGAGATAGTCTAAACACTCCTTTATAAATTTTATATACAGTTTCTATTAGGAGCCTTAAGGGGGCCACACTAGAGCCATGCATTCAATGGATTGCTCTATTTAGAGGTTGCAATAAAATCTATACATTTAAGTGGCAACCTCTATTTAGAGGTTGCAATAAAACCTATACATTTAAGTGGCAACCTCTATTTAGAGGTTGCAATAAAACCTATACATTTAAGTGGCAACCTCTATTTAGAGGTTGCAATAAAACCTATACATTTAAGTGGCAACCTCTATTTAGAGGTTGCAATAAAACCTATACATTTAAGTGGCAACCTCTATTTAGAGGTTGCAATAAAACCTATACATTTAAGTGGCAACCTCTATTTAGAGGTTGCAATAAAACCTATACATTTAAGTGGCAACCTCTATTTAGAGGTTGCAATAAAATCTATATAGTATTTTTTGAAACCTCAATTTATGTTATGAATGTATGTTACCCTAATACATTTCTTTTTCAAAAATTATTTAAAGTTTACAACGTTATATATATATATATACAATATATATATTGTTCATTGAAAATATTTAATATTTAGTAAATAATTATATTTAATGTTATGTGTGTAACTGTAATATATTTTTGCAGGCGTAATAAATTCTATGTTTTTCTTGTTCCATTATATTGCGATCTGTATTATCGACACGCATGCGCGGTAGATTCAAATCAAAGGAATACATATTCTTTACATATACGATTGAGTAGGGGTAGTAGCGGTATGTATAACAACGTGGTACTTGCTAAGACGGTTAATCTCTCGCATCAAACAAGTTGAGGTTATTTAAATATCTATACATATGCACATGAATAGTAAAATACTGGCTCAACCATATTATTTGTAATGTTATTAGAAAAAGGTAAAATAATGGTATTCTAATCTTTAAGTAAATAGTACATATCGTACTTTTTATATTTTATATTTAAATTAAGATATATAATAATATTGTTATGAATGATTTGTTTGTTTTAATTTTTCAGAATAATACGAGTATATATTAATATTTTATTAATCATCTTCGTTTTCGTATATACATAAATATATTTATCGTAAAGAAATCGTAAAGTGTTATAAAGTATCGTATCTTTTATATTTTTATTTTCATATTGTAATCGTAAAAGTAAAGTAAACTAAAAAAAATAATTCTTTATTCAGACAGCGGATTCGAACTCATAACGTTTGGATATGTTGAAAAGAAGGGCGGTAGACGTAAAAGGAATTCACCCCATCCCATAAATAAAGTAGTTGTGTGTCTGAATTAATAGTACAACATACGTCCAATATATCTGTTTCACACAGGTACATCACATCATATATATTCTTCTTCTTCCCTCCCTCACTCACTCATCATCATCAAATCTGAGTGTCATATAAATATATATAACTTGCTGGCTGGCTTGGCTGCTCGGCTGCTCGGCTCGCGGTCTGCGGGGTTGGCGGGGTTCCACAGGTGTGGGGTGTGGGTTGATTCGTCTTCTGTACTATAGCCACTGGACCACGAGGTATCCGAACTGTGATTCAATTTTAGGGAAAATAAACTTACCACTCTACATATTAAATAATAATTTATTAATTTGAGTGTACCGGTCTGTGATTCACAAATATATTATATATATTCGTGTTCGTCGTGTTCTTTTAATATATTACGCTGCTGTGTTATTTTAATTATTTATTCAATTAAACGTTTGATACTTAATATAAATATTATGTGTATTCTGTGTGTGTGTGTGTGGTAGATTTTCACATTTTCTAAAGGTACAACATGCTTATTTATATTGTTTGTTATATTATATATATAATACGTATTATTTTCTGTTGCATCAGCGTTTGTTTGTTTTAACCTAAAATAACGCTAGGTCATTTTTTTTACGTTTACATTACATTGAACGCGGTTTTACATAATTTTACACGTTATATATATAGTCATTAAATAAATGGAAAAGGTTTGAATTAACAATCTATTCATTTGATACGTAACATTACATCTTCTTGTATAGAGAGTTATTTTTAATTGTTACCTTACCTTACCTTACTTTACATTATATTAACAACAAAAAAAAACAGGAGTAATTGTTCGATAGAGCTACACCTTTTGTTTTGAATCTTATTAAAAAACTATTGCATGTTCGTATGTTTTACGGTATTTGTTGTATACTTAAAACATGTACAAATCTTACGTAATATACATTATACCTCTTTTTACGTAGAAAAAAACAATATTAATGGTTAAAGTTAAATGTTCAAATTTGAGGTTAGAAATAATATGACATTGTGCTATATATAAATGACAAACATTTATTGGTCAACTTTAAGCATAAATTCTTTCCATTTTTTAATAAAAAATGGTATAATGTATATTACATTACATATTTGTAAATATTTTCACTATATTAAAAGCATCATGAAATTTACGAAAGTGCTATAGTTTTTTTATAAGATTCAAAACAAAAGGTGTAGCTATTTCGAATAATTACCAAAATTTACATTTCAGATCATCCATGTTTTAACTGGGACTGGGTGTTTATGAATATCACTAATTATGTGCCAACACAACCATAGATTAATATTTACAAGCAGCGGTGTAATCTATATATGCGAGGTATCTATACCATGGAACTGCTAACATTATCAAGAGGTCGTAGATGATACAACTGGCTTTGGTAAGTGTCTTTTAACTTCTTGTTCTATGGAACTCATTCTGCAGTCGATTTTATTTCATTTTAAAAATGACATGACTTTCTAAATGGTAGAAATACATTTTAATTATTACTTTAAGCATTCAGGTGATAGTTAACAGTGCATGGTGGGTAATAAATTTTACAAAAACATTGAATTAAAATAAAAACAATTCTATATAATTCAAAAATATATATTCTTATATATTTGGTTCTGAATTTTGTATGGTAGCTCAAAAACGGCTCCAGTGAATTTTTTGAAAATTTCCTATTTCGTAGAGAAAAAAATTCTAAGACTTTTGGCGTCCTCGGATTTTCCCCCGAAATTCCTGGAAACCCGGAAAAATTTTTTTTTAATTTTTGCTCTATAACTTTTAATTCGTAAAAAATAGAAAGTTGAAATTTTGCAAATGTATTACGATGTAATAACGTTGCTACGTTTTTTGAAAATTGGAAATTTGAAAATGGAAAAAGGGCGTTAAGAAAATTAGAGAGCTCAGTAAGGGAGAAAACTAAAATTTTGGATTGCGTAAAGATTAAGTTGTATATGTTATAAAAAAAAATATTCAAAAGTCAAAAAATTTATTTGGGGGCACGGAGGCGGTTTTTGCCGTGGGTAAAAATTGTGCAGGAATTTTCTATCTGGGTTAACTTTAGTATATTATTTACAAATCGAAAAAAAGTTGGTCAAATAGCGAATAAATTCAAAATATTTTATTGTTGAGCGAGTTAAATATTTCAATTTAAAAATAGAATTAAAATTTGAATTATTTTGTTGGATTCAAATCATACACACTAAAAAGACGTCGCTTTGTGACGGGGCTAAATTCTAGTTCATTTATAAGTTTCGTGTTTCAATATAATGTTCTGTGGGACAAGAAAACTATAAATTACAAAAGTAAGGTAGCAGCAATTATGAAATGAGATTGGAAAGAATTTGAATATGACAGGTAATATTATTAGAATATAATTTAATTTGAAAATGACTGTTTAAATGACAAATGTGTTTTCATTTTCTTCAGGTAAAGATTCCGAAGATTACTTTGCAGGATTACGAGCCAAGTAAGCAAGGCTCAAAAGAGAGCTAACATTTCTTGACGATGTAGTTGTGCCAAGAAGGTAACTAATAGTGTTTGTAATATTAAATAAATTGAAATAATCAATACAATCAATCAATACAAGTAATAATCGCTTTTCATCTATCAGTTTGATGCCATTATCTATTAATCATGGTTTCAGAAAAAGAAAAAAGGGAATCAGAGCAGTGGCGTAGCTACCGTCATATTAATGATACGGTCTATAGGGGCCCCAAACCTGTGTAAGCAACAATTCGTCTTTTTTCTTCATTATTTGAAATCATTAATCCTGTTTCTAAAGCTTTACAGCATGAAATTAATGACTTACAGAAAGCTAGCATTTTACTAAGTAATCTATTGAATTGACTGAGTGAAATAAGAAATCCAAATTCATTCCATGGTTTGCATAAAGGGGTCCAGAGATCTAGCAAAAGAGTGGGGGAAAACAATTGTTTCCAAAATTAAAAGAAAGAAGAAAACGAAGCGTTTTTTTGATGTGCTATCAGAAGATGAGAGAATTGCTGTTAGATAGATTAATTTCTCAAACTAAACAAATATTTCAGAGTCTGTGTGACCTAAGTAATATGTTAGAAGTATTACAACCGGAAAACTCTTATCTTTACCAAACTAAATAATAAAAAAGTATGCCGGAAAATTGTCTGCTAAATACAGTAAAGACTTGTCAGTTGATTTTTATGAACAATTAATTGCTTGGCTTAAAATCTGAAATTCAGAAAATTCATTCCATTAAGGAACTCCTGGAATTATCGCTGATTAAATTCAACAGCCTTGCATCCAGTTTTCCGGATGCTTTCTATTCTTGGCCCTTCCGGTTACAAGTGCAACAGCTGAAAGAAGTTTTTCGAAATTAAAACTGTTAGAAATTATCTAAACACTTCTATGGGACAGAAAAAGCTCTCAGACTTGTCACTATTGTCTTTAGAGGCAGAAAATTTAAGAAAAACTTAAATCATCTTCAGCTATGAATGATTTAATAAATAAGTTCGCCGAACAAAAGGCAAGAAAAGTGTTTATTTGATTTGAATTGTTTGGCTAGCTTATTTCCTAGAAGTAATAATTGTAAATAATAACGTATAAACAATATATAATTAATTTAGTTCAATGCGAGCGTTTTTGTTCATTTTGTGAAAAATAAATAACCTGGAGTTGTCCAAAATGTTAAACAACCAACATCTGAGCTAGACTTTTGTTGTGGTCTTATATACAAATACTAGATGGATTAATTATTCGATTTGCTGTTGCTTTAAAATTTTAACTTTAATAAAAGATGAATAACATATACAATATATTGTATTTGTTCCTGTATTTTTTAGAACCTTGTATTTCAATGGTTCTCTTTAAAATAAATAAGAGTATTTATTATTCAGTGGAACTTATTTAATTTTAACTACCATTGACTACGCTAGGCAACTGTTCTAATTTAAACTACTATTATTACGATACAACTTATTACTTATTAACTCATATAATATAAATAAAGATACTATATAGTAATATAACTAGAAATAACTAGAAATTTCAAATGTCTAATATACTCTATTCCTTTTGAATCATTAATTAAACCTATGGATATATATGAACACACAATTATTATCAAAATCATTTAAATAATATATACAGATGCATTGGTCCATTGATTTAGAAAGAAATAAAGCAGGATTTGCTAAATATGAACAAATACATTTATTATTTGATAAATTTAAATAAAATAACAAAGTTAGCTCTTATACTGGAGAACAATTAGCAATATTAAAAGCACTGGAAATTAATGAAAATATCAACAATAATAAAATTATAATAATAACGGATTCTTTAAGTGTTTTAAAAAATTTAAATTCTAATGATCACAAATCAAATAATGATATTTTGACACGCAAAATTAAGGGGGTGTATTTCAATTTAATAAATAAAAATAATACCATAAAATGTATGTGGATACCAGGACATTGTGGAATAAAGAAATAAAATGTGTTCTTCAAGAACAATAATTTTTAACAATATTTCACTTTCATAATCTCTGTATAGATAATGATTTCATTCTATTTTAAATACACTTCTGCTTCTTTTTAATGTCCTGATATTTACTAGAGCAATATTTTGAGTGGCATCAGTTAGAGTTCTACATTCTCCAGGAATTAAATTCACTTCACTTTCTATTTCCTTGTTGTTCTGTTGTTTTAATATAATTATGCAAACAGTTGGTTGCTTTCATTACAGAATCCGCTGTTGTTTCTTCATTTTGCATTAATGACACGGTGAAATATTCTAAATCTGAAGATTAAAATCTCTATCTCCTGGCCCGTGGTAATCTGTAATTAAGTATTCTTTTATCACGACTTAACTGAAGATCAGAAGATTATTATGAAGTGGAAACGCCTCGTCTACAAAATAGAATCTAAATTTGGATGTAACATATAATAATCTCTTCCTTTTAACTGACTTTTGTTAATGAAATCTTGGTTTCTCAAATTGAAGTTTAATTTTTTGATTATATTAAAAATTTCATATGAAGGTAATTTCACTTTCATCTCAATTTCTAAATTTATTGATTCCTTTGCCAATTTATCCGCAATTTCGTTTCCTCTTATTCCACAATGTCCTGGTATCCACATACATTTTATGGTATTATTTTTATTTATTATATTGAAATACATCTCCTTAATTTTGCGTGTCAAAATATCATTATTTGATTTGTTATCATTAGAATTTAAATTTTTTAAAACACTTAAAGAATCCGTTATTATTATAATTTTATTATTGTTGATATTTTCATTAATTTCCAGTGCTTTTAATATTGCTAATTGTTCTCCAGTATTAGAGCTAACTTTGTTATTTCATTTAAATTTATCAAATAATAAATGTATTTGTTCATATTTAGCAAATCCTGATTTATTTCTTTCTAAACCAATGGACCAATGCATCTGTATATATAATTTTTGTTAAATTTCTATTAAATTGATGCATTAGGTTTAAAAACATTTCATTATTTATCGCATTATTAAATGATTTTGATAATAATTGTATGGCATCCTAATATTAAATTAAATTAATAGTAAATTATCAATATTTTGTAGAATTAATTCATTTTTGGATAAGGTCTGCCCAAATGAAGATACCTGTAATATTCCACCATCATTTTGAGAGCCTATAAATTTATAATTTGCATCACAAATTGCGAAAGGTATAATGCTGATTTTTCTTTTTATAGTTAAAGTACTGGGAACCTGTTTTATTAATAGTTTCTTTTATAATTTTGCAAGCAGTAGACTTTCCAATTCTGAAGGAAAATGCTAGACTTGGCAGTGAATCTCCTGGCGGAAAATTAACTAATCTCGCTTCAGGAGGGTATAGTAAATTGTCAAATTGTGAAATACATACTCGAGTAAAGTTAAAAAATAATGGCTCATTTCTTGAATGAGGTTATTAAAATACCCCTGTTGGTCATGATTTTGATTAAAGGGATGAACTCACCATCTAGGTCTACGATTCCTTTTATTTTCTATCAAAATAATACCTGTGCAATAACACAAATCCTTCTTCTTTTACCTATTAACTACTATTAGTAATTTACGCAGCATTTTAAATTATATTCTATACAACAATCAAATATTTTTACTATGTAATATAGTTTTTCTTAATTAAATGTTTTTAATTTAAAATATTGGACCTTATAAGGTTCTAAAAAAACTAAGGAAACTTAAAAAATAAATTAAATTAAATACAAAATACAGCATTAAATTAAGAATGTATTTACATTATCTGAGGTTATTATAGTTGCATATACCCCAGGCGTTAGAATTAGTAAATTATAATATCTAACATGTAAACGGGCTTGTGTCCTCATTTTTTAGTGGTCGATTTTCAATTGTTGATTGAAATGGATGTTAATAAATGTGTATTGGCGTGTCTATTTTATTAAATATCTAAATATTGACGGAGATATAGCAATTAAAAGTTTGAATTGTAGTTTTAGCGCTAGAAATGATCAGTCATATTTGTATGACGTGAAATGCATTTTAACGTCAGTTATTTGTTGAGTAGGTCAGTGCTGTGGTAATGTTTTGTAGCTGTTGGTAGTCAAATAATGAAGTCAAATCAAAGAATAATAAGTTTTTATTTTATTTAACCCTGCTAAGGCAGACATAATATTGAAATTTTATTATTCCTTGAAACAGCTGTAAATAATATTTGATATTTTGATATATAAATACATATACCAGAGATTTATGAGCTGTAAGGTTGGCAGCGATTGTGATGTCACATGCATTTGGAATGTGTACAACGTTGAATCCCTTTAATAATTAAAGAGACAAAATGACTTTTTTAATTGTTAATATCTCCTAACATATAAGGAGTTCTAGTAACCCACTTTATCAATATGTGGTACACTTTTATAGAAATTAAGACATAGGACACAAACCCATTGTATTTAAAATAGTAGAACGTGGTTTGTGTCACGAATAAAATGTTTAACTTTAAGCCAACATTAAGTTATTAAGTCTTAGTCGTAAGACGCACTACATCTTTATACAGAAATATACAGTAATTATTAATTTAACAGCTAGGCCTTTGATTTATTTCGAAACCTAAATCTATTTATATTTAAAAGACGCGGAATATTTTTTTAAATTTTCCACATGAGTTTTTATGAGTGACATCTATCCGACGAACTTGGAACTATCTAAATTCTGTACACGTCAGATTTCATTGTTTAGCAGCTGTCATTTTATAATTTAATATATTTATTTATAATAAAATAATGTCCAACACACAAAAAGATCCTAAAAATCCAGGTATGAGTATATTTACTGCATCTTAATTAGTAATAATTACACATAATGTACGAATGGATTATAAAATAAATGTGTTACGTATTTTAGGTTATACCCCAGGTTGGAACGACCCTCCAACTTATCAATATAACACGCAAATAGAACAAAAAACAAATATATTGAACAAAAGAGTAGCATTTCCTTTATCTAAACCAACAGGACAACCTCCTGTAATAAGTTCTGATGGTGGATTGCTTCCAACAACATTGACACCACCTTCTGGAGCTGCTGGAGCTCTTCCAAAAGCTTCTTCAGGTGGAAATCTGACAGCACCACCTCTACCATAGAGCAATAGTAGTGTAGTGTCACCAGATAAAATTACAACAGTTTTAAAAGAAAGTGCAAGTGAAAGTGATTTTGACAGTAAATTAAAGAATGTGATGGAAGTGTTTGACAGACAGTTAGAAAGTGATGAAATTAAAAGTAAAGCTAGTGAACTAAAGAAAAGGATTACAGTGATGGAAAATGCATGGAAAGATGGAAAACTAAGTGCTAATGTTAAACGCATTTTCATTAAATATTATAATTAAGTATTTCAGAAAAACCCTTTAAATTGAACCCTTTTGGCTGGCTGGCTGGCAGGCAATGTTCGCTGTACAAATAGAACCAAAGAAACAATAAATAGAATAAGGTAAAAACACCAACTAAGTCAAGAATAAAAGTCCTTAAAGAATAAAAGGATAAGGATTACATAAAAGTAACAGTACTAAATTGTTAATCATAAAAAAATCAGAGCATACACACAACCCCATTGGATAAATAACATGTACGAGTATGTCAAGTAAATAATAATACCTCAATAAAGTAATAATAGGAGAACATTTAAAATTTTGCATTGTATTTTATGAATATAATGCAAAATAAATAAATGTTGTCTTTAACAAGAAACATATTACATAAGCTCTAACTATATGACTATTGTTTTTATAATTATAATTCCTGATACATACGAGTATTTTGAAAACCGCGATTTATATATTTCTAAATATGATTAAAAAATAATTCATTGTTTTCTTTTATATAGCACGCGCAATACCTATGGAAAACGTTGGAAGATGTGGTGGGGTCCTTGTTCTGGTCAGACAAGGGTTCTTGTCAGACAAGACCGTGGAAAATATTGTGTGGTGTTATAAGGATTCTTCAATTAGCTTCTAATATTAGGATTTTTCGTACCGAAAGAAGAAAGAATTTTCTTCAATCCAGCTAGCTGCTGGATAATAGAAAGTTGTAACAGATGCGACGAGTAAGCACCCAAAATTCTGGTGAATACAAATAAAACACTTCTTTAATTTAATAGGTATACACTATATTAATTAAGTTAATGCATTGCAGCTCTATGTCGACGACTCTACCGATCTTGGCAATTGAACATTTATATACGTCAATAAGAAAAACTGAGTAACGTTGGCATCGGCCACTACAAATACAAATTTATAACAAAAAGGTATTGACCCTAGATACTCTGCAACATATGGCAAACCTTATTTAAGAAATTCTAGTGCGTCGTTACCGCCTTCTAGTACAGGAAATCCTGCTGCGAGTTCAGCTTCACCATCTTATTCGTCAACAAATAGAAATGCTGCGAATCAAGGAGCTGTCCCGGGCCCCCAGGTAGCTAGATTACCAAATTCACCGACGAGTCAATATATAGTATACCTAATACTCAAATGGCGAATGTTTACAAGGGTACACTTGCAACACACGATTAATCGATTTATAGTTTTCTTCCAATAACAGATTTATTTTTCCGATAGTTTTAATTAAATTTGACTTTGAAATTCGATGTGATTGAAAATATTAAATTTGCACAAAATGTTTTAATTGGATCCATTTTTGTACTTCGTACTTACATTTTATATATATCAGGAATTTTATAACGAATATAATTTATGAAAACATAAAAGTCGACTGTGTCATAGCAAGAACTTTTTAAAAGAAAAGTTGCAATGTAATACTGGATTAACTTTATTATAAACAAGGTCTAATATTTAGACCTAAAACAAATAATGAAAAATGTACATTGGTAAATACATTTGTTGGATAAAGTTCACAATCAAATAAGATAGCTTTAGCACCTAATTAACAGCGCCCAGCGAAATAATTAAAGAGTAAATTATAATATATTACAAGATGGTTTTATATAAATAAAAAAAATAAAAAACCAGTAGAGAATATAAAGCTAAATTCATATATTTTTACGAAAGTAATTAAATAAAAATGTTCATTTTATTTATATTTTAGAAATTGATCCATTGACACATTTATAAAAAAATATGTACGAGAAATAACGTAATCATTTAGAAGTTGTTTGATATAAATTGTTTTATGCAATTTTGTAAAATGTTTTTTAAACATATTATTGAATACATTAAATATATTTATAAAAACATTAAAAAATTTACTACAAATTATTAATTTAATAACGAATAGATGAATTTTTGAAATATGTAGTAATAAATTGTATTGCACATAATATCAATTTAAGAATATGTTTGCTAAGCATTGCACTTATAAACAAAATCAGCTACAGGCCCGTGATCGATGACACTCTGGACGCAGAAGAATGCTCGACTGTACCCCCTGCAGTCAGGTCCTATTAAGAATCAAACCACGCCTACAAAGCCACGAATATTTATTGCAAAAGGTAACCATTATTACGGTTTATTATATAATTCTAATATTATGCTCTTGCTCTTTATATCTCATGTATACGAGTATAAACTTCATATTTACTAAAAGAAATTTTTAAAAAAGATTAGTATTCGTTTAGTAATTTTCCAAGTAATTCATCGTTTTTTAATAATATCTTTTTTATAAAATAAATAGTTTAAAGATAGATTGCAAAGTTCTGACCAAAAGACAAGAAAGAATAATTGAGGAACAGAATTTTCCGTGCAATAGAAATACTTTTACTTTTTATTGCAGATTAAGCGTTGCCTTTTTATTTTGTTTTATAGTGAAATTGAAGTATGATTATACTTCAAGTTACGAGAGTTTGGCACTTACCCCTGCTTAAAATAAGTTGTGCTGTATAAATCTAGGATACAATGGAAAAGAATTGTATCATACATTATTTTAAAATATATTAACTATATATACATTTTCAAAATCAAATTAACCTTATTAATATATGATAGCAATAATTAGCACCTAAAATGTAGAACACTAGAATTGGTTTAGAGAATTGCTATGAAGCACTTGTTGTAAAAATACTGGTTGTGAACAAAAGATGGCTCTGAAAATCACCACATTTTTCGTACTTAATAATTAATTTATGTTAAAGGTACAACAAGGAATCATAGATGGCCTTTAGATTCATTTACAAAAAATTAATAATGGCGTATGGTTTTGACAGAAGGTAGAAATGTAGTGCTTTAGTTTTTTGTTGTGTAGCACCAACTTGTAAAACGTTAGAATTGAAATGTACGAGTGAATAGAACTGTACCTAGCCTTTGTATTTCACCAAATGTTTCCTGGGCTACCACCTTTTGCTCTTCAATTTAACTAATTAACTAATTAATTCGATTTGTGTTTCAGCTGCGGCCTACAGTATTATCTAAATCCTCATACAATAAACATCGCAATGCTTCTACGACTACAAGCACTACGTCCAAAGAAAGGACGGTAATTCAACATGAATACGACGCCGTAGTAGTAGGTGCTGGAGGTGCAGGACTACGTGCCGCTTTCGGACTTGTAGCTGAGGGATTTAAAACGGCTGTCATTACTAAACTGTTCCCCACAAGATCGCACACAGTTGCTGCACAAGGGGGGCTAAATGCTGCTTTGGGTATGATGCATTTTTATATATATAATAAGATTATCGCGGAGCAGAATATGTGGTATACCTGTAACGATGGAACATACTTGTCGGACTCAAGTGTTTTTTTACAAATGTTTATGATATATAAAAGATTAAAGACTAAAAATGATACCCATATATTTCAGGCAACATGGAAGAAGACAATTGGCAATGGCACATGTATGATACGGTAAAAGGATCCGATTGGTTGGGAGATCAAGATGCCATCCATTACATGACCAGGGAGGCGCCGCACGCTGTTGTAGAATTAGAAAATTATGGAATGCCTTTCTCCAGAACACCTGAAGGCAAAATTTATCAAAGAGCTTTTGGTGGACAAAGTTTAAGGTTCGGTAAAGGAGGTCAGGCACACAGGTGTTGCGCTGTAGCTGACAGGTAACTTGATATTACTGTTATTATCAGAATACTGAATGTGTTGACGAAATATTTTATTTGGATAATTCATTGTTGTTGCAGAACTGGACATTCCCTACTGCACACACTCTACGGACAATCTTTAAGATACGACTGCAATTATTTTGTTGAATATTTCGCGCTGGATTTGTTAATGGAAGACGGAGAGTGCAGGGGCGTCATCGCCTTGTGTCTTGATGATGGTTCAATTCATAGGTATTTATAATCTTTTATTTATGTGCTTCTTAAATTATTTATGTTAACAAATATTTTTATACCAATTAGGTTCCGTGCTAAAAATACGGTTTTAGCAACCGGTGGTTACGGTCGAGCCTGGTTTTCTTGTACATCCGCACACACGTGTACTGGAGATGGCACTGGAATGGTAGCACGAGCTGGTCTTCCATCTCAGGACTTAGAATTTGTACAATTCCATCCCACAGGTAACGTAATAATTAGTTCTAGGATTATAATCGTAGAAATATAATATATTGAAATAGAGAATGTTTTGAACAGGTATTTATGGAGCGGGATGTCTCATCACGGAGGGGTCCAGAGGAGAAGGTGGCTTTCTGGTCAACTCTCAGGGAGAGAGATTCATGGAACGTTACGCTCCTGTTGCAAAGGACTTAGCATCACGGGATGTCGTCTGTAGATCGATGACGATAGAAATTAATGAAGGTATTTTTACTTTTAACACAGTTTTGGATCTTCTGATAGTTAACAGTATTAATTCATTGTACAATTTGGTATCACCAGGTCGTGGAGTCGGATCTTTAAAGGACCATGTGTACCTTCAGCTTCATCATTTACCAGCTAAACAATTAGCTTCTCGACTTCCTGGCATTTCTGAAACAGCTATGATATTTGCGGGTGTTGATGTCACATGTGAGCCAATTCCAGTTTTACCGACTGTACATTATAATATGGGAGGGATTCCAACAAACTACAAAGGCCAAGTGTTAACGCATCAAGATGGACAAGATAAGGTAAGAATACCATGCCATCTTGTTCATTTGTCACTGTATTGCTCTTGTAGTGTTTCGACTATTGACTTTATTTAAATGTTATTTCGATTCCATAATTTTTAGATTGTCCCAGGGCTCTACGCTGCCGGCGAAGCTGGATGTGCCTCCGTCCACGGGGCCAATAGACTTGGGGCTAATTCACTTTTAGATTTGGTTGTCTTTGGAAGAGCCTGTGCTATTGCAATTGCTGCAGAAAATAAACCAGGAGAAAAATTTGGACCTCTTAGTCAGGTAATATATTTTTAATAACTTGTTATTTTTTAAATCACTCTACTAAGCGTGTTGAATATTTAAAAGAATTCCTGAATATATCCTGAAACATAACTCTTAATATGATTGTAATATTAGTTGGGTAGAAAGTTGTAAGATGGGGTATCAAGAACATCTTCGTTTCATGAATTATTTAATAGGCATTATCTTCCTGTTAAGGGGAGGATCTTTTTAGAGATTATTTAGTACATCTTAGAAGTTTTAGGAAGATTAAGTTTGTTTGATCTAACTAATTTAATAACTTGCAGCGAAAATATCTGCTTAAAATATTCAATATAAGCCCGGCTAGCTCAGTCGGTAGAGCATGAGACTCTTAATCTCAGGGTCGTGGGTTCTCGAGCCCCACGTTGGGCGCTTTCCTTTTTGGAATTTTTATATTTTAAAAACAAATAATATTTTTTAGATAGTTATTTGCACTTCTTTTTATAACTCATAAAATAGGTTACATTATTAATGTTCCATTTAATAAATATTCATTAATTTATATCCAGATGCAGAATATTCTTTTAAAATATTGGACAAACATTTTCTTAAGGGATTACTTGAAGTAGACTGTATAAGAATTTTTTTACAGAATGCTGGAAGTGCGTCAATAGACAATCTAGAGAAACTACGCAATGCGAATGGAGATATTCTACACAGTTTTAGCAACCGGTGGTTACGGACGAGCCTGGTTTTCTTGTACATCCGCACACCCGTGTACTGGAGATGGCACTGGAATGTTAGCACGTGCTGGCCTTCCATCTCAGGACTTAGAATTCGTACAATTCCATCCTACAGGTACAAGTGTAGGTGTTATGATATTATCATTCTCTTGGAAAACGAATATATCATACCCGCTAAATATAAATACTACATTTATGTTTATTGTGGTTCAAATTATATCAATTCTTGTAAAAGATAAGCTCCAAAAAGTAAAACATCTTATCAATAATTTATATCGCAATTAATTAATGAGATTTAATGAATTAATTATCTTAACTCTTAAAGCATTAGAATGATACAATCGCTATTAAGTATTAATCTTTTATTCCATTGCATATAGATAAGGTAATTGATTTGAGATATCTCCTTATGCAGGTATTTATGGAGCGGGATGTCTTATTACTGAGGGATGTAGAGGAGAAGGTGGCTTCCTAGTGAACTCTCAGGGAGAGAGATTCATGGAACGCTATGCTCCAAACGCAAAAGATTTGGCGTCTCGCGATGTAGTCTCCAGGTCTATGACTATAGAAATTAATGAAGGTATTATATATATAGTTTTATAAAGATTCTAAAAGTTACTTTTGTGATTAAATTTGTATATTTTTTTTATTTTTAAGGTCGTGGAGTTGGTGAACTTAAGGATCATGTACTTCTTCAACTTCATCATTTACCAGCTGAACAATTAGCTTCCCGACTTCCCGGCATTTCTGAGACGGCGATGATTTTTGCTGGTGTTGATGTCACTCGAGAACCAATCCCCGTTTTACCAACTGTACATTACAACATGGGTGGATGCCCCACGAATTTTAAGGGGCAAGTTTTAAAACACGAAGACGGCGAAGACAAGGTTTGTACTTGTACGACCTAAAAACGAAGTTTCAATATTGCAAGATATACCGCATTAATAATGTTTTAGATTATTCCTGGTTTGTACGCTGCCGGTGAAGCTGGGTGTGCCTCTGTACATGGAGCAAACAGACTTGGTGCTAACTCACTTTTGGATTTGGTTGTCTTTGGTAGATCCTGTGCTACAGCTATTGCGGCTGAAAATAAACCAGGAGACAAGTTTGGATCACTCCGTCCGGTAAAACATTAACTTTTAATGTCACCCCTTTTTTTTCATTATAATATGTTTGTGCCTTATAATTCACAGACTGCTGGCATGCCTTCTATTGACAACTTAGACAACTTACGACACTCCAAAGGTGACATTCGCACAGCAGATTTACGTTTAGAACTTCAGCGAACTATGCAAACTCATGCTGCTGTTTTTAGAGAGGGTACTTTATTACAAAAAGGTTGCGAAAAGACCTCAGAAATTTATGGAAAATTGAAGAACTTGAAAATTTCTGACAAGAGTTTAATTTGGAATTCCGATTTAATTGAAACTTTAGAGCTTCAAAATTTAATGTTATGCGCTCGACAAACAATTGTTGCGTGTGAAAATAGGAAAGAAAGTCGCGGTGCCCATGCTAGGGTAGATTTTAAAGTGAGAATTGATGAGTTTGACTACAGCAAGCCTCTCGAAGGACAAAAGGACTTCAATTATATATAAATAATTAGTCAACAACATTTAAAATAAATATGTTATTTTTAGTGGCGTTATCTTCTCAACAAAATGTAAACGGAACATCCCATGTACACGATCAACTGTCCTCAGGTATTCATGCTTTACAAAAACCTCTGGTTGCGAGTGGATCTCATTATCTTCAAACAACTACAGGGAAGCAAATATTACTAAATACAGTTCATAGCTCGTCCACTTTTAATTTCAGAGGTAAGTAAATTGGAAAAGTATTTGCGCCTCCTCATTTATTGACCCGTTTATTCTTTTCCTGGTATTTATTTTTAATTTGCTTCAGGTCCATCATCAAGCCAACAAAAAGACAATAATAAAGCTAATGTTATCAATGAAGGAGGTAATTTCAGATCAATTAGACTGTCTTCTGAAAATCAGGTAAAGATATTTTATTTATTAATATGAAATAAATTTACTTATTAAAAATATATATTTAGTATGCAGGAGATCCATTCTTAGGAATTTTATTCTATCTAGTCACAGAATGTATATGACGTTGATTTAAAGTTATGCTAAACCTTTATCGATAATATATATTTTTTTTATATAGGGTTGTAGTACAATAACAAACGACGTCGCTTCTTCTGAATCACTATTTTCTCAAGAGGGACAATCATGTGTTAAGTTAAATCCACAAATTGTGACTCAAATTGTGCAGCAATATACTTCCAATAGACCATCCATAACTCAAGCGCAACAGGAACAGATGCATATACAGTCCAAATTTTATAGTGTAAGAGATAATATATTTAGATTTGCTGGTTAAAAATTATATGGTTCAGCAAGTTGTTTCTAGAATATAATCACCAGTATATTTATTTGGTATATATATCCTACTTTAGGCACATAGAGAATTAATAAGGAGAAATCGACGAAAACATAAACTAGCATTATTAAATAAATTAAATCAGAGAAGATGTCAAGCAACCCCAATATTTGGTAATGATTTAAGAAATTCTATAAATATTTTTAAATCTGAAAATAAAATCAGCAACTGGATGGGTATGCTAACTGTATGATGACTATGACTAATGAGAACCGTTTAACTACTTTGCGACCATTCTTACGCACGATAGATGAGCGAGCAAATGATATTAAAGAATATTCAAACAGGTATGGTTTTTATTTGTTAGTTTACCGTAAGAGCTGGAACACACTACGATTTTTAATCGTCCGTTTATATGCAACTCAGTTTATATGCAGTACTATATCTATATCTATACTGTTGTATTTCGATATCTGTTGTATTATAACGATACAAATAATACCTATTCAAAGAAATGCACCGTCAAAACATAATATCAACAATACTGTGTTCTTGCGGCACAAAGAGATGTGCCGCAAGAAATCTGTAGCTGCGACAAAAGTCGCTCAGATTTACGCTATTAATTATAACACGATAACGCGAAGGAAAATAACAATGTAGTAGAAATGGTGGCCTGCTTCATATTTTGTGATTACGTTTACATAGAGGCATATAAATACCTACAGGGTGTCCTATTAGAAACAACCTTGCAAATTTTCTTCCTGAGATATAAGAATTCAATGCTAATAACTTTAATAATACTTCGATTAATTGACAATGCATATCAATTACAAATTGAATTCAACACCATTGAAGCTACACAAACGTCAGTGGCTATATTATTTTGTTTTATTGTTTGAACTAATTTGCTTTGTGTAGTATAATTAAAATAACAATTTGATGTTTTTCTAATTAATTTAGTCTTTCAATTTAAAACAAAAGTTTTTTGTAAAACATTTATTTAACGTAATTCATTCAATAGAATGTTTTGCTTCTTTTATTTTTTTTTTGTGTAATTCGGATTTAACAGTGTTATATCAATAGTTTACCTCTCTCTCACCCCACAGGCGTCCCTCTGTCTCCTACTCACTAACTAACACCCCTTCCAATCTAAATACCGTGGACTAGTGCAGCAGGTGTATTATACATACAATAAAATTACTGTAGATTCAAACACAGTAATAATTATTACACAATATAATTGAATGATCACAATGAAGAGCGCTGCGATCCGTTGCACAGCTAGGTAGAGAAGAAATTTGACCACTAACTATTAGACATGTTTATTTAAAAAAGTGTAAAAAAGGTTGTAGTCAGATATCCGAGTCAAACTTTCTTGTAAGTTGAAAACCAGCCTTCGTAATTTTATCATTATCGTAGAAAGATGAGAATACAGTAGCAGAAGTAAATAATAAGGCCCTTCTTTACATATTGTAATTAAAATTTCAAGTTTTTTCCATCGAAGAACATACAAGACGTCCGACATTAAGAAAAAAACGGTTTCCTTGCAATATCTTCTTATCAGAGGGCCCTATGCTAAAAACAGTTATTATCAATATGATAGAGAACTCAATTTCCTATAATTTTTGTATATAACATTATTTTATATATCTAATAAATATTAAGCTGCAGAGCACTTCACTGAAAATTATTAAAAATTCAAAACAACGGATGACAATTTTGCAGGCATTTGTAAAACCTATTATGATATATAAATATCATAATCATTTAAAAGGATGATTAACTTTTATTTAAATATTTTACAAATCTTCAAATTTACGTGTAAAAAAAAGCAGAAAATTTCAACCAGTATTTACGTGTCTAACATATATCTAAAGGTCAATTCAACAAGAGTATTTTAAAGAAAATCTGCGCTGCTGGTTTAATAGTCAATAGAAAAGAGTATCCACAGTTCAATACCCACCCAACTATGTTATGTATCTCTGTCTATCTGTACGAGTACATCCAGCCAGTTTAGCGAACAGAGCAGAGGCAGCGTTCACTCCTACCCCCTACCCCTGTCCCGTAACCCCGTTCCTGTACTGTACACTAATGAGTAATAGCTGGGGGCAATTATAGTCGAAGTGTATACAATTTCCTCAGTGATTAAATTGCGATATTGGGTCGTTTCAGCTCGTTCTATTTTCAACTCTATTTTATATTACATCCACATATGATTCGCGTCATTGGAAACGTATTATTTTAGCTGAAAAATACAAACACACTTTTATACATTTTTTTTCGTTTAATTGTAGTCAAATGTTTTGATTATTTTTTTATATTCGTTGATAATGAAATTACTTTATATAAATTAAAAATTAAGGAAATTGCATGGAAATGTAAAATTACTTTTTTTATTTTACTTTAGTTCTTTTTATTCTATTGCAGATTTATCAAAGATTTTTTTAAATAGTGCTCATTAACATTTAAGGGAGACTGGGACTTTTTTGTTGACCTGGAAAACCTGGGAATCCGGGAATTATGAGGAAATTTAATGCACCTAGAAATATCAGGGAATTTGATTGCGGCAACTATTTCATATATAGTATATTATATTTAAAATTCAAAATGAAATAAATCGGAAAATTTAAAAAGAAAACGTGTAGCTAATGAAAAAAAAAATTGGCGTCAAAAAATGCTAAATTTTTAGCTAACATTCAAGTTATTGATGATCAATTTAAAAATCTTCAATAATTTTATCTATTAAATATTAAGAGTTAATTTGTTCTAGTTTATACTAATCATTACCTTATTTCTGTCTTACTTAATTTAAGTTACTTTTTATTAACGAGTAATAAATCGTATTTAATTAATTATGAAACGCCAACTAAGGCAATGAGATAAAAAATAAATCAGAAATAAATAAATATATTTTTTTTTCAGTTTAGTACCAGATTTAATTATTGGTAATTACAATATAATCAAAACTTTAAATATTTAAGTGATGCGACATCGATACATCCACTGCTGAACCTTGTGCACATGTGGACTCTTACCTTTAGATAATCTAATGAACTGTCCCTGACCCTGCGTTAAACGATAAAGAAATTTCTGCCACAATCGAGCACTGCTTCAGTGTCTTTTCTATTCCAGCATATTTCAGGCATGTTCTTTTCTAATAAAACTAATTACGTTGTCACTGAACCCGCGAAGAAGTCTGTCCGACGCCCAACGCCGCCGCCCGTCGCCCACTCATTGAACGACGAGCCCCTTTACTGACAGCATCAAGTAACTTTTCGTTATTTTTAATAAAGTCCTTTAATAAACTCTTTAGTTTTCCTTTATCAGCTTAAATCTGTGAAGACATAGACTGAGATCCTTGAATCCTTGTGTAATACATATAATTATATATTTATTTTTCTCACGTTTTCGTTTAAATTTATTTTCTTTTACAATTCGGTTTTTGTTTTTTTACCTTTCCTTTTTGTAAACATAATCATTTCAGACGTCAATACGTCAGACGTCAGGCGTCATGCTTTGTTATTGACATTTTGTGGATATAAATTTAGGACAGACGTCAATCTACTGCTAGTATAAGTGACACATAAAATATGATTTAGATTTACAAATATTAGGTAAAAACATTTTTAAGATGTAGAAGTTTTTTTTATAGAAATTCTATTTGCTTTTGATTTATTAAGTGTAACTGAGGTATAGTTCAAATTACGAGAGTTCAGCGGTTACACACACGAAATAAATTACAAATGTGCTGTCGTATTAACACCGTGCATTTCTCAAAATCAATTTACACTTTTTACTTAAATGAACACTAGAAAATATTAAATATATTATCTATTGATAAGAGTCAGTGTATACATAATACATTTATTATATACATCTAGTCATATCAGCGGCTTTTTGATCATTACAATAAATATTCTTTCATTCTGTGCTTATTTATGTATTCTTATATTGAATTTGGATTTTCATATACATATATGTTATTTCAGTTATATTCGTATATATATTTATTATAAAGGTATTATTACATAATGGACATATGTTGGATAGTATTTTATAATTTCTTCTAATTCGGATTTTATATTTTCAAGACTAAATTTTCATACAGGTTCTAAATACAGAATGAATAAGATATTTATAATAGCAACATTTTTGTGTACGTAAATAGGGGTTTCTTAACAAATCATTGTAATATTTAATCCAAAAGGGTTTCACTTTTAAATTCAAGAATGAAACTATTTTACCCTATTTGCAAACTTTTTACTCTGTAATCTGTCTTCTTGTGTGATAAGACCTTTACACGTATACAGGCGTATATAACCAAAACATCACATAGTGCCCCGGTTTGTATGCTTTATGGCGTCGATGAAGAGTATGGGGGGGAGGGGAGTAGGTGGTTGAGGAGATGGGGTTACCAAATTGAATTCAAAACAGTTTCGCAGTTGCGGATTCAATTTGAACGTCATCAATCTTATAAGAGGGAATTCAACAAGAAATATACATATAATACAATTCAGTATAGAGGCTCTACTGATACAGACGACCCTAACGGCATTGAAAGTATAGAAGGCATAGGTGCTGGAACGGAGGGTGAGGCGGTGGTAGGGAGGAAGTAGACCTTCATATTAAAGGTTTCACCAAATTTGTAAACGTGTTAATATATTATGTTAAATTTTAAATCAAATTTTATTACATTTTATACAAATAGCTAGTTTATTTGGTGGTTTTGTATTTGGTGGTTTTATTTTAAATATAAATAAGTCTGTTATAGGAGAAAAAGTAACGGTCCTCACTAGCGTAACCACAGTATACTTTTCATAAAATGATGCCTACTATATTAATAATTAATTGACTCAAATCTGGACACTGTATACTTACTTATAAGTAAATATATTAATATCATATTATTATATTCAATCCAGATCTTGAAGTAATCGCGAGTGTAATATCCCAGATTTCATTCACGTCACTAATACGGTTCACCCCTTCAACATGTCTTAGCTGAAGATGGTTTGACATGTGCTTTAGCATTGCGAGCCGAAAGATGAAAAGTGAATACCCTGATTGTTTTGATAAGTATTTTGGACCCAGTAAACATTTGGTGAAATAGAATGGTAAAGTCCAAGTCACTCGTACATTTCAATTCTTACATTTTACAAGTTGGAGCAACACACAGAAAATCAATTTTAGTTCAAATTGAATCCCTACCTGTCACAGGAGTCGCTTTTATTCAACAGTAAGTAGCTCATAAAAGAGACATTCCCTATGAACAACTGAATAGAAAACAAACGCGTTCATGACAAAAAAGTCATGAAAAGTAATAGAATTAACCTCCAAAATGTTTGCTGGGGAAACATCGGTATTCGTTGCTCTAATTTTTGAAATGTACTATATGTTACTGGTGGCGATGTTCTTTATTCTTCTGTTTCTACTTAAAATCACACATTTCTACTTGTCCAATATCTTTAATGTGTCATATTTTTATATTTAATGTATTATGTTATTTATATTTTAAAGCCAACGTGTAAACGCTTACTTTAATAGCTAGAAACGTTTCCCTATTTGTATAGTGTATAGTGGCGCGGTGCTTCAAATCGTCATCCTAATACAGCAATGCATCTTGGGAATCCAAATTCAGCACAAACGTTCTGATACGTATGATAAGCATTGTTCGGTATTATCAGTATGTCACGGTCATATCCTACATCCTGTATCCCCTACTGCTTCCTTTCAACATCCCATTCCTGTTCCCATTCCTATTCATCTATTCTTCCATCTCCCATCTTACAAATGCGGAACAGGTGTGACATATTGAATCGGCTTAACTTCATACATCAAATAAGAGATGTCATGTCGCTGGTAAATCGCGTATGCTGTATTTGTATGACAAACATTCATATATGTAAATCTAATTGTATCATTCAGGAATCATGACGAAAATATAACAATTTAAATAGTGATTTATGTGTACAAAGGGTGAGATAGTGATAGAGGGATGGATTTAAATCACTCATCCCTCTATGAGTGATCTGTAAATCGTTGTACTGCAATTGTATTAGGGAGTATGAAACCTTGGGACCTTGGGAAATCTAGTAATATACTAATCTACCTAAAATCTTAATCGTTTTATTCTGCAACTATCTATAAAACATGGATAAGGCATAAGGTTAAGGTCTTTCATGGGAAACGAGGTCAATAATTGGCATAAAATAATCAAATAGGTGCTGATCCCACTTCTGACGTGTCATTCCATTTGATCTGATGGTTTGATAAATTCTGGCAATTGTAATCGAAGTTAAGTGTGTCAATATTATATGTGCTTATACGTACGTATAGTATCTCTAGCCCCACGCACACAAGGGGTAGATGTGCGACCCCACATATCTGTGCCTCTACCTGCAGTTTACCTGCACGCCGTGAACCTCGTCCGCTTATTCGGTCCAGAGGGTTATTGATTCACCACGTAAAGTAGACCCAGAGGGCGATGCCATTGCCACTACCACACGGTGTTTTATACCGTGCAACCCGCTTTATAGTCGTCATAAGAGTTGAATACCATATGACAGTAGTTCAGAAAATATTCGCCGGTTAAAATGATTGTTACATAAATTTTAATTATTCGTTACGAAATTTGAAATTAAGAATATAGGAGATCTTCTATACTAAGTAGGTACTAGGTTTTGTTTAAGTAAAATATTACATGAATATAAACTTTTGTTTTTAACGGGCTTTAATGCCGGTTTCACACCAGAGAGACAGTTTTGTTGAGAAAATACAAAACAAAATCATGTTTTGTTTAGTTGTAAAACATTTCTGTTTTCGAAAACAGATTGTTCATGGTTTTGTTTTTAGTGTTTTTCTGTGTGTCCTTTAAAAATTAGAAACATGATAAACAACAACTGACAAGCGCAAATGTTCACAAAAAACAAAACTGCGTGTTCAAAGCAAGCAGACTAAAAACAACAATAAACGTGTTTTCCTTCGATCTTACCGACTCCAAATAGGAATGTGTTTTGTTTACTAAAACAGTTTTTAAAGACAAAAATATTTTAAGAACTGTCTCTCTGGTGTGAAACCGGCATAACGAGAACGCGTCAGCTACCATGTCATACAGAACATCCGCATCAACCTACATTTATGAAATAACTGCATTTCTGACTCATAGCATAAATTGGCATTCGTTGATATCCGAGTTCGACGTCACTAGTCACTATTATTTTAATTACGTGTGCGAACTACAGCGTTTAATTCTTGCAGGATTATTCTATGTTTCATAAACCACTTCTAACTCAAATAGACGACGGTTGCAACCGGAGCAGTGGTCTTGAAGTTTGTTCCATTGTTCTTGTTCTTATTAATATCATTTTAGCGCAGTTCTGTTTCAACTAGTTAATTTTCTTAATGTATCTACAAATTCTTGGCTCCCTTCTGCTGTTCTGCTGCTATTTTTAATGATAATGAAAGAAAATTTATATACTTCAAGGTTGCATCAAAAGAAATTACTTTTTAAGCTTCATCTTCAAGCGCGAACTAAGAGTACTGTACTCTCTTCATAAATTCGATATTTTCATCCCTAGAGAACTTGTTCTTCTCATACTTATTTAACAAATTTGGTTACACCGGATACTTTGTGGCAAGTATTATTTTAGTTATAGTTTCGTAAAATAGTTAAGAGGATTTTGAATACATTAATTAGGAAGAACTTTAATGGTTGGTAGCATCCTTTGCCTTTGAAGTTATTAAAACTCTTGTGTATTTGTTGCAAAAGTACTAAAAGCTTATATGCAACTTAACTTAAGTACACAAGTCTTCGTGATTCGTTATGCATGGATGTTAAAGCTGTTAGAAATTATTATTAGGTTTTCGAAGACACCATCCCGTGATGAACGTTAATAGATGAATCTGTCAAACATGACAGAAACACAAAAAACAAAGTTTAAATAAAAGGTTTTGTTATTTCTAATATTGTAGTATGAATGAAAATGTTCAAAACTTTACTGTAACATAGTAAGAGTACTTTTGTTTGACACTGACACTTTTACTAAAAGTTAGGTTAGAAATCGCAAGCATAGTTATGCCAGGCATGCGTCACAAGAACGTCTGCAGCAATTAGTTCTCTCTCGATAATGATAAACTTTAATAATTTTCTTTGTAGTAATAACGTCTTCATTTCATAACCCATTATTCCATTCAAATTAATTATATATTTGTGAATATAACTTAATTATATAAAACAAGTATTTCTGAAAAACAGCAGGTAATAATTTGAAAAGCATGTGTAGTGCAAAAAAGAACTCTAGTGCTTATTAGCATGATTGAAATAAAGTGCCTTCAAATTAAAATCTGGAATCCCCACTTCACATTATGAATTGCCCGCTCTTGGGGGTTTCTAATTTGTGTGACCTATTTTATCAACATCAAAGCAGTCGAGTTTGTCGTCGCTGGTTCATCTTGATTACAACGTTCTGCTGATAAGCGTTGTACACATGTATAATATAGTTCATAACATTTATGGGATAAACTAAGATAATTATTGCTAATTAATTTTTTTCTCTGTTTTGATCGATTTTTCAATAACCAGTTCTCGTATATCTTAGCTCTTATTTTTTTTCAAGTTGACTATAACTGTAGCTTAATCAAGCAAGATACCTCAGTTACATTTTGGGTTGATCTTTAAGAAAACTAAATTTGAAAACTCATTATTTAGGTTATAAACTTCAATTATGACTGAAGATTGACTACTGAAAAATAAAATGATCAATACTAACACACTGATCAATCAGTCTCTGATAATTAGTTACAGCTAGTTATTTATAATATTTAAATAAGATAAAGTTCTTTTTTTTTAATACCCATTCATAGTACATCGTACAATTTTTCAAAAAATGCTTTCTCTAGTAAAAAATATGCAAATTTGTGTCCGTCCTCTTCTCACGTATAATAAAGCCGTGATATTCTATCTCTAGGCAAGGAGGAACATGACTAAGTATCATTATATGATGTTCTAAATTTATATCCTCACTTATAGCAACCCTTCTTGTAGTACAGGGTGCTTTAAAAGAGACCCACTTTATCTCAGCCACAACTATTCTGACAAACTTTTATAAACATTTACAACTTATTGATACGAGTATGGGTCCTCAAAATAAAGAGCTTAATTAGTTTTGTTAATAAAGTCAATAAGGTATTCCAAACTTTCCTTCCTTTCAAATATCTGCCTATATTCCTCAGGCATATTACAACCCTTGTCTGTGCGATGAGTACCTTGAACTTATTAGCAACATTACTATTATTGTGCTTATTTAATTATAAAAGCCTTATCGTTAGAAATGTTCCGACGTAAGTCCAATTCAGACCTTTAGATTTATTATTACTATATTTCGTTTAAGTAAAATGTTACGTGTTTTTAAAAGTAATGTCCATGTTTTATTTTGCGGTTGCTATATATAAATATCCTGTATATATTAACCCCATATGTTTGGATAAATCTTTCGAATCATCCTGTTGCAATAAGGGTATACTATAATCCAGCGTCTGTATATAAGGCTGGTTCATTATTTCTCTCTTGAAACTCAAAAGTCCTCTATCACACTCCTCTTACCCCTTCTCAGCAAACAATTCTGTTTGTCCCTGTTTTTAATTTTAGAAAAAAAAACATAATTTCATGTTTCATATTCAATATGCAGTGAACATGCAATATTTTCACCAAGATTAAAATTATATTAAAAAATATATGCACTTGTTTATGATGTAATAGTTATTGTACAGTATTTTATGAACAAATGCCTATTGCTTGTCACTGCAGTCCTCTTATGTCTTCTAGTTATCCAACAGTTGGACTAATCACCGATTATGATGTAATCTTGTCCTCATTTTGTTATGATACCCATTAAAGTAATTGTGTTTACTATATTTCAATACTAGCAGTTGATTAAATATATTTTTTTATTTCACAATCGCTCCTGTTGTTGTTGACTCTCGTTATATTATCCTTCTCGACATTAGTCAACTCCGGAAATATACCTGGACGCCACCACACCGACATCTCCTACCCTACACTCCCTCCCCTTCCACTGTCCATTGATGAAATGTCGCCCCGGATTTTGAATTTACAATTTACTGCTATTGTACCACGTTGTGAATAGAACATGTGACTACGAGTATAGTCGACCTGGTACACACTGAGGAAATAGTTTTCGCTGTTGGGAAAACTCCACTGGACTGTTTCATATTGTGGAAGTTATATTTACAAGTTGTCTTGGTATTGAATCAGATATTACAGTGATAAACGGTGATTCAATGTCAATGTTTAGTTCCGTACAGAAAGTTCATGAATATACCACTTGGATCGCTACCAGCTAGCTCCTCTTCTTCACCTATCATACGCACACGTATCGAACCTAAACTGTTTAAGTTAGGTAATAAATTGTAATTTTCTTATGGTACATCTTGTATGGTATGGTACATTATGGAATATCTACATTATTCTATATTAATATGTTATATTTAATATTGTCACTTTCGACGTATATCTGATATAGGAATTATGTTGTGTATAGTGTTTGGTTTTTTCGATTTTTATGCTTTTTTATGAGGCTTCATATAACAAACTCTCCATTGTGCTTGTCCACCGTTTTAATGCAAACTTTGCAGCTTTGGTTTAGAAAATTACTATGAAAAAGTTTTTCATTTTAAAAATCAATTAATAATATGAAGCAATAATTAGCACCTAAAATGTAGAACACTAGAATTGGTTTAGAAAATTGTTGCACTTGTTGTAAAAATACTGGTTGTGAATAAAAGATGACTCTGAAAATCACCACATTTTTCGCAATCGATAATTAATTTATCTTAAAGCTACAACAAGGAATTATAGATGGCCTCAAGATTTATATACAAAAAATTAATAATGGCGTATTATTTTGACAGAAGGTAGCAAATGTATTTAAAACGTGCTTTAGTTTTTTGTGTTTAATTGTTTAAGGTGTAATAAATGTTGTTTAAGATGCATTAAGAGGTTAGTATAAGATTGTTGCAGATAATTTATAAGTAGAATAATTTTCGTGAATAGCAATTATTTTTTTCCATGTTTATGAATATGTAATTTCAAGATTAATTGATATTAATTGATTGAGTGGGTAATCAACTTTATTAAATGTATATAAACATTTAATAAGTCATTATCTCATTAGGTTGTGCTCCCAATAGTTTTATTAGTCAACGAATTATGAGACATATTTTCAATTTTCTTTTCTTTGTTCCAGGTTTCCAGGAAGATGCTTCGGGTGATTTGTTGGCGAAGCGCGAGATATTGCACATCCGATTTATGACAGGTATCGGCTCGTTAAGCGTATGGTTGCACGAGGAAATTCGGTAAGAATCTTAAAATGTTTTGCGTTTTACATATAATGAATAAATTCTGATTTAATAGTATATTATATGACTCTTTAATGTATATTTGAATATAAAAGAGCAACAGACCGATCGAAATAACGAGGGCCTCGTACGAGATATTGAATTGCAATCACAAGAAATTGCAAGACCATCTTTGTCATTATCATCCTCGTCATCAGTATTATCAATAAAGCCGGATATCTTAAAAATGGAAAAATCTTTATCACTTGGAAGTAAAATAGACGAATCTCCTCCATCTTTAAAATCAACTGATTCAAATTCAACATCTAGTAGTTCGGTTAATGAGAACTTGCACGTTTTACCCTTAGAAGAATTGAAACAACAATTAATTTTAACGAGAGATGAAAAGAAACAATTACGAAGAACTATTAAAGAATATGAACATGATTTTGTTGATATTAACGGAAGAAAAATGCAAAAAGATGACAGAATTGGAATGGAATCAACATATGCACTATATAAACAAATAAAAGCAAAGTTAAGATTATTGCAAGCTTTAGTTAACAAACATAAATTTAATTGAATTTGAAAATTATGTTTTAATAATGATTATGAAGAAAATATATTTTATTTATTTCGTTTATTTTTTTTTATATATATATATATACACATATATATGAAATATAAATTTTTTATATGCTCTTTATATTCTTGTATCGTTAAGAAAGTATGAAATAGAAATGTTTTACTTAAAACAGAATAAATCCAAAAGTCTGTTTTAACAAGCTTTCTTAAATATGCTAACTTCTCTGTGATTGCTTTGGACTTTCAAATTGAATTGATTTTTAAGGAATTTCAAATCAATGAATTTATATTTGTATCACTTTTACAAACAAATTGTTTATAAAAGAAAACTACATATTAGCTATTTAGGCATATTATACAGTAACTATTTGGGAATTCGGTATAAATCTGTGTAATTGTGTAATTTTGTTCTTTTGGTTTCGTATATATCATATAAATGATATAAATGACTGTTAATGTACCAAGATTACAAACATGACATCATTAATATGGAATAATTAATAATTTTGTTTTCAGAGTTATTTTCAACAGTTACTCATTACTGACAAAAATGTGTTTGCATCTTTGCATTCTATTCCCTGGAAAGGTCCCTTCATTGTGTTTTTACAATATATTTGAATATATTGAATATATCTTTGTAATATATAGCTCTAATGTAAACGTTTTAGTTTAGTCACGAAATGGAACTAATTGCATATATTTATACCTGATCCATAATTTAGATAAATTGGAAAATAATGTCTGACAATAACCGTTTGATGTTCGATAGTCAGATAAAAATAATAATAAGTACCAAATTCTTCGAACGATCTGACTATGTGAATGTTTTTCAAATAATTTCCAATATTTACCACGTTGAAGTACGGTGTTCGATTATATTAAATGCAAAACCAATTCATCTGTTTTACGACAAATTGTATAAGTTAAAATCTTAACTAAAAACAAGTTATGTAAAATAAAAATTCGTCGACAGAATAATTGGTTTATCGTCAGTGAAATATTCACTCATATATCATTTTTTAAACATAATTAAAATGTATTAAAATGTTTGAACGCCAATGATGTCGAAGAAGTTTATTCAATTTTATGAATTAGAATAAATTATTTAGGTTGAGTATTAAATAAAAACAACAAATAAAAATGTTCATGTTTAGGTAAAATATTTTCTGTATTCTATTTGTGTTTGTTACAGATCCCAGTAATTTGGTAGATAGGTTCCTGCATAATGCGGTGTTTATGAAATCGTGTTATATGAGACTAGACGTCGATACAAAAGCAAATAGTTTTTTTTTTTAATTCATATGTTCCAGGAATCCATCATTGAACTGTGCATTTTGGTGTAGCAATTTTTTTATTATTTAAAAATTTAACCCATACAGTACAGAGATAATACTACAGTAATCGATAACATTTTAGTTTGCGTCTTAGATTAGCTGCCATCTTTTTTTTTATTTTGACAGATGTATAGTGTGTCTCGTGTATATTAAAAACATTAAACATATAATAAAATAATAATTATATTAAAAATGATTTCAAAAAGTAATCTTTAAATACTGAAAGCGTGATGAAAGGCAATTTAATTAAATATGGAGATAAATAGGTACGATTTTTTTTTAATTTTGTTTAGCACAAAACAAATAAGCTAAAATTGTCGAGTCAAAGATGCAGACAAATATACTCTCAGAACATTAACAGCTTTAATTACAATGTTTTTATACAGAACACTAAATATTAAACAATTTACAGATTTTTGCATTTGCTTCAAGGCGCTATGATGCACGAAATCTTAAGTGGTCAACCTCAAAGAACACTGGTGACATATCATGAGATATCAATACCCCAATATCTTGTTTGAATATTCAAGGTAACTATTGAATTAATTTAATTTAAATTTTCGCCTATATTGTGGGTTCTTAAGATCACGTAAAGTAATTACAATAATTAAACTTTGTGCATTGTTTTTAGTGATTGACAAGAATAATTACTCGTTTCCTGGTCAAATAAGAAAACGGAGAATGCAGAAAGATATTGGATAAACGATCTCGCAATAGGAAGTAAGTTGAACATATTTATAAATATATTTATGACAGTTCATAAAATAAGAACTAAACATTGATTTGTTTCTATTTTATACTATTTTATCTTATTCGTTTCTATACACATTATAGAAAAATAAGTGAGTCAGTGCTTTTTAGTTTATCGGCAGTTTATACTCCACAACTTGTTTTAAGTATGAGTCATCGCCGAACTCTCGTAATTTGAATTATTATTTTATATATTTGGGTTATTATGAATATTTTTGACCACCAACAGAGATGGCTTTGAAAAACACCATATTTTTGACTTCATTCAAGCTTCATATACAAAAAATTAACAATGACACATAGTTTTGACATGAGTTCGTAAATATAAATGAACATGTTTTATTTTTCTGAGTGTTTCTGTGGTTAATTGTTGAAATTTTAATGAATTATGTTTAAAATACGTTAAAAGGTTCGTACAATACTGATCATTTATAAGTAGAATATAACCTTTGCGTAAAATAGAGTTAAATTTGTTTACAAGTTGTGTTGTTTCAAGGTGTATTGATAATGCATTAAAAAAGAGATTTACTCTTAACATGTATAACATATATACGTCCATTTTTATATATTTTAATGAATAAAATCAGCAGGTACCTATAAAAAATACAAATGTATATAAACAATTAATATCCCAGTCATTATCTCACGTTCTAATAGTATTTAATTCGTTCTAATATGTTATGTTCTAAATAGTTTTGGAAGTAAACAAATTATGAAGCATATTTTAATTTTTTTTTTCTTTGTTTCAGGGTTCAAGAAAGGTGCTTCGGGAGTTTTGCAGTGTTTTGTAAGCCGAAGTTTCTTCACAATTCACAAGATTAACTGGTGAGTGACAGTTATCTTATTAATTTTATTGTAGATTTTATTCGACCAAAAATATTTAAAAAAGATGAAAACCCATTTCAGTTGTGCTCAAAAGAAAAACGTATCGAACCTAAACTGTTTAAGTTAGGTAATAAATTGTAATTTTCTTATGGTACATCTTGTATGGTATGGTACATTATGGAATATCTACATTATTCTATATTAATATGTTATATTTAATATTGTCACTTTCGACGTATATCTGATATAGGAATTATGTTGTGTATAGTGTTTGGTTTTTTCGATTTTTATGCTTTTTTATGAGGCTTCATATAACAAACTCTCCATTGTGCTTTATTAATTAATTAATTAATTTTAAAATGGTTTTTACAGGCTCATATACTATGCTTTGTAGTGCTCCAGGATGTAAGGACAAACAATCTAGCCGTTTTCGTTTTCCTGAAGATCTTCTCTTTTTTTCAAATATGGTTGGAACGAATTGGAAATTCTGAATTATTAAATAAAGAGAAGACAACCATTCGAAAAAATAATATGGTTTGTAAAAGACATTTTATGGAACAATGTATATCGCCCTTCAAGCTGAAAAAAAATTCGCTTCCTACACTAAATATTCTAGGTATGATCTTAATATATTTATAATCTTATTATATGTTATGTTGTGTTTTTTCTACTTCATTAATTTCTATTATTAAATAATTTATATTACATTTACAGGAATTTCAAAGAATGCAGCAGAGAATTCTTTTTATATTCTTCCAGTTCCTCCGTCAGTTCGTCTTTTTTCTGAATACTCCTATTGCAAAGAAGTGGATTTGAAAGATACACCTTCAGTTCATACAGGTAATATAATTTATTTAGCACTTAGGCCGTCTGCACATAAGTCAACTGATTGCAAATGCGAGCCCCGAATCTGCCCGAATCGAATGAGAATGTAACTGTGTTGTTAGTGAGAGAACGCACGGCACGAACGAAACTAAACTGGTTTTGAGCGACTATGTTTGACATCATGAGCAGAGATGTGCACAAATACTATTTAAAAATATTTAAATCCATACTAATACCTCATAATACGACACAATAGAATCCCCTATTGCTAGAAATTCTATAGTTCACGAAACATGGCTCGTTTTTCGTTTTCGTTGCTCGACTAATTTGCAATCAGTCGACCCGTGTGCAGACGAACTTATACAGCAAAATATATTTTATAACAGCGTCATCTATAAGAGCTATTGTGAAATAATTTAAAAAACTATGTATACGAGTATGTTTAGAAATGATTTATATTGAAATAAACTATTTTTTACTAAATTAACTTATTAAAGATTAATTTGTCAAGATCTTCTTATTTATTAATTAATATTTATACATATTGAAATATTTGCAATGCATGTTATTTTTGTAAATAACAAATAACTGAGTTAAAAGTTAATTCTTTATTTATGTTTCTTTATATAATTGTTTATAATGTAATATGTACAATTATTAATGATGGCACAATAGCTCAGAGTAATTATGCTTGACGTAAGACTGTTGAGTCCCTTGTTAGATTGTTATCACAATTAAATTCATTATGCACTTATAATTATAAAACTTAGGAACTTAAGAAAAAAAAATCTGTTTCTTTATAACATCTTGTTTTCCACAGTCTTTATGCAATTTGTACAATATGTCGCATCCACACTGTTTAACGATTCTTGCCACATGGATAAAACATTTTCATTTTTCAGTTTATATGTGTCAATGTTTTTGATATAAATTTCTTTACAGTTGGCCTGTACTAAGTCAATAGCATGGAAATTGCAGTGATAAGTTGGAAAATGGATGCAATACTTTGTGATCATGTTTCTTTGTGATGCGGTGAATTTCATATACTTTTGATTATACTTTGACGACTTTCTTTAGCAAGCAACGAAAGTTCGGTTTTTACCATTTCTGGTGTATTTGAGATATTAGGTAAGGCTCCAATTTTTTGTTTAACAATTGATTTTATAATATTATAGATATTTAGTTAAATTTATTTGTCGAATAACTAAATAAGTAATGAGCCTATATATATGTTTGATTAGCAAAAGGTCAAGGTTACGCCCACATTACGTCTTGGAGAAGTAAAGTTACAGTAGGAGGAACTTTTACGAACTTACCTATATTTTAAACTGGGCAACAAATATAATACAACATATTTATTTATCCATTTTAAGAAGAGTATATTCCATCTATCCCTTAGATAAGTCGCCTATACTTCTCACAAGATTCAAGGTATTTTTTATATTAAGTAGGCCTCTGATTAGTCGATCCCATTAAGGACACTTATATTAACATCATATAAATCTTAATTATTATTAAGTCTTAATAAACATTACAATTATATTATATTTATTAACATCATATAAATTTTATCAAATACTGTGATATTACTGTTACTTTTGATTATTGTTCTTTGATTACTTTTGTGGATTAAATTAATTTAGTAAAGAGTTTCACTACAACTTATATATCGAATAATGAATACTATTAAATTAATGCAGTTTTAAAATATATTAATATTTTTAGTAAGAAATACATTTTTTTTAAATTTAAAAATCGCGCGTTCTCAAATTTATATTTACAATTTTGCTTATGGTAATACTTAACATAAAAAACTCAATCACTCAAGAGTAATGGCCGTTAAAGATGGCGACATTGGAAAAATATGTATTTGCTCTATTTAAGTGGTTTTAAATAGTTCATTAGTGGAAATATTAGTAATTGGTGCTGTAGTATGATGCTGTGTAGAAATTCTAATATCTCTAACCATAATAACTTAGGTAACTTTAGTGATAAATACAAATTAGCAAGAACAGTTTGTGATTCTATAGTCCTGTCATGAAATATAATTATTTCTTATTATTTATATGATCAGAACTGGATCAACACACACCTCTACCAATGTATTTTGTAGTTCTTTTTTTCTATTTTCTGGTTGATCTTTAGTTCTCCATCAGTATAGAGTACCCCCTGACATTCTCATGTAAAATGTTATGTTTGGAAACATACTTTTTGTGCAACTTTTAATAATGAATCTAAAATCTATGTACTTTGTATTTATTGCAAAAATTATTAGATTTGTTTTCAGTTTTTTATTAACTGGCGGTAACCATCAATAACTGTTAACTAATTATTATTGTCTGTGTTAAATGTTAACATTTATTTTCTTCTTGTTATAGCTGCAAGAACTCCAGCAGCTAGTGAAACACTACAAAGTTAATGTGGACGTCATTATTTTAAAGTTTATGCCTACTTACAACATTTCGCTATTACGGATGGATTATTGCCTTTTAAGTAAGTTTATAATTTGAATAATATTTTATCTATAAACACCTTTTAGGGTTTCTTTTCGTTTTCATTCGGGTCGTTTTCTTAATTTTCTATTGAAATAAATTTTAATATAGCATCCAAATGATATGTTTTATTTGCATAAGACATTACAGTAGAAACAAGTTATCTCGAGATTATTTCTCCTGTTTCACAACCTTCGTAACAAAGTAATACATTCTAATTTAGTAATTAATTAAAGGTTCAATAAGATGCTCCAATGGTAGTTCTCTCCCAAATGTGAACACATCTATTGCAAAATTCATTTTCTAAATTTTTTTATTCATATTCTTGTTCTATAATTATCTAAAAATAACTCTAGTAGTTAGGTCAAATATTTGTTTGGGCATTATTACATCAATTGCCTGACGGCTAACGTTAGACTTATAAATTGTCTTTATTAATTAATACAGTTTAATTTATACGTGATTTATGGAAATTACAATAGCTGTTTTGTCTAGTAGTTGAAGAAGTATTTAATTTTCCGAAAGAATTTGTGTTATGTTTTTTTCTGTATAATATAATTTTTCTTTGTTCTAAGGTTTTGTTCCTGGAATGTTGGCTGTAGTACAAAGTGGCGCCCTACAATTTATGACAAACAAAGTGAAATGAAAAATAGATATAATATATATCGAGAAATGCCTATAGACATAAAATTGGTAAGCTAATGAACTAATAATAAATGAAATGTTGTTTACATAAAACATTAGTTAATTAGTATTCTTATATTTGCAGGGTACATCAAAGTTAATCGCTGCTTCATCAACATCATATTGTTATCAAGTAATTCGGGCCCCATATCACGCCTAATATATGTCTTGTAATATCAATATGGGAACAATTTACAAGTTTTACCGCTGGAAGTCTTATTATTAAAGAAGGAGATGTCGGTGGTGTATTCTGTATGTTATGAAAGGTAAGATTCATAATCTTGCAATTTATATGTTAGTAATAATCATTTTCAATATATTTATTAGAAATTCTAACCCAAAGATAACCCGGACAAAGTAAACATTTGAATTAGCTATATTTCGCATAGAGCTGAAAGTTGGTACAGACCTTAGGTACACTGTTACAAATAAAATACTAAAAGTCCTCAGCGATCGCACATCTGCAAAAAAAGTTATTCAAGATTAACAGTCAACAAAAATGGTTTTTACAATTTTTCCGGTAAACGGTAGGTTTTATCATAAAAATAGATCACACCAAAGTTGTAGATCATGAAATTATCTACAATAATTTTTCTTATACTTTTTTTTTCTAAGAATCACCATTCCTGAGATATTGCGATTCTAAAAGTTGAAGAAGTCGTATTCCACATAGTAGTGTTTCTTTTGTTTTTTAATCTAATTTGTGGTAATGTCAATAAAATGCGATAAAAATTGACTATTACTGAATCAAGATAACACTATTGTGATGTTATCCTAGAGATCCTTGAGCAAATGAAAGAAAAATGATTTCATAATTCTTGTATTATGTGAATATCTTAACATGTGTTAAGTTTATTTGATGTTTTACATAAAATGTTTTAACTTGCACTTTAAATAGTTAATTTAAGTCACATTGCATAACTGTGTAATTTCGGAACACTTTGTATATTATATTCTCACAATCGTATAATTTGTATTTACAAGTTACACAAACCAATATTTTTACTCATATTAAACATCCGATGGCGTGTATACCATAAAGGTGGTTCAGCGTACATATTATTGTTTTCTGTGAATTAAAATCACAATATCTCAGGAATGGTGATTCTTAGAAAAAAAAAGTATAAGAACAATTTTTGTAGATAATTTCATGATCTACACTTCTCTTCTGATCTATTTTTATGATAAAACTTACCGTTTACTGTAAAAATTGGAAAAATCATTTTTATTGACCTTTAATCTTAATCATTTTCAATATATTTATTAGAAATTCCAACCCAAAGAATATAAGGTGATTCCTACTTTCTTTCTGGTTCGCAACTTAGCTTTTTATTTAGAGATCCCTGTAATAAATGATAACGTGCTCCGTTTCATACATGTTTTACTAATTGGCTAATTGTAACTAATTATTGCTCTATGTAGTAGGTAATTTTTAACAAATAATTGTATTTAGTAAATTAGTGTGTTCATTTTTATTCAAAATTATTTACATTTAATAAATAATTGTGTATTTATATTGTGAAAAGCATAAACATACAGTAATCAGACTTTTAATAAATTTAAATATTAGTTTAATTAAACATAACCTACAACAACAGGTGTTCCAAACTAATATAAGTAACATTTTGTTCATTTCCTATATTTAAAACGTAGTAATATCTTTATTACGTAGGACTTAAGTTAATAGTAGAATACATTTGTGTGATTGTATTTGTTAATTTGATTCAACAATTAAAATCTCTAAAAGCTTCTGGTAAAGAAGAATCATTTTCGCTATTATAGATGGATTATTGCCTTTTAAGTAAGTTTATAATTTGAATAATATTTTATCTATAAACACCTTTTAGGGTTTCTTTTCGTTTTCTTAATTTTCTATTGAAATAAATTTTAATGTAGTATCCAAATGATATGTTTTATTTGCATAAGACATTACAGTAGAAATAAGTTATCTCGAGATTATTTCTCCTGTTTCACAACCATCCTAACAAAGCAATACATTCTAATTTAGTAATTAATATAAAGGTTTAATAAGATGCTCCAATGGTGGTCCTCTCCCAAATGTGAACACATCTATTGCACAATTCATTTTCTAAATTTTTTTATTCACATATATATGTTCTATAATTATCTAAAAATAACTGGAAGTAGTTAGATCAAATATTGGGGAAACTTTTGGTTTGGGCATTATTACATCAATTGCCTGACTACTAACGTTAGACTTATAAATTGTCTTTATTAAGGAGGTACAGGACGTACCGTCAATGCAAAAAGTTTATCTCGCGGTAATACGAAATGCAAAATACGAAGTACATGAAGGACGAGCAAATATTGGGACTGTACTTTTGAAAATGAATTTTTCAATTCCCTATTAAACTGCTTTTTGCTTGTAAAAATGATTTTTTTTATGCATATAATAGTTTAATAAATTAAAAATTACCTATGATTAATATCAAATTTATATTAATTCAATTTAAATTCAAATTAAATATTTTGAAAAAGGAATAATAAATTTTGCAACGCTGCAAATTTACGTGTGTTGAAGCATGCATGATTTGGTTTTTTCACCAATAAATTGTTATATTTTATATAATATTTATTCCGATTTTGAATTTTCCGCTCAAATTGGCATTTGCAACGTTGCCGGCTTATAACCTACATTTACTGTTTCTTACTGGTTTTATTTAAATATTTTCGTATATAGGTATCCTTTTGACAATTTTCTTTTTGCAATAGTTACAGAAAAAATTCTTTTATATACACCTAGTTTTTGAAAGCCGTGTTACCATTTTTTTTATAGTTAAAAGTTATATTATGTGGTGAAATTGAGCTAAACATCATGATTTGTATGGAAAATCACTATTTTTAATCATGTAGAAAAAGAAAACTATGAGCCCTAGGTCTCTAAAATTTTGAGACAGCATGTATTTTAATTATTTGTATCGACCCTTCAAATTTCACAACGTTTTCATCATTTATGTTAAATCCTGTACCTCCTTAATTAATACAGTTTAATTAAGACGTGATTTATGGAAATTACAATAGCCATTTTGTCTAGTAGTGGAAAAAGTATTTAATTTTCCGAAAGAATTTGTGTTATGCTTTTTTCTATATAATATAATTTTTTCTTTGTTCTAAGGTCTTGTCCCTGGTATGTTTGGTGTATTACAAAGTGGCGTTCTACAATTTATGGAAATAGATGAAGAAATGAAAAATAGATAAAATATATATCGAGAAATATCTATAGGCTTAAAATTGGTAAGCTAATGAACTAATAATAAATGAAATGATTTTTACATAAAACATTAGCTAATTAGTATTCTTATATTTGCAGGATACATCAGAGTATTTACTATATTCGCGTCTATATCGAAGTTAATCGCTGCTTCATCAACATCATCATCTTATCAAGTAATTCGGGCACGATTACAAGAAGTCCAGCGTCTCCAATGGGACTTGAAGATAAGAAGACGTCAGAGATTTTTAAGTAGATTTAGAGTAATTAATTTATATTTAAATGGAATGATTAGAAAGAATATTTATGACCAAAGAGTGGATAGTAAACGAAAAAGCTGGACAAGTATTAGTGATGACTGATAATTTATTTAAAATACAAAAGTAAAATTTGTTTCAATTTATAATTGAATTATTAATGTGGTATTAATATAATACTTGACTATGTTAGTTAAAAACGTTTTGATAATTTTAATATTTAATTATTAAAACGTTTTTAGATTGCAAAGAAAGTCGTTAAAAAGAGACCTGTGAAAAGTAGTTAAACTTGGATTTATAGTCCTCATTTTTTAGTGGTCGATTTTTCAATTGCTGATTGAAATTGATGTTAATACATGTGTATTGGCGTGTCTATTTTACTAAATATCTAAATATTGACGGATATATAGCAATTAAAAGTTTTAATTGTAGTTTTAGCGCTAGAAATGGTCGGCCATATTTGTATGGCGTGAAATGCATTTTAAAGTCAGTTATTTGTTGAGTAGGTCAGTGCTGTGGTAATGTTTTGCAGCTGTTGGTAGTCAAATAATCAAGTCAAATCAAAGAATAATAAGTTTTTATTTTATTTAACCCTGTTAAGGCAGACATAATATTGAAATTTGATTGTTCCTTGAAATAATTAAATAATATTTGATATTTTGATATATAAATACATATAGCAGAGATTTATGAGCTGTAAGGTTGGTAACAAGGATTGTGATGTCACATGCACTTGGTACATGTGTACAACGTTGAATCCCTTTAATAATTAAAGAGACAAAATGATTTTTTTAATTGTTAATATCTCTTAACATATAAGGAGTTATTAAAAAATAATTGAACATTTGAGGTTCTGGTAACCCACTTTATTAATATATAGTACACTTTTATAGAAATTAAGACATAGGACATAAGCCCATTAGAACCTTATTTTTAATATAGGAGAGCCACAGCGAAAATGAAAATATAAACCCAAGTTTGATTTCCTGGCAATTTCCATTGACATACAGAGATAATATTATCTACAAAAGACACCATTGACAAGATCATTGCTCTGAGTTGATCAATTTTTCAATTAAGGAAATAAGCGTACGTAGTATCATTAAAAATTAATTAATTACAAGTTGTTCTTTGTTGTCGTTGAATGTTGTTCATTTTAAAAAATTTAGGAAAACATTTAGGATTATGTAAGTGTGGTATTCAAACAACAATAACTATCGAATTATGCAACTCAGAGCAATATTTTGGTTTCGTTTTGTAGATAATATGTCCGTGAGCATTGAAGCATGACGTTAGACTGCTGTGTCTTCGGGTTTAATCCCCAGACCAGAATTCTATTTTCTGGGTTTGGTTATACAAAAAATAAATGGGTATAATTAAATAAATATAATAAAAAGTTATGCACTCGAAGACTTAATAAACAGTAAACAATTGGACGACATATGGAAAATAACACACAACAATGAAGTACAGATCAAGTTAACAGAAAAAAATCCTCCTAAGATAGACAGAGTATGCATGTTTAAGAAAAAAGCGGGAAAATGTCAGGTTGTAGTGCAGTTGTTGTTGTTAAAAGATGAAAAGTGAAGTTATTGAAGAAGTTATAGTTATTGTAAAATAAAATGTAAAAGCGAAATTATATTATAGGATAGTTATTAAAGAATTATAAAATATGTAATGCAAAATGTTTGTAAAACGTACATATTGTTTAAAGTGTTAATAACTATTGAAAGTTGATGCACTCAAATAAAATATATATTATATTAATATTTCCGTATGCCAATACATACATTGTAAAAATAATGGACATCAATTGTTACATTTTTTGACGTATGTAAGGAAAACAAAACAGACAAATTTTAGAAAAAAATTTGCAAAAATCATTTTGTTTAAGATGTTTTTAATTTGTAAGTTTACAAAATGTTTTTATTACTTGATAGGTGGTATAATTTTCTTTCAAATAATATTTTTTTCATATCCGTAACACCTTTACACATCCCGAGAAGCCGATATTTTTTGGCAGTCATCTAAAATTAAGAATTAAATTTAAAATGATTGCCATTTCAACAGGAGGGGTGATGGACCCCTACATCTGGGTATTTTTATCGATAAAATTACGTGTAGAACATGCACGTAAATAATTTGTAGTCGGCGACAGGACGCCCTGTATATATATGTATCGGTATATATGCAGAGATGTGAAATACTTTTCAAAAATATTTAAATGCAAAATAGGCCAGGCTTACAGACGAGTTTTGGCAATGTCTCAAGCGGTTGGAGCACTAAAGGCCCCCTGCAACCGGCACATGTCTTTTTATAGAGCCTATATTGTATTTAAATACTTTTTAAAAGTATTTGTGCTCATCTCTGTATATGCATGTATCTATCTATATGTATCTCTGTATATATACATGTTAAATATATATATATATATATATATATATATATATATATATATATATATATATATATATATATATATATATTATGTAAATATAGTTCAAATTACGGTAGTTCGGCCGCGACTTATACTTAAGAGCGGTATAAATCTATAATACGATAATTAATTTTATCTTATTCGTTTCTATATACATAATAGAAAAATAAGTCAGTGCTTTTTAGTTATATCGGCAGTTTATACCGCACAACTTGTTTTAAGTATGAGTTGCTGCCGAACTCTCGTAATTTGAACTATATTGTATATGTATTATATATACATATATTATTTGAGATATGTATACATACACATGCATATATATACATATACATATATATATATATACATATACATATACATATATATATATACATATATATATACATATACATATATATATATACATATATATATATATATAAATATATATATATATACGTCATTTTATCGATAAAAATATCCACATTCATCACCCCTCCTGTTGAAATGGCAATCATTTTAAATTTAATTCTTAATTTTAGATGACTGCCAAAAAATATCGGCTTCTCGGGATGTGTAAAGGTGTTACGGATATGAAAAAAATATTATTTGAAAGTAAATTGTACCACCTATCAAGTAAAAAAAACATTTTGTAAACTTACAAATTAAAAACATCATAAAGAAAGTGATTTTTGCAAATTTGAGTCTAACATTTGTCTGTTTTCCTTACATATCTCAAAAAAATGTCACATTGCTGTTCATTATTTGTACAATGTATGTGTTGGCATAAGGACATATTAATATAATATATATTTTATTTGAGTGCATCAACTTTCAATAGTTATTAGCACTTTATTATGTATATATAGGTATAGATATATATATATATATATATATATATATATATATATATATATATATATATATATATATATATATATATATATATATATATATATATATGTACATATATATGTATATATATATTTATATATATATTTATATATATATGTATATATATATATATATATACATAGATGTATATATATATATATATGTATATATATATATATATACATGTATATATACATAGATGTATACATATATATATATGTATAAAGTAAAATAACATAAGTTGTGAAGTTGTAATAACATATGTGAATAAATATATATAAAAGAAATTAATTATATGATTTGTTAGCGAAAAGAGCAACTTATTTATTGAACCGGTTTCAAAATGCAGATGGCGATATATGCTTATCCAAGATCACAACCAGTTACTATTTAGTTCCAGTCTTACAATGCAGATGGCGATATATGCTTATCCAAGATCACAACCAGTTACTATTTAGTTCCGGTCTTACAATGTAGATGGCGATATACGCTTATCCAAGATCACAACCTTTTACTAATTACTTCCGCCTTTTCAATATAGATGCTGGTGTTACTCATAGAATATTGCAACCAATTACATTTGCTTTAAGTAGTTTTGTTACTGGCATATTGATAGCAGCAGTAGTGGCGAAAATAATTTAAAAAAATGGCGACTACTAAAAATTTTAAATATATAAAGAGATACTTGACAAATAAATTTTCAGTGTAGTTTCAGAACTACTCCAGTGAGGATGGGGGTGTACGTCGAATTTTTTTTTAATTTTTTGAGGTATAAATAATAATTTTTTGTTAACACTCGAAGTCGTTGTATGTTTCGCACTTGATATACCAAAGTATAGGAGTAAGGGGGTGGACGAGCAGACGTGGGCGGGGCCACACACAAACGTTTTTAAAAAACGTGCTTCTTAAATTTAACAAGCTTTGGATACTTTGTATCAGAGTTTTTTTTTTAATAAATAGTAATTTTTTTTTTTTAATTATTTTTTCAAGGTCAACGAGAGAAAAAAAATATGGAATGGCCAACAGGCCATTCCATCCACCCACTAACTACAATACTCGCATTCACCGGAGTTGGTAGTTGTGGGTGGTACCTTAGCGGTAAGTTGCAGTGTGACGCCATACAATGATATATATATACTATCATATATATATCAGTGGCGATTTCATGTGTTTTTTGTTGTGTGAACAACAGTTTTGTGTTTTGTAGATTCTGGAAGGTCTGGAAGGTCTAGAAGTTCTAGAGCAGAGTATATGCAATGTATGAATGACACTCCGGTCCCCTCGTTGTCTGACCGTCCTCAGAGCTTCCACCAAAGTATCTGCTTCATACAAATTATATCCTCTATAGGCTCTCTTATAGCTATGAGAATAGCTACGTGTATATGCAACTTTAACTTTGTACGAAGCAAGACTATTACTAGTCTCCCCCTCTCTGACGTCTTCAGAGCTGCTTGGTGCATACTGTCGTATACATACACAACCGCTTACAAGTACTGGTCACAGTACAAGTGCATATACAAGCGGTCATGATCTTCCTAATGATAGTTCTTACGGAACTATTGAATAGAATCTTGAAATAATATTTTAATTAATTAAAGTATTATTTTCGGATTCGAACGCTGGATCTTATTTAGAATCAAGGCAGAGTTAGAAAACCCGAACCGACACTTTGCCAATGAGCCACGGTGGCTCAAAGAATCAAGTCGTTTTTAACTTATATAAACATAAGACAAACTCAATAATAATGAAAATAAAATAATTAATTTGGGTTCGAACTCTGGTTGGGTTTGGAGATTCGATTTCAAGTCTGGTACTTTACCATGGTGTGTTAATCAAATAACGTTTATATAATAAAAATACATACAAAACAAATAAAATATATAAATTAATTTGAATTCGAACTCTGGTTTGATTCAGAGATTCGATTACAAGTCTGGCACTTTGCCACTGAGCCACGGTGTATTAATGAAAAAAAAGTTAAAACTTATATAATAGAAAGCAATAGAAATAAAAGAAATAAATGTCGCTTGAGTATTTTTATTTTCATATATGTTTTTATATTTTTTTACATAGTATTTTTCTTTATTTTAATAAAAAAAAAACCCTTGCTTGAATAAAATAAAAAAAGAAAAAGCACTTTTGCTATATTTTACTAAAAAAAATTCTTAATTTTTTTATTTTAAATTTTTTTTACATATTAATTCACAAAACTTATAAAATATATATATTATTTCATTGATGAAGGACTTCTTCTCGTAACTGAAATTAAAAAAAAATGGACTTAGAAAAATCGCACGTCATATATTTTCCTCTCTTTAAGTTTTCTGGATAAATACATTGTAAGTCTTTAGAAGACCTGCGTATTCAATATGAATGTGTTATACATTTAGAGACCTGCCCGTTATCTTTGTTTGTCCAACATTTTCGTAATGACTTACATTTTTCTATGACAAACAAAGTCCTGTCTAATATGACTGGGGAGAATTATATTTGAATAATCTGTTTTCAATTTCTTATACTCTTACGTGGGATGAAAATATTATTATAACAAATTAAGCCTCGACTATATTTTTATAATATTCATACATAATGTATGCAGAGGTTTATTATAATATTCATTTCACCCCACTTAAGAACACAACAAACTGTTACGACATAATAAATCACTATAATTTTACATCTGGCTAAATTATAACACAGCCTATTGAAAATTGAAATTGAAACACACACGTAAGTAAGAGAAATAATATAAGGCCCCTCTCACATTAACATCTATTTCGTAGTAATATAGTCTAGATGCATTAGCTCTTTAATGTTTATCAATAAACACGACTGTAGCGAAAAAGTCTGCAACTCATACGTACGCTGATCAAAGTAGGTACCGCATTTCGTTTATAGTGGTCTTGCACCAATCTAAACAAGGCAACATATAATACCTGTATAAACCATAAAATGAACTGAAGTTTCTACTTTAATGTTTATCAACATAGCACTGTTGTGAAATAATCATCAGTTCTTACGTCTGTGATTATATCACAACAGGAATGTATTGATAAACATTAAAAAATCTTCATCTTCATTATGATAAAGTATACTAATGCGAACATCCTAAATACCATACTGAAAACGACGAAGTCCCAAGTAATCGATGGCAGTGTGAGAGAAGCCTTAGACTATTCATTCAATATTATTTTCACAAATCCAAATACATGCAATACATAACAGACTTAAAATACAGCGGCCTGAGAAACGAATAGGCATAGAACAGAAATATATAATAATTAATTTTGCCTGAAGTTATTTTCTTCTAAAATGCTACAGATACTTTACAATCGTTTAACACGGAAATAAAAATAGACTATAAATAGAAGGGACATATTAAGAAATAGGGTAAAGTTAGTACACTTCATCAGAAGAAGTTATTCTATTTTAATGTTTATCAATACACCACTGCGTCAAAAGAAGTATCTATTTCATTCGTTCATAATTATAAAATGTTTCATTTGTACGTAGATCAGAATACTGCCTTCTTTTTATATATCTGGGTCAGCTGCACGTACAACATAAAACATACAATATCCTGCATAAAGGGAAGGCGGCACTGTGTTCTACATACATATGAGCCATAAAATAAACGTCCGTATAAAACAAACACTTCTAATTGCAAAATTATAATTGTATAACTAATTGTAAATTGATATATTTAATAAGTATATGATACTTAAGATATTTTATTACGTAAACTTGAATTATATATATACAGATGTAACATATCAATCTACGGTAAGTATATAAAAACTTTGGGTTAGTCTGCAAGGTAAGGTAAGAAAATCAAAGAGATGTTGGAAACCCTAAATGTATAATAGATAAAGTAATATTCAAACTTACTTGATTCCTTGATGAAGTCAATAATCCATTAGTAATGGCGAAGTTAACAGCGAAATGTTGTAAGTAGGCATAAACTTTAAAATAACAACGTCCACATACACCTTGCAGCGTTCCAGTAGCTGCTGGAGTTGTTGCAGCTACAACAAGAAGAAACACAGACAATTTAAATTAGAAATCGAATGGAAAATATTTATGTAATTTCATCGCAGTCGCAGCATAAAAAAAATATTACACTTTGCAATTATGTACAGTTTTAAGTAAACAAAAGTAGGACCAATAATAATGATTGATGAACCAAGGTTCATCGTATCGTATAGGTCACTCATTATACAATCCATTAATAAATAGTTATAGCCTATAAATGTATAGAAATCAACTCATATAATATTACAAGTAGAAAGAAAACCTAATATTAGACATAACCCTATTTCTTGCTAAAATTCTCCGATTGGAACATGACAGAAAATATATTAGAACAATTTTGCACGCTTTACGAATTTGATTTACTAATACAATAATGATATTATTTACTAATAGTAATTATTTCCAATAGTGAACCACATCATTACATTTATATAAAAAAATCGCGACCTAGAGAATTCTTTTTACTAACAAAGATGTCGACTACAGATTAATAGACAAAAATCAAAGACTAATACATAACCTATAAAATTTCATTAATAAAAGAAAAGAAATTTCAAATCATTTAAAATTGAAATATTTAATATTTTCCTGGTTTTTAAAATGATTATAAGTTTCCTCCTCGACTTTCTTTGAAAGTTAAAACAAAAACAAAATGAAAAGAGAGAGCAAAATAGAATTTGCCAGAAGTTATATGTATAGTAAAGGAAGTGTTCAATTTTTATATACCTTATTACTACTACAATTTAGCGCACATGTCTTGAGTTTCAACGGTAAGCCCCAGTACTCTAAATTCATTGAGCAAACTGCAGCTAACAAAAAGAATGAACTTAAGCTTAAGAGTATTTTTTTTAAATAAATAAGAATGTTTATGATTGTAATTTTTGATGCTCCTGAATTTAGATGCTTCTTGCACCTTTATGAAAATTCGCCACTGAATTCGAAATAAAAATAAATAAATTATATCAACAAATTCATTGATTTTGAGTAATGGATTTTACATAAATTAGTAATAATAAACTTGTATGATTCTACAATTGTTTTCTAAGATGGAAGCACTCTTCGTAATTACTACAATTTTATTATTTATTTTTATATTGTGAAGTAATCATCTAAGTTAGCTACATATTTACATAATACAAAACTACTTTCTTTGTATATTATAATTATTTACATCTACCTTTAATTCTACATATTTTTATATGAATTATATGAAATTAAATTTGCAAAATATCGTGTCTACAGTAATCTTTTTGTATTACTCTGTAGACTTCTTATTATCGATATCAGCAGATTGTATGTATATATATAGATATAGATATATATACATATTTATAAATATATTTATATATATACAAATATTATTTACAATTAATTTTTAAATTATTAATAAAGCATAATGTTTAAACCCTTTCATACTTTGATATTAGATAAATTATATTTCGATATATTTGAAATTTAAATTCGTCTGAATTTTAAAATAAAAAAGATGACATAACTATTAGATTTTGTTTATTGCTAATAAAATGAAATATAAGATTTAAAAGTTATTCAAACTTAGTTTAGTTGAGTTATATAACTTTGAATACTGATATGTTATACATTTGGAACTCAAAGGGTTAAATATGTCGAAATTAAAAAAAAATATGTTAAAAAAATATTTATGAAATGAGATTTTTGATACGAATGGCATGGAACACATAAATATTGAGGATCTCGTGTATATGAGTTGATTTGACAGTAGAAGTTACCATTTGTTATGTTGCTCTTTTACACAACATTAAATTAATGCAACCTTCATGCAACAAACAGGCTGAATACTGTGAAATCTATGTTATACTCAGATTTTAGTGGTACAAAAAGTATTCGTTATGGTATTGATCATGAGCCTTTAGCAATAGAACAATTGCAAAGCGAATACAAAGTTATTGTTCAAAACTGTGGCCTCTTTGTTGACATGAAAGAAGTGTATTTGAGAGCAAGCTCAGATGGCGTAAGACTCCATTGTTGAAGTTAAATGTCCGGCCAGTGTTTCCAACCTGGCTTCAATGGACGCTATATTGAACAAAAAGGTTAATTTCGCTGCTGTTATAAATAACATTTTAATGCAAGTGTAAAGAAGTCATAAATATTACAACCAAATCCAGTGACAGCTTCAGTTAACAGGAACGCAATATTATTATTTTATATTTTAGACTCCTTTATGTTTTATGGTAGAAAACGTATAACATACAAATTATCATGTAATATTATGTACAATTTTAATAACACTTATTATAATACATTGACAATCATTAGTCATAAATATATGGCCAGTTTGAGATAACTATAAAAATTATAAATGTTTATTACAGAAGACGAGATGATAATTTCTGAATAAATAAAATGGACAATTTTATATAGATTTTCTTTTGCCAGAAATTATAGAAAAGAAAAATTCTTTGTAAATTCTAAATATTTCTAACATGCTCGTATTTTTATAAATAAATTTATTATTTTAACTAAAAATTATTTCAATTGAATTATGAAATTTACCTTTTTATTACTTTAAATAAAATAATATCGTAAAGAAATACACACTGTACTTTATATAAACCCGTTTCTTCAAAAACAAAAAAAAAAACCCGTCTTCATCTGCATTTTCCTGACGGAATATTTCAGTGAAATATGCTCTTAATTAAATTAAAAACAATGATAGAATAAATAAACGCTAGTTGTACAAATGTGCAATTTCAATATTAGTAGAATTTCTTCGCCGTAAGTTTTTAGTTTAGGTTTTAATCGGTTGGTGAATAATCAATATTTTTGTTCTTTAAGAACATGTAAAGTTCTCTAAATGTGGGTCTGACGTTTTCGTCCCGCTTCCAACATTCGCATAGCAACTGATAAAGTTCTGTTGAGCACATTATTGGTTTGGGCAGTAAAACTTGCAACTCTCCGCCGTAGTACATGTATTCTGCGTTCTGTATGACTTGTTCATTAGACAGATGTTGAAAAGGACGTTCATGGCATAAACTTAAGATTTCCCATAAAGTTACAGCGAATTGCCAGACTGTACTTGAACACGTATGACGATCCTGGAAATAATAAAACAAATATCAGCACACATTTACAATGCTCATTATCATCAGTGTTGTATATTAATGCTAATAAGAAGAAAATGTGTTCGATCAGAAAAAAGTAAATATTTACCAAAATAATACTTTCCCAAGACATCCATCTGATAGGCGCTGGTGGTCGACCGCCAATGTCATTATAATCCTTTCTATACAAGTTACTGCAAATAGCAATATCAGCAACCTTGATAACATATCCTCGACTCACAAGACAATTTCTAAAAACAATTATATTAGTTAACAAACTTGAAACTTTATTATTATTGAAAGTGTGATAATTAATAATTTAATAATTACCTAGCTGCTAAATCTTTATGGACAACGTTTTTAGACTCTAAATATCTCATTGCAGATGCTATTTGAGTAGCCATGTAAATTAGACAGCTATAACTACAAATATAAAGTATTAATTTTCATTTGTCTTGTAGTATAAATGTTGTCCTTATTTTTACCAACTAACCTCAAAGGCTGTAAATTAGAACTCGTACGAATGGTCCTATTTTTGGGAACACGATATTGCAAATAGTGAGCCAAATCTCCCATTTCTCCATATTCTAAAACTGTCCATGGAGGTTGTTCTGCTGTTACAATTCCCAAGACTCGACATATATTTGGGTCGGTGAGACTAGCAAGGAAACGAACCTCTCTCAAACTTTCTAAGGATCCTGTAGCAGGATCTGATTTAACTTTGTCAGTTGTACGTACTACAACCAACCTTCCAACACCTGGAATAATATCCTTCAGGTTTTCCGTTTCGTAGAGACTTATCTAAAAAGGAAAAATCTTTCAAGATTACATTTCAAACGGCATTATAGTTAATGACCTAAATAAGTAAATATAAACTTTCACGAGTTGAAAAAAAAGGTTATTCATTCAAACATTAAAAAAAAAATGTATTTTATCTTAAATATCTAATAAAAACTGCGAGAACAAATTTTCACATGCAATATATTAATGAAATATTTAATATATATATTAATTACTTCGCCTGCATGACAGGACCCCAACTTCTCGATGTCTTTCAAGCAGTATCTAGGGATGGGATTTAATTCCATTTCTCGACAATTATATGAATGTCCCATGCTTGGGCCAATGTTCCAGCTTACAACAGGTGGTGGAATTTGCTGAAATAGTAATGAACGGATTCAGTACATTTACATTCTAGTTGTTTTTCTTTTTGTCACTGAAAACTAAAATTTCCAATTTGTTATTGGGGTATGCAGATTTCAAAATTTGTTCTTTGTTAACTAAAATTTGCTATTTACGGGTTTTAGAACAATTTCTTAAAAATGAAATGCGTACATAACGAATGCTTATAGAAAGTTAAACCAAACATACCCTATGTTTTTCACGAGGAGCAGTGTGGTAATTTTTTCTATTTGGTGGGTCTGTGGCAACTTTTGGAAAATAATTTCCAAGATTAATTGAATTTTTGATTCTTCCATTTCCATTAATTATAGGAGTGTTTTGTAGACTTCTATAACTGAGTGGGTTTTGTGACGTTATACACGTAGTACCAGTTCCTCCACAAAGCGGAGGAGGAGGTGTTTTTGTGGGAGTCGTTATTGGCAAGGTCTTTATAATTGATGGGGATGATACATTATTATCCATCTTGTCTATATCTCCTGCACATTTCAGCACAGCGTAGTTTGTACCATATTGTTCGAAGGAGACAGTTGAAGGATCGCTTGGAGCATCCGCACTGAGGGGGGTTGGTACATTCGAAGGAACATTATTCGAGGAAGGAGCAAGGTTCATTAATATATCCTGAAAACATAATAAAAATGTTTTTAATGCAACAGCTAAACTTAAATTAGATACACATAGAGTATAGCGCTAAAACAATAATTTAATGTATTGAAAGAATTTCTTGGTGCTTAAATTCTAATTTGTGATTCTGTGCAAATCCTACACGAATTTTAATATTAGTAAAATATCAAACTATCACACTTAGTAAAATATCAAATAAATTAAAAATATATCCACCTTCAAAATAATCTTTGTGTGTTTGAAGATCAAATCTTAATCTATTGCTAAACAAATATATCTTAATAACAACATCATTTTTTTACTTTGTAGAATGCGATTGGTCCGAAAAAGTGATCTTCCTGGTTACTCAAAATATTATTTTGAAAAATAAAATATATCTGTTATTGTTATAATATATGCGATTAATGATAAATCTTGTGGTGTGTTTAGAGCATACTTGGCAAGACTGTCTGTATTTAGACAGTTTTCGTATGGAGATGTATAAAAAACGCGTTATAAATATATAATTGTCTCTGTTTATTATATGTAAATAATATTTTTAAAACTTCAACTAACCTTCATGTTAATTGTAACACCAAAAGGATTTCTCAGTAAGGTTGGCGAACCTCCTTGTAGTTTCTGGCGACGGCTCAGAATTAAAATAATAACAAATACGATTAAAAGTAATAGCATGACCGCTGTTAAGACACCAATGATGACTTCTACATATCCACTATCATCTTCGTTGTGTGTTTGAACTGGAAAAAATTGAATGAATTACTATAATAGAAATAACTGTTGAAGCAGATAACAACTACAAACGATTTGTCCTTTTTATTTTAACAACATCTTTATATAAAATTATATCACTTGGTAAAAATTTCCAAATCAAAACTTAACTTGCAAAATGATATTTGACAATTATGAGTAATTATTATGAGAATTGCAAGTTAATGGAAAGGAACCATTAAGAAAATTTTAGGTAAAAATAACAATTTGTTTACATTTCATTAAAATTACTTACTAGTTTCAAAAGTTTCCCAAGACAACTCTACTTCCGGGTTTACTAATATTTCTTCATCGCTGCAATCCAATTCAATTTCTTCTGTGGTGTTAAAATCAACCGTGTCTAAAATAGAAATATCGCAGTGTCAATATTGTAAAATATATACTACATAGTTCATTTTATTGTATCAAATTATTGAATATATATCTTTTACGTTTATTTATATCTGAATTGTTATTTAGTGATAGCTATGTAGACTGAAGTCTTATAGATGTCTTATAATTAAATATGTGTATAGGTCTCATAGGTCATTTCAATTTATCCTCGTACGGTACACAATTGTTTCAGACCGGAACAATATTTATGATCTAATATACTATATTAAGTAAAATAAAACTAAAACGCATTTTAATGTATCTGTTAGCAGTCTTTAGAACGAAAATATATTGTAGTGTACTAGAAATGTTACTTTCTTTCCGGTAATATTGATTTATATAATCTATCTACTAAAATTCCTTTTTATGTTCTCTTACAAAGATATGAATATTCTAGAGAATCAATTATAGGTACATGCAGCAAATGAGGAAAGGTAAAAAAGTAACAGCAAATATATATCATGTAATAATATAATACGAAGAAAATTTCATAATCAAACTAACGCGTAAATATAACAGAAAGTTTTGATACTGAAGTTAGGACGTACATAATTAAAGAAAAGTTCACCTTCAGGATGGAAACAGTTCGTGGACATGCGTACTAACTACAACATATTTCAATTACCTGAATCAAATGTCACTTCGCTTATCATAATCCATTTTGCAGCGAAATATAATCTCATTTTTACAAATCGTGCTAGTCGTTGATGAAGAGATATTGTGACGTCACGCGCTACTTCTAAGGCTCTGTCCGGCATGTAGGCATATCCCAGAGGTCGACCATTATAATGGATTCCACCGATGCTGAAGAAAATTTTTGCACGTGCGAATACCTGAAAGCATTATTGTAAAACTATATACATTTTCTGGTAGTTTAACATTTAAACAAGTCGCCTTTCATTTTTTTTATTATAAAAAATTTATAGCATACCTATGCTCTATTCAAAGCTAGCTATTCAAATGAAGAGTTTAAGAATGACTCTTTGAAGCAACTTGCGGATCTGTGGACGCTTACCTTTGTAGCAACAATGCTTAATATGTAGCAACAAATCAATGTATACCATTTTATTATCTAAACCATTTTTTAACAGATTGTACAAATTCAAAACAATTTTCAAACAAGTGTGTTTGATGTTTTCAGAGAATTTAATTTAACCAGCATTATATGCACAGCGAAATATTAAATTAACGTATCGGTATAATATTTGATTTTTCATTTAAAATATTGACAGATTAATAAAATTATACAAAAAATTAACTGAAATATTTGGAATTTTGAATAGGTACTTACTTGAACATCCCGACTGAAGAAGTTGTTGGTGAATACATGGACCGCACTGAAGTTTCGGACTTGATCGAATTCAAATAACAGTTCAATGTATTTTTGAGGGAAGCTGTCGTTCTTCCAAGCCACCCAACCGTTTCCTGCAAATATACATCATTTCTAGAATGAAAGTAAAAATAAAATGTTGCATACTTTAAAAATAGAAATAAACTTGGATTGTTCAAAAACATAAAGGAAGTATAATTTGTAAATGTTTCTTCTATAATGTTTTATCACATGTCCGTATTCATTTTATGGTTCATACTGTTCAAAGGTATGATATGGTGCTCAAAGTGCCGCCTTACTTTTATACAGGTGCTGCACGAATTTGAGCCACTTTGACTAATATACGTATGAATCTAAATATGAACACTGTCTAATTCTAATTTGAACAGTCCTTAAGTTTATCAACAGAACGTAATATCTTGTTATTGTAAAGCATTACTTTAAATGTAATCTTCACTGACTATATAAGCATCTTAACTAATGTAAGAGATTGTTAAACTATATGCCATAATATCGATTTAAGTTGTGGTCCACCGATTTATACTTGTATAACACTATAAACTAGCGGTGTAAACGATAAACACTATAATACGACAAGACAGCAATGCTAAATAAGACGACTACATTGTAATAGAACAGTACAATGGTCTCATGTGAGAGTATAACAAACAAAAACTTGTAATATCGATTCTATTAGATGTATTTTAATATTTGTTTGTTATAAGATATTACTTTTTTATGATACTATGATTCATAGGTAATGTATACTTTTATAATTAAATATTGTTTTAGTAGTACATTTACTTTAGGCAATATCTGGTTTGAAACTTTGATTCATAATGAAACTCTACTTCATTAAAAAATTTATAAATTAAAAATTCTATATCATGAAAAATTACCATATTATTTAACGATTAGCGCATAATGCATATTTTATATTAAAAAATATATGCAAATTTTTAATAACCTATATATAACTTAATTATTTTTCCTAATAAATGGATAAAAGTTGGCTACTAGTTTTATGTTAATTATCCGTAATGTTTTTAAATATTTAGAAGTCCTTACAACCTTTTAAGAATGGGTCTCTTCAAGGGAATATAGAATTAAAAATAAAATTATAATAAAAGATAAATATCATTTGAAATAAATGAACCTTTTCCGTATCCTATGTCTAGTCTGAAGTTATCTCCTCCGAATTGTCCATCCACAAGACGTCCTAGACCGTTGGTTAACTGGCCATTTATAATTTCACCGTCGTAAGAGTTGTCGCTTAGCTCAACTCCATGTTCTTTGCTCTCTGGAGCACTGTAACTGATGATACCACCTGCAACAAAACGAAATACTATTAAGAAAATGGAATAAGTTTACATTTTTTTCCCCTAAACATCATTCTAAACACAACATGGTATGAATTAAACCCATGTCTTACCTACTGTTTATAAAGTTTCTAATTTGATATCTGGTCACGCTCAATATGAAAAATTAAACAACAAAACATAAGAGTTCTCGTTTATGCATATATTTCATAAGCAGAAAAGCTAAGATTTTCGAATTATTTACACTTTCTTGTTCTTGCAGAAGTCAATTTATTATTTTTATTGATATATTATGGCCGCAATAAATACAAAACTGTGGGTTATTAATGTCGGTACACTTCAGAATTGTATTTCATTTTAAGGTTGTTGGAATGAACACTTAAGTGCGTTTTCATGTGCAGAACTTGTACCTCTCACACTCCGTTCAGACATGTACGGGCAATACGGAAATGGGAAATGGATGGTCTGGCGGATGGACAACGTATGAGCTCGTGACCCTTCCTCTCTTACTTATCTCAACCACTGACAGGAAAGAGTATTTTCAACACGTATAACAATTTAGAGGAAAAGGCACTACAAAAAATATTCGGAAAAAATGTTCAATTCTACGTTGATTCTAACAAAGCATTTAAATATTTTCAAATCGTTATTGAATAACTATACCACACAGTATAAAAAAATACCATACAATTAATAGTAACAATAAAACAATCCACCTTTTCAAACACGTTGCTGATTTTGGCTTTACCAGCTGATTTGCCGCTAAACACAAAATGTTAAACATCTTTATACACAAGATTTTGTGAGTAAGGTGATAATATTTTCTGACGCTTATTAATGCACATACACAATATAAGTATGTGTTACCAATGCTATATTCTTTGTGTATTGCTTTCAATTGGCGTAGTAGGGTGCGAGGGTGGTGGGGGCGTTCAGTTTGTGCGTGGAATAATTGATTAGCACATTCTTGTATAGAGTATAATATTTCTCTTATTTCTTTTACTTTATCTTTAAGTGACAACCATATAAAAGAAAACGTGACATTCAGATGGTTGTACGTTTTATCTTTTGTTATTTGTACTGAAAAAAGAAAAACGAAACAGAACAATTAATATATAGTATATGTTAAAAAATCAAAGTAAATATTGTTGTAAAATTGTGTCGTATTGTCGTTCTGGAGGAGATTACTCAGCTTACTAGTACATTCTGCAGGGATGCTAGCTTCTGGTAGTAGATTCTTCAGTTGACGACTTCCAACACCAATTACAGTAGTAATCGAATATCTTTCTTAAGATGATTAATAAGGATTCTTGTTCAGACGGTGTATTGTTGCAATTAGAGAATACTTGAGCGGTCTAAAGTAACCTCGTTGCGACATGCGACGGTTGAACAATTAGTATCTTTTTATTACTATTAATACAAACACTTTTATTAAAATATATCATTTATTCGTTGTAATATTATATCTGCTTACTTAATTACAATAGTATTTTATTAGATTAACGAAGATGACAGATATAAAACAAAATGTAATTCTATAGTGTTATAATTTAATTAATAGTTGAAATGTGCTCACTATTCAATACGTACGAAGTTGCGAATAGTAATGCTTGCTTTGAGACTCAGGAGAAGACTGGCTTTCAGCGTCTTGTGCAATTTAATATATAATAATTTATTTCACATCACAGAACGCCAATACTGAATTACCAGCATTAAATCAATATTAATCTCCACAAACCAGAGACAATATTTATAAGCGCTAAACTTAAATAATTATTCTTTACAATCTTAATACTAATACAAAAACTGTTTACATAATATAATTCTATTACATAATTAACATTTAATATCATTAAAAATAAAAGGTAAGTGCGACATATGCGTACTTACAACACTCCTCAACCAAAGAAAAGGAACGCATATAAAACAAAACATATGCGTTTCTGCTCTAAGGAAAAGAAAAAGGAAAAATTGTGATAGGGGAGATGTCGTACATATCACAACACCCCCTTTCAAAAAAAAAGGGACACGTATAAAAACAAAATATACGAGTTACAATTCTAGAAAAAAACAAAAAGAGAAGCAAAGTGTCGACAACGATTCTGATCCCATCGTATAGAGTTAACACTGCTCCACAAAACAATCATCCCTGACAAAATCCATTTCATTCGTCAAGTTTTTATTCATTGGTACAAAATCTCTTCAACCTATTATTATGAACTACCGTATGTTTTTTACCAATTAGTATTTCTGTATTAACAGGGGATATAATTTTAGTAACTTTATACGGTCCTACGTATAAGGGTAAAAGTTTTTTTGACTGTCCTTTAGTTGGTAACTGTTCATTTCTTAATAAAACTAGTTCGTTTACTTTAGGTGTGAAAAGAGAATTGACCCTTTTATCAAAATATAATTTTGTTTTTTCTTTGCTTTTAACCAAGTTATTTATAGCAAGTTCCCTCGCTACTTGTAACCTGTGTTTGAGTTCTACTATAAAATTATTATAAGTATTTACCTCAATTGGTTCTTTATAAAAAATTGAAGGCAGATTTGCCTTATGTCCATAAATTAGTTCGAAAGGAGTAAAACCGGTCGCTGTATGCGGAGTTGTGTTATACACGAACATTGCATAGGGAATCCAATTTATCCAATCATCCTGCTTTTTACAAAAATTCCTTAGATACTCGGCAAGGGTTCTATGAACTCTTTCTAAGGCACCGTTGGTTGCTGGTCTAAATGCTGTTGTTTTTAATTGTTTAATTTTTAACAATTTGCATATATCTTTAAAAATTTTTGACATGAAATTTGTTCCTTGGTCTGTTAAGATCATATTAGGAACTCCGTACCTACAAATAACGTTAGTTACTAATGCTTTCGCGACAGTATTTGCCTCCTGGTTTATAATAGGAATAGCTTCCGTAAATTTAGTAAGGTCATCCTGTATTGTTAGTAAGTATTTGTATTTGTCGTTGTCGTCTTTCTTGGGAAGATATACTATGTCCAAAGCCAACCTTTCGAAACTATGTTTCGAAGTCGATGTAATTGTTAATGGGCATTTATTTAATTTGCACACTTTATTCTTTTGACATGATACACATTGTCTAATAAAATTTTTAACTTTTCTAATCATACTTGGAAATTTAAAGTGTGATTTTAATCGTTTAATTGTTTTAGAAACTCCTAAGTGGCCTGCTGTGGGATTAACATGAAATTCCGAAATTACATTGTTTATTAACTCAGGGTCACTAATTTTAAGTATAGTGTCATTATAAATGTGTACTATTATATTTGTTTTATCAAAGATATGTCTGAGCATAGTTCGTATCTGAGCAAAATCTAATTTACTTAGTTCAGACTCGAACCTGTTCATAGCTATGTTAGTAATTTTGTGTAAAGTACAAAAGTTTTTCAGATTCACTAATGCCAAAAATATTTCTTTATAATTTGGTAGATTAAAATGAAATTCCTTAATTATTAAACAGATAATAAATCTAGTATCAATTTCAACATATGCAATTTCTGATACTTCTTTTTCTTGTATTAGAAATGCATTGATACTACTAAATTTATTGATTAATTCAGGAGAATTTCCAATTGAATTTTTAAAATCTTTTGATACAAAATCTACTAATGAAAATGACGTCGGTGCGTCATATAAACTTTTATCATGTTCAATTACTTTATTGTTTATGATAATTTTATTTTTAATTATTTCTAAATAATTTTCGTATGTGACATCCATTGTTTCAACCTGAAGTGAGTATACGCGACTTAGGGCATCTACGTGTGGAATCGAACTACCTGGTCTATATATTACTTCGTAATTATATTCCTCTAGTTTTATCCGCCAACGCATAAGTCTAGAACTCGGGTCCTTAATACTCATTAACCAAGTCAAGGCTTGATGGTCTGTTACGATACTAAAAAACTTTCCATAGAGATAGGGTCTAAAATGAGCCACAGCCCATACTACTGCTAATAACTCACGTTCAGTAGTTGTGTAATTTTGTTGTGCCTTATTTAGAGTTCTTGAAGCATATGCTATTGGGTGGCTTTCCTTAATAGTACCTTGTGAAAGGACTGCACCTATAGCATATTTACTTGCATCCGTGGTTACAACGAAATTTTTACTAAAGTCCGGGTATTGCAAAACAGGTGATATGGTTAATTTATTTTTTAAAGTTTTAAATGATTCGTCGCATTGGTCTGACCATTCTAATACTTTAACATTACTGTTTGCTGCATTATATAGTGGTTTGGCTATCTCTGCGTAATGCGGTATATGTCGGCGATAATAACCAGACATACCCAAAAATGTTTTAATTTGTTTAGGACTGTTTGGAATGGGGAAATTCTTTATTGCTTCTACTTTAGAAGGATCTGGTAGAATACCTGTTTCATTAATAACGTGACCTAAATAAATCAAATCTTTATGTAGAAAGTTACATTTGGATGGTTGGAGCTTCAAATTATGTTCCCGTAATTTAGAAAAAACGTTTTTTAATCTTTGGTTGTGCTCAGAAATGTTTTTTCCAAAAATGACTACATCGTCCAGATAGATTAAGCAATCTATTCCTTGCAAACCTGTGAGAACGTGAGACATAAGTCTCTGAAACATGGGGGGGGCTCCTTTAAGTCCGAATGGCATTCTTACAAATTGATAGTGTTTAAAGTTCGCACTAAATGCTGTTTTCTCTTTATCTTCGGGAAGCATAGGGACCTGGTGAAAACCGCTTGCTAAGTCAAGGGTAGAGAAAAATTTTGCACCACTAAGTTGGTCCAGTATATCATGTATAAGAGGCAAAGGATAGGCGTCACTTGTTGTCTGCTCGTTAAGTTTACGGAAATCGACTACTACGCGGAATTGTTTATTACCTAACGCATCTGGTTTTTTTGGTACTACTAATAAAGGTGCGTTATAGGGTGAGTCGCTTTCTTCAATTATGTTGTTGACCAACAGTTCCTGAATATGCTTTTCCACAATCTCTTTTTGCGCATGGGGCAATCGATACGGTTTAACGTTAACGGGTTTAGAAGAATTAATCTTTATCTTATGACTTAATGCGCTCGTACAAGATAACTTGTCTCCCGGTAAAAAAAATATGTCATTAAAGCTGTCACAGATTTCTATTAATTCTGTTACTAATTCTGAATTGACATGTGAAAGATTTAAATTGTTTAATAAAAGTTCCTTACGGTTGTTAGGACTTGATTTTGAAAAATGGTAAATACTAAATTGATCTATCGGTATGATATTCGGTTTGAAATTACTAAGTATTATATTTTTTATTGAAGAATTTATTATTGAAATATAGAAAATATTTTTGACGGGCTTGATTAATGCATTAGCTAAAAAAACTTCAGGTAACAATTCCCTGGCTACACAAACTCCTACTGTAGAACCTGACATAGGAATTATCTTCCTCGTACGTGCTGGTAAAACGATATTGTTTATATTTATAAGTGGGAGCTCAATTACTTTGCCACATTCTGAGAATTGTACACTGTTTATTTTTAGATTAATTACTGCATTTAGTTTCCGTAAAATATCTAACCCTATAATTCCATCGTGTTTAATGGGGAAATTTTCTGACACAACCTGTAAAGTTTGTTTCGACTTATTACTATCTAAAATTATAGAAGTTTTCAGTGAACCTAAGGTATAAGGCGTGCCTTCAGAAATACCCTTCAATAGAATTTTAGATTTATTATTAATTCTGACATTGTTATTTAAAATATTTTGTTTAATCAAGGAGATTTGAGAACCAGTATCTAATAAAAATGATACGGTTTTAGCTTTGGCTGCGACCATCTTGAATTGGATAGTGTCAACTGTTTGCTTAGCCTTAACATTTTTATTTTTACTGTCAAAACTTAGAATATCATTATTATTTTGTAAATTACCCGTATTGATCTCATCAAAATCATAAAAAAAACATAATTCATTATTTGAATTGTGTTGTGTCTTGTTAGTAAAAGATACTTGAGAACCATCAGATATAAGATGTTTCGATCTTTCACAACAAGTAGAAGGTTCTGATAAAATTGTGGCCTCCCTACAAGTATTAACTTGAGCAATAGGGTTACCCGTATCTAGATTTTCCTTCTTAATAAAACAATACTTTTCTGTATGACCACTTTTCTTACAATGGTTACAGAACAAATTTTTAGTTTTTGTTTCGACCTTATTAGGAATTTGCTTGCTTGAAACTGGTTTACTATTAGAATTAGGAACGCTTGGATATGTTTTGACTTTAATATGCCTTCTTCTTTCTAGATTGCGCCACCGTCTCTCCAGAAACTCTGTAAATTCATTTAAGGTTGGTAATTCAGAATTATTTCTGTTTTCCCATTCCTTTGACGAATTAAAATCTAATTTGGTCTTTAAAATATGTATTAACATAAAATCTGAATGATTAGAATATATCCCCAATTCGGTTAATGCTCTAATCGATTCATTAATTTCATCTAGTAGTTTTTTGATATTGATTTCGGACTCTAAACGTATAACATTGTAGTTTATTAAATTGTTTAAACAGGTTTCAATAAGTGCTACCTTGTTATCATAACGTTTACAAAGGATGTTCCAAACAATTTCGTAATTATCATTTGTTAAAGGATAATTCTTTATGAGTTTGAGTGGTTCTCCTGACAAATTTAACTTTAAATAATGCATTTTTTCAATGCTTGATAGTTTACTATTATTACGAATTAAATTTGTAAATAATTCCATAAAACTTTGCCAATTAATATATTCTCCATCAAAAACGGTTAGTTGCATTGGACTTAAGTTCAGATTTTTTATTGAATCTATACTTTTTGAGTCGTCTACAATATGTGTATCATTCTCAAATGTTTGCTTATAATTCAACAAGTAAATAAGAGTGTCGTCATAAATACTTTCAACTTCCATAGACTTACTAACGATAGCCGAAGCTTCTTCATTTTTTAGAGTTGGAAGCAATGCTTCTACGATACTACTATATTTAACCCAAGCTTTGTCTAAGTTTTTGATTTTTAATTCAACTATTGTTAAGGATGTTGATTGGACTTCTAGATTTTTTGAAAACTCATTAATTAGATTGATTGTATTCTCAACTAGTGTGAGTGAATGAACGTTCGGTGCCATAGTACTTAATTAAAGTTATATATAATATACAGACTAAAGATTATTTTGTACCAATAAATGACTCTCCGAAGAACAGGATTCTGACAAGGAAAAATTGCTAGCGAAAACAGTAACTCACAGGAAATTTCCGATGGGGCTCAGACACCGCAGTTGTAACAGGAAGGTAGTCTCTCTGATTGAACAGACTGCTATCTAACTGCTTCAGCTCTTTACTTCTCCTTTTCAAAATTCTTTCTCGTTCATAAAGATGTTCTAAAAATATTAAACATGAATTAATATAATTGTAGAAACAATTATAGGAAATATTATAGTAGATATTCAAAAGTATTGGATATAATACTAAAAATATTGAACAATGATGCTACAAAATTGTTATTTTATAACAAATATTCAAAAGTATTGAATATAATACTAAAAAATAATAATAGCTTCAATGAATTACAAGGATGCTACTAATAGATAGGTTATAGCAAATATTCAAAAGTATTGAATATAATACTAAAAAAATAATAGCTTCAATGAATTACAAGGATGCTACTAATAGAAAAAAATACAATTATCAATTTATGATAATAATTGTATACAAGATAAAAAGATACTGTCTTATTATACTTAACAAAAAAAACTTTCGATTTTGATCTATGTACAGCTGTGTGCAGGGTTCTGGAAACGATTAACATCAGTTTAGATTATTCCATTTGTTCTAGAAGCATCCATCCATTCGCTGGGGGCAAAAGATTTCTTTTTTTCTGGTTCAGCGGGCTGTTGTTTTACATCCACCGGACTTGTAGAAAAATTATGTGAAATACAGATGAATTGACGTTCTATCTCGTACTCTTCGGCAATCTTGGAAATAATCGATCGACGTAGTGGTATCCAGAATAATTGATCTGCATCCAGGTGTAGAATATATAGAAAAAAATTTTGGGCGTACCTCTTGGATATTTATGTGTAGGAATATCTCTTCGAGACCCCACCTGACACCAATGTTGTACAATTGTGTCGTATTGTCGTTCTGGAGGAGATTACTCAGCTTACTAGTACATTCTGCAGGGATGCTAGCTTCTGGTAGTAGATTCTTCAGTTGACGACTTCCAACACCAATTACAGTAGTAATCGAATATCTTTCTTAAGATGATTAATAAGGATTCTTGTTCAGACGGTGTATTGTTGCAATTAGAGAATACTTGAGCGGTCTAAAGTAACCTCGTTGCGACATGCGACGGTTGAACAATTAGTATCTTTTTATTACTATTAATACAAACACTTTTATTAAAATATATCATTTATTCGTTGTAATATTATATCTGCTTACTTAATTACAATAGTATTTTATTAGATTAACGAAGATGACAGATATAAAACAAAATGTAATTCTATAGTGTTATAATTTAATTAATAGTTGAAATGTGCTCACTATTCAATACGTACGAAGTTGCGAATAGTAATGCTTGCTTTGAGACTCAGGAGAAGACTGGCTTTCAGCGTCTTGTGCAATTTAATATATAATAATTTATTTCACATCACAGAACGCCAATACTGAATTACCAGCATTAAATCAATATTAATCTCCACAAACCAGAGACAATATTTATAAGCGCTAAACTTAAATAATTATTCTTTACAATCTTAATACTAATACAAAAACTGTTTACATAATATAATTCTATTACATAATTAACATTTAATATCATTAAAAATAAAAGGTAAGTGCGACATATGCGTACTTACAACAATATTAAGAATTGCTAGAACTATATTAAAACTTATATAGCATACACTCCAGCATATGCACCAAATAATTCAATTGTTGTAATATGCAATTAAACCATTTCCAGAATAATATTATTACCCATGATAATTTATATAAACTATTACAGTTTCAATTTAGTTTTAACTCTGTGCTTAGGATGAAAATATTCTAAATTAACCTATTGTTGAACCAGATGTTTTAAAAAATTATAACTAAATACGATGTATATATATTTTATAGCACAAGAACGTTCTTAACGCATTTGGCTGGGTCGAAGTTTGCAGAAGAAGATGTAAGACCCGAAGTTGGAAGAAAATTAGTTATATGAAATGTTGACGAGATGTAATGAAGAATGAGGCTAAAGATGAGGAAGAGTAAGACAGAGGACGACAAACTTCAGTTTAATGTTATTATTATTAAAGTTTGTATGTTGATTTTATGTGGCTCTAGGCTGTGAGCAATAATGTTGTAGGTCGAGGTCTTTAAAAGAAACTTAGGTAAACTAAGAAAGTAACTATGTGACCTAAAGTATCATTCCCACTCTCTTAATTTTGTATTTCATTTAAAGTGTATAGTATTTAGAAATATGCATAGTCATTCTCTGCATCATTTTTAATTTAGAATTTTTCTTTGTTTTTTTTAGAGAGATAGGCAGAGAGATAAGTATAGCGTAATGCAGATAAAGGAATGAGCCTTCATAAACTTCTTGGGTTTTTCCATCCAGATCTGGGTTATTTGATTGTCGTCTGGAGGGATGGTTCTTTTTTTCATGAAAATATATCATCTGGGTTTTTTGGTAATTTATTAAAAGAAAAAAGGTAAAGTCAAATAGGCTGTGAGGAAATTGGAACTACATAGATATAATTGGTTTTCGTGTGAAACCTCAAATTTATTGCAAATTATATAACAAATAAAAGTTGAAATATAACTGGAGTCACAGTTAATGAAGTAAAGGAGTCTGTATAAAGATCATCATGTTATTTTATGCAAATCAAAGTAAAATAACAAGTGTTAATGGACGGCAAAGGTTTAACCCTTAACACAAATTGCACAATAACAAACCCGTTTTAGCTTTCAAAAATACATTAACAAAATATTTGCAAGGAAAACATTAAGTGATATCTTTGACATAGACTTTGTTTAATATCACTTTTACAATAAAACTACAAAAATATTTCTTCGCAAATCTGTACACATCTTAAAAGCTATTTCTCCTAACTATGAAAGTATATCGGCACTTTTAATACAAATTTATTTCATAGGATGTTCCAAAAATGATGAAAACTACGTTAAGAAAAGTTATTTTATAAAAGGAGTACGATTTTAATTGCAACTGATTTACATAACTTTCGATTTTGAATAATAATTTTTGTCATGACGGAATAATAACATACGATTAGTTTGCTATTAGTTATTTTTATAACTTTCTAAATACCCTCTATATTTTTATTGTATATTGATAACTAGGGAGGTAAAGTCGAAGCAAAGCTATCAGTGAAGGGATAAGGCATTGATGCGACCTTTTTGTCCATGTTTAGCTCTTACGGTTATGATGTTGTGAAGCTTTCGGTACCGGAGGCTCAAGGTCCTTTATGCAGAGAGGACCCATTTGATCTACCCTGAGGGTGGAGATAGATATTTAGCCATCGGTGTGATTTCGAACACTTTATTGAATGTAATATAAATTGCTTAACATTTCTTTTTTTTTGTGTTGAAAAGTTGTGAAATAAATATATATTGATTATGTAATATACCACAAACTATCTACCGTTGACAGATGAATTTAGATCACTATATCTGAAGGGAAATTAAAAAAGGCAGATTAAGTATTCATAGTAAACTGATGAATAAGTATAAATATCACTTGGAACTTAAATGTCATAAGTTAAAATATGATATGGAAAGCTTAATTTATGTCTTTTTTCATATTTTGAATTTTAACGGTCTAAGTTATAAGTTGAAGTAGTATGGGTGATCATTTAAACGGATTACTCTACATATAAATGTAAAAGTTTGCGAACAAGAAATATTAGACAACGTAACATTGAAATACCATATATATCCGATGAAAGACCTTTATTTAGAATTTACCTAGTCCAATAAATACGACTATTCTTTCAATTTAAATTTTGTTGCCCCGATCGAGTTAATTTCTTCTTTTGCGCTTGTTTGTCTGATACGTCGTTCTACTCGGTTTTATTTTATATTTTTACTCTGTACCATTTGTAATATTTTTCCAAACTCAATAATGATTGCCCGAAGCCAAAGCATTCAGATACCGCAATGCCAGATCGTAGATGGAATCAAATCCATTCTACTCGTTCTGGTATTGAACAGCAAGCAATATCTATACCAATTCCAATACCACCAACACATACGTAAAGTCACACAGTTATCACCGGGTTATGCAGACACTCGGCTATTCAAGAGATATCGAAATTTGATTTTGAATATCAACAAAAAATAAAATGCATATACAATTTTTATAAATCACAAGGTGTACTATAATATTTGAATGATTTACTTCTAAGAACAGAATGATCTTCATAACGTATAGAACGCTGTAATTAATAGGGTGATATTTATGGAGCTGATACGTTTTACGTAATTGCACGAAATTTGTGGGACATAATCTGTTTTGGGAACAAGAATATTATGGGTAGAAACTTGAAGGTAATATTTCTTATTAACCGAACGACCTTCCGGCAAAAAGTAACGATGCACGACGACGAAATTTGCCGAGACTTTTTTTTTCAACAAAACCTCGTATATGTAAGAATTCTTATCCAGTTATTTACTTTTCTTTGTGTTACACACATCCAAAGATGTCTTAGTATTATTTTCTGCGAAGTCGGATTACTAAATTTATCCAAAGTCTGGTGTTTTCTTACCAGCAATCCTGGTTTAAACTGACACGGTAATTTTGTAAGACTAGGTCGAGATCAGGATGTGTTATGACTATGAGTTTCGTATGCAGGCCACGAGGTGCGCTATGTACGTTTTACTTGATCCTCGCATGATAAGTTCATATCTCCATTTTGTAATTAGTCTATGTAATTATAAATTATAAACAATATTATCGTATACTACAGTTTATTGCTTGTCACTAACTATATGTACATACACGTAATATGTTGGTAGTTGTTTTACAAATTATTTAAACCTCGTGTTTCATGTTGTAATTACACCTTTAATTAATTTCTAAATAGATTTTTAAGTGCATCACATCAAATGAGTGACAGAAGTACTAGTAGACGTGAAGTACTAGTATTAATTAATATATGCGTTTATCTTTTTAAATCTGATATATACTACTCGCTAAACACATGTTTTTAGTTATTTAACATAAAAAAGTTTACCTTTCTATAACTTTTTTTTAGTATATTAATATAATGTAAGATTTCTGTATAAACGTAATGTTCTTGACGTATATAAAGCTTTGAATTATATAATGTTGTAGAATACTAAATTAATATATTAGTCATAAATTTTAAAATTACAATGTGTTTTGCATTTATGTAATGACAACGTAACAAAATGACTAAACACAAAATGTGGGCCCAACACAGATAGGTATCGATTGATCCTCGTTATTCATAACAAGAACAAAATGTAGAAAATCGAAACAAATGAAGTGCAGGACCAGAATCATTAAACTAATATTAATTTATAATAATAGTTATATTTTATTAATTAATATTTTTTAATATATTAACAATTTAATCGATATGGTTATTCAGTCTAAAATATTAATGTTTCCCTGTAATATTATTAATTAATTAAAGTTCAAATTACTATCCCAATAAAGAAACACCTTTCAATTTAATTAGGCACGCGTCTTCTCCTCATGGTATTTTCTTTGCGTTATGTTATTCAATAAATAATATGAAATAGTAAGGTAAACATATCTCCATATGTATAATTATTACACTATTTCAATAATAGAGACGGTCTTAATTAATGTCTTTTGTAAGAATAATGAAACCATTTACAAGATAATTACAAAGTAGATTTACTTGATACAATTATTCTTTTTTAATTAAAATACTATTCTATGAAATTTTTTTTATAATTACGTGTTAATGAATATTACGCTGCTCCAATCTATAATTTACGTTGTCATGTTCTTTGTGTTTTAAATAATAGGGTAGAAACAGAACGAATCCAATAAAATAAGTGATACGTGTAGAAAATCATTTATAATACATATTAGTTGGTCTTGTAATTATATGTAGATATTTTATCCCTCAGAAATTGATTTTTAAATTTTGTGTTATTAATATTGATGTGAGATTCTTAATATACTTAATAATTACGGCTTAGTTAGTAATACAAATTCTCATGACAAATTAAAGTAATATTTATTTCTAAACATATCTAAACAGGAAGGTGATACTCTTATTTTTAAATAAATTAGGAAATTGTAATTTAAAGGGTAATTAAAAAAACTGTAATTCGAGAGTTTCTAACAAAGTATAATATTAAAAATTGTAGGTTTATAAAGAAAATATCGGAGAAAATGCCACTTGTATAGAGGGCGCTGTTACCTTAGAAATTTACGATTTAAATTTAAATTAGTACACTTGAAATGAAATGCGTAGTTAGAATAGCAAGGAAATAATAAAGAGGGTGTTTTATATCAACTTATAGCATATAGTTTAAAAGCAAATAGAATGGTTTTAATATTATGTTTCTCTTTTGTTAATTTTGTCTTAAATTTAATGTGATAAATCACTTGTACCGAACTACGAAAATACCAAGCTAACCATATTAAGAATTTGTCATAAAAACATGAATAATTCAGAGGAGATATTTTTTTATTTATTGTTTGCTAATCTAGTTCCCCCATAATTTACTTTTTATATATATATTTTTAAGGCAAGATAACGTTGGTTGATTTTATAGATTCGGAACTTAGACTAACTAATTTTAGCTGAACTTTTATAAATGAAACAATTGAAGGAATGTAATATACCTACTTAGCGTGAATTACCACGACAGATTGTGTATTGAGAAGCAGGAAGAAGTGGGGGAAGTAGTGTTATATCTTATTAATTATTCATAAATGTAAAACAGTAAGAGTGTCACGTGACATGGGAGAAGTGCCGTTTATAAAGTTGTTATCCTGAAAATCCCAAGATTAGCGAAAAGATATGCTGGAAAGTCATAAGAGTACTAAATACGAGTAGCCTTGCAAGTAGCAGAAGCGTTGCTCTGGTGAGGATTAAAATTCAAATATAAAAAAGGACTCTTAAAATTAATTCAATATTTAAATTTCATTTCAATTTTTGTTCAAGTTGATAATAGGTATATTATGTTTTACTTCCGAATATATAATCCCTTCTTTTATTTCAGTTGCAACGGAAATATGATCAGAAATTTCGACTCACACTAGACTTTCCTCAAGAAATGAGTAAGAGATTATTTAAAAGTGACAAACATTTATCCGCATAAATTTGCGCGATGTCGCATAGTATGGGTCGTCTAACAATGTAAGCTTATATGATTTTCTAACTTGTTCTATATAAACAGCAAAGTTACTAAATGCTTTCAATATAAAGCTATGTGAAGGGAATTATACGGTGTTTAACATTATCTACATAATATTACAGATTAACATATGTTCGTATGTAAGATAAGTATATAAAAAACAGAAGTCACTCGATATGGTATAGAATATTAAACACGGAAATAATTCATACGATATTTTAAGTAAGTTACAGGCATGGAAGTCTAGTTTATACTTAAATTATTTAAACATGCAAGTGTACTTACTTTCGTCTTGACAGCCAAGCAGTTCAACGCGAAGGCAGACAGTACGGCGATGAACGCTATAAGGAAGCACTCGAATTTGAGTAGCAAAAACTGCAGGTAGGAGCCTATGTTCACGGACCGACGCTGTATCGCTATTTCCAGTAAAAATCTAAAACAAATGATAAATAAAACCATTTAGTTGTTAGCATTTGTTGACATGTGAGTGTTGAATATAAGTTGTATAGAGTAGACCTTAGGCATAATTACATAAGCAAGCATTAAATTCGATTATTACATAATACACAAAATCACGGGACGGAAAGTTTAAGTGATAATATCGTTTAGATAAAAAAAAAACTATGTTTTATATCGTTATCTTTTTTATGGTTTAAAAGGAACAAATGCAAATCAATATTCCTGCAGCAAGGAAATAAGGAAGTAAGGACGTAGACACAAGTAAGGATTCACATTTCACAAATCCTGAAAGCCTGGCTTAGGCCATTAGATTCGCATTATGCCATGGAATAATGTTTTATTACTTTCTCTTGTGTATCATCATTTTAGTTTAACTGTCACTTTTTAGTTGAATATTTGATAAATTAAAGTTAGAATTTATTTAATATAAATCTGTTTGCCATTATCTTAATTTTAAATTTGTAACTGTTTGTAATATAAATGTCAGTCATTTTGAATGGCATTTAAAAGGGTCAAATGTTAACAAAGCTTTTTATGGGTAAAATATAGTTAACAACACAATGAGGTACAGGGTAGAATTTCAATTTAAGTCTATCAAGGTGGTGCTTATGCAACTTCTTAAATAAAAATAGAGAAATTTGAATTATTTTATGTTTGTTCATTTCTCAAAGCAGATTTAATTTTGGACAAGCTTTAGATAAATCATCATCAACATAATAGCCTGGTTGTATTTCCACGTAGATTAAAGAGAAAACTGCAAATAACTACACTCGTCCTGAATAAAAGCCGGTGGTAAATTTATAAAATATTTCGTATATCTTAAAAAATATTTGATGACGAAACATTTGTAACTGTTGCTGAGATAAAAAATGTCTTCTTCTGATATATTATTCTTCTTTTTTCATCTTCTAAAAAAATTGTATAACCACTTTAACTGTGATACATCGTACGACATGGAATGAGCTATAATAAAAATATATAACTTTAGCTTTAAAAATGTTTTGTTGAAAAATGATGCATTAAAAATGTATTAAAAGTATATCAAACGTTTGGTTGTGTTCAAATACGTGCAAATTTAAAGCAAAACGGTATTGTGATTTGTGTTAAGACTATAAAATATTATTTAATTGTGAAAGATTCATTTTGAATCATTAAGGAAGGCAGTAACAAAAGACAGTTTGCTAAATACATTACCGACAGTTGCTCAATAAAAGCGTGGTAAGTAGAAAAGGATATCATTTATAAAATAATCTATTTTTTTTCTATCTAATGTAAATTTGTCACACATTTTATTTTATCCAGTGTAATTTTTATTATCAATATACGATGAAGGAGTTTTTAATAAAGTTAAACAAGAGTTTTCATGCAATAAATTATTTTCGATGCACGAAAATATTTTTCAGAATATCCTATTTCAAAATGAAGTTTAATTTTCTTTATGTCTACATAGTATTTGTAGCTTTAACAAAGATGTCACATTTCTTTCTAAATTGTAAATAACATTCTACTTTTATAAGTTCATATATTGTAATAAATATACATTTCTTAAACAGAAAACATGAGACCTAAAAAAGAAAAAAGAAGAAGAAAATACAAACTCTTATTAAATGACAGAAAAAAACAACAACAAAAGTGTTAAAAGTCTTATTTACTCGTCACATAAATAGAATTTAGTAAAATTCATTTCTCAGACATTATCCCCCCTCTTCGCTCTCTTCTCCCACCAGCTACTTCAATCCTCTACATCTACTTGCAATTTTTTGTATTTGTTTCTTCGCGCTTTCTTAAATACAGCAAAGCTCCCATATTCGTGGAATTTTTAATATTTTTGATTACGACAAACAAGGCATTAGCAAGTGAAAATAATAGTATATTATAAAATCCTCATATAAATAATCTATTTTACTATTTTAGTTAATAATATCAAACAGTAGAACCTAAAGGTCGCGAATAATATAGGTTTACTGCGAATGCTTTTCAAGGGTTTTGTTTCATTCTGTGTTTCCGCTGGGAACCGGATATAACATATATAATCTTATTTCAATTTACAACGGTTTTTTTACACCCTTGTTGTGGTAATATAAATTTGACATTATTTTTAACTTATCAAATAAGCTTGAGCTTTAAAATGAAATACATAAATGCAATGAAAATTTTCTTAGTAAATTAAAATTATGTATGAGTATAAAATATATTTCTACTAAAAATATTTTTAGTATTTTAGCATTTAAAAAATTGGTCTTTGTGCACTGACAAAGTATATTGAAGATTCTTAAATATTTTCATATATATATTTACATAATATGTATGTAATATTGTAACAATTTATTAAATGGATCAATAGAAAAAAACATACCTGTTTTCCATCCCATCGACTGTATTGCCTCCATTCAGGTAACCCAGGTCGCCAATATTCCAGCTGATATTCTTCAGCATATTCCTGACCGCGGCCGTGGTCATATCGACCCTGTGTCTGCACACCTGTAATCACGTGAACAGCATTCATTGCCACCTGCAGGTACTCTCTAACACCATGTTCCACCTGCTGCTTGGGACACCAAGCACCACCAGCTTTTTCAACTTTTAACCTGAAAATAAAAAAAAAATATTGCATGGTTAAAAATATTATATTCAGTGTACGAGTATTGCATATAATAAATAAGAACAGTTAACTGCCCAATTGACATATTGCCCTACTTTACTCGTATAAAATAACTGAAGGAGACTGAAATGCATCTAGCAGAGCGAATAATTACAATGTATAAATAATTTGTTGGAATTACAAGACATTCATTCTTAAATTAAATTACTTAAATAACTTGTTTTGTTTTTGTTTATATAAAATAATAGCCTATTGTTATATTCCTTTTAAGACATTCAAGGTTGTTGTTTCATTGTAGCTGCAGTGAACGGGTTTTATTTTGTTTTTGCCAATTTGAATATAACTGAAATAACTTGTATTTGAATTAGGAGAGAAATGTTAGTCTTTAAGTAATTTTTGTCTGAGGACATCATGTATAATTTTAGTCTGAGGACTTATTAATTAATAAAATATTTTATATAAAACTGCGCATTTAATATCTGCTTCAACAGGTTATGGGCCCAGGTATTATATGGCTTTATTAGGCTTTAATTAAAAAAAAATTAATATGATGACATCAGTGAGTGCTACAAGATTTGAGCTGTTGAGTAAGGACAACTATGAAGCCTGGAAAATTCATGTTGAGGCGCTATTGATCAAAAATGATTTGTGGGAATATGTCAGTGGTGAAAAACCGATTCCTTTTGCTGCGGAAAAGAATCAAGAAGAAAGAAATGGATGGATAAAAATTGATCGTAAAGCTAAGTCAGAAGTAATATTAGCAATTAGTTCAACGGAATTGCAGCATGTCCGAGGTTGTAATACTTCTCATGAAGTTTGGCAAAAACTTGCCTCAGTTTATGCTTCCAAAGGACCTGCAAGAAAAGCTTTATTACTTAAGCAACTCATGCTTCACAAGATGTCTGAAGGTGGTGATGTCAGGGACCATGTAAACAAGTTTTCGGATATAGTTGATCGACTTGGAGCTATGGATATTGAAGTGAATAAAGATTTATTGTCTGTAATGTTATTATATAGTCTACCAGATAGCTATGAAGGTTTTAAATGTGCTATGGAATCACGTGATGAACTCTTGGAGGTTGAAGCTCTTAAGGTTAAGATACTTGAGAAGAGTGAAATTGGTTCAAATTCAGTTGTTGAGTTAGCTGGAAATGTAAGGGCTGAAAATCAACCGAGTTACAACAATATTTTTAAAGGATATTGTTTTAAATGTGGAAAACAAGGACATAAGTCTCCTGAATGTCCAACTCAATTGAAACCAAATTTCAGAAGAAATGGACCAGATAGACAGAATAGATACACACAAGAAAACCAATGTTCTCAAGCGGATGATGATACTTTTGCAGTATTTAATGTTGAATTTGCTGGTAGTGTTCCAAGTTGTCGATCTTGGATTCTTGATAGTGGCTGTACAACACATTTATGTGGTGATAAACAATTATTTAAGTCTTTAAATGAAGAAATTAGTGGGAAAATAAATTTGGCTAATCAAGCAAGTAGTGAAATCAAAGGAAAAGGTACTGTTAATTTGTCGATTAGTAATGGTAAACAGCTGAGGTCAGTAGATTTTTCAAACACATTATTTGTACCAGATTTAAGGTCAAATCTAGTATCAGTTGCTAAAATTACTAATAAGGATCATGAAATTCTATTTAAAAAAGATTCAGCTGTAATTATGGATATGACTGGAAATGTTAAATTTGTTGCTGAAAGGCGTGGTGATCTCTATTATTTACAAGAAGGTAATGAAGAAGCTTGTATTGGAGAAGATAAAGCTAATTCTGAGTTATTGATGTGGCATTGTCGTATGGGTCATTTAAATGCTAAGGATTTATTTCGGGTGATTAATCAGAATACTACAAGTAAAGTAACCTCTGAACAATTGAAATGTTTGTCAAGATGTGAAGTGTGTCTACGAGGTAAGATGACAGGGTTACCGTTTTCAGGAAGTGAACGACAGAGTGAAGAACTTCTTGAAATAGTTCATACAGATATTGTTGGACCGTTTAGGACACAATCAGTGAATGGAGCAAAATATTTTATTACATTTATTGATGATTATTCTCGATGGTGTGAAGTATACTTTCTTAAACAGAAGAGTGGTGCACTAGAAGCTTTCAAAATGTATCAAAATCAAGCTGAACGTATGACAGGGAAGAAGATTAAGTATCTTCAAAGTGATAATGGTAAAGAGTATTGTAATACTGAGATGGATTCTTTCCTGCATAATCAAGGTATTCAACGTCGATTAAGTGTTGTAAGAACACCTCAGCAAAATGGTGTTGCTGAACGTTTAAATAGAACATTTGTTGAAATGGGACGATGTTTATTACTTCAATCAAATTTATCAGATATGTTTTGGACTGATGCTGTAGCTACAGCATGTCATTTGAGAAACAGATGTCCTTCAAGAAGTATTAATGGAGATACTCCTTATCAGAGATGGTTCAACAGGGATAAAGTTCATTTAAATTATTTACGAGCATTTGGATCAACTGTATATGTCTTAGATAAAGATCCAACAAAAGGCAAATTATCTGATAGATCAATGAAAGGAATTTTTGTAGGTTATCCACGTGAATCAAAAGGATACAGAATTTGGTTACCAGAAAAGAGAAAATTTATTGTTGCTCGTGATGTGAAATTTATTGAAGATAATGTTAATACAGTTTTAAAGAACCAAGAGATTAAACAGCTGATTATTAATGATTTTGAAAACAAGGATAAACCATGGATTGAATTGATAACAGGATTTAAAAATAGTAATGAGACAGAAATTTTAGATGGAATCCCAGAAGAAAATTTAGAAGATAATGAAGAAAATGAAAATTCATCTGGTATTCAATCATCTATTCAAGAAACTACTAGAAGAAACTCAAGAGAATATACTAGAGAAGAAAGAAGAGGACCAGGAAGACCAAAATTAATTAAAACAGGTTTGAAAGGACGTCCCAGAAAATTATTTTCAAAAGTTAATAATTGTGAAGTTAAAGAAAGGATTGAATCTGATTCTAATGAAGATGATAATGATAATGATAATATATTTGTTGGAGTAGCTGAAGTTAAATTAGAAGATGCTATTAATTTTCAAGAGTGTGCTGAGTGGAAGAGAGCAATTAAATCAGAAGTCATAAGTTTATTAAAAAATGATACTTGGAATATTGTAAAATTACCTGAAGGTCAAAGTGTTGTGGGAAGTCGAATGATTTTAACAAATAAATTTGGATCAGATGGGCTTATTGAAAAAAGAAAAGCTCGTATTGTTGCAAAAGGTTATAGTCAGAAATATGGTATTGATTATGATCAAACTTTTGCTCCAGTTGCAAGAATGGAATCAATGAGACTTTTAATTGCATTGTCTGTGGAATTAAAACTTGTAATAAGACAATTTGATGTTGTAACTGCCTATTTAAATGGAATATTAGAAGAAAATGTTTATATGGAAATACCGGATATGCTACATGAAATTTTGATGTGGATAATTGATGATAGTCAGGTGTCTGAAGAATTAAAAAATAAAGCTACAAAAATGTTAAAATGTATTGAAGAAGGAGGTGATGTTTGTAAATTAAAAATTCACTGAAGGATTGGGACTTCAAATTATTTAAATTGTTGAAATGAATGTCTTGAGGGGGTGTGTTGGAATTACAAGACATTCATTCTTAAATTAAATTACTTAAATAACTTGTTTTGTTTTTGTTTATATAAAATAATAGCCTATTGTTATATTCCTTTTAAGACATTCAAGGTTGTTGTTTCATTGTAGCTGCAGTGAACGGGTTTTATTTTGTTTTTGCCAATTTGAATATAACTGAAATAACTTGTATTTGAATTAGGAGAGAAATGTTAGTCTTTAAGTAATTTTTGTCTGAGGACATCATGTATAATTTTAGTCTGAGGACTTATTAATTAATAAAATATTTTATATAAAACTGCGCATTTAATATCTGCTTCAACATAATTCTATATATACATTTATGGCTTGTATAACGCAATTAACACATTAAAATCATTATTGAATAAGATGAACGATATACCATACTGACTACGGTAGATTACAATCTTCTGGAGCTAAACCTTAAGTGGTTTGAACTAAGCATTATTATTTTATTATTTCTTTATTATTATAACTTTATTTTATTTATTTATAATAATGTAGAACATATTAAGTTTATTGTGTGAAAATTTGAAATCGATTGGAGTAAAACTGTCGGAGATATAGAGTTTGAAGTCTTCACCTCTCTGGTCTGATTTCGTCTTACTTTGAAATATTTAAACGCGATTTCTCACACAAAGCTTTTTCAGAGTCGGTGCCTTCTCTAGCTGAAAATCTACTGGACCGATTCTTTTGAAATTTTGCACACTCTTTCTTTTCATTAATGCTGAGATAACGCTGTCGAGTTTTTTTTTTTCAATTTTTTAATTTTAACGTATTTTAAAATACTGATTTTTTTTATGGAAAATCGGTATTTTACTTTACTTAAAAAAGAAAAACTCTACAGCGTTACCTGCAGAATCTTATCAACTAATGAAATCATTTTGGATTTTCGATTTTAGAAAATCCAATGGTGAGTTCTGAGTGTGACATCGCAATGTTACTTTTTTTTGTGACGTCTGTGAAGATTCGCTGTCAATACCTCATTTCTTGATATTTATTTATAAAAATTTCACAAAGTATTCTTCAAATGTTATTTTATCATGTAGTAATTATAGAAATAATTATATATTAACTATGTCGTCAAAAAACATTATCGAAAATATGCTTTGTTTTTATCGTTTTGACCTTAATCCCCCTTAACAGACTATTGTTTTAACTACTCGTGTATTTTGTAAATAATGCCCTTAAATATACATTTATGAATTCAATAAAAAAGTTTAATCGTTTCAAAAATAACTCCACCAGATTTATTTCAAGACGATTTGAAATAGTTTAGCCTTTAAATCTTCCAACAATTATGATGAGGCGTTTGTAATTATCTGCAATATTTAAATTAGCATAAAACCTGGGGAGTAGAAACCAGGGGTGGTTATTATTAATAGAATAGATATAGCAGTAATATTAGTTTATACAAAATTTAAACCCTTATATAGTCTATAGAACATATGCACTATGAAACATAGGTTAAAAACAGTTGTCTATTGAAGGTGTTAAAATATGACACAAACATGTTGTGTGTGCGTACTCTATAGTCGTAATATTTTATTATTTAGAAATATTTGTGACACAACAGAAAATATCACTAAACATAAATGCATAGTCCAAATCACGATAGTTCGGCGACACCTTATACTTAATAAGAGCAGTATAAATCTATAATACGATAATGAATTTTATCTTATTCGTTTCTATATATACATTATAGAAAAATAAGTGAGTCTATGCTTTTTAGTTATATAGGAAGTTTATACCCCACAATTTGTTTTAAGTATGAGTCGCCGCTGAACTCTCGTAATTTGAACTATATATTCAATTTTACACAATTTAATTGCAGCAAAAATGAGTACAGCTGCCACATTGATTTTGTATTTATAAAATATTCAACTTTCGTTGCTTTATTTAAAACAAGACATGGCCAATAATTGTCGATGTTTTATAAATTCGCATAAACTATAATCAGATATTTTATTAGGAAATATACTGATTTCTGAGTGTCATTCACAATGATAAATGTATACTCTATATAACTACTCGTGCAAATAATTTAAACTTTTTTTTAAACTTTGCAAAAAATTTATCTCGAACCCAAAACGGTCAATCAAAGGTTGGTACCTACTGAAATATACTCCTACCTTGTATATAGAAATATTATATGCAGGAATGTAACATATAAATCTTGTTTCCTGCACGCTTTAAATTTAACATGGAAACCAAGAGATGGCAGTGTAAGGTAAACGGTCATTCGGCATTCGTATTCGCATCCCTTGCAAAACCTAATTATAATTAAAATATAGAGTTCTATAAACTCCGTACTCAACCTGTAACCACTAAAATTCATGAGCATAAAGCCAACTTCACACGATAACAAACTACTAATATTTTATAATAATTTCTTAGATAATGTTAATATATTAATTGATTTGAGACGACCCAGTGGGCGAGAGCATTGCTATGCCTACGTGCTAATGCCTAATGATCTATGCCTATCTGCTAACTTGACCAGGTTGCCATTTTCCAGGTATCAGGTAATCAAAGTTTATGTCTCACTCACTCTCATGCGCACGGATAATGCCCTCTTGCTCCTACTCATAGTGGAATTCAAATTGGATCAATCTCTCCTCTTGTAAAACGTTTTAAAACAGTTGTCTTGTAACACCTTGTATTACCTTGCAGACACTTTAAAGCTGACAAAAAAATTACTTAAACTTACTTACTTTCTGATGATCCATTTTTATATATGTTAGCGAGACAACTGTTTTAAAACGTTTTACAAGACGACAGATTGATCCAAGGGGCCAAACATCCCCTAGACCCAATTTTAATTCTACTATGAGTAGGAGCGAGAGGGCATTTTTCGTGCGCATGAGAGTGAGTGAGACATAAACTTTGATTACCTGATACCTGGAAAATGGCCGTCTGGTTAATCGGTTAGCAGGTAGGCATACGATCATTGTACATACTAACACTACTCAATCGTACACATTTTATTCATCAGAAAATAAGTGATGTCTGCCGGCTCTGGCATCTCACTCTAATACATATTCACAAACACGTTGTAGTCTCTCTTATATCTCTTATTAAGTTTGACTTATTCCACTTTTGTCTACTTTTTCTTTACATCCTATTATTCTTCTTAAACATATATCCTTAATCTCGCTTTTCTAATCACCTTTTAGATATCTTTCTATTTCTAAAATCAGTGGCAACTAATTCAAATAATCGTTTGTTATTCGTTATATAATTTAATTATTAACAAAATAGACTTACTCCACTTTTAAAATAAACGGCTCATGAGTTAACACTTCGGTAGAATTAAAATTTGTTACAATGTATGTAACTAATGCATGGAATGTTAATCTAGTCTTCATCTACTTAACGTATACAGAGTTATCAAGGAATTTACCATAAGGTTAAAATCAGATACAAATATCACACAGAAATGCGAAGAATGTTGTCGTCACATATGTTAATTTATTAGGGTATGTAATTTGTATTACGAGTATATGTAAAATATACTAGCTGGATAATAATGCTTCAGTTAAAAATTCCTGTGTACAACCAACTTCGCACCGTATGAATATCTGGGACTGTTACATATATGGTGTAAAATCTCTACACATTGTTATGTTTATATATTTTAGGGGATGGAATTTAAACACCCTTATATTTCACTTCCTGTTGACCATAGAATATTACTATGCTCTGAGGTTTTGTTCTCTACAGAAATATTGTATATATGATTTGGTGTTAATATAACCCCGAAATTGGTGTATAATTTTTATTTCCCTTATGTAAAGTTGGCCAGAACAATATATTTCATTTGAAATATAAACAGCAACCCCTATTATTAAATGTGTAATTTAAGTAAGGTTTTAGATGCCATTTAAATTAAATATTGGCAATTTGTTTTATATATAAATATATATATATATATATATATATATATATATATATATATATATATATATATATATATATATATATACGCTGTCTAGTTTTTTTTTCAATTTTAACGTATTTTAAAATACTGATTTTTTTTATGGAAAATCGGTATTTTACTTTACTTAAATAAGAAAAACTCGACAGCGTTACCTGCAGAATCTTATCAACTAATGAAATCATTTTGGATTTTCGATTTTAGAAAATCCAGTGATGAGTTATGAGTGACATCGCAATGTTACTTTTTTTGTGACGTCTGCGGAGATTCGCTGTCAATGTCTTATTTTTTTATATTTATTTATAAAAATTTCACAAAGTATTCTTAAATGTCATTTCATCATGTAGTAATTATAGAAATTAATAGTTATTAACTGTGTCGTCAAAAAACATTATCGAAAATATGCTTCTTTTTTATCGTTTTGACCTTACCCCGGGCGTTCCCGCCAATAAATTTTCAACCGGCACTCTCTAGCATCAATGTAATAAACACTGACACATTGAATCATTACAATCTAAAATAGCTCATACGGAATTCACTTCATAAAAAATATATATACATACATGCCACAGCTGTTTCCACTGAATTAGGTTTTAAAGCACTGATTTTCTAAATGACGTATTTTACTGTTAACAGATTCATTGCAAACGTCAGTACTACTTTTGATACACTTTAATTAAGTGTTTTACACTACACATAGTAAATATAGTGGAATAGATATACGAAACATGTATACACTACGCACACATGTTCGGACACCTTTATTAACCTATAGTAAACACAAGGTCAGAATTATTGTATGATAACTTGATTATATATGAACTAGAGTTTACCCCCGTCGCAAGCGACGACTGTCTTTTATGTGTGAATTGAACTTCATTTCAAATTTTAATTCCATTTTTTAATTGAAATATTTAACTTGTTCTATGTAGAAAAACTCCAATACATTCCTACAGTACACAAGTTGCTTGGAGTACTGTCGTATCGGTACGGGGTATGTATGTATTGTGACACACACAGTCAGTTTGCTTTGAGCCGATTTACGTCCGAATTCGCCGTCGCTTAAATACGTTGCCATACTGCGACAGGCCTTGAACCTTCGCTTGAGTTATCGTAAACAATCTATTTTTCATCAAAAATGATTCAGAAACTACTATTCAATTTCATTGCGTTTGAGATGCATTTTACAAATACTGATTCTCTCCAATTCATGCAGAACTAAATTATTCAGCTTCTTTGCTAGTCTAATATATGATTAGTGTTTTTCCCTTTAGTGTGTGTGTGGTGTTTACGGAAATAAACAAGTAGAATATGTCGAAATAGTCTTAATTAAAAATTAAGATTAAAGTAATAGTTGCCAACTAAATGACGTTGACAAAAATACTTAACAAACATAACTCTATCAATTTGTGAATCAGTTATTAGTGATTGACTTTGTGATTTCAGAATCAGTTCATTAGCAGTTCAAAGTCAATATGTAAATCAATCTCGATACGTGCATACAGCAGATGCTGTCTGTATTCATACACTGTAGCCATCGGTATGGCCACCGCTATTATGATAGAGTATTACTGCAGTGTCAGTACAAACGTTTAAGCGATATTCAGTGGAGCAGAAAATAGATTATAATATGAGTATCCAAGCCAGTGCACTTCACTTATCTCAAAATAACACTGATTATATTATTTAGCAATCTCTATTCTGTACTTAGTGCGAGAGTAGAAAAGCACCCTACTTGCTCTTTACTTTGCTGTGTTAACTATTCATAACCTACCCCATTTAAAGGGTACATTGATGATCGTATCAGAATTTACTAATAACCTATAAAGATATTGAATAGTGATGATTCCTGTAGATTGATTTTGTCACAGTTTAATACTTTACTTAATATATATATGTATATATATATACATATATATACATATATATATATATATATATATATATATATATATATATATATATATATATATATATATATATATATATATATATATATATATATATATATATATATATATGTATATATATACATCACAAGTTAAAACTTTTGATACCACATATTTAGGAACATAGGTGAACTCTATAGGGAAAGGTTAGAAGAGGACCAAATATTACCTCTCTTCTCTTTTCCATTCTCATTCATTGCACATCTAAACATCAACCTCCTCTCCCCTCCTCTCGGTAGAAACAGAACCCATATATTGTAATAGTACCAGACTAGTACCAGTAATAGTTCATATTATTTTAGCAAAAGTTTAGTACTTTATTACACCCAATATGTGTTTAAAATTTAATTACCGCAATCTCCTATGAACAATATTGTATGTTTTAACATGTACATATAAATGTTAAAATGTATGTGAGATGTGTATTATTACAATAAGCAGTGGCGTGCGAAAGGTTTATATTAAAAGCAAGCTTACAATACGAGTAAACTTGAAGTTTTAAAACTGTTTTATTTTTATTTACATGTTAAATAAATCACCACCTTATTACAACTAAGAATTAAGAATTGGAATTTAATTAATATTACCATCATGTAATATTTTATTTAAACAAAACAATTTTATAATTTGTACAAAATTTCAAAAATATGTCACAACTTTAAATTCAAATAACTATTTAGGGAGTCTGTTAATAATGCTTAAGAAAATTTGGAATGAAAGAGAGGAAAGATAAAGTTTATATCAGGTTTATCTAATTAAAAAGCATTTTTAAATAATAAGTTGTTAATAATTTCAGTAGCGTAATATTTTTGACGTTTGTCTCTGACGTCACTGAGCCATAAACGCTCCTCGCATATACAATTTATTCAACGTATGCAAGTGGCATTACACAAATTAATTCACATAGGGAATAATTAATTATCGTCTTAACTTGTTATATATATTGTTAAATGGACTCGCTCTATCCGTTAGATTTTATATGTTAGTACTTTGTTAAGTAACTTACTGAGTAGAATTAAATTTGATATTATGACGATACCACTACATAATATATCTTAATATCTTATACGGAATATATAGCATAATATTTAAACATAAGTTTCCCAAAGCAGGCAGGTACTCGAAATGCACGAAGCACTCTAAACCAAACATAGAACGACACTCTGCTACGTACCATTACAACTTTTATAATAATATATATACATACGTATAATATCTTTATAATTGCAGTGTACTTTCGCAATGATATCCTTTAAAACTACTTTACTAATACAGTGAACGACCACCCTCAGCTCCAGAGGATGAGATTCCCCGGTGAAGTGTACCAAAGGTCCATGTAAAAGGCCATTGTAAATAACTTAAAACACAACTTCAACTTTTCAGCTTTTAGGAAGAACACAGGCAGGCAAGATATAATGGCAGCTCTTTGTTATACGAGTATAACCTGTATGAGACAATTTATGCTTACATCTTTGTGTGGCTTCACATTAAAACCCTTAAAGACAAAAAAAAAGTTAGAAACACATTAGACTTGAGATAAGGGTTGTGTCACTTCAAATGGTAGAAGCAGGAGTAAAGGAGTAAATTGCGAAACGCACTGAAAAAGGTAAATGAGAAATTGTTTTTAGACGTTAAATTCCATAACAAAATGTGCTATGCTTTTAAAGAAAATGTTTTGAATTCATTAAAAAATATCTCGTTATTAATAACTTCATATACAGAGGACACTTATGAAAAGTTTTTTAAAAATATAAACAGGTACATAAAATAAATTATAATATGAAATGATAGAAAATAATTATAAAAAATAATATGAAGAGTAAATTAATCATGAATCAAATATAAAAGATTATTGAAGAAAACGAAACAAGCGTCCCAATGATCTATTATAAAGTTCTTGTGTTAGTTCAACCTAATTGTAACTTTAGTCTCCCTGTAGTTTATCTGAAAGAAACTTTCAGAGTGTGGCATAGAGCTTAAATCAATACTTGCAAAAAGACTAATGGTTTGATGTTTCCGCTTTTGAGTATTTACGATTTGGAATTAGTTTCACAACAGTTATATCGATATATGAATATACATGTATACAAAATTCTGTATGTATAACACAGATAAAATATCAAACGCAGTCTCATGTACGTGTAAAAGTGTTTATAAGACATAACGTTGTCTTATTTTATTAAGATGAGTTTAAAATTACGTTGAATGAGAAAATATAAACTGATATGATATGCTGGAAACGGAGAATGAAAATACAAGTATATACCGAGTAGTACACTGCAATTTAAAGTACAAAATCTTACAATATTTCCTAAGATTAACACAAAGGAGAATGTGTGTAAGCACATTACAATTAGTAATGTAAATGACAAAAACAATACCAATACAGAAGTGAACATTTATGGAATATTCTATTTTCTTTAAGAGTGTTTAATAAGAAAGTTCTCGAAACAACATAAGTACTATCAGGAATCTAGTAATACACAATAGCTACACCTGATATCATCCATCCAATAAGGATGATTGGAAGAGGATGCAAGAGATAAGCATTTGACTATAGCTCTTACCGTCAAAAGAATACGAATAAAAAATAGCAATAAAATAAAATAAAATTTAATAATAAAAAGGAAATAAATACTTTCAACGATTTCTTATTGAATATCCACAGAGTATGTATATATAAAAGTTTTTAGAATATTTATATTGTAATAAAATGTTGTATACTATATGCTTATGTAATTTATTATTAAAGTAATTCAATCTTCCCTTAAATAAAGCAAACTATAATATAGGTATAAAATTATAAACGTCTAAAACTTTAAGCAAAATAAACGTTAAAACTATAAACTAAAATGATGTGAAATATAAACATTTACTATAACATATTATATATTAAGATGAAAATAAAAACATAATGATAATGTGTTTGTAGCAACTTTAGTTTACAAACAGAAACTCACTGATCACGTACACTACAGTTAAAACCATTACTATAAATTTTAATAATGTTCCTAATATTACGAAAGATATTTACTTGCATAATATAAATTATATCTATATACGTTTTTATATCATAATTCTCTCATATATTTCATTGTTATTACTATTTGTCAATTATAAAAACAATAACGTCAGAGCGTTGATACGAGGCCACTGTGTCTTTGGGTTTGATTACCATTTCTGTGCTTGATAATTAATTCGTTTTATTTATTATAAAATTACTAAATAAAGTATTACGTTATAAATAAAAAGACAATAGAACGGCAGAATGTTGCACTTATAACAACTGGTTTTAAGTCTAACATTTACCTTCCGTTATGGGGCCCCACGTTAGGGACGTAAGATGAACTGGCTGTGATGAGGTGGTCTGGGATCACTCCAGATTCCATTCCAAGCGGCTTGTCGCACAAACCTGAAATAAAAGAAAAGAAGTACTTTAGAACGGAAATACTTCTGATAATTCTATCTCATATCGTCCAAAAGCCGGAAGTACTTAACATTAAAGAATATCTATTGAAACATTTTCATAAAATTTTAATTTTTTTAGTCTAAAAGTCCAATTAATAAATAGTATCTTCTAAAAAGTTGCATATTATAATACACCTAGATATTCTTTATGGTTTCATTCAGAAAAAAGAAACAAGAAATATTGTTTAAAGTTTAACACCTCGAATAAAAAAAAAGTTATATCAATTAAATTTAATTAAAAATAAAAGGCTTTCAAAGAAAGACAAAAATAATCCTCTAAATATAATTTTTGAACTTTATTCTAAAACTCAATGATATTAAAGAAATGTAAATTAAAATGGAACATTTAGTTAAATAAATTAAAAACAAAATGAAAAGAAAAAAAGGTATAGGAACATACATTTACTTAGTTACAGGGCGTATACAAATAGATTTTCTAAAAATAATAATAATTTTAAATCAGTGTCGTTATTGACCCCTGTAATGCAATGACCGATAACAATTAATGCACTATACGCACAACAGACGATGAAATAATACCTTGACGTTTTTCTTGTATTTTAGGATAAGTCGACATTCAGCATAGAAATTAGATTTTTAAATAAAACGTGAAAAAGAAAGAGAAATCATGCTAAATAATCGACGTTTACCTTAAGACGCCAGCAATAGAATGTGCTTTCTAAGGAGTTTATAATTATGACAACCTTTATGACTTACTTGATGCAGTAATGTATATGCATATGCATTATTATACATTGTAAATTATTTTAATTAATGTTTTACATAAGATTTTCTTAACTTGTGTACAAAAGAAATTTATTTAATAATAGTAATAATGAAAGAAATATAAAACATTACAGGAAAACTTAAAGAATATAAAAACATAAAAATAAAGAGGAAAAACAAAATTAAAACTATAAATTAAACGAAAATGTTTTTAGTTTTTTACGGTTAACACGAATAAGCAAGAAAATACCGAGAAAATTAATTCTACTTTCAAGTAATTATTATTTCTCTTGTGCTTTAAGAACATTAATACACTACTTACAGTTACTTACATTTATAATTATTTCAAAATACTTAAATAACATCTATGCAAATATTTATATATAAATATTATAATTGTTTTATGTTCAACTAAATAGAGCAAAAACTATATAATATTTGAATTATGTATTTTTTAACTGGTCACTCATATAATTATATATATTTACAACTTTGAGGCGCAAAACCAAGTATGAACAAGCATTGCTCCCTCTCTCAAATTATAAACAAAATCTAGATTGCAATTTAAATAAACACAGAAAAAACCTAACACCCTTTACACGCCTTTTAGTTTAGTTTTCACGCGAATACCGTACTCACAATTGCCTTCCAGTCTACTTGAAATTACCTTCCTTCGATAAACAACCGAGACACACAGGTAATGAGGTATTTTCATAAAAAAAATACCTTTATAAAACAATATTGTATAATTTTAGTCCGAGAATATCTGAGAAAATAAAGAGCTAGACTCCGACCTTATTACTTTAGCTGAGTCAATAAAGACATAAAAATAATTTAAAATTCACAAAATAGAATTGCACGAGTATGAAGACATCAGCATAAAATAAACATAGTTATGTACTTTATTATGCATTAGAAAATGTTTCTTTTATTATACTTTAGCTCTACAATGCTCCTAAATCTCGAAGGACTAGGTAATGGAATATAAAAATGATATCAATCATTTTTTCGTATACTAGAAGTATTACTTTAGACTTTTATGCAGAAATCACATAAAATTTACCTTTAAACAAATTTGCACCATAAGTGTTTTGCACACAGCGTGTTTATTACACCCTCACTCAATTAGAAGCAAATCAATTAGATCTGACTGCAATAGTAATATTTCATAAATAGCTAATATTATCCTATTGAATTACTTACTGCGAATATAATACTGCTGCTTGAATAGTTAAATAATTTAGAATCAATTTCAAAGTGGTGTTATAAAAATTACTTTCTTTTCTTCTTTTCAATTTTAGTGATGTAATTTGTTCCTTCTTTCATATAACACAATACACTTTAAATGTTATTGTAGAACATAATATATACTTGAGAGTTTAGTTTTAACCAATTCTACGTTGGCCAATTCGTCTTGTGCCTCTGACATGTAATTTCTCTGTGAAGCCTAAAAAGATTTACTGTTAGAACTGCTGGTGTTTAAGATATATAAAAAAAAAAACGAAGAAGACTACCTCAAAATATATAGTACGCGTAGTTTCTGGTGCAGAAAATATTCTTAAAAGCAATTTTATTCACAAGTTTTAAAACTAAATATAAAAATTTGTTAAAGGTTTTGAAATATACTGCACTTTAAATTAATTCAAACGTCATAGCTTTACACTTATTTTTTCTTTACAAATACAATAATAAAATTAATTTATCTTTGGTTTATAATTGGAGAAACAACAATTAGAAAACTCTATTATAATTTAACAACAATTATAAATAACACTAGTGTTCTACACGAACCTGGGGAAATTATAATACACTAAATGCTAAAAGATTCTGAAGGGTGATTTATTCAGCGATGTTAATTCATGATCGTTATCTAATCACCAAAATGGCATGGGTAGCAAATAAATAAGTATATATTATCAAAAGTTAAGCAAGCTGTCCTGTCGTTTATATTTTACATTATATATTCCTATAGTTATTGGTTCATGAAAATCGCGTACTAGCTAAACGGTTGGTACCAAATTCCCTTGCCCTGCTGTGTTGTGATACCAATTTAGTTATATGTCAATAGTACAAAATATTTGACAACTAACATATTTTCATATGTTACATGTCAAATAAGAGTATTATATTATTTATATTTTCATTTATTTTTAGAATGATAAGGACTTATATAAAACATATAATACATATAATACTTATATAAAACATAAAACATATTATGTATTTTTGTATGGTAATGAAAATATAAGGTACAGAAGTGTTTCATACGAGTGTACCTTTGCAAATGTAAACAAAATTATGAATCGTATGCATATGAGGAACTCTGAGTTGCAAAATGAAACTATTATATTGCATATGAACGTTAGAATGGAAATAATATGCTATTAACAATTACATTTTAATAAACAGTAGAGTTTATATAATGTAACAAAAGTTCCATTACCTGTTACAAAGACAATGTCTCCTGATGTACGCCATTTTGTGTAATATTTTTTTCTAGACTAGTACATGACAGCGCACACAACTCTTTCTGAATCAGCACAATTAATAAACTCTCTGTCCTTGTCCACAATGCAATTTTTATTTCATATTATTTATTTTATTATTATTATATTACAAACCCCAACGTTTTCTTTCACTTATTAACAGCAATTAACAGATTAATTGGATTAATTAATCTGACAGTTCTATTGCACAATTCTATTGCCATGCTACCATCTTCGCGTTGTCGTATGTTTATTAAGTTGGTAGCAGTTCGTTCTGGTAGTGGAACACAGTTACTGTTATTGACAGCCTACCATATTCTGGGTTGACAATTGGCGGCAATTCATGACAGATTTGCAAATTAATTTTTTATGGTTTGCTTATTGTTTTTTGATTGAAATATAGATTAATAAATGTATATTTGCTGGCTTTCACAATATTTCTTTACTTTATCGAATAACTAAATCAAATACTTCAAATTTGAGGCTCCACTTTCAAAATAGAAAATCAATAAATACATTCAAAAATATACATGAAAAGGTTATAAATAATTACAGACATTAAAATGATTGAAATGACTATTATTACGAGAAAAATAATAATACATGCAAATAAATTTTAATTTGTAGTAATTAAATGATATAACTGATAGATAAAAATGTAATTCAACATAATTAATATAAGTAAGTAGTAGGCATTAATCAAACGCCGAACCCCAAAAAAAATGAAGGAAATCTGAACATTTGTGCGTGCTCTGTTATTTATTGGTAATATTCACGAATATCATTCTGCAATATATTAAAATTAAATTCTCTTTGTTTACAAACTCTTTCTTGGTATTGTTAATTAAATTAAAATGAATTCTAGATAGTCAAGTCTGTGTAACAGCAAGTCCAACAGGTCTACATGTTGGTCCGGATTAACATCAATTATATTTTAAAACTAAGCCTATTCAATTTTAAAATATATTGTAACTTCTTTTTAATCACACTTTACCTAGACTTTTTATGATAACTAAAATAAAAACTCAACAAATATAAAATTCATATGTTATCAAAAAAACATAAATCTGGTTTATACAAAATACATACAATGTAACAAATGTATACATATACTCATAGGAGTGAGTTCTCGTACATTTGACTTATCAGAACATAGAAACACTTTTGTATCACTTTAGAGCCATTGTAAACTGTGGTCCTATTGTACTATATTTGATATTCATGTATTCTATTGTTCAGGTTTTCAGCAAGGCATTGTAAGGACTACGTCGGAGATTGACTTCTTTGTAAATTATGTACATTTATAAAACCATATTTAAGTTGAACATTGATCGTTATTCAACTTGAAGCGTTCAACATTGTTCGAGTCACTTTTTTGAGTGACATGCATTTACTCGTACATTCAATGGTTCATATAGTAATACCTAGTGCTGGGAATCATATTAGAATACATCGATACATCGTAAAATATTTTACTTTAATATTATTTTTAATAGAGCACGCTAAACATAATTAGTTGTATTAAAGATTTATCTAACATAACAAACGTTATTTTTTAGGTTTGCTGAGGGCCTTAGTGAGAGACAAAAATGTTTACTTTCTTATATTTGATTATGACAAGAGTGGGTTCATTTCACCAATAACCAAAATATCGGAGTAGAAAGTTCGTAAACCAGGCAATTTATTTAGAGAACAACAAAAAATTGTAGCGATTATCTTAAGAGAAATAACTCATTCATACATTTTCGATATCTTATTCACAACACCACAAAACTTAAAATATCATATACTTTGGAATTTAAAAAGCTTTGATAATAAAGGGAATTTGAAACTATTGTAAAAGTCATTCAGATGAAAAGCAGCCTTTTGTAAAATGAACATTTGGTAATGTGATACTGATTATGCACGAGTATAGTTTGTAAGCGAATAATTTATTCAGTTTTGAAGAGTTTTTTAACTCTTAAATGTCATTTTGATGACATAATGTAAAAATTTCATTTAATTTATATATAAGTCTATTACATAGACAACTCTAATAATAAAGCACCTTTGCTCTTTTCACAACATTGACTTTAACAAGAGTTTTTTTTACAGTGATGTCAGCAAAAGTTGTAATACGATGCAGTGTTGTCAACTTCCATACTTTGTTTGCTTGTTAATATTTACATAAGATAGGACGGCATAGACAAGTGCACGAAGAAATAAAAACAACATCACAAAGTAAAATGGCTTGCACACAGAATAACGTTACGAGAGGTTTTTGTTTCGTTACAACACTTTGTTTTGAGCTTTTTAGTTGCAGTGGTAATTATGTTATCTAATTTGTTATCCTTTTAATAAATCTGATTAAACATCTGATAAACATGGAGCAAGTTTCATTCTGAAAACAGTAAATTCGATGTAAAAAGCATACGAGTATTTCTAAAACTAAATCAATCTGTTTTTTACACACTACTTATTTTTACCTTCTTCATCTTATCTCTCTTTCTATCACAAAGTTTTCTAAAATTGTTAAGTTCCTTTTCTACCTAATCTGTTCAAATATCTATTATATCTCTGTCTATCTTTAAAATACATTCTATATGCATCTCTTTCTTTTGATTTCTGAATTTTATCTGAAACTATTTGGATTCTCGCCTTGTTTTGTTGGTTCCTTTTTTACTTTAATTTTTTTTTGTGTTGGACTTTCACCCTCTTATTCATTGTTCATAAATGGTTTGTTATATACTATAAGGGTTGACTTCAAGAGCTTTTAACTGAGCTTTTTAGTTGTTTGATACAGACATTTATTTAGTCTATATAAACACATTATTTTATAAAGACACATAACTGTATAAAAAGTATGTCTAGAATAATAGCAATTTGAATAGCTTTATTTTATTTTAAACAATAATTTAGCTTTAAAGATGCTGATTAAGTGTGCAAATAATAATTTCTTTTTATTCATATTCTTATTATAATTTAAAAAAAGACGTTTCGAAAAGATACAATTGAATTTCCATTGAACTAAAAACAGTGTTTTTCAGAAAATCAATTTCAATTTTAAATTTCTACTTATAAAGCAAACAAAAAGTAAATTTCGTAATAAGCAACATAGAACAAAAGTAACCTTAACAGACGACACAATTCCTTTCCGTTAGGGGGTGGCGAGACGAGGTAGGTTATTAATGCCACATCTCCTGGGACGACTTAGAGGAAGACCACAACACCCTTCTTATTCCGCGGAAGCCAAGCTTCCAAGGACTTCAACAATACCACAGATTATATTGTGACGTAGAGTCTTTTTGCTGGCGATGATATTCTACTAGTCTAACCCTAGCTCAGAGGTGAGGCACCGAAATACTGAAACCGCAGCATGCCCCTGGATTAATTAGTGAAATGATGTTTGAATAAAGATCCAGAGTCTCAACATTCTAGTTATATTTTCTAATAATGCAAAGAAAGCGTTTTGCATTAATCTTGAAATATTGTTTCAGTGTCAAAATCTCAAGAAACATTTTCACTGCGCAAAGATTATGCATGCTGCATTATGTATTCATTTCGTAAAACATTGTCAATTGGTTGTAGGTATCAAGGTTGGCGGTCAATGTTGACGGCCAATGTTGACTAAAAATCTAACATATGTATCTAGATACTTTTTATTCTATCAGACAGTTAAACCTTTCGTTCAACCATCAGACCATCAGACCGTATACCGCATACAAGTATATTATAATATAATGTATAAATTGTAGAATTCTCTATGACCAAGGGCTACCGCAGAGTGATTACTGTCGTATTCAGCACAATACTATGAACGTACACAGCATCTAAAGCCCAGGACCAATAGTAAATTAGTCATCCGCATGACGGTTAACATCATCGTTTTCCTTACAACATTATTGGATAAACATGATTGATTATTCAAAATATTATATAGTAGTATTTCTTATAACAAAAAATGGAAAATTTCTTAATTCATTTTTAAAATAAATACTCGTATTACTGATATTTTACTATTCGACTGATAGCGTTTAGGTTTGGTTACTAATAAAGTGCCGTTGAATTGAGCCTGTAATAGTAATCCAACAGGAACCACCAGAGGTGACTGAAACAGGACTAAACCTCAACCTCAACCAGAACCAGGACCAGCAGCAGCACCAGCTAGCTGACCATCCTTAAACTCGACCCTCGGCTGTACAATCAAGTCGTACGAATACAAGTATGGTGTACAGTATATCTGCAAACGTACATACATTTGTACTTCACCTGCAGAGAGGTAGTGATGCACTTCCTATGGTTACAGCTATATTCTACAGAGCTCTAGTTCAACTAGAAATGGCTGGGTTAGAGGTCGTTGCTGAGTTACTTGCTGGGTTGAACGTGAACGGAACGTGAACGGAAATAATACACATTCAAAGAAATGCACCGTCAAAACATAATATCAACACATACTGTGTTCTGTATACAAAGACATGTCCCGCGATAAGGAAAAATCGCTATGTGCCGCAAAAATTCTGTAGCTGCGACATAAGTCGCTCAGATTAAAAACCCATGGTGTGTGCATGCGCTCATATGATTCCATGTGTTACAAAACTACGCGATTTAAATCGTAATGTGTTTGGGACCTTAGCAAAATATAACAAAAATTTATCAATTTTGCTATTGTACTGCGCCCTTTTGTATCTGTACAACATAACTTGTGCGTTGGGGGTTAACCTGGATGACAAAACATTCCACCCATCCACAACAAAAAAATAAACTCGGAAACAATTTACAAAACTGTAAACTTCCATTAAGCTGTTCCATTCCCGTTACTCTCCTCACCGACATTGTTTCTCTCCCTTTCTCTTTACCACTTCATATATATCTTAACGTTAACCTCTTTATGGTGTTTTGTATATCTGATATAAACATACAAGGCGAATGTTTGATGTTTTTTAATAATCTCATAGTTAATGTTTTTTTCATTTTATATTTTATTTCTGTATAACTTTTTGTAGTAATCGTACTAGCAGAGTTTTATTGTGGAACAGGGTGTGAGTAAAGTAAATATACAAATTAATAATTTTTAACTTGAGCAATCAATTGTTTTTTAGTTGAATTTAATTGCAACTGAACCTCTTTAATGCGAAGATATTATCTCCGATTCTATATGAATTCTCCGATTTTATAACATTACGTAAAATAAAAATAAATTAAAAGTGCAAAATGAAATAAAGTTTATTATAACTTAAAAGTTTTACTTTAGTTTTCAGTTCCTATTTTATGGTTTTAAATGATAAAAAAACATGGTAATAATATTAAAAAGTGTTCATCTGCAAAAATAAAAAAAAACTTCTAAAGGTAAGGTAAGGTAAAGAAACGTATCTAACAAAAAACATATTAACGTATCTAGATACTCTTTGTTTGATACGTTAGTTAATGTATCTAGCACCTGCTACATCCCCTCCTTTCAAGCTAGCAAGTACGTATTCATTTTTAACTACATACTACACTATTTATTCTCAAAATTTCAGCATTGCTGAAACTACGTCCGTCTGGGGGCTCCGAGATTTTATTCGTGGGATATAGTTACTCCTGATATAAACTATGTATTATCATTAGGATGGTACTGAACTATGACCTTATTTCACTGTAATAATAATGTTCGGTTTGTGATAAAACAACGCGGTGAATCATGATGTGTAACACAGAGTATAGAGATTCTATTTTATATGAATATTTTATGATAATTTTAGATTGTGATTTTAATTTTATTATTTTATTCGTTCATTCAATTACACATATTGCTTAATTTGAATTTTTGTTATTGAAATAATCAAAGCTTGAATTTAATAGAAGCAATCAGTTATAAAAGTCAAGTCAATTAAATGGATGCTATCAATTTGGAAAACTATTACTATCCAAATATAAATATTCGGTTGATTTGATGTTCTGTTGAAACTTTACTGATTACTTTTTCAAACTTTGTGATAGGATTTTATGGGTTATTCTTTAAATAAAAACTGATTGCTTAAACGAAGTTTTATGTAGTCATAGAAAGTTTTGTTCATTAGTTAGGTCAAGGCCACGCTTTTTGGTTAGAAATAATCGACTGTAACAATACATAAACTTTAACATTAATACTCCAGTAGCTCTATTACCTCCACGAATTACAGCGAGAAGGGGGTGGGGTAATTCGGAGGTACAGTACGATCCAATTAATATTTATAAATTTGTAGTTTAGGTATTATTATTTCAGCTCATTAAGATTATTGTAAACATTGATGAAAATTTTTGAAAAAAATTTTTGAATGTCTTTCCTATTTTAGAGCCTATTTTAAGGGAGTGCCACACTATTTTTTTTACATAAGATTCATTTTTGTGTTTCATTTTATGTATTACAACTTTTGAATATGTCTAACCTAAATATTAAAGAGCTAATGTACTTTTAACCTAGAAAATGAAGTGCTATTTCTATCTAAGAGCAGTTGGTTGAATCATCGCGTGTTTTAAAACCATTTACACATAATTAAAAGTAACAACTGTGGTTTTAGTCGATTTTAATATATCTAAAAGTAACGATAAAATGTATAATGGCCCATACTTCCTGCTCTGGACAAATTCAAATAGTTTGGAGCCCTCTTTTATCACAATGCAAAAACATGTATTCTAAAATTAATCTTAATTTACTAAAATCAAATGTTAATATTAAAATCCTTGCACGGCGCGTTGTCTAAAGACAAAAATATCATTTAAGAAACATAAGGTGCCGATGCAACTTCTGAATATTTATTCAGAACTCGTCAACATTATTAATAAATGAAACTAACAGAATCTAAGTATCTAGTAACGCCTACATAACGAGGTAGTAATATTTTCATCATACATTAAAAGTAATTATATATTTTTCACTTCATATTCATATGGGTGGACGGTATACATATTTTTCAGTCCATAAATCAATCAATCCTTTGCATATTGCACAATACCATATCACCTACTAGTACATCATCAGACGCATTTAATAAATTAAAACAACGCGACATTATAACAAAACAATACGACACCATATGCTCACTCCAATCATATTTTACATTTACTGTAATGTACAAATTTGAAACCAGCGAAATTTATTGTTTACAATTATCCAAACATACATATGTATATAATCCATTTGTGATATTTGTAATTAAATATAATTTATTACGTGGAATAAATTATCTGAAATTGTAAATAATATATAACATAGATATTTTTGTTTGTTGATTACATACATATTAAATAAAGTTTTTAGGGCAAACCACTTATAGTAATAAATACGTATTTATGAGATACTAAAGTTATGTAGCAGATACGTTTGGTCGTAAATTATGAAAATTAAAGGAAAACACACAAAGCATTAGTATCGTATGAAAATGAATACTCATAATTTTCTGTTAAACCTATATCCTTAACTTAATCCCGAAAAGATTACAAAATACTCAACCATGCGAATTATCAGGATTCCAACTTCCGCGGTTTTATAGGATTACTACATTTTTGCTTAGAGGATTTAAAAAGATAAACTTTTATTATTACTAAGGTTTGCCCGTAGTCTTCTCAATTAGCACATATAACGGAATAAGCCTTCATTCAGTTCTAACAATCATTCAAACCTGTCCCTATTAAACAAAATAATCCATAAAATATTTGATGAAAAAATTTTACATTAAAAAAAAAGATCAAAAAGGGGGATAATATCATACGTAATTTCCGGCTAAATTTCATCTAAATATAGGTGTAACTATTGAAGTTATTTTCGAAAAAATATTTTTAAAAATATACTTGAGCGTACTTCATAATTTAAGCAATCTATAAAAATATTACACCTTCAAGATAATATATGTAAAAAAGCACTCATAAAAGAATGAAATCAATGAGGTAATGCATTGAAAGTTGTTAATAGTTGAATTATTTTCATTATTACAAAATTTGTGGTGAATCCAGGTAATTTATATTCACATTCAACAAATATTTAATAATTAAACAATCAAGTATTTCAAGAGGTCGTTATAACCTGTATTATAATATGTATGTATGAGTAGGTTTCTCTGTATGATGTTAAATATTTAAACCTTTGATCCCTAACAATTCATCGGGTTCATAAACCAACCACTCGTCAAACCCTGCAACCCATATCTCATCCCTCTTTTTCATATCCTATCATACTCATCCCCCAATTGCCTGCAAGGTCTATGTCAGGGATGGAAAATAATCTGCCTACGTTTTCCAGTTAACAGTCAAATTGAAATCATTTTTCTTGTTAGATTTTGGAGGCTTGGCGTAATCAGACTTGATAACAAAAACAAAAAAATGGTATGTCAAGTAGCCAAATTTGTAAATAGCTCCCTTGCAAAATCAATCCTATCTAGTCACAATTGCCATTAACGTTAGAGTTAGTGGAAAGGAAGGGATGACGCCAATTGCACCATAGACGCCAATAATACTAATTTGAGAATGTGTTGAATATTACTAACAGAGTTTTTAATTTACCACCCCTGAATTTAAGGGACTTCGTGTGTCGTCCAACCCCCGTCCTCCTATCGTTCATTCTACGTACCATACGGTGTACCACAATTGCCGGCAGACGCGCAGTTCTATAACATATTTGTAGGGTGTTTTATAGACTATATTTTTAATAAATATAAAAGATATTTTTTTATTTGGTAATAAAATGAAGATAAGCAATGTAAAATATATATTTTACTTATTTGGATAAAAAATAGATATATTTGATGCAAGCCACAGTTGTAATATGAGTGTTTATAAAGGTAAGTTGTTCATTAAAAGCCCCAAAAAATATTTGTTTTCAAAAAAGTTTTCTTTATGTTTTAAAATTGATTATTCCATTTTATAATCATGCTGTGTGAGTTATATGTTTGATGTATTGGTTTTTGGGTTCATTTCATTTCATTCAGCCATTTCTGAACCCGTTCAGCATCTGATGGTAAAGGCGCGGCCGGAGCAGGCTGACCAACATGCCTATTTGAACTTTCATTATTCACTTGTCTGCACATTTACAAAACTAAAATAGTTACTGTCAATGCTTTTTTTCGTAACGTTGTCAATTTATATTCAATTAAAAAAGATTTATTTATATAGTATATTTTTAAAGGTATAGTCCAACTCATTATAACAAGTCGTGATAAATTAGAACTTGTAATCCCAAACCGCAAGTAACATGCGTAAAACATTAACATTCAAAGCACCAAACAAATATAAAATAAACGTGATTTTTTGTACCACTTGAAGTTGTATTTTCCAACACTTTTCATTTGTTGCTATGTTTCATTTTCTATACATTCACGTTCTTTTATGTTTGTATTTCCATTTTTTTAAACGATTCAAGCATTTTTATACAAGATTTGTAGTAACATGAGCGTCAATCTCTTCAACAATTTATTCGTTGAATGCTGGAATATTTTACCGATGTAACACTGAAGTAAAACACGAATTGAAGCTTCGTGGAGAGAATGGAATCGTTGTTCCACCGTTGAATTTATTTTAGATCATAAGATATGCAAGTTACCGAAGTATATTTGATCGAAAATGGAAATAGACTAAAAGAACATACGTCTATTAGTTGTATTACGAGTATTAATAAAGCGGAGGTCTCAGATACATCAGATAGATACTCCCAAATAATATATTAAGTCTAATTGTCATTCGCTATACAACATATACAAGTACATTATACAGTATACATGTCCAATTTAGATTGAATGATATACACTTCCTACACACATGATAATAACATATTCTAAAGGAAGGGTTGAGAAATTCATTCATATGATAATTTCGTTCAAATAGTTTTCGACAAACCCCTTTGAAGATTATCGACTTCGGGGCTGAACCACTGGTTGTAGAAACGACGTATCACGCCTTGAACACATTTCATACATAAATGCTCGTCTTTGTCATTTTATGATCCCTTCATTTTTCATTTAAACTCTTTTACAGACATGATTTAAAGGTTTTAAAATAAAAAATATAAAAAAGTAGAAGAAAATATATGTGATATAGAAATATATGTAGATTCTCATTTATTAAAATATGTTCTATACAATGTTTGGTGTAGTGCTGTATGAAAACAATGAATAAATGTTTTAGAGCTCGATCCCCGGACCAGCACTATATTTTCTAAGTTTGAATGAGTATACAAAATGTCTGAAGAAGTTATTAAATACATTGTTTATGAAAAAAGATGCTGTAATTTTATTAAATTATACACAGCAAAATAACAACAGATTTAACATAAAAATCACAATTTATTCATCTATTTTACATATTTATATCATTGCATTGGATTAAAGAAAAATTGAAAAATATTTTAATGTTATTAAAGATAAAATACTTTAATTCTAATTTAAAAATAATGAAAAAATATATAAATGTAATAAAATTCTTGATACTAATGAATTAGTATTATTTATGAAATATAAATATAAAAATTTAATAAAACCTGCATTTATTGTGTCTAATGAAATGAAAAATAAAATGCTGGTTGCCTAGCAACGGAACTGATTTTGTTCAAGTGGAGGTTATTTGGGGGTTGTATTAAAGCTAGTAAAGTGATTTAAGTGGATGTTATTAGCAATATACCCCTACTGGTACAGATAATGTTTCTATTGATATTTAGCAAATATTTGAAATAGTATTTACATGGATAATTTAAATAGATTTGTTCAATTGAATTGTACAGGAGCAATCTAAGAAACAAAGGCCCGAATTTTCAGGAGGAATAGATAATGATATGCTTTATAACTTCTACTGCACGACAACTACTTTAAGACTTGAACACATCGTGTTCAGATCTTTCCTGTTAACAATTACCGTTACTATATAAATCGATTGAAACAACCCTTATGATATAAATATAATACAAACTCCACTCACGTACATTTCCAGAATTATCAAGTTAGCTTCCATACATTTGTATCATATTTATAACATTTTGTATAACATTCTAATGCCTCTTAATCCTGGCAAGGATTAGGATGCAAACAGGGGTATAATACCCATCTGGACTACCATCCCACTTACAACGAGTACATATATTCCACCCTTAGCTAGGTCACACCAACACATTTGTCTGTCAGGAGTGACATATGAAAACCCATACTCTATCCTGACTTTAACTCCTCACTGTAATCCGACTCATACTGTCGAAATAATAAAATGTTGACTGCTATAAGTATATTCAGAGGATGTGTAATTCGATATGCACAGGTAGACGTATGAAGAAGTAAATAAATAATTACATTAGTGATTCTGATTTGCGGTTTTGTTTATTATAGTACTTCTACCCCTAGGCTAAGACCAAGAAGAATCTTGTTTTGTTATTTTTAGCGTATCAACTGTCAGATTAAATCACGGTAAAATAATTAGCACTAAAGTCACGTATAATGTTATGCAGGCCTTTAACAATATATTTAACACGGATCTCAGAAGAGCAGTTTGATAAACATCTTATATTTTTATGAAAATTGTTTTAAATTATGTATTTATAATAAAAGAAAAAATAGTTTCGCTGTAAAAGAAGTATAATTTATTTTTCGTACCATGTTTTTACTTTAAGAGTTTGTAGCTCTTGTAAAGAATGTACAAAGTTATTCTATAATATTTTCTACTTTTTTTTAACTACATTTTATATTATTTATTTGTACTTAATTATATATTCAAGACATGTAGCATTACCCCGCTTTTTAAATCTACAAGTTTAATCACGCAAACGTAAAGTAAGAGGTTTTTAATGCTTTTAGAAGTCACATTTCTCTTGCAAGAATTACCTTAAATATGATAATATATATATAAATATATATCTAAAGCTTTTAATATTAGCCGCGAATATTATATTTTTTAACTCCATTATATTTGAACAAAAGATACATTATTGCACACATACACATTGAAAGATACTCCTCGGCGTCGGTGATTTAATGTATTCACGATGTAAAATACGGTACCCAATGTTATAATTTTTCAAAGTATTGTGTATGCTTGTTTTAAAGTAAATATAGAAGTAATCAATCATATTCTACATTGCATTCATGATGGGGATATTGTAAAATTTCTACTTAAGTTTTAGAATATATTTAATATGAATTTTTATTTTTTGTTAAAAATAATCCTGATGTAATTTAGTAGATAAATACCTTTTTAGCAATAAAAACAGAAGTTTGCTTGAACATTTCGCGTGAATGTCTTTACAGTTCGCTAAATCTTATTTTAATTTAACAATCATCGTGTCTGTATATTAAGTTGTTATAGTTAGAATAAGTTCCTTAGTTTTTAATTTCTTTTTGACGTTGGATAACATAGAATAAGTTGCCTAATAAGTTTACGGTTATGTATGTACATTATTTGATTACAACCAAGCCTAGAAAATATAATTCTGATCCGGGAATTGAACCCAAAGACTCAGAAGTCAGCGTCAATGCTGTGCTCTCTGTGGATTATATAAATTGTACGTTTTTTAAGAGATACGAATATACGAGTGAAGTTATAATATTTTAAAAACCACAATGTATAATAACATAAGCTGTTTCAACTTTGATTCTTCATTTTCCATTCAACCTTGTTGGTATGAGTAGCACAGTTTGTAGTCTATGTAGTTATTTCCATATAATATTAGTGCTATCAAGCGCCACCAGAGGTATCAATGTTGTAACAGAGATGATAAATTACTTTTCCATTATTTTATACAAACACCATTTACGTTAGACGTGTTAATTATAATTAAAACGGGCTACACTATTCTTACAGCATACGGGTGGGTACTGGTATAGAACAAGTACCATATGCAAAAAAAAGTAGTTAAAAAAATAATGAAAAGCTCAAGCATGAACAAAGTGTCAATGAAAATTGTTCTAGCTGCACAATTTATAAAGTGCATGCAATTTAAAAGGATAACTGTATTATTAGAGCTATCACAGTAACTGTATAAATCAACTTTAAGTATGATTTACGAGTTTAGCAACTAGTTGAATATAAGTGGCATAAATGAAATATAGGAATTTAAAAATAAAATAACGAAATAAAAATTAATCTCATTAAATTTACATTAAGCATCGGTATGTATGTTAAGATAATTAAAATGAAATAATTCCAAATCAAAATAATATATACGTATTAAGAAAACATTTGTTATGTAATTTTACATCCTTATATTGAATAAAGGTTACCCGCGTTTACTGTGTTCTAATTTCCAAAAGTAAAATCACAATCAAATATTTCTGTCACATATCAAAAGTGTTAAATTTCAATATTTAATATTTCAATATTTTTAAATCCAATATGAAGCCATTCACAATATAATAATCTGTAGATAGAGCAATTGAACTAAATCAATAATGCGATTATAATAGAGTGTGTACTTCACCTTTAGTATGTGCCCCTCAGGAACATCCTCTTACTGTCTCCTCTCCTTTAGTAATATTCTAATTAATTGTCAAATTAATATAATGAATTGGTATTAACACAGATATGATCAGAATACCTCTGGTTAGTCTTATTAAAGTTTGACATATTTCCAACTAAACTTCATTAAGATGAGATGAGATATTCCCTCTGGTATCTTGAACATCCATTAATTAATATGATACTAATTTATACATCGCACTAAAACCTATATGAAGGTATGAAACTATTTTTGAAAACTACAATTTTTTCTTAATTTATAACCTGGTTTTGAAACAGTTGTCTCGCTAACATATATAAAAATGGATCATCAGAAAATAAGTAAGTTTAAGTAATTTTTTGTCAGCTTTAAAGCGTCTGCAAGTTAATACAACGTATTACAAGACAACTGTTTTAAAACGTTTTACAAGAGGACAGATTGATGCAAGGGGCCAAACATCCCCCAGACCCAATTTTAATTCCGCTATGAGTAGAAGCGAGAGGGCATTATCCGTGCGCATGAGAGTGAGTGAGACATCACTCTATTGGAAATGTATACGCTTATCTTAGTTGCAAAGATACCAACTTATACGCGAGTGAGTGTTTTTAATAACAATGTTTCGCATATTCTTAACTTAATAATAAATCAACTAGTATATAGTAGCATGGTCCAATTATGGATACCTAGTAGGAAATTGTGTTATAGTTGCATGTGCGCAAAAAATTTTATAGCTATATGGTATATGTGTAGAGACTAGTACCGCTATAACCGAAGGTATTTTGATGCTAATTGTCGACATTTATAAGTTTATAATGCAGTGCCCGCATAGTGGTATTCCAGTTGAAGTATCAAACAGTTCTCGTGTAAGTTGCTAAAGCAAAATGTGGAGGGTTTGTTGGACAGGGTTGATGAACATGGTACATAACACAAATATAAAGGGTAGCACGTTGGGTAAATAGAATGAAAAGAAATTAAACAGACAAAGGTGTTCTCACTAAGTGATTTTGTTAATGATCCCGTTTAATATATAGGGTGGGTCATCTGTAGCTTCTTTTTTGAAGTGACGAATTGTTTCACGGTCGAACAACGCTGGAAAATATTCTAATAATGATTTCGCAAGTAATTCATGACGGTTTGCAATTGCAATTATTTTCACAAAGAATAGACGCACGTAAGGAATACAATTTTAAGAAGCTACACGTTTAATTCAACGTGTAGTTTTAATAGCAAAGTAACCAACAGATGGCCCATAAAGTTTTTAAACTAAATGTTACGTACTTAACTAGTTTTCTTTTCTGTACCACTGACTTTATAAAAAGAAATTAAATTTTAATTAATTAAACAACATTATTATATAATTTTTATGTAAAAATACCTTAAATATACACTATCGCTGTATCGGGGGGTATTACTATTTAAAAGATTCAATCAGTGGTAAATATCTTTACACGTACATGCGTATTTCTTATCACGCGAAAGAGTTTCTCACACCTGGTTAAAGAAGATCGCGTGCCTCTAAACACACAGAATCGTTGTATTCATTGTGCGCTGCTGTATATAATATAGTTTCAATAGAATAGTATTAGAAATATGTTAGAAATCCGTAAGTAAGTAAAACTTCTATTTCACCATTAGCTGTGCAAACCCTAATGCGGTGTACAAAGCCATACAAAACATAAATGATAAACTATACGTAGGCGTATATAATAGAAAACAATGTAAAACTTACAAAATGTCAAACCAGTGTAACAGCATTATATTACCCCCCTCCCCCCTTTACGTGATACTCGTACATTTTATAGTTGGACTACTTAGTGACAGTTTCAATAAACGATTAAAGAAAAACTTAATCAAAACATGAAGTATTTTATATTATCTCACGTAGGAAATACTTGGTTATTACGCAAACTGTATAAAAGTTTTGTAGAAGAGTAAGTTAATATTGTTTATGCTTTGTAACGACATTTCCCTTATACTCAATTGGTCGATATGAGTGTGAGTGAAACAAAAAACAAAACGATCTTTCTGTAATAAATTAATGATAATATAATGCATATAGTCAAGGGCGCTGATTCACTGTAGCACGATTTCGAACCAATAGTCATAGAATACAACCTACATCTATTATGGCAATGTTTTTACTCGTTTAAAAAATGTAATTATCAAGTAAAATTAAACAAACTGATATTCATCAGATAGATAAATCCTTAAGCAAAACCCCCCTCTATCCACCCAACAAGAAATCGTTCCATTTTAATAGAAGCTACCGCCTCCATTCTTCTACGTCCAATGTCATGCATATTTATCAACACAGAAAAGGTCCCGACTCAATTCGATCTCGGTACGAACACAGCCAACTTTAGAAACTCTGCTCTGTCAATGAACGTTCGTTGATGTAGGTATATCCTTTCCTTTATAAAGGATTTTCTAGTCTACGTAGAAGGATATAGAGAACCAGTCACATTGGAGTTTGTTGGATCTTTCGATTTTGGTTTTGATCATGTGAGCCTTTGATATGTTGAGCATACTGTCAAACAAAACTACGAGTATACATATCAAATATTCTTTTATAACTACACTGTACATATGTCATATATTGTTGCTAGGTTAATAGGTCATTTGACGTATGTATAATAATTAGTGAGTTGATCACTCACAGACCACAGCGCCATTGATGCTGGATATATATTTATGTAGAATTGAAAAATAATAATCATACAATGGACTTGTGTCCTATGTCTTAATTTCTATAAAAGTGGATTATATATTGATAAAGTGGGTTACTAGAACCTCAAATGTACAATTATTTTTTAATAACTCCTTATATGTTAAGAGATACTAACAATTAAAAAAATCATTTTGTCTCTTTAATTATTAAAGGGATTCAACGTTGTACACATTCCAAGTGCATGTGACATCACAATCCTTGTGTAAGGTTACCAACCTTACAGCTCATACATCTCTGCTATATGTATTTATATATCAAAATATCAAATATTAGTTACAGCTATTTCAAGGAACACTCAAATTCCAATATTATGTCTGCCTTAGCAGGGTTAAATAAAATAAAAACTTATTATACTTTGATTTGACTTAATTATTTGACTACCAACAGCTACAGAATATTACCACAGCACAGACCTACTCAACAAATAACTGACGTTAAAATGCATTTCACGTCATACAAATATGGCCGACCATTTCTAGCGCTAAAACTACAATTCAAACTTTTAATTGCTATATCTCCGTCAATATTTAGAACATCACATTTACTAACATCAATTTCATAGTGTGTTTTTTTTATTTTAGTAAGCGAGCTTATATCGTATTATATCTCAAATGATTTTCAAAGAAATTGAAAAAAAAAATGTTATAGGAAGAATTCAAATCTAATGAAGAATTTCCTTTCGTAACGAGATCCTTTCTTTGTGAGACAAGTTGTTGGCTTGACCTCTTCCAGATCTGGCTGGACTTTGAACTCGACTTTAGTCCATTGAAGTATTTCATACAGTGGTTGTTATTTCAGCACTCTTGTTACATACATGATAACACAAAAGTATTCTGTGTTATCAGTACTGGAAATACAGAGATACTCAACATATGAGGATTTCTAAGAAAAAAGAAGGAAGTAAATGCATTATTTTTGTTCATCTATATTCTACAAAAGGCAAAGGTATTAATACAACCACAAACGAACGTAACGTTTTGATGTATAAATAATACTCGGGCGAACAATCCTACCGTCAATTTGATTAGAGTACTTGATTTAGCTAAAATGTACTCTTATAAATAATACATATAACTGTCATAGAGTTTGTTAAGCTCTGACTCTGAGTACAAAAACCATGATTATTTAATATTCTGGTGTTTACAGTGGACCTGAGTGAACTATACATCACATCACGTACCGCTCCACAGAGTATTTCCTGGTTTCCGGACGTCGTGGTTCGTGGTTTGTTCTGGAAACGGTTACAGTTTAACTATAATACGAGCACTATGGTATATTGTGGTGCCCTTGTATATAGCTTGAGTCAAGGGAACAATGCAGCTATGGACGTGCTTCAACACATAAAAATTCGCTATGGTTTACTATGGATGACTATACAAAATAGATCAGTGATGAATTAGGAGGTTATATCTAAGTGCCGCCTCTAAAGTGTATTGCTTTATTTGGCTTGTGTCCTATGTCTTAATTTCTACAAAATTGTACTATATAATGATAAAGTGGGTTACTAGAACCTCAAATGTTCAATTACTTTTTAATAACTCCTTATATGTTAGGCGATATTAACAATTAAAAAAGATATTTTGTCTCTTTAATTATTAAAGGGATTCAACGTTGTACAACATTCCAAATGCATGTGCAGTTACAACCGTTAGTTACTATCTCTTTTATACAACAGAGTGTAAAAGACACATATTTTTGACAGAACTCTGACAAGTATACAGATTACCAACCTTACTCTACTTTATGTATATATATAGCAAAATATCAAATTATTTACAGCTATTTCAAGGAACAATAAAATTATGTCTGCCGTAACAGAGTTAAATAAAATAAAAACTTATTATTCTTTGATTTGGCTTGATTATTTCTACTACCAACAGCTACATAACATTACCACAGCATTAAAATGCATTTCACGTCATACAAATATGGCCGACCATTTCTAGTGCTAAAACTACAATTCAAATTTTTAATTACTATATCTCCGTCAACATTTAGATATTTAATAAAATAGACACGCCAATACACATTTATTCACTTCAATTTCAATCAACAATTGAAAAATCGACCACTAAAAAATAAGGACACAAGGCCATTAAAGCTACAACCAAATTGAAGATATAATTCGTCAAAAGCTGAAAGGTATTTGCAAGAATGTCTAATCAATTCTAATTCAAATCAACAATACTGTACAGTACAGTACTGTACTGTAGAACTAATGCCTTTTTGATACTCTTAGATTGAAGTAAAATTATTTAAAATAACAATTATAAAAGTAATATTTGAATAAGTAAATGTTTTTTACAAATGACAGTAATAAAAAAATAATGGGCAATTAAACCATACCTAATTATTCTATTCACTTTGTAGCAAAATGCACTTAACTCATTTTGTGATAATCCAATTTAATTCTTTTTAAATAATATAGCAAAACGTTTCTAATGTTTAAATAGCAATTACATTAAAAACAATAGCCAAAGGGAATAATATGTACTCGCATGTATCCATGCAGTTTATGGCTTGCTTATAAAATATAAAATATACGTTTTGAATCAAATCGCTTTGTTTTATTTAATGAATCGTTAAAACTTTATGTAAAATCGTTAGTAATGTTAGAACATTCGCTATATCCTATTTATGGTACTTTAGTCACTGCATTTTACAAAGTCACTTTAATAAATCTAACTCGCATGTTGTCTCGCTCTCTACTACAGGTTAGCATTAGATTAACTACAACGTGTAATGAAATGGCATAAGTGACCATATTACCCGTATGGAAGACATAGTATTGCCTGATGTATAGTACAATGACTATGATGGTGTTGCTGGAAAAGGAATCGGGGAGAAGGGGGGAGGAAGTCTCTTGGGATGCAAAACAAATAAACTAAAGTTTGTTTTATTGTTGCTATGTTTGGTATAATTTGAATATGTGTACTCGAATATACAAAAACCAGGCGATATTTACTGACAATTTATAAATATATACACACGAGTATGAAGGTGTCGATATACATGCTATTTGAAGAGCTCCGATTAATAAAAGTCATTTAAATTGAAACATATTTTTACTCTACGTTTATAATTGAAAGTGTACTTACAAATAAAATAAAACATTTAAGTTTTATTAATTATATTTTATTATCACTAATTTCATCTAAAGTATTTCTAATTTTATTAATTCCAAATTACAATAGTACGTAATCCGTTAGATTGAAATATACGACTCAGTGTATGTTTCTTAGCTAAAGTGTTGCCTTAGCGTTTTATTATTTTATGATTACGATTTTCTGTTAAAGTACCGCAATTAAGAGTCAAGTGCTAGCGCCACTAACTGCAGCAGAACGACAGCATAGCACTCACATCCCCTTCTCATTCTTTAATTGCTCGCTCTCTCTCTCTTTCTGTACTATGCGATTCAATTAAGTTTATTTGAAATAGAAAAACAACTAAACCAAAAGGAAATCTTTCACAAATATTGTAAATTGAAAAGATATGGTAAATTTAATAGATTTAAAATCGGAAAATATACCTTCAGCCCGGTAATCGATTTCAAAAACGCAACTAGCTCATAATCATAAAGTTTTCGGGCACTGTGTCGTCGTTCTAGTAATTCTAGTTTTCAAACATATACAATTAATCAATAATTTATATCAAGAAAAATACATGAAAATAGAAACTGTGAAAAATATTAATAATTAATTAAGGAAATATTGATTTTTAAATATAAAATAGAAATAGACATATCTAACATATATTTATATATATTGGAAGGACGGACGCAAATTTTTCTAATGACGAAAAGTATTCTGACACTTCAAAAGTACCGTTACGAAACGACCTTTGTATATGGTACTTATACTCACTCACTTTAATTTAGATCCCAGTTTGTTTCAAGCAACTTAATTATTCTTTGCTTTAATGACTCCTTCTGTTTGCTACTCGAATCACTTTATCTCTTACTTCAACTCTTGATTTAGTAATTAACATTACGCTGGTAAGATGTCACTGTTAGCGTATTTTATAGGTTGTTAACTTTAACATTTTGTGATCAAGTAATACTTGACGAAACCTTAAATTAAAGCTATAAACACTTACTTTTTAGTACACCTCTGTCAGTGACGGATTCATAAACAAAATTAGAGATGCTTTACCTATTAAACTATTAAAATACTGCTCCAATTTCTGGATTAGTCATATTATGTTTTAACCAATACAGAATACATATTTCTCAGTTACTTTAACATACGTATATATTACTATATAAATGAAAGCAAATAACAAGTCTGTCTTAAGACAAAAGTGTTCCGCGATCAGACGAATAGAACCAGAAAAAAATGTTTTCGTAAAAATGTACGTTTGAAATGTAAATTTTCAATAAAATATTCAACTTTACATTGTCTTAATTAACAGAACGTCTATAGTTTTAGTTTCTTTTATAAATACGTGCAAAATTATTAAGACAGTAGTGTCTCCAGTGCGCGACTGCTATTAGTTCTGCCTCCATTACGATTTGTTGTAGCTTTAGAGTGTATAGATTTTAAAGCTTTGTTGATTAAGAAGACTGTGAACGATTACTCTCATTTGATGAAATTTGTTCAAGCGGTTATTTGTATACATATGTATGCTATATAGTACCTAAGTTCAGAACAATCGAAATGTGTTTGTTCGAATAGAAATGTATGTACTATATTTGAGCAAAGTCATAATAATGTTATTGGCGTTTGTGCGAGAATGAAACAGAAGTTGTTTTTTATTTTTGTATTTCTGAACTTTTACTAGAACACGTTGTGTTTTTTACCTCTATTTTACAGCAACTGTTGTTCAGAGTTATTTTGTTGGTACTCCTGCAATTTATATACCTGGAATTTTGCCAATTTCATTGTAATAACATAGTTTTTACCTTTCCTTTTCTGTATTATGTACATTGGTTCTAGTATTATTGAAAAAAATATTTTATATTGGCCAAAAAATTATTTTGAACAAACACATAAAATTGATATTTTTTTTATTACTTCTTCAATAACAATGTTATTGACTTGAATTGAATTCTTCTGGTAGTTAGGTAAAGTTGACTACTTTCAATGGTTTTGTCTTTTATTTAGTTGTATGAGTGTTATTCTGTTGAACGAAGATATTTTATATAAAATAATAATCGTCTTTTGCTGTATAGAACTTATTACAAAAGTACGTACTGTACATATTGCAACTGAGCACGGTTCCGCTTCCGTTTACATTATTTGTGCATTTCTATCTTTGCAAGCACTGAATCAGATATCGAAATATGCATAACTATCTATAACAATATTGAACAATCCCAGGCGCAGGTGAAAATCATAGCTAACTCAATTTATTAAATAAATACGCAAAGTAATAAAGGTAATTTCATGATTACATTTATATTAATAATACTCGAGACAGGGGGTTTTACAGGGTGTTTCAAATTTCGTTTCCATTTATCTTTTATGCCAAACTGACAATTAATAAATTTATTTAAAGTTCGAATCATTTGCACGGAGAGCAATGCACCTTATCAGGTAGTTATGAGGCTGACTCAACTAAGGTAATATGAAATTAATCCCCAAGAAATCCTAGTCAGGTCCTCACAGAGCAATATCAACTACAGACAATTTTTCATTTCCTTAAAAAAAAGTAACCTATATTTTCGTCTTATTTAAAACACCCTGTACCTATACAACCCTATATGTAATAGTATGCGGTGCTTGTAATAGGGGTGGCAGACAGGGCACTGATATTGTGAAATGAATACGAGATCATAGATATACTCGTACATATAAATATGTTAACTGATGTATAAACATTTGATTATGTTTACTGAATATGCCGCGATTTCCAATTGATTGGTCATTGGAACGTCAGGAATTTTCTACGAGCAAACTTTGATATAAATCACTGCATTGAGTGGAAAATTAAATGAAAGTGTATTAGTGATTGTGTAATCAAAGTAAAAGTATTTAACAAATAATAAAATAGAATTGAACGTATCGAAAATGAAAAGAATGTTATCGAAAAACAACTATATTTAAATAAAGGAGCATATATATGTATGTGGGAATGTTATTTCCATTAGAAATAAGATAAGATATTTGAATTTAGTAGTAAGAAATTATTAAATTAAATTAAAAACTTGACCAGCAGAGCCGAATACAACTTTCTATTATTTTCCAAACGCGGTCTTACATCATTTCTCCCATACATAAATAAAATACTGTAATGTATTTCCTTGCTTTTGCGATTTTAGTTACCTTAGATATACTACTATGTTTTTCTTGTTACGTATACTCTACTCATACATTTAAATATGTATAACGAACATTTGCATAAAAACTTTAAACTGAATTACCATTCTAAGTTGTTCTACTCTTCTGTCATTGAAGGGATGCTCCTTTTGATATATTTCATTTCAATAAATTTGCATCTTTATAATATTTCTCAGATTTTATCATTCACTATAACAATATTTATATACATATAGTATACATAATAAGGGCGGTGCTATTATATGCATATAATGTAGACTGTACTTTATTTAGTGATGCTCATTTTACATTTCCATGGATATTAATCGATTCTTTATCGATAGCAACATATATTTGCGCGGTTTGACACGTCGACAAGATGGCGAAAAATCATAGCTCTCACTGAAAAAACTGTAGTAATGTTATTGACAAAAATACCCTATATTCCATACCCCTAATTCACTAACTAACTAATTGAAAACATATCGAAATGTATCGATAACTTCAAGTATCAATCAATAAATCGTATTTCGTATCCACCACTAGTAGTATTCATACGAGTATAACATTTTCTACGCTAGCATTAATGTTGTTTTACAATATATTTTAAAAGTATGCAAATTTTGTAGTAATTTTACATAATTTATGCATTATTATAAAACTACATTAATAAATATTTCTGGCATGTTCGTGAGGCGATATATGAAGCAGGGTGTATGCTAGGTGTAGGCTAGGGGTTTCTTACATATGTTAAAATGTCAATAAAAGATTACAAAACATTTGCACGAATTAAAACTGCATAATTATGATGGAACACGCAAGTAATCACATTACCGGTATATTTAATTAATAAAGATATTTTAAATACTGGTAAATAAATAATTAAAATTTGACTCACGTATATCCAAAGTTGCTACGACTTCAATCAAACTCCAATGGAACAATATCAGTGCAATTGCAATTCTTCTAGATACTTTTGCGTATCTTTCATTGCGTGATATGTTTACAGTTTCCATTTCTTCAGAGATGATTAATATTCAATGGAATATTTCTTAAATCTTCATCGGATGCTGAAAAGAAAGGAAAACAATTATTAAATATTTTCTAAAATTGACTTCTTGTAGAAACTAAATTTATTAACAGTGTCCAGAAAACTAATAATATATTTCAAGTCTAAAATAAAATAAATTCACATATGGATAGAATTGTCTATGTAAGAACGACCACTAAATCTGTGATGGTGCATTATCACTCAGTCTAGCAGCAAAGTGATATATTACGGAGAATACCCAATTGCAATACACCACATGTGAACCAGTAGAGAGACAAAGAAAATAGAAAAATAAGAATGAAATTGAATAGAAACATACGTAGTAAATAAATCTGCAGAGATAAACCAAATTAGGAAATTTTTTGAAATTCTACGAGTAAAATACAATTTGTTATAAGAATGACCTATATGCATAATTAGAGTATATCAATTGTACCACCTCTGGTAATACCTATTGTTTTCAAACAAATCCACCCTTAACAAATGCTCTGACTAATGAAATAGCTAAAATTATATTAGGAGAATAATTAGTGATTTTGTAATGATAATTATAACACAAATAAAATAATAATATAATCTTGTGGTCCATAATATAATCAAACCTTCCTCCTAAATTACAGAGTGCATTTAATGACTTTCTTTGAAAGAAGGTTTTCATTTCATCTATTCATTTTATTTCTAGTTAACTCTACTATCTTCAATATATCTATATAATACTAGTATACATTCAGAATGAGATGAGATCTCTAGAGAAGAGGTTTTACTAATTATTCACATTTGCAGACGAATATAACTCCATTCAGAAAACTAAATAGCGCGCCTGGTAAATTGGAATGGTTATTTCATACCATCCATTTATTTTATACGGATTCACTGATTTTACTTTATACTCGTAGTTGAAGAAGTTGAAAATTCTCGATATTTATTTTGATTTCAGTTTACCAGTATATCTGTTATAGGCAATATATTACTAAGTATTGAAAATATTGCAAGCATATATAATGTTAGAATATATATATATATATATATATATATATATATATATATATATATATATATATATATATATATATACAGGTAGGCATTGTATAAATGATTATCAATCTTTGAATAAAGTTCGAATAGAATCTATGCCATGCAACACAAAGCCGAGACCTTTCCTTTCTTTTGATATCAAATTTAAGTTATAAGCACTTTAGCTTTTAGCACTTTTTTCGTAAAGCCTGTGTATACCTGTTACGACTGACACATTTTATTATTTGTTATTATAAATACTTTAACACTATATCACAGGAATTGATAACATTTTTACGTGATCTAGTATTTCGCATATAGTTTTCAATCAAGATGGCGATCGTCCATTCATGCACTGTTCGATAACAGATTTTCCGGGTTTAAATTAAAAACCATTAAGTTTTTGACAATGTGTAAAGAAACATATATTTCTTTGGTGTATAAATGTGCTATTTAATCAGTAATACTTCTAATCCGCTTATACTTATAGTATACAACGAGTATATAAGGGTTTCAAGAAAATAAACATAAAGAAGAAGATATAAAAAAAATATTTATAATTTAATGAGTGATTAGCGACGTTAACATACCGTGACCAGGAACAATAAGCTGATTTAACATGAGAACACTACACTACATAACGGTCGGTCAATGATATTTAACCCGAGTTAGTCCCGACTCCCGACATCCGACATTCGACTTACATATGTACACGGCCGGATACTTTGTATTTAATTTCATTTAAATTTTTATCTAATTATAAAATACAATTAGAGTGAATGTAGTAATGCTGGAACTGGATATTTATACAGCTTTTGATGTTATCATAATGCTACAACCACTGGGTGTAGATCAGTTAATTTTAAGGACTCCCTAAAGTGTTTTGTTATTAATTAGCGTTTTAATTTTATAGAGTACAATTGTAAGAGCAGCTAGGTGTATATGTATTTTATAATTAAATACAGGAAACTCTTTATTTGCTATTTCACATAAGGCGTGAAATTATTATCATTTGAATAAAATTAGATAATAAATTATGAAAATTAAAGAGACTAATGAAATAATTTTAATTTTTAAAATTTACTCGACATGTTAGTGAATCGAGTATTGATTTTATAGAATATATTATTCATCGATTGTATATAAATAGGTTATTAATTAATTATAAAAGCCGTATACGTGAGTAATTCTAATAAAATAATGTATGTAGAAAACGATTTCTATGGAATATGCTTTTAGAATTATAATTATAAAATGTGAACAATATATGAAAATATTTATAGATGTTAAAAGGTTATCTATCCCTGCAGTAGACGTTTTATATTTTGATATCTATAGTCACTGGTTCTGTTAGTCCTACATCGTCCTTTTCGTCCTTCGTTAATACACAAAAAGCTCTTAATGGATCATATTCTATTCATTCCACCATTCCAAGCGAGAAACTTACCACCTGTGATTTTCAAAAGCGCTTTAAAGTCAACGGTTCGATGCAGTGCTTCTAACATAAAGTATACCTTTAGAAAACCTACAATCATTTATCTTTTAGGATATTCTATAACATCAGTAATATTTACACTAAAGGAACAAAATTATAATTTAGTAGGTTTGCTGCAAAAGTTTTTTTTGTGATGTTCCTATATTTAGCGCAGTTGTCAGTTCTAATGCAATGAATAGTATTACCATTACATTATTAATTAAAATAGTCTAATAAGCAACCAGAGCAGAGCTAAAGCACGTTTCAATCACCTTTACATATAGAAACAGAAATACAATTTAATATAAATGCAGTAAGCGCCTGCAGTCGTATTATAGTTAGTAGTTTTTAATTATATCCACTTAGTTCGTTGATAAAACAATCTATTAATCAGATATTCAAATATAGTTTCACAAAACTTTGTAATTTAGAATAACTTTGTCTGGCGTTTGTCGAAGCCAAAGCTAAAGCTAAAGCCAGAGTATTTCAGCAATTCGTAAGCTAAAGAGGCATTGAACTTAGCTAGAGGCTATAGTTCAGTGGAAGTAATAACGTACCACTGAACTATAATAAAGTTATTGTAATAAAGACAATACGTCATTTTGAATATAATATCAGCTCTACATGCATTATTTGTAATTTACATAGAGTGAAACTATAGAACAAGGTATATTATAATTATTGTAGAGATATGGATATGGAAAAAATTATTTTGAAGTTTCTAATAGTGTACAAGAGCTTGTACTATGCACATTTCATTTCAATTATTCCGGACACTGGAAGGAGCTGAGAAGTTAGGACTCTTTACCAAGTAATATTTAATTTAAAAAGGTCTAAATTTTGCCTAAAACTAAATTACAAAAATACTTAATACTAGTCTAACCCTTAAAAAGGACTTCTTCATTTTTATTATCCAAACAAGATTTTTTTAAAGAGTTATATGATTTTGTTAATTCACAAAAGGTAGATTTATTTTTAGCCCTTAAGACGTTGTATATTTGGTAAGATTGTTTACGTAATTGATAAGTGATACGTGAATATTTCACATCTGAGTATGTCTTATATAATATGGTAATAATATTCTTATTCATAGTTTTGTTTTAGTAGAACGAAGACGGAGTGCAGATAAGTCAATAAAACAATTTAGGAAATGCTAAAATTGGCCAATTGAATTCAATTTCAGTCGAAATAGGAGTACGAGTACGAGTACGAGTTATATGCATAAGAACAGACAAAGTCTGAATCAGATCTTAGTTTCTGCAAGTTTCATAATGCTATACCGAGTTTATGCAAATATCTAAGTACACAATCAAATTTATATTGTCAGAAATGATTTGATTATTAGCTGAGAAGTTATTCATTGTATAAATTGAATACACAAGAAGTTATAATTGATTTTTAATAAGGATGTATTCGAAATGTCTCTTGTTTAATTGTTTAATTTAATTATTTAACAGAATTAATGAATCTTCTAAGTGGCTATTTGGGGTATAAGCAATTAGGAATGTAAATGCTTAAAAATAGTATTCAAAAATGCAAATATGCAACAAAAGCTTTTTACTATTTGTGTGGAAAACGTAGTATAAATAATAAATGGATGAAAACTTTCACAAAATTGTTAACTTTAAAATTTAATAAATAAAAACAATTAAACTAATATATTTTTTATTTATATTATATTGTTTTATCATGAATAAAGATAAAGCAGAGGAGCTCTCTCTAATAATATGCCTTTTAAAATATTTTTTTATTTATTTCAATGTATTGTAGCATGGTTAAAAATATGTCGAATATATATATATACATATATATCTTTAATTCATTAGTAAAAGTAAATCTCATAATATGCATGAAATAATTGATTTAATGAAAATTTGTGTAAATTATTAAATAAGAAAATTCAAAATCTTAATTGAGTTTATCTCCCCCGGAAAGCACGGACTGACTAATTATTCACAATTTAATTAGGGTTACTCATGAGATATTTATCAGCTCTACGGAGCGTTATGAAATATAAATAACACCATCATCTTACCGCACGGGATGACTGAATCTCCCTTTACAGCATCCCGTCTCCCGGGTCCCGTGCTAATAATCAAATTAATAATATTTAGTTTATTATTGGTGTACCTGTTTTTTTATTTATTTATAATTTAGCTAAAGCATCTATATTAATTATGTAAGCAAGTTAGGAAGGAATTATTATTAGAATCATTTGTATTAAGTCTACTTCAATAATTTTGTAGAATGTAGAGACGGTGTTACATTAAAAGAGGGTTGGAAATATAATTTATTCGCGAGGTAATAAAATTTAGTGAAGATATATATAAGATGTAATAAGAAAGGTTTTGTATTTCTAAATGTTTAATAGAAAATTACTAAAATTCGTAGTCAAAATAATATAGAATCAATTTAAATAAAGTTTTTGCTATTACCACTAATACTAATTAAGCTTTGGTCTTTTGTAAATAAAAATAATTGATAGAAAACATGGAAAAAATGTTTTAAAAATCACTTATACTCGTATGTCATAAAGAAAATTAATTGAATTTAAATTTTATTATAATTGGTAATGAACGAAATATAAAACGTGTATGCTATGTTATTAATGTAGTAAGGGTAATTAAAATAAAATATTTTCGTGGTTAAAATCAAGTTAAACAAATCATTAATGTCATTTTATGTCAATTCATCACTTAAAGTTGTGTATCTACATACATTCATATAAATGGATTAACACATAACTGTACTAAATTAAAGTATGGAAAAACAGTATTGTAGTCAAGAGAATATTGATTTCATAAACACCCTTATACGCTCATCCTTATGTGATAATCTATGTACACGTGTCTGAGCCACTCAGCTTCATATGACAAGAACATTTCTCCAAAAATATTCAAATCACGAACTAAGATGAAATTTATGAATAAAGTTCTGTCATGAGATTTAATGAGGCAGAGGAATTAAAATTAAATTTCTGTAGACTTAGTGTGCAATATTGTTCGTTAGATGAATTCTTATGTGACCTATATTTTACTAATATTAGTGAGATAAAGTAATTTTTACTTGTTTGGTGATTACCTATTCTTTGTATTCTAAGACAAGCTACTTGTTAAGTCAGCTACTAAATCTAAAGCTTAGGTAAGTGCACTTCACCACAGCGTTTGCAGACAACAAAATGCATATACCGCAGCTCAAGCATCGGCTTGTACCTGCACTTAAGGTGGTTTAACTGTAAAACATTCGGGATTTACTGCTACTCTTAGAAAGTTCTCTGATATCTTGTTCAGTTCTACTTCACACGATTTCACATATATATAATATGCAGAGAACATGCGGATTGAAGGTGTCTTGAGAATGTGAAACGAAGAACATAAAAAGTATAAATGCAATAAGTAAGACCTGAAATCAAAGAGCATGTCTAATAATTGTTTAAAACGTCAAAATTGATTATTTTTAGTTAATATAGTTCTTCGCTCAGATATAGATATACTCAAGTCAACTATAGACTCGCTAGAAAGAAATATACACTCTAAGCTTTAGAAATATTTGCAGTTAAAACTTCTGAAAATGTACAATAAAACGTAATTATAATTATTTAATTATTATCAAAGTTATTTTATTTTATTAAGGTATATATTTTGAACATTGAGAAACTTTATTTCATTTATAAAATGTACTGGTAGTTGTAGTTGTCCTTTGAAAAAACTTTAGCCTTAATAAAACTTAAACTCATACTGGTACGTCCTCAGGAGATTTAAAAATGTAGTTTTGTAACATATTTGAACTGTCATAGATATCAATTGTACTTTTTATTGACATTATAAAATAAATATAATATATATACTCATATGTATTACACGGTAAAATAATATATTTTCTAAGTAAATACACTGTATAAAATAGATAAAAAAAACTATTGACATTTTTATAATTAGATTGCAATGATGATGATTATCCATTAAATTGGGCTACTGCGTTTATTGAGAGGGGGTGTCGCATCCTACGAACTTATTGAGAGGGGGTGTCACATCCTACGAACTTATTGCAATACTATTTACACATTATGGAGCGGTCAAATAGTCACGTGACTGAAAGAAATATAGAAGGTAAGACATGCAAGCTGCAGTCAACATATTCTGTGTTATACAATTAGAGATATATAATAATTTCGTCGATCGATTGTCTTAAGGGCATTTTCGCTTTTATCGTAGAAGGAAGGAAACAACGATAACAATTTTATCTTTAGGCAGACTTCTGAAAACCTTTTATGCAGAACGTTCACGTATAAAGCATTTGTCACTAACAAACAATATGCTTTATACGCTGAAATAAAGAAAGGATGGTCAACAGTTTAGCAGTTTACAAAACAGATAGTCACACTGAAACTCACTTGATCAAGTGGTCGTTAACAAAACTTTCTCTATAACATATTACTGTGAGAATAAAAAGTATAAAAAACTAACTAAATAAATAATACGAAAGTTTATACTTAAAGAAAAAACATATATATAAAAAAAAACACATAAAACCATGTGGAAAGGTAATGCGTAAATTGATGGAAGTAAAATTTATCACTAGGTCAACTACAAAAGTGTTTCTCAAAGTTTCTTTTTCAAGTAGTACTTATAATAACGTTGGAAAAACATTAGAAAAGAAAATATAAAATTGTGAAAGGAATTAGTGTATGGAGGAAGTGGAAAAAACCGTTCCAAATATTAAACCATATAGAACTCATCATTAAAAGAGACCTGAAAGAGTATTTATTACAAATGAAACTAAAAAATGGTAACCTTTGTACGATATTCGTGTCTTTAAAAGTGTGTACAACATTATGGCACCTGACAAATTTAGCTTGTGTTGTAAATAAAAGGTTTCAGATAAATAACTTTTGCAAATTGATCATAAAAATATAGTACCTTGTTACTTAAGTACATAATAAATATTAAGTATAAAGTTTGACTTACTAGGACTTTTGAGTTAGACACTAGACATTTTGAACAAGTAGAGGAAAAACCCAATTGTAAGTTTTAATTAATATTACCGAAAGCAATATTTAACACAAGGTGAAAAATATACATGTACAGTAGTTATTTTCTAATACATTATTTCCAGCTAATGATCGACGGCACTGCTCAATTGATAATTACTAAAACCATGTTTACGCTTGTACCGAAATATTCTTAAATTGTATTTTCTTGTTGTTTTTCATATGCAACATTTACGAGTCATGCTCTTGCCATTCATGTTAGTAGTGGAATAACAAATTAGGTCAACTGATACGTTTCAAGATTGCGTGCCTATAAAAACCACTATTAATTATTCATCGATCTAAATTCTTTATTTACATATTCTTTTTAATGTTAAAAATAGTTCTATTTTATTAACAGCCAACCAAATTAATGTTTTATAGTTAAAGAACAAATCAATTACTATTCAAAACACGTTAGTTACAGAGGGGGTTAACTTAAGACTTTTTAAATTGTGCTACTCAAATTGTATTTAACACATTGATAGAGTTAATATTATTTTTACCAACAACATTTTTATTGCAACAATTAATTCTAATTCATTCTATGTTTTCTGGTCTTCTATTAAAATGTAACTTTCTCTTCGAAAGTTGACGTAGACATTTACACAACTTCTGTTTAAATCAAATTTTCTACCATGTAATACCGTAACACAGTTTGTTCATATTTCTGTTTGCATGTCCTTTGGAAGTACTAGTTTATATTTTACAAAGTATGAGTACGACATACTTGTATTTGTAACTTTTATAAACTCAATTGAACATGTCATAACTTGGAATAACAAATAATTGCGAGCAAGTTGAAAGCAATCTCGTTGTACTCGTTGTACGAATCGAATCAAATATAGCAGTGTACTGTAGTGTAGTGTATTGCAGTGGAGAGTCTATTCCATGTAGCACTGTTCATCTTTAAATAAATCTTGTAACATCTTAAAATGTCATAGTGACTTATTATTATTTATATGATTCTCTATATGTTGGAAAGTTGCAGGGATTGGTTGATAAGTAGCTTCTACAATGGCGAGCGCACACTAAAGACACGAGATCATAGACAAAAGTATATTCTGATTGTAAGAACAAAAAGTACACATTTCATTTCGGTATAGATCGTATGCGAAGTAGTAGTCATCGTAAGGGTTTATTATATAAACACAATTCTAACAAAACAGTTGCATAAATAAATAAACATAAAAATATGTTGGTATTAACACATTTATATGAGTAAACATACAGACACCGCTGGTAAATACTGCATACGCTTTCTATCCTCTTGCACGTTTCATTAATTTATCTTTCCGTGGCTTATCCTTAGGTAACAATTGTCTTAACACTTTAATTGATATTTTTACCATTATTGAAGAAAGAGACAGAGACAATACTATAAAACTACATTAAACAAAACGAGATAACCTACGTTCTCTACCATGGTTCTGTAACATATGTTTTTGGTCTCAAAAGAACACGATAATATTAGGTTTAAATCTTAGAATTTTAAACGATTTTTTTAATTATTAAAATCAGTATTAATAGGAAACTTGTTCTGTGATTGGATAAAATATTATTAAAATCAATAATCGACATAAAAGTTAAAAATAAGTATTTATATGTTAATGCCAAAAGTATTAAAAGACTTGCTATAATATGAGTATACATATAATACATATTTTTCGTTTTCTTATGGATTTATTTTTTATATATATAAAAAAATAAAATAAAGGTAGAAGAAATTCTGTAAAGAAGTAAAATATAGATGCTTTATGTTGATTATCCAACAGGGCTATATCTCACGCAATATTGCCGGCATTTGTTAGCAGCCGATATGTAAACTATGTGTTCCTGTAATGTCAGGAAGTGTGTGGCAGTTCACAATGACAAGAAACATGATTACAAATTGTGCTTCTTTATGATACTTTCTTAAACAGTTTCCCTATATGTTAGAAAATTACGCCGTTTAATTATTTCGTTTAATTTCTACCCACTATTAAATTGTCGATAATAACTATTTATGAAAAATGTATCTGGTGTAAACTAAAACTTAAGATCTTGTCGGAATTCAATCTATTCACTTTTATAGGATTACCACGTAATCGATGAGATCCAGACACATGTTTTGTTATTGTGAATAATTCTTTACACCTTGAACCCAGGATTTTTTATATTTTCATATTAAGAATGGTTGTAAAGAATAGCCCCGTGTGTACACAATAAAGTAACGACTAACTGTAGGTATGGGGTGGTAGATAAGGGTAGGTCGGGGTGGTGCGGTATTTGAAAGTAGAGTGAGAAAGATAGAGTATTTTATGAATATTCTCGCGGCTTTGGTTTTATTAAAAAAAACGCGAAATGTATATTTCTACTTTACTTCACATACAAAAAGAAAAAATTATCCGTATATTTTTATATAGCAACGTTTTAAATTCAGTGTTATAAAAACCTTATATCTTCATGTTCATTATTAATTTCATCATGTTGAGTTTTATTTTAGAGAATTATATTATTTACTGTAAAAGATGCTTTTTCCAAAAATTCCATCACTCGGAGGATCTACAAATTTATAAATCTGTTTTTCACGTACTACAAGTCAAGCCACACGCAATTACATAAAGTGCTAAATAAAAGGTTTCCATGCAAATAAATAATAACAACAATTAATTTTTAGGAGTCCTAATGGAATCACAGCTATAATTTGAAATAATTTAAATAATCGCCCGATAATTATGTACGTTATCGTACAATATGTAAATTTAATATTAAATCTTGTTACAGCAGTCAGAGCACAATAAATGTTCACCAGTTCCATTAAGAGGACAACTGTTTTATTGCCGGTATTTTCAAATAATTGTGGTAATTTTCGAAAGTTAAGAAAAGAGTTTCAACAAAACATGAAAGATCTTATCAATGATTCAATATTTCTTCCTTTCGTTTCTTTTCATTACATTTCTTTTGATGCAGTGATTTCCAATTTTAGGTTTAGTCACAATAAAAAAGAATAAAAAATATTATATGGCTTTCATTTTTAAGGAATCAAAGTTGGACAGTTTAAGTTAGCTCGCAATTTATATAATAAATGTGAGATTCGTTTCAACAAAAAAGTGCTGACCTCTCTACATTTGTAAGAACTGAATTAGTAAAAGTTTAATTAACTATTCTGAATACAGAAAAGCTGAGAGCTTTTCCTTAAGTGAAAGACACTTGATATAATAGAAAACTTGAACTAAGCTTGCTTTTAGATAGCAAAACTAATGATTTTATAAAATAGTAGACATCATCTTTAAATTAATTAATAAATAGAACGAATGTTTCTATAAACACTACAAAAATAAAGCTTGGATATCACTGGTATTACACATGTAACGCAATTTTTTTTAAGATATTCATAGTTTTTTACTCTCTAATTCTCTCTTCTCATCTTTGTAAACACAGACGTATATAAGTACAGCTTCTTGTAAGGTGAACAGCCCTTCAAATATAAAATTTGCTAAAGAATTAACTGAGTAACAAACGAAATTTAATTTTTTACAACAAAACAATCTGAATACAAGATATTCGTATATCTCTGCAGATTTATACATAATTTATTACAACTACCATCAACTTCTTTTTATATTTTTTATGAACTTCATTTTGCTGAGAATTATAAAATCGTAAAACTTCTTTCTGACGAGAATTAAAAGTAAAACTACGTGAAACCGTTAAAAAGATAATTGCAGAGAAGAATATTTTTATTTTGCTGATATTTAATTTGCCAACTAATTTATATAAGTTGTAGAATATTTTACTCAGGGTTATACAAAATATTTTATGCATCATATTTCATTATTTATAATGACTGATTTAATGAAATTGTTTCTATATATTTAGTCATATTCGTCGAGCAATTCATAAATGCTACTAAAATAATCAAACTGTAAATTTAAAATTAAATTTCGTTTAATAAAAAAGTTGCAGTTGCCGTATTTTAAATTATGTTTAGTGGCAGCAGTGAGAGAGAGGATGGCATTTTCTCTCTTAAACTAACGCGTTTATTTGAATAAGAAGAAACTACGATTAAAATAACTAGCGTACAAATATTACCGAAGTATATAGATACTATATAGACTACAAGTGATATTGATTGACAAATCTACTGTTTAATGTCTGCGTTTTTATTTGTCGTCCGTCTACAAGAATTATTATAATTACACAAAGTTCAAGCTTCATAAGTAAATAATACTTCTACCGAGTCAGCGTATTGTCTTCGAGCAGTCAGTTTATAATTAGGTAATAACCATTACTTAATCATGCAGTGGCGGAACAAATATGAATTACGAAGGGGGCCTTTTAAAGAATTAGATGGTTACAAAATATCTTTATTTAGATCTTTTTAGAATGAATAGTACATATTTTACAAGGTAATCCAGAATAAGAAGTAAGAAGCAGAGGAATGTGAAGAAAATTTACAATAATAAAAAAATCTGGAGTCTTTAATGATAGTACGTGTACGCCACTGCATAGACAGATACGAGATTGGTCGTGATCGTGGCCGTAGTCGTGGTGGTGGTCGTCGGCATCATACATATTAAACAAATGTTGTACTAGTTGACATTTAATATCAGCGAGTAGTCAATATAATCAATCAAGCATTGTTGTTCTGATTTATTTCCGATGGTTATAAATGATACAGTGAAGTCAGAGTTTGAATGTTTGTGCTGTTATTACTCATTGGACTCTCTCTCCCTCTCTTCAGACCCTTTACCGCTTTTCTTCCGCATCTTCCCCATAGGATGGGTTATTATATAACTTGGAAATACGAGAATTGGTAGATAGGAATTGGTTTGTTTTAATTAATATTGATAATATTGTTAAAGTAGATAAAAATTGACAGGGGGTAGTTAAATACAAAATTCAACATCGTTAGAAGAATATTATTCGTGTTAACCACATTTAAAGCTATACGCTCTCATACAAAATCAATTGTATCTAGTTATAACTGAACCTAGGCTGTGGCGCCCTCCTCCCCAACCAAGCTATATAAAATAGCAATGAATAAACTGCTACAACGTGAAGTTAATTCGAAACCACTAATCCCTATATGATGTTACTTACAGTTAATAATGTAAACCGCTTAAACGAAGATAAATCAGTTCATTACAAACTCTAAAGGAATTATAAAATGCATTTAATGAACGTAATGTATTTAACTATTAAATTTAATTAAATATTATTTAATACGTGTACTAATGGATCGAATATTGGATATATAATCCAATTATATTCAATCAATAACGAATTTTCCAGGTTCTGACGTAGTGGAAACTGTTTTGATGAACAGAAACCGAATAGAAAATAGAAAATAAAAGTTTTAATATAAAAACTATGCTTTATTGATTATATAATGATATTGAATCTAATCACCCGAAATAAATTGCTTAAAATTATCTAAAAAACTTTGGTCGGAGTTACCTAATAATTATATTTATTTCCTTCTTTCTTTAGCATCATGATCCAGGTTCATTTTCCACTTGAGTAAGTTAAACCTTTTCTGTTTCTATAGACGCGAAACCAAACAAGAACAAAATGTTACTGCTTTTAGCAATTCGACAGTTGGACGACTACACACAGCGTGATTAAGGTCATGATTCAATGCATAAATCTCAGGATGTAAAATGCAATCTTTTGAGCTGGATATTTATTGAAGTTCAATCAAAAATATAGTTATGTTAATTAAAAGAAAACTTAAGAAAAAGAAAATCGTTACTTCTTTTCAATGAAGAACTATTTCTTAACATGTTTGTATGCGTCACGTTAATATTACCTAGCTGCAAGGTTCGTCTTGATTGTAGTGTTGTATTAAAACAAATGAAATTCTAATTATGCTAAAGAATGACAGATGAGAGTAAGTTATGCAAATATTATTAAGTTATGAAGACTGTTATTTGAAACATGAAGACGACAGAAGACAGACGACAGATCTCCGGATCGACGCGATGTACGGGTTCTGCAAACAGGATACCCGATCTACATAATTACGTGTAGAAGTTTGCCAACCCCTACCCTTATACCCTTCAACGAAGGTATAAAGCCTATATAAAGTTAATATCACAGACACATATTTCTTAAATGAATACTCAGAATTCCTTCCAACAATAAGACGTTTTACCTAACACTTTCATTTAAACTTTGACTTAGACATAACTCATTGCGCTAAACACATACTCCTACTAATAAATTACACTCTCGCTATTTCCTAAGATTGCATCTATTTCATTAAAACACAAATTTACGGCATTTTAAAAGGAAACAAACTTTCGCTCGTTTATTTATGGTACACAAGGGCTTCCTCCTTTTTTTTAGATATACGTAAATCATTTTAAAATATAAACATAACAAATATATTTATGAGCATTTCTTGTGTCTGAGCACTGTGGATTCTTTCTATTTCTGTGTGGGGTTGCTTTGTAGGGGTTGTTATTTAAAGGATAATGGTTAGGGGATGGAGTTGAAACATCTTTCTACATTTCTAAAAACACTAAATCTCAATCTTGCTAAATTTTACGTAGTTATCTGGTTGATATAACGCGAATGTCCTGGACTTGTTATGACCTCGTCCTTATAAAGGAAAACTTTTATTTACAGAGCTATTTGTTACCAGAGAACTTTCTAGTATTATTTTAGGAACTCCACAGGACACTCTCTAAGTCATTGTAAGTAAAACTTTTCATTGTTCATCTTTATTTCATACATATGAGGTTCTATTCTTCGAAGTAAGAAATGGTGAGAAAACAAAAAAGGAAAGTTCTAGATTGGGTTAAGGATGATTATTATTTACAATCAACTAAGCTATAACCCAATTGATTTAAGCTTTATTTATCCACTTATAAGTCCAAATACCTGTCCGTACTAAATCTTAATACTATTTCTTCTAATCACATTTATTAATAGAGTATTTACGATGATAATAATTAATTAACAACTCTATATACTTTGGGGATACATATTCAAAATATTTGTGTTCTAAATAAATTTCTACGACAAGGTTATTACAAAATGTTCGTATTTTAAAAAAATAACATAAGTTAATTGATGGATGTATCTGTACAATGTAAATGTACAAAACTAATTAAAACAGTAAAAATAGCTCGCAATGACGTCACTTCCGCAACAAACATAATTGAAAACAACCGCTAAATTTAAAAGCACAAATGATATTAAAATGAAGTAAATATTATTGTTTGTATAATAATATATCTACAACTGTATTGGTTCAAGTTTTTATGAGTGGAGAATGCTGTTACTATTTTCTATGTACAACTTAAAATTATGGTATTAGATGCATTAAGCAGAAGTGCTACAGAAACTTGAAATAGAAATGATTGTTACTAACAATAAGCCAAAGCAAAGAAAATAGTGATAAAGCAAAAATATTAAGAATTAACAGACATTTCCAATAGAGAACATATACGATATATCAGACAATTTGCATAGGACAGAAAATTTTAAGAGCTACTAATTAAAATACATGCCTATCATAGAAAATACTGTAAATAGGACCTTAGTAGTTATAGACTTCAGTAAAACAATAATTTTATAAATGTAGTAATATTTAAATTATAAAACGTAATGTATGCAATTTTATGTAGAAAAGTAATAACTAAATGTAACGAATACGTCATATAATTATGCTAAAATTATATATATATATATATATATATATATATATATATATATATATATATATATATATATATATATATATATATAAAACCTTACCTTGTTAAAACTTTGTCAAGATAACAATTTGTTCACAATTTTTATTGTCCTTAAAATAATCCCGACACGAAACCGGAAATATTTAAAGTTCAACTTTTATCACTTAATCTAAGGTTTACCACTACACAAATTGAATTTGAATACTACACTAAAAAGTTTATAATTTTAAACTTTTATAAATGATATCTTCTATCACAATAAAAAAATCTACAACATTTTACTAGACCAGAAAATGTATCAAACAATTTCCAATTTCTATTTAAAAAATACAATCATAATAAAAAAAAAACGAAATCAAATTTTGATATGTATTTCTATTTACTTATAAAATTTGAATGATAAATATTTTCGTTTTACCGTAGCTATACAATCGTGATAATATTTATTTATGGTTGAAACGTCTGCTCGCTACGAGATGAAGCCGTAGACTGAATCGTAGAGTGCAGACCGTAGCCCCATCGATTTTAAACATATCCCTACTCTAATATCTACGGTTACTTCTACGTAGGGCTACGAATGTTCAACTAATTTAATAAACTACACTATATAACTACTATGTATTGTTATCATTATTTTTTGTGTGTAAGGCATACAAAATTATGTGTAAGGTTTTAATTGAGTTTTCTAATGTATGAATAAACAATAAATTGGTTTGTTTAAAGAATAAAATATCAAAATACTCAAAATAAACGTGACGCAAAACACTAAATGGAAACTCAGTTATTATTTACCGTAAAAAAAACGTTACGTTTGATTATTTAATGAATTTTAAGTTAATTCATTTAAATTGTTAATAATTTAATAAGTAAGAGATTATAACCTTCCATAAAAAGCTTTATTAATGTTGGAAGACATTTGGATAACATTTCAGTATCGTTTCACAATAAAAATTGTCCGGAAATGTCTTTATAACTGAGTAGCTCATACAATTTCTCAACTCATACTGACTACACCAATAGCTACATTAAGTGACAATCCGCCAGAGTTGACAAGTACCGTAATTTCAACTTATATATTATTTATATTTTATTTATGTTTTCAAACATTTTTTCTTTCTAAACTATAATTGATTGTGACACGACAATATTTACGTATAAACAATATCTAATACATTTACATATCTTGAATTTCTAATAAAATAGATCGTAAGAGGCATTGACATTAAAATTTAACTTTTCTTACTTTTGATAAAGGACGAATAGATATAAATAATTAATGGAATGGTATTCTGGACTCTGGAGAATTCCATGTACATATCGAAGTAGGTATTATAGGCTAATAAATGCGTATTGATGTAACTCTATAAAAAAACGAACGTCTGAAAGTTATAAACTCAAAAGTCTAGACGATTAAATTGTATGTTTTCTGTTTGTGAATGATAAATCTAACTGAATGTCCAAATATAAATCCATTAACGTAGAAATATCATTACACAAAGAGCATGTTTTGTAAATTAACATTAATTTTGTTTACAAACTTTATATAAAAGAAAATATTATTTAATGTATGGATGTCAAAGTTAAATTTAATTACATTTTAAATAAAAGAGCTTCATTTTAATAATTAAAAGAAGTAAAGCATATTTTACTAATTAATAGATGTTTCCTTAACGGATTATACGACTTAGTCATTTCACAGAATATGGAGCAAATCAAATACTTTTTTATAAACGTCGCTCTGCGACGGGGCGAGGTACTGCTTTCATTATAAATTTAATATAAAATAAGTCTTAATGATAATGTCTAGACATATCTCATTATCTCACAAAAATTGATAATGAATGCTATATGTAAAAAATGCGACTCATATTATTATATAATAGAAGAAAATAAACAGCCTTTTAACACGCAAAAACGATTTGGGGTTTCATTTATGTGTAATGATTATAATAAATAATATTCACATTTATAAAATATAAATGATACACATTATATTACGTATTGGATCAGTCATTGCTTATAACTGTAAACGTAGTGAGTTCAAATCCCATTAACTTTAATTTATTTTCTGTTCTGACTTAAGGGCGAACATTTGGATAGATATTTAAGAATTTACAAACTAGGAAACATAAAAAAATATTGACGTATACTTTATATATCAGTAATATAAAATTTGTATATAAAATAGAACAGAACTATCTTCACAGAGTTTGGCTAGTCGGAATGAGACATGGAAACATGCACACACTCCCGACAAGTCTATCTTAGGACAATATTGTTAATTTGTTCATAGGGTGTTATAGAAATATAAATACATACTTATGTACAAGTACAACTAAAACAAAAACTTAATTAAAAATTTTAAATGTAAATTACATAACACTGCATTTGACCAGTGTAGTACATAATTTTTGATGTTATAATTAATGATATTCATGTAAAATAGTTTCTACACAATTAATAACACCCTTTCACTCCTTTGTTAAAACTATCGAAGTTTGTTGAACTTTAATACTTGTAGTTATACATGTAATATTTAATACATATGTATTTATATTGAACTATTACTAGCTTAAAGCTCTCTACAGCTTTTGAAGCTCTCTAGTAGATACGACTACGATATGTAAAATGGGAAGTTCAAAAAGGGTCTAAAGCTAGCGTCACGCCGTCTGGCTCTTAACTCAACTTTTATTTTATATTCCTGATGTCTACTGCCACGTCGTATTGCATATTCCATTACTACCGTTCTGTCAGATGATTATTTTGAAATATAAAATGTCAACAACAGTTACAGTACACTTGACATACATTAACTGGTTGTTTATTCAATACAAATCAAAATACTGACCTCTAGGTGACCGCGGTAGTGAGCTTCTCGGAGATGAAATAAATTTATTCCATGACCGGTAAAGAAATAACTCATAAAATGATACAATTATTATGGGATTTATAACCTAGCTGTTGAAATCGGAGCAAATCAAATATATATGGCAAACGTTCTTTTCAATGGGGTAAAAAGTTAGTAAATAAAATAGCTCGTAAGTGCGATACAAAAAAAGACTCTCTCATTTAAAATATATCTGTCTACTAACAAATGATAGCCTATCAGCGTATCAGCTCCCAGTGCCTAGTGTGAGTCTGCTTTCCAATGGTTTACCATTTTCACTGGTTACAAATGATCACTTACATTTCCCGAACCAGCTGATGCGTATCATTTTTTAAACAACCCCTTGTACAATACCGTATAGACTATCTGCATTACCCATCTAGTACTCAGTCAGACAATAAAGGGGTGTGACAAACCCTCTTCTAAAAAGGGATTGAAATTATTACTCACAGAAAAAAAAATGTTAATTATGTTCAGAACTAATGTATGAATATAATGAAAGTTCATATATAGGAGTATTAAGCTAATGCGCTTTTTGATACAATTTATTATAAAAACATGATTGTTGTAATATAATCATAAATTTTAGATATCAAAAGACATAATGTAAGGGTGATCATTTACTTTAATCTTTGATTCTCAAAGTAGGGGTCGTAATCGGATAAACTTTTATTCATTTAGAACATTTTCTTTGTTTGTGGAGATGTGCTCTAATGTATATCTAAGATTAGAAATGTACAAACAAAAATGTTTATATTTTCTGGAATATGTATATGTATTGTCATGTCCACGTCATATATAATTATGAATACTAGTACATATGCCTTAAAATAATTTAAAGTCTTAGAGGTTCGATTCTCAAACCGGCGCTACATTTTTTAAGTTTGGCTGTTGTCAATTCGTTTACATTTTACATTTTCTTTATATTACAGTGAAACTGCATTACAAGACAATTTTCTGTTTGAGATGCAAAGAAAAGAAGAAAAAAGCGGTAAAAATAAATATACCAGTAAGGTGTCACTTTACAAATTCATTAGTAAACAAAAAAAAAAATAATTCTTCGTTAATATAACATTGAGATTATCTTCGCCGAATAAAATTGAAAGAAATAGCACCCAGAATGAGAATGATTGCAGGTGTTCATTGAACACAGTAAAACCCCTTATTTATATGTAATAAATTTCGTTAAATCACTTCACAAATTCACTTACAATAATCAATTTTCGTTTTTTTTTCACCCTTAACAATGTACATGCTGAATACACCAGTTGATACATGTACACACATTCATAAAACTAACCCCCGTGGTAGTGTGAAAACACGCATCCATGGGGGTGTACTGGTACATGTGGGTTAGAGGCGTGGGGGGATGAGATGGTAGGGATGAAAACAAACCATATCCCATCAGGGTTGTAATACCTTTCTGAGTTCTTGCTTGCTTGAATATCAATGAAACCAATCTGGAACTACCCCTTCTTTACCATAGGTCTCACGTGAAATTAATTGTAGCTGGTCTAGATTATATAATGTTACACATGAATTTAATATATTAGTAAAAGATTTTCAATGTATTTTGCAGTTGTTTAATGACGTAACACGATGTAACACCGACGTAAAAAAATTAAGGCTATCTTCGTTAATAATAAAACGTAATAGTTAGTCTCGCTTACATAAATTTTTACATATATTTAAGCGATATATAGCTTAAGGAGAATAGCGAATAATTACCGTTATTTTAAAATAATAATAACATTTAAAACAATAGTTCAGGAATGAAACATACTCTACCCTATGTCAATTTAAGCACGTGTGCCAACGGTTGTCCACCCATTTTCTAACTGTAGCATGATGCATCCCCTAACCCAGACCAGAACATTAAGGGGATGGTGATCATGAGACACAAGGGAAAACAGGAACTGTAGTTATCAATAGGTAGAAAAATATAAAACTGCATGTGAAAATATTTGACGATAATAAAAAAAAATACTGTCCCAGTTTACATCGTTTTTATCAAAAGTGGTTGTATTGTATTTTGCAGAGAAAGGAAATACTCGTATGTGTTACACGCTACATAGAGTAATTTGGAAAAACTAGAGTATGGAAAATGGAAAAATAGTAAAAGAGATTGTGTGGGGTATAGAATATGTATTATGATTGATGTAAACAAACATATAATATTCAAACCAATAGTAAATATTAAACAATACTGATACTAGAAATTTATGTCCTTTTTTGTAAAAATATAGTTGAGATTTCTGTGGGGTAAATATTTTTGGCATCATTTCCGTTGCGTTCATCATATTCATTCATATAATAAAGGTATTGAACATGTGCAAATTTAAAAAAGCAACTATTGAAAAATAGTGTGCACAATTTCTGCATAATGCGGTGTGGTAGATAGTGTACTACATTTGAATTATGCATCACGTTGCTTTATACATAAACAAACAAGTATATAGTTATAAAGTTTTCATTTTATTTAATATATTATGACATTAACTACAGAAATAACAAAGCTTTGTGATTTCCAGTGTAGTCTCTTCGCTCAAATGTCAAACAATGTAACTCCATGTAGCCCGGTGCTCGTATTTACAATTTGCACAACTGCAGAAAACCCTTAGCGCACTGCAAACACGTGAGAGCAAAGAACAAAGAATTATATAACACTATTATTATATGGGATATGATTTACTAAGGTTAATTTTACTTCACAATTATTTAAAAGTGCAATAAATAATTGCATGTTCTCGTTCTGTGAAATGTAGTTATGAATTGGCTTAATTGCTAAGAAGCATGCTTACATGCTAAGCAATGTATATTTTTGAAAAATTAAGTAAAATTTGAACAATATAAATAAACAAGTAGTCGTATGTTAACAGGAGTAAAAGCATCATCATCGTAAACTAAGTGGTGAATTGATAGACATTAAAGTAAACGTCGCAGATAGTCACTTGTAGTGTAACCCTGACCTAATGCTAGAGTTCAACTACTGATGACTTTGTTGACAATTAAATTATTATACCATGTATTTAGTGATAGCACAATTACTTTATTACTTAAATAAGAATAATATAACCTACATTGCGGTAAAGACGATAGTTGCGCAGACGTTATAATATGCGCTGTTTTAACTGAACATTGTTTCTGCTCTCAAAACCGTGAAAAGCTGAATTGAAAATGCTGAACGTGCTAGTCTATTCTCTCGTTGTTCTATAATGTCTTTAAGAACGATCTAACGACAATTGTTTTGAATTGTATTTGTAGAAATACATTGTGTATATACATATGTATTTATTTTTCTGATAGGAATTGCGGTTGCAGTGTTCAAAGCAATTAGAATCAGACCAATGGTAGGTCATATGCATAATCAACAAAAATGAATATTATAGTTAATAGTTTTTAATTTGATAAATTTTGGTAACAATGAAGATAATAAATTAGAAGTCCAAGAACCATAATTAAAGTCCACAATTTAACTGGACAACAACCAAACCTAGAAAATATCAATTCGAATTCAAAGACCCAACAGTCTGACGTAAGCATCAATGCTTTTGGTCGGTGTGCCGTCTATATTATGTAACAACATATATAAAATTATTTATTATAGTTATAAAAGATATATGAAGGAATAGAGTGAAAATGTAATATTTAAAGTTGGTCCGACGTAGACTTCTTTCACTACATTAACTGGAGTACCCTCTACGCCCACCCTTTCAGTCAACGTAGCATCGTAGCTCTTCGTAGCACTTGCAATACTATGGTAAGAGAGGTAATTGATGTTATACGACTTGCAGCCGGTTTGGTTCCCATCTACATTATGCAATCACTATTGTTAAAATGTACAATGCTAAAAATAACATAGGAAATTATTTAAAAATACATATCGGAGTATAATCAAGAAATGCTTAACGAAACTCAATAGAACAACGATATTATTAATAGATATTTAGTACACCGTTGAAAAATTACGAGAATTTCTAGAACGATAAAAATCAACTTAGCTTAGCAACTGTATTATAACTGCAACTATATTAAGAAAAAAATATATTATATAGTCCAAATCACGATAGTTCGGTGGCGACTTATACTTAAAAGAGGTTATAAGAGCAGTATAAATCTATAATACGATAATGAATTTTATCTTTTTCGTTTCTATATACATTATAGAAAAATAAGTGAGTCAGTGCTTTTTAGTTGTATCGTCAGTTTATACCCCACAACTTATTTTAAGTATGAGTCGCCCCGATCTCTCGTAATTTGAACTATAGGAAAATATTTTTAGTGGTGACAAAACGTCACAAGAAACTTGTTAACGACTTTGCATTAAAAAATTAACTACATAAAATTTCTTCAAGTTTTAATTTAATCATCGAGAGGCGACCGTCGTTTAACATTTAACCAGACTAATAATTTACACATTTCATTTTATATTTAAAAATATTAATATCAGTTCAAAATTAATATATTATAATTACAATTTTAAATTGTTTTAATTATTAATGATATTACAGTGTACATACCAACAACCGTGAGCGGTAATATAATATGTATGTCTGTAATGTAAATATTTCAACAATGATCTAATAGTTTAAAATAGTTAGACTCAGTGCCGCATTTAACCTCGAGTAGCCCATAGGCTGCTAAATTGTATTCGTAAAGTGTAACAAGTGGTGACAAGAGTCATGTTGACAAGGTGACGTTACATCTAATATAAAATTAAACGTCACAACGTATAAATTAATAAGATCACGTAGTAAACAATACTTTAAATAATGTAGGTAGGTGTTCATCCTTCAATAATTTAAACACTCTAAATGAATACGTTAGCTTGATATTCCATTCATGTAATTTTACTTGTAAATTTCGTTGATCACTCTTTATTTATTTTTGTAACAGTAAGTGCATCGCTTTCGCTACAAAGATTTCATCTTGACGATTTTGTCTGAGCAGCGAGTAGTTGTAAGAGATGTGCATTTTCTTGATGCTGATGCTACATTGGTGAAGATAGGGATTCCGTACATTTTTATACAAATAAAAGTTAAACACTCTGACTACGTTCCTACTCGACAACATCAAAATTAGGTACTAGACAAATTGACAAATTACGACTGGATAAAAATATATTAATAAGTCAATAAGGATCATTTGTGGTGGTTGGGAATCCGACTTTAAACGGTCGTATACTTTTATAGCTCCACTAAATAATCAGCTGCAGTCTTTTTCCACGCTCCATGTAAAATGCATAACCTTTTTAGTTTAAACCACTTGAAAGTTTTGGATAATCTTAGCTGTGTGGTTTCCAGCAGAGGAAATTCAAATTGTTCTTAAACATTATATTGTAGGTTAAGTTTATTATTATTTGTGAATTTCAGAGATGGTAGAATTTGTGGTCTCTCTTTAAAGTACTATTTTGAATCTATTCTTTAATATGGTTTAAAAAGTAGTTGCTATAAAATGAAAAATCTGTAAATATCCCACGGTATAAGTTAGTAAGTGTAAGAAAATTTAAGAATACTTTATTTGTATTTAGCAGGACATATCCAGGAAGAAATGTAAAGCTAGAATAAGCACACACAATTTCTATATGACAGGTAGAAAATGAATCTTGAAATTAGCATGTAGCAAGTTGAAACCTTTATGGATCAGGTTACGGTACAATGACAAATTACTTAAACAATTTTAAATAAAAAACAATGTTTTGGAATGTAAGGTAATATTCATGTTATATGTTTAGCGGAAATAAGTATTAATATAATAAAAAACCTTTATCAAAGTAATAAAAGCCTTTTAATAGTTTAAGATTAAAAAGATTCACTTCTATCGTGCGAAAGATATATACAAATTTTTTTCCTCTTTTCTATTTTATGCTGAAAAGTTTTATTACTAATTATAGCGTTTCAAATACATGCTTTATTATAATTACAATATTTCAACATTAATTACTGAGAATATCTGATTAAAATAACATACAGTACGTATCTGGCTACACACACACACTAGTTCTGATTTAACCTCATCAATTAACGACTTTTGTGCGTGTTTTGGAGTAAACAAATAAAACATTATTATACTTTTAGTGTAAATAATGATAAAAATACGAGTACATATCAATATATGCAGGTACATACCTAAATGTTGACATTAGAAACGGTAGAATATTTAATGGTATCGTACTCAAATGATAATACTTTTTTTTCTAAATAAAAAATAGATTAATAATTAAGTTAGTTTTTCCTTGTGAAAGAATCGTTTTTCAAGATTGTAGTGCATAGTTAACGCAGCAAATATTCTAGCTTTATTTTCTTATAATATACTTATTATAAAAGTAATCTACGATAAAGTGTTCAAGGCAAAAATTCTCTGAATCTTATATCATAACTTCAAAGCTGCGGACTCACCCTGATATACATTTCTAAATAACTGAAATATGGTTGGCTTGTATACATAGAAATACTGAGACACAAAAGCATTCCACAGCACAAATATCAGAGCAACAAAACAGCATCCCCATAACCTCCACCAGGTTCACCACATGACTAGACAAAGACACCACTAACTTAAAGCACAAAGGTTAAAGGTAATACATAAAAAAAATGTAAGGTAGAGGAAAAGAAGATGGGGATGAGGGGGGATCTTCAGACATGGAATCATTGAAAACAAATCACCCGTATCGTCTGCAACCAGTTGAACGTTTACTGAAATATATGATGAACATTTGTAGATTTATTATGACGCGTAAAAAGAAAAACAACCGCGTCAGTCAACAAAAGAATATTTGTTACAAAAATAGAGACGTGACTGATTATATTAGGCTCTCATATAAGGAAATTCAAGTATATAGAAAAAGTTAGGAGCTTCGTGGGGAACTTAACCTTCTTCCTCTTCCATGTTTAAACTATAAATCCGATGCGGTAATGCCAATTACCTTAAAAACAACGCCTTGTAACTAAAACTTTTAAGAACATCTTTTTAATTATTTATATTTTGTATTTATCAAGATGAAGCTACTAAATAATTTAACATTCGCAAATCTATACATACACAAATAATAGATATCGATACCGTGTGCACGTAAACATTTAATTGAAAATTTCGAATGAAGCTTTTCAGGAAATCTTAATTAAGCTGTCTGGCGATCGTTCAATGATCTAAGTGCAAATAGGTCGCCTAACAAATTAAAAATCCTAATCTAAAACATCATCAGTCTGATATTGATTTTATAGATAACGACAGGACAGGTCAAAGGGTACCATCCAGCGACACCGACACCGACACCGTCACCGTCAGCGACAGCGTAGACGTCACGATTGCGTCCTCTATGATCCACTTCTCAATGATTTTCATGCATTTTATTTTAATGTTCGAATGATCGTCAAGGTACGGCCGTTACGACACTGTCAATGCATACACAGAACTGCTCTGAATTGAATCGCAGTTATTTATAAAATAATTTATTTAATTGCAGCGAAATAAAATTTAATTACATCCAATTAAAACGTGCTGTGTTGTGTTGATGGAAAATAAAATGTTTGAATTCACGTTTATATACATAAATAAATTAAAAATCAATTGCAGCGATATGCGAGTGAAGGAGAAGTATACCGAGTTCAGTTTGAAAATACACATATAGTCCTTATTTTTAAAGATGGCGAAAATTTAAAATATGGCATAGTATGCAAAGCGATCACCCAATGGAATCAATTTTTTTTTTTGGGGATTACAGAAATTTTGAAATAAGGGCAAATTAAAATGAACTTACCGCTACAGTGAAGTAACAGTGAAGATCCGACGGTATCCTGCAATAAAAAAATATAATATTATTACAAATTATGGCACAATTGTTTCGAAAGTTAGTTATGGTATATATAAATATAAATATATGTCTCTGTATATATGTGTCTCTCTCTGTGTATATTTAAATATAATAAAGTGGCTTCGTTTTGCGACAAATTCTTTTCATATGTCGTGGTATCCTGAATAATCCATAAAGCGAGATTGTTAGAAAATGACATTGCAAAAAATAAAAGAAAAACACTCAAGGAAAAATATCTGGAATGCTGAAATGATAGCACAGAAACAATCGAAGTTATGCTGAAATAATAATAACAACAATATAATTACAAATGCCTACAGTTAAAGACAAATGTTGTATTCCACATTTTCCTTTGCTTATACACCATGAAATTCAGGATAATTCTTTTGTAAGATAAAAAATACAATGGTAATAATTAGTTTAACAAAAGTAAGTTAATAGCTTTAGAGATTATAAGAGCTGCACTGAAGTGGACGTAAATCCTGAAAGAAAGTAGGGCGTAACACAGTTAGCTGTAGGGGCACACAGCATGCTGAAGACGTATTTGAAATTTCTTAAAATTACATAAAGCGGAAGGTTCTATTCTTAATTTAGAAATAGCCTATTAGCAACATGGTTCACTTGTATAGTTACATTAAATAATACCGGTAGTACGAAAATGATAATCATAGCCAAAAGTATATCAAAGTACTTTATGAAGATATTTCCAAAAATATAAAAACAAAAATCCTTATAAATTCAATGTATTTTGTGATTTGAGTCTCACATAATACGTACAAGATTTTCACAACGCTTTCTGCTTTATTTTTTCTTTTTTATAGAAATAGAAAGAAATAAGTAGGAAAATAAGATGGTATAACAATCCAACTTTGCTTTGGTGTTTTCAATATCTAAAATCTTTTACCTTCATAAATATTACAATCAAAATCTTTTTAAAATAAATTTCAAATTTTATTTACGAATATCTACATCAAATTTGTATTTTTTTTTTGTATGAAATTCCCATATCAGATTAAGAGCAAAGTTACAAAAAATCATAGCACATCAACTTCCAAAAGTTTATGAAAATATATGCAATGGATTGGTACATTTATGCCATATATACAAGTTAAGTAGGGCATGCCGTTATTACTAAGTGAAACAGAAAAAAAAAACATTTAAAAACTTTACTCATTACCTTCAGTGCATATACATGATACATATTTAACGGAAAAAAACTTGAAAATAAAAAGAAAAGTATTTTAAAAGTTCAAAAGTTTTCTACATCTACCTATTAGCTAAAGTACGTCTAATGTATGAAAGTACAGACCTCAACTCTGCTCTACTCGCCTCGCCTAGCCTAGGGAGCGTAGATTCATAATAAAAATACATTACACTTAATATCCATTAGCTAACTCTAATTTCTATGCATATCTGTTCTTAAAATCTGCTATTTTAGATGATTATACCGTTAGTACTAAATATCTATTAAGATTTTCAAAGTGATTCAGTTCCTAAAGTAATAGTTTAAACATATATAAGACTTTGAATTACTAATGGCACAAAATGTACTTAAAACTGAACGAAAAAATGTTCACTATTTGTGTTGTATATCTAAATAACTCGGAAGACATCAAAGAAACGTTGATCATTCCGCGTTCTCCGGCACGTACACGTAGCATCGCGACGCTGAACGACGCTCTAGCGACAACAAGGGCGTCGATGGAAAATGTTTACCCATACCATACACTTTTATACCACTCTCACTGAACGATTTTGGTTAAACGCATTGGATACATTTATAAGACAACGTTAAACGGAAGTTAATATGATTTTAATATTACGTAAATCGTATCAATATGTTCTGGCAAGTAGCTTATAATAATATTACAATAAGTAGCAATCTAGGCTAAGCTACCAACAACGTTTGTCTTATCTTTTAATTATTAAACTAATCGCAGTTCTGGAAAATAAGATAATTTAGATTACTATTGTAATTAGCAATTGGAGAAAGAATTTAATTTAGAAAGATATTCAAGGTTTCTCCTCTTTGCCCTTCTCTCACTATTTGCTATATATCTAACGAAGGTTTACTTTTGTTGTTCTTGCGGAATCGTTGATGGTTTTGCTAATCCTCTTATGTCATCAACATTCTACTATACAGAACGGAATTCTATTATGATTACAATCTTAAAAATATTCTAGTTTATTGTGTAAACGTTAACCAGATCATGAAAATAATGAAAAAAGAAAAAGAAGAAGAAGATTTGTGATGATGATAAACAAAAGTGTATAAAAACAGGTTCCACTGATGCATCAAAGATATATTAAGTCTGCAAACAGACTTGGAAAAGCAGATAATATAGTAAAGCTTTTGAGTGGTCTGGAAAAAAATACTCAAGAGAAACCTTTGATAACGATTTTAATCATGTAAACAAACAAGGCTTACATCTGTTATGATTTTACATCAGGTAAACACCGATTGGGACGAGTGTTTACCTTGTAAATCTTCAATGTCTAATTTGTAAATCAAAATAAAATCTGACAATCAGTGGAAATGCATGCACAATATAAATGATTTATTTAAATATGTAATACATCTCGTTGTCTCGTTTCAACAATATTTTTCTTGTTTGCTCTGTTTATATAAACACAATTTCTATTTGCATAAATCATTGAATTTTCATTCCATTTCCATTTCAGTATGGTAGGGTATGGATACGTACATTCATTTTTTGTGTATTGTAGTATCTATGATTTTCTTTTTGATTTTTTTCTTTTTGACTTTTGCCGAAAGATGTATGCATATTTTACTTTATATCTAAGCTATGGAATGATACAACTAGGAACGTGATAGGAATGCTTGATTTAAGCTGATCCATGCAATAGCAACTCCTGAGGAAACGGACCCCCTGGCATTCTTACGAGTGAAGTGAGCGATGATAATAGAAACATCTTTATATATGAACATACATAAAAATAATAATAGTTCTGTTAACAATTCTAAAATATATACTCAATAAGCAAACGAACATTTATGTAGCAGATACTCTTCTACTGATTTTTCCTAAATAGACTTATCCCTCTTTAAAAATAACGACCCAAATAATTAGGATCGAAAACAATCGTAATTAAGATTGTCTATTTTATTTCCGGTAGCTACCCTATTTACCGGCAAAACATAGAATTTATATCATGTATTTTTAGGACCAAAAATAGAACAAAAGTAAATAATAATTAATTCAATATAATAAAATTAAACACGAATGTAATTTAATTTTAATTATTTTGTTTTTGAACTTAAATAAATTGTCAGTACAACATGCTCGAAATTGAAATTCATTAAAATTGACATTAGGCTCATTAAAAATTAACTAATACACTAAAATACTTTGATAATTACCTAATTATCTACTAAACCGTGGCAACAGGGTGTCATGAATAGGACGGTCTAGTTTTAAAGAATTAAATGTAAAAAATAATCTCGCAACTGTTATACAATTCAGCCATATTTAAACTTGTATACCACATTTTTAATATCACAACTTTATGTGTTGCTTGATATGACTGCAAGTGATATCTGCTATTTAATTATGCATACCTTTCACACTCTGTTGGATCCTGGCATCAATCAATATATTGTACAGATTTATAGAAATTCATTGGTTCACAAACCAATTATTTTTATTTGAAACATGAGTACATGAACGACTGACGTAATCCTAGTTATATAAATAGATATTTGCAAATAAAATATGTATACGAATTGAAATTTGCTTGACAAATGTTTCGTAGGCAGGACAAAGTGTTGAACAGTTTTCGTTAAGAGCCAATATTTATTATTGCAGCTGTGATGGGAATTTCTTTCATTTAAAATTAACTATTACATTTATAATGCGATGCATTGATGCTCAAGAATATTCAGTTTAATTGTGAGTATTATCATACAACGCTTTGATGTTGATGCCGTCCACACAAAATACATTATAGTTACAAGCTCATTAGTTATTTATGCAAAGAACTTAGAAGACATATTGTGGAATGTTTTATGCATAGGATAATTAGGATATATGCTCGACATATAAAAAAGAACAAAGTTACGTTCGCAACGACTGAAGCTTTACAGATATTTCTTAGTGTAACGGGTATTAGCAGAATATTAAACAAAATCTAAAAGAAATTAGTTTCTATCATGTGTATGTGAAGTTAATACAAATGTTTGTAAGAAAACAAAAGGACATTTAGAAAGCAAAGAAAGAAATAAAATTACGAACCAATTAGCCTAAAAGTTTTGAAGCATATTTATTTTTCAAATCCATTTGCAAATCTAATTCCGTGTATTATTGTTATGACATATTTTTGATGTGGAAGTGTGACAGGCATGACTTAGCGCAATTGCCAATGTCGGTACAGTGTAATCCAGTTTACAGTCAATTTGTGCGTTTGTTAAATTTACTTGTCAAAAGAATAACAGATTCAACGGGCTGAAATATGAAGAGACATTCTTGTAAACTTTCATTTTTGATAGATAATATTTTTTATTAGTATATATATCAAGTTCAGGCAGGCAGGTTTGTTTGAACAGATTACCTGTACAGGTAAACCGGAACGTGTATTTCATAACCATTTACAAAAGTTTAATCCAGCATAGGGGAACATAAATATTAATTCAACCTTATTATTTAGTCAATACCATTATCTTTTATCTATAAATTCGAAAGCCTAATGAAAAACATAATTTCTAATACATAATGACTTCATTATTTATAACTGACATGAGTCATCTATTAAATTCGAATATGAGTATAATTGTTACTGACCTTAATTAGCTCACTGGTACACCATGACATAAATAGCTAATACATAATACATTTTTTAATTTATTTAATACGTAATATTATTGTTACCATTCGTATAATCTAATAATTAGTATAATTCATTTACGAGATAACAGTTCACTGTATAAGGGTGAGAGGACAAGGAGAGGGGTAGCAGATAGGGTACTACAGGGTACAGCTAACGGCTTAACGTTAACCCTACTCTAACCCCATATTATGGATATTACGAGCATTGGCATTATTGGTAATATCATACAATATGCAACGGTGCTTATCAATAATTTATTTAATTACACCACTTACTCATTGTAGCAGGGATGTTCAAAATATGTCTACAAGAGCCAATTAGTTCGATATACTACATTATGATTTTTGTTTTCTTTTGTTAAAAAATTTAAAATCAAATTTCAGAAGTATAATCAATCAAAATTAGTTGTTATAGAAATTACTGTTATTAATATTTTTCTCGACAATCGGTTTAATGAAAGCTGGTATTCATTTTAAAACAACAAATCATAATGCAGAATTACAATTTTAGAAAGAGCCGCATATTGGAAATTTCTGCCTTACTCAGTTTCTATCGAACACATTTAGAATTTCCACGGATGTATGTACAACGTAACGCCCAAACAAATTACAAAATTAAGGCTAAGTTCATTAATAAATTGTAAGAGAAATTGTTATTTAATTAAAACATTACATACATACAATAAATGTTAAAATCCAGATAAATCAAATAAACTTGTCTTGATAAGTTGTAAGTGTTGTGCACCAACTTTATACATATACTTAAATTAGTACTACCATACTTTGGCAGTTACCGCTCTAATATCGCCTCACTTGTGTGGTCTTTTAACAATCTTTAACAACGCGATCTTAACATATCCGAAGTGTACCACGTTCACCAAATTTAAATTTGCACGTCTTATGAAATAACATATTCTTACAAGTAAAAGAAGACACACGAGTCAGCCACAAACACAACTCACGGGCAATGTTTAATTTAGGAAGCTTATCAAGTATATTTCCATCTAATCTACGGTTAAAAACTTACAAACAGAATATTTAACCATGTCTGTTAAATATGGACTAACATTAAGCCACAGGTTAATATTTGCTTTGAATTATGTGCTAAGCACATAAAATATAGAGTAGAGAATTAAATTTTAATTTTCTACATAAATTTGTTACATAACGTATTCGTTATAGATTAGCATTAGGTATAGAGGGGTGGGGTGGGGGGTAGGGGATGCAGGGTTGGCTTAAACAAGGAATTAATCTGACCCGAAGGCTACATTTTCCAGTCAAGTAAGACTGAGCGTATAGTTTAATTTAGAGCAGATCGTATTTAAATAATATTATCTTTGAGTACGAATTTAACAACATAACGAAACTCATTTTTTACCCCGTTGTTAAGGAACGCGTGCAATAAGCATTGAAAAAGTAGGCTACATATTTTTAAATAACATTTTATATTACGTTTAGTAATTAGAGTGAATTGTCTAATACATTATCAAAGGCGAAAAAACATTGCACTAAAGTATTTTATTTTAAAATCATCTCGTTTGTCTAATGTTCTTTCATAGCTAGATAATTTACTTTATTGTAATAAAAGCGTTCATATAACTGTATAAAGTAAGCAGTAAATCGGTTAATAGCTCAGTTTAATTCATTTATATGAAGTAATAGCGTTTCTCCAGTCCGGAGTCTTAAAACACTAGTGGCTCTATGACATACTCGTGCATTACCAAATGGAATAATATAACAGCTTGCCTGTATACGACAGAAATGAACCGAACACTCCACGTCATATACCTGGACGGATACAGGTATATTACGACGTTGGCCATTTCTCACATTACAATAATAACACTTGAAAAGATGCCTTTACGAAATTCTGTTGTAAGGATACTTGAATATAAATATAAAAAATAAGGTGTCTTAGTACGACCCCTCAATCGACAATCTAAGAGACAAGACATTGAACAAACGCTAACAAATTTACTTTAAGACAGACGGTCTTCGAAACATAGAATTTTTGAAATGCTCTTCCATAATTGAATGATAAATCCAATGCGATAATACCGACCTACGTGATGGTTTACAATAACTATATTTCAAAATTGAATAAAGCTGCTTAAAGCTCGGATAAAGCTCTTCAACAATATTAATTTAGTTTTTAAAATATTTACTTAGAAAGATTACAAGATTAAATGATTTTTATTTCGAATACAGTCTTGATAGTTTAACAACTAATATCAGGTAGACGTAAGCACTATGGTCAAGCAATCAAATTTGTATCTGACATTTGAAATGATGTTTAAAGTGACATCAAAATCACAAGCAATTGTATTAAGTGACCTGTATATAGAGACCAAGGGAGTAGAGATATCAAAACAAACAAATGGAATAAACAAATGAATTGGCTGTGATAATGGAATGAAACTTTATGGAATCTAATATACTCTCATACGTAATAATTCCCATGTTAGAATTTGGTACACATTGATTTTAGAACAATAAAATTAATCCACCGTTTGAAAACTGATTCCATATATGTATATGAAAGCAACCTCGTGTCTGTCTTGAGGCGAAATGATAAAATATGCCCAACGACCCATTTCATAGCACAAATACGAAAAAATAGCTTTAAAGCTCTAGAGATACAAAAGGGTCTTTTGAAAGTTTCGCAACAATAACCGCAGTTTGCTCAAATATGAGAGATAATTATATATATATATATATATATATATATATATATATATATATATATATATATATATATATATGTATACATTCCATATAGATATATTTCTTTATAAATGTGCACAAACTATTGAGCTGGATTAGCTAAACATGAAATATATAAAAGCATCCGCCCAAACATGAAAGGGAGATAAAATCTATAATTCTGTAATCTGTACTTCTTTTTTTGGTCAAACATATTATAGAATATAATCTTCCATACATTAAATATTGAAAAAAACATGTTTTACCTATTCGAATAAAAAAGTCTCCCTATTTAATGTAAGATTATACATCAAAATACATCAAAAGCGTGGAGGCGTACTCACAAATTTTACCATTTAAGCTGTGTACAGGTTAAAAAGCATCGCTCATATAAATCTGTAGCTTTTTCAATGCGTAATGCAACATTTCGTTTGCTGCTGTTATTGGAATTAAGAGTAAAACGCCAAAATGTCGATACATTATTTCCGATTCAGATTCCGCCGACCAGATATTCCTTCCGTAAACTGACTTACAGTTAACAAGATTTAAACCAGAAAAATTTTGATACAAGAAAATGTTAGTTACATTTAGAAGCTACCGGTATCTAATCCAACTACAAAACTTCCTTAACATTGTATGTAAATTCACGAACTATGAATTTATTATCTTCCCAATCTCTTTAAAATAAAATACATTTGTTATAAATTTCCACAAAAGACTATAATAGCCTCATATTATTCCATTTAGTCTTTAGTGTTCCATTTTGTTGTTGCATATATGTATCATTTAGTGTTGCCAGATGTTACAGTATATGCGAGTAGTATACCTGGCTGATCGCTTCTGTTTGCTTGCTCTAGATTACGAGTCGAGTATATGGACTTCCGGGCAAGTAGATAGGACCAGTTTTCTATATTATGTAGGAGAAATATAACCATATTGAATATCGTTTGCTTACCGCCATATTGATGCAGATTTGTATGTAATAGAATATTCTGTATCGTAGAATGATACTACGGTATCCACGATTTCGTTGGAACCACTTGGAGCCACTCTATAATCATCACAATATTGTTACATATACATAGCTTTCTTTTTGGGATAAATTTTAATTTAAATTTCTCAAACAATGAATCCCTTCTTTACCGTCAATTTTTAAGCCAAGTCATTATTATTTTAACATATTAAACATTTCTTTTCAGCTGTATTCATATTATAGTACAAACTACACGACTACCCAAATATAATAATATATTATACGGAATCACAGGTGGATAGTATACAGAGAATTTATTGATGTATACTTATATTTTCTGCCTTGTTAGTTTATATATTTAGTAAGTGGTGTTGAATAAAGACCCGTCAAGTAGGCCAGTTTGCATGTAAAATATGATATATTTCAAAATATTTTGGACGCAATAATAAACGTAACATTGCAGTTAGATGTAGTTATGTATACAACTATGTATACAAGTATGATGTATGCACCGATTAAGATAAACTATAACTGCAGGAGCTTTACGTAATTTAAAGTGAAGCTTCTACAGAACTGGGGGTATGAATATGTAGTTATATTATGTGTGAATTAATTAAATTCTCTGAGTTAAATCTAAACAATATAGCGCCTTATCTATAAAACTATAGAGTATATGATTTTAAAATTATCCTACAAATTTGAATGCCATTACGAGCTCGACATAAACTTTATCAAAGCTTGTATCATTTGAACAGAAAGCAATGGAGACTAATAATATTATTTTCAATAAAAAAACGAATCGATATATTTTGTAATAAAAATAGCTGAGAATAAAATGTTAAAAATGTTATCACTAATGCAAGCTGCAAATTCTCTGAATTATACATTCGTTAAAAATATTTGAATTGAAGAATTTTTTATATTTATGTCACTGCAATATAAAAAGCGAGTATCATCATGAATATTTATTATTAATTGATCAAAATATTAGTACTGCGATAGACAAAATGACAGCTATAAAAAAGGTAAATGAAGTATTTGATGAACTTGACATCAACGTCAAAACTTGTCCAAAAATTTAGATATAAAATTCAATATTTAGAAACTCGTGGCTAAAAATGCAGTTCAAATATTTCTCATGCAAATAAATAATTTAAAGAGATAAGTAGAAGATTTACGTATAGGTAATGTATTAGTAAATTGTACAGTGGCGTGCGTATGTGTTTTAGTACTATTGTTGAGCCCCGCGACCCCCTAGGAACGACGGTAAATTCTCTCTGTCTTAGACAGACAATTTTTTCGTTAGAAAGTCTTGTTGCAAGTGTGCTCGTACACAAATGCAACTTGCTAAACTCTTTTTAAACAGTCGACATAAGGTAGAGTTAGAGCTCCCTTAAAAAATAGGTTCTAATTGTGGTTAAAGCTCTATCCAACTATTGCACCATTTACAAGGTACTTCAGAACCCGATTTAAATAGGTATATAGTATAAACATTACTTAATTCCATTCTAAACATTTAAACACGCAATCATTAAATATGTTTTAATACAAGTGTGAAATATCGTGCATGTAGATTATTCCATTTCCATTGCAAGTGCATTAAGCATACAACAAACGCAATGACATTCCATATGAAGGATATAAAATTCTAAAAACTATGTAATGAACAAATATATTTTACTATTGAAACTGAAGTGAAGGTTAATTAACCACGATGTCATAACTTTACTGGAAACAATTTTTTAAACAATAAATTTGTCAGTTCGTTAAAAGGTGTTTCATGTTTTCTATTGGTTCAGTTTAATAAATTGGTAATAACTGGTGATATTGATATAATTGATAGAACAAGGGCTGGTTGTAGCAGGTATGGATCTGCCAAACGATTTACAGTTATTTCTATTTACCTGTTCCTTAACTAACTCCTGGATTACTATGAGCATTTTTAAATAAATAAATTGTTTATTACAACATATATATTATCGTATGAGTTGCCATGAGCTCCCTTCCCACAAACCCTGTCTGATTTAGACGCTACTGTACTAGTTACATGTGCAATTTATTTTTAATATAAAAAAATATATTTTTTTATTATCGTGATAAGGGTTGATTTATATCTGACGTTAAAGCATTTTTTCTTTTTTTATATATTAAATACATATTTTTTATTATAATTATATCCTTATAATATATTCACAACATATCTGATTACCACGCTGATTTTTTAAATTGATTTATTAAAGTAAAAACATGGTTGAAAGTTTATAAAATGTTTTAACTTTTCTAAACTTTTGTTGATAAATTAGGGTTCTGTAATCCAGTTATATAAATTTTAACAGTTTTTTATATATTTCATTTTTTTTAGTTAAAAAAAAAAACTAATGGCTAAATGATGTAAACTTTATCAAAATATAAAGTGCAGTTGGGAGAAAAATTGAAACCAATGGTTCAGTTCCAGGGTATCGGTAATTAAGCATGAAAAATAATGTAATTTATAGGAGGGCTTGCTTACTATACGAGTAAAAGCAAGTCACTGAGTATTACTATTTCATAAATATTAAAGTTTAAACGTCGATTACTCAAAAACCGTAACATTCAATTCAACATGACCTTTAATTTTAAAATCAGCTATGGGACACATTTTAATATTCCGGAAGGTCTTGATGCAGCTATTTACGGGACACCCTGCACACACACACACATATATATATATATATATATATATATATATATATATATATATATATATATATATATATATATATATATATATACATATTATATTCAAATTATGATGTAAATTATTCATGAATTTATTATTTATTGAAACATTTTCAGTAACGCCGTCATTTATTATTAATAGAATGGGAATTCAATGTACGCGACACATAGCTATTACAATAACAATTTATAGTCCATCGAGGTTTTGCTGGATGAATAAAGTTGATAGGAATATATCGTATAGTGGCAAAATCTAAATAGAAAATGTCTTTAAAATAATAACAAGAAAATTTTACATTTACATATTAAAGACATACTTAATAATAATAAATATGTATGAGCTGTGTCTGTCGTCCTAGATATTTAATAGACAACAACATATTACTTTTATTTTTATGTTACCTCATGCCATGAACAATATCATGATTACCTGATCAGGGCCTTGTAAGATATCAGCCTTATGTTACCTGACTAGGACTCCGTTGTTATAAATTATATTAACATAATGTTGATAAACTGAGAATATTGGAGCACAAAACCCATTTTACCTTTTTCTAGGAGCATTACATATCACGGTCTTTAAAAAATATATCACAAGAGTTTTTGATACGCCACTGGGCCTTACGTATTCTATTACAATCTCCTAATATAACTTTGAATTACCACACCGGATGAATATATCGATAACATAGTATATTATATGTTTTATTATTTTGATTCAGCCATTCAACCCCTAATTCCACCAGATACTACCCTTGTTGGTATATAATCATTTATAACTATCCACAAAACCTCCCGTTCATCAATATGACCACTAAACAAACCACTCCAGAACAACTTGAGGTTCTGGAGAGAAGATATACTGGAGAAACATCAGTATCTCTTTTACGAGTACCTTAGTATCTACTAAAGACTTCTGTTCAATAAGTCTTACACCAATAATACGTTGTGCAATCAGGGAATTATATATTATTCATGGACTATTGGGAAACTCTATTCTTCTGTAGGCACTCGTGTATTTAAATGTCTTAAAAATTGTTTTGAATGTTTAAGGAAGAAGTTGAAACAAACCCATATACTCGCATCTAAGTGTCGATATTTTTGTGTGTTCTTGATATTTTAAAGGAATGTAACAATCAGGTAACATCTATGTTTTGTGTTTACCGGGTATATATTATACAAGCCTACACCCTTAGTTCTTGAGCCGTAGTCCTTAAAATAACGACTTTGATTATTTTTTTACAAAGCAATTCATTTAACGACTCCAGACTTCTTATTTAATTTACTACTTACTTAACATACTTAAGTTAATATATTACACTCTATTAGAAGGATTTGTTCTCCATGGTTTAACCCCTGCTTTTGTTCTTGCTTTCAAACTTACCAATACCAAAGAATACCCGTATAGCCCTGATATAATATAGAAATGTAGCTTGTGATGTTAGCTATATACGAGAAAAATTACGTAAATGATATATCTAATAATTATTGTAACATCTTAAAATGGTATGTAAGTTTTCCATGTTTCTGTTAAATATATTCATAAAATTTATTCGAAATCTTTAGTTCAAGACTTTATTCCCACACTTGAAGCGACTCCACACCCCCTAACTCTACATTAACTGGTTGTGGACCAGGGAACATTGCTGACTCGTACACAATTCTAGGTTTTACGTTTGGGGTCCACAAAGACAAGATGAGATTAGCTCATGAGATAGTCATTTCCTTTCGGTTTTACTATCTTACTACATTTTGTGTGTGTGTGTGTTTGTCCTTACTTTATAGTTAATGTTTTTTAAATAAGACAATTTGTAACAAACTTACGTTAAATGTAATATAATGTAATAAAGTCTTATATCACTTACATCAAATGTCTTCATCAAATGTTTTTAGATAAAAACTTTTATTAGTTATTAAATAATAAATAGCGTTTATTTTTGAATCAAATCTCGTGGTAAAAATCAAGTAGACTAGAAAATATAAGATTGAAATGTGATTTATATATAAATATATATTATTCTACACGTGTAAAAGTGGAGCCATGGGTAGCATTCCAAAAAGAAATCAATTCCGCTATAGTAATGCTAGTGAAACACTAAGCTTTGAGCAGCAGCAATAGCAGTAAAACAACATAAAACAAGATGGCACTCAGGTGGAAAACTAAAATAACAAATAAATTTATTTGTTTGTTCGAATTTGTTATATATTGATTTCTGATTCGGAGTTCTGTTTGATATTACAAGAATAGAACCAGTAACAAATACGTCGTAAGCAAATGCTGAGAAACGAAACAGAGATTATATAATTAGCTGAATTAATATTGTTTGTGAAACTAATTATGTTGTTGGCTTTAAATATGGATGGTGGTAACAACATAACACAATTTTAACGTTATTGAATATGTACTAATATAATAATGTTGACTACAGGCAGCATAGAGATATAAGCAGCAAGCAGGCGCAGCTGCTGGGCTAGAAAGAGACACAGAGGACTTTCGGCAGCTATCTCTCTCTTTGCCTTTATCGCAGTATTCAGCCTCTCGCACACTGTATTCTTGTACCTCTATGGAAGGCAGAGACAAACTTTCAGCATAACTAAAATTGTGCAAAGAAAACACATTTAAATAAAGGCTAATAAAGTTGAAAATATTTTAAATGAACATTTAACAATTAAAATACTGTTCCCAACATTTCTTGTACATTTCGCTCTATGTCCTGAAGTAATCAGACCCTAGCATTACAATCATGCTATATATCATTTTCTAACAAAACAATCTGTAGATATAATATCCCACATATGCATGTTTATACCCTTATTATATCTCTCTCTCTGTGTCTGTGTGTGTGTCTTTAAACACACTCTAGAACGTGGAATCCAACTAAAGAGAACACTCAAACATTGTGTTAGTTAATATCCAAACCAAATCGCTATTTCCACGGTATGTAAACTGTGTTTTAGGTGTTTCATGTTTTCGCTACGCGTAGCTGAACAGAACAATGCTAAACCTAAAACACCTATTATAACTACAGAATGAAGAGTGTTTCCTTTTCGCATATTGAATTGGCATTAACTGTAGTAACTGACATTCGAATTTTTTTTGTGACACCCAAGAATCTTTCGCCTTGATTTGTACAATATCTTGGATTTGGAAAATATCTTGGGATGCATCCGTATCAAGTAAGTATTCATGACCGTGAATATTTTCAACTAGTACGAAATATATGAATTTGAATCACAAAAATAAATTTATAAATAATATTTGTAGATTCTGAATATGATTATGTTCTCCAGAGGCGGCCTAAGGGGATGGTAAGCAGGGCAACCGCCCGGGGGTCTCGCTCTTGTAGGGGCCTCGCATTCTCGTGCAACAACTCAAGTAGAAAAATTCATTACTATATATGTATTTGAATCTCGTGCCTCGCTCTTTAGAAATCCCACTAGAATCACTGCGTATATTCTTTAAGACATGCATGTACCTTAGTTTATCATCATTAATATTTGTCGTCTTTGTGCTTGTTAACTTTTATAAAACTTCCAACATAAAATTTGATTTCTCGTCAATTATCATCAAAAATGTTTACTTACAATTTACAAATTATACAAAGAACAAGTGTCTCGCAAAGATCTGCTGCCCGGGGCCTTACAATCGCTAAGGCCGCCCCTGATGTATTATAAAATTTCCTAACCTCCAATCAGGTAGCTTACACTATTTTAGAACAAAACAAAATTGCTTTCCTCCTACCATTTGCCTCCAAACGTGACTGCTCCATCAATGTAATCTGAATACTATGTTGTAGTAAAATTAGAAATAGCAAAGTGCTATTTAGAGATACGGACTGTAATAACTTTGAAAATACGACTCACGTATACCTATCATATAAGCAAATCTGGTAATTGTCAAATTGTATAAAGGTTTATATTATACGTATTTAGTTACATTCTATATGAATACAGGTATTTAGACGTACAAATCGTCGACATATCCTCTACCCTAGTTTCAAAACGTTTACGAGATTCCAAATGAAGTATTTACATACAGTTAATATCGTATATAGTAAAGGATTACGTTATATATATATACATACATAAACATATAATACGATTAAATTTAAAATATAATTTAGAGGGAAATATTGTTTATTAATCAAAGTTATTCGATTCCACCGATTAAACAATGTAGATTTAATTAAAGAGTTTATTGTTTTATTTTAATCATGTTTTTATATTTGTTGAAAATATTAACAAACATGTAACGAAATATTCTTGGCAATTTGATAGCAAATATTAAATAATGAATTTTGAAAAGTAGAGTAGTAGATAAATGTTCACAGATATATTATAAATGTTAATTAAAAGGTTTGCAATATAAAAAATATTACAATTTTATTTTACAAGTCATTTGATATTTAACAATTAGAGATTATTTTTTTGTGAACATTGAAAAAAAATATTAATTGACCAATTTACTAATCAATTTATATTCGTAGATGTATATTCATTTTATGGAGAGCATCTATATACAGTAGAAGGTTCTCCAGCATTTTTTAAAACACAACGGATTTTCGGTTAACAGACAAATTTTCCAGCAGGAATTTCGACTATTAAATATGATTATTAAAAATAGACTTAAGCGATTTAAATTATTTCATATTATAAAGTAACTAGCTCAAGTTAATTGCAGTAAAATTAATGACAGCACAACAGAGACTTCCATCTACAGCTATAAACCATTTTATTTTTATCTCAACGTGTTTCATTATAAAAAATATTCTTTTATTTACTAACGTCTAGATGCATTCTCTATTTTATTTTATTCTAGGTCTCGTCTGATAGATGTATACAATTGTAGCACATTTTTACCATCCGTGCTGTCATCTATTTAAAATATAAATGACATTAATGCAATTTTATGTGCATAAATAGTTATTTTTAATTAATATTTATTGCATCACGGTAAATATACGCCAGTATAATTAGGTGTGTGTATGTGATTATACATTCTAAATTAAATTATAATAAAACCAAAATAAAAACCAGCTTCAAGATTTTACAGAACATTTATTTATATTACCTCATACTTTTCAAGTAGTTTTCTTCTTAAGCAGTCGTTACTGTATAACTATAAGAGTCTAGATGTTGGAACTAACTTTAATCTACATATACTTACTGCTGGAACTATATTTTATTCATATCATATAATTGAAACCATAACATAACGTCCTGAGCTGCTACTAGTTAATTAACCAAAACGACTAAGTAGAAACCTTCTTTAATTTTCAATTAATATTTTAAATCTGATTGCGTCTGAGTCTTAATTTAATGAATCTTACTTTAACAGTGAAATAAAGAAAGTGAGAACGAAAAAAATAATAAAGAAAAGTGAGGAGAAATTATTATTCTGGCAATAAACAAATAAATCAATCGCCTACTAAAATTATATTTTTTATTTTGCATATTTTACCTGTGATTTTCTACTACCTTGGCAATTTATATGGTGTCATATTTTTCGTATACGTGTAATCAATTAAACGAAACAACTAAACCTAGAAAATATAGCGCTGGTTCCGAAGGCACATCAATGTAGTGTCTTGCTCTCCTTTAAATATTATTCCAATTAAAAGAAAAGCAAAAGATCCTATAGATAATATAGTGAAGCTTATAAAAATCTTAATGCATAATTTCTACATACTGTTTTCTTTTTAGAGTACTTCAATACAGAAAGTGTTGGTTTAAGTGCACTATTAAATGTCCTTCTAAATGTGCTGTGACCACCACAGAAAGCTTTTCAAGCTTTTGTGAAACTTACTAAAGCCTTGGAATCTAATCTCACTGAAGCTTTTCTATTACTACTATTTCAATTACAATAATGATATTTTTTCTAAATAAGGTAATGTATTGGAAACTGAAAGGAGCATTATTTGGTTCTCTTATTCTTCTTTCTAAATGTTATTGAGGCGGCTATTAAAGATAGTTTCAGCTAGTGCTGCTAGATGGACGATATGCATACTAATCAATTAAACACCAAACATAATTGTTATCTTATATTTATGTAATATTTTACTTAAGCAACACATATTAACTGATTATTAACTGATTGTATATCCTTAAAAGAGCCTTTTTAAGAAGTTGTATGATTATGGGTTTTATTAAAGAAATATTTTTCAACAAGCCGATACTTAGGTAACTATACCTTTTATATTAAATAAAATTGTTAACGTGACGTGAAACTTTTGCACATTACCTATTTTTATATCACTTTATCTTCATTAATAATTAGATTATATTGATAATTAAACCTCACCTCATCTCTCATAATATGTGCAAATGTATTAACCACATCCCCTCTCTCACTCTTCCTATGTAATTATCTCCTATAACCTGTCCCACTCTCGTTGCAATGTTTCTAGTTTTGTATCAATATGGCCCTTGTTTAAACAGTTGAAATAATTACATTATATAACGTTTAGGTTCAATTTGTGGTTCATTTTATCATACCTACATTGTTTATGATGATTTAATTATAACCATATATTGATACTAAGTTTAATATGTATTGTTTGAGTTATGGGCAATAGGGTACCGTAAAATACCCTCCTCCTTTTAATATACGTACAACCCTAATTTATAATAGTGAATTATTGAACTCAACTTGATGCAGGTTCTAACTGGGAATAAATTATAACGCGAATGATTTCATTAATCATGTTACTTAATTTCTATAAATTTAATTTAATTTAAATGCATGGCATTATTGGAACTTTCATCTACTTTTAAAAGTTAATGGTTTGTTGATACTCGTATTATAAAATTTAAGGTCTATTGTTTGACTACTAAAACTTAAATCCGTAAAATATCTCGCAATAACGAAACACTTAACACGGCTTAGATAGTACTGCCGGAATAAATACATTTCCAGAACCGTAATCAGACATTCTTTTTTGAAAACTACATGCACCAAATTATAATTTAAATCAACTCACCATTATCCGACGACGTTCTGAACCAATCCTGCAAAAATAGAAATATATTAGTATAAGTATTATTTATATATTTAGTAATTTGGAATTTGAAAATACCCTATTACGCATACGCAATGATAATTACAATAGATAACATGTAGTACCATAAATATTATATTTAATTTACTTGATTTGTTAGTAAATATATTTGATTGTGGTTAAAAGGTCTAGCAAACAGCGCTGGTATATCAATGTGGAGAGTTTAGTAATTATAACAAATTAATAATTTTTATACGAACACAATAATATCAAATCAATACGCACGCATGCAAAATCATTCACGCGTGAAAGCAGTTTCAAATTATAAACAATGCCACTATCCAATGTTGTAGTTTGATTACTAAAATGTTGATAACATATTAATCATTACAAAGTTCAACTAGAACATATTTAATTAATAATATTTGATTAACTTTTTATTTTTAGCTGTATTATACATTTATAAATGTGGTAGCGAATGTAATTTACTGGATGTGAACATTTTGAATAATACATAGTGCCAATAGAGAGAGTGAGAGAGAGAAGAACAGACAGACTGTCAGGCGGACACAGGACAAGGAAGACCCGTATCATCATCACATACAATCAAACTATCAACCGGAATCCCTAACACCCTTCCTTCCCCTACTCCTAGCATCCCTGTGTCTATCACCCATTGTGAGAGACATCTGACACTGTCTGGTCGGTTGTGACACTTTTCGAATAGAGGTCTAGCCTCATATCGTGGATACAAACATAGATAGTGGAAGGTTAGGATTCTTAACTTTACGTAAAGCTCATGTAACATCCCCATGGCATTATGTTTTTATCATTTGGTTAGATATTTTATGCTATAAGTAATAAATAATAACACCACTGATTGAAAATGTTAATGTTATAGTATAGCATATAGTATTAGTATTTCTATTACACCATCAGAATAAATTAATTGAATTATAAATCTGGGAATTCCACCACAAATACAGATTGGCACTCATGCGACATGTTGAACTGGCGGATGATTTGATTCAACCCCTTCTCAACTATTGTAAATGCAGCTCCCCAACTTTCAACCCCCAACCCCCAACCCCTTTCCCATTCTCACCTCTAAAGCCTATACCAATGCTTACTGCATGGAGTATAGCGTATAGACTACAACCCCATGTAGAGACTGTGATATAATCATTTATTGACAGGGTCAAATTGTGGTTGTGTGTAAATGTCATAGAGTTGCCATCACGTTGTATCTCTATCCCACTCGCCCACTCACATCTTGTGATACCGCTAGCATGTAACATGGGTAGTGATCAGTGATGGATTAGGCCGGCGGTATAATACATCGGGCCCTGACAATTAAAGATTTCAAAAACTAGTGTTACATTCTTACACAACTACTATACCCGAATGTAATGCCAAAAGTGAAGGGAAGAGGTGGATGGCGGAGATAGAGAAAAAAACTAGGAAAGAGAAGGAATGGCAGAGTAGAAACAGGAGGGACAGTAGCAGGAGGAGCGAAGCAGTACCAGTAGCAGTTTTGTTTTTTATTTTTTTTTCGTTTCAAAAAAATGAGAATGTTTAGATTTAATAAGGATCAAAATTGAATTAAGCACAATGACATGTATATAAATGAGTTAAGGCACAAGAATGTAGTGCCAAATGGCAAGAACATTAAAAATAAAAATAATAATAATAAAAACTATACCCTTGCCGTTATCATAAATCCGACACTGGTACTAATATATACCTGGTTACCGGTAACATGTTATTCTATCTGATTATGCATCTAGTGATTGAATAATTAATAATGTGTATTTCTGTCAACTAAACATTTCAATTAGGTACGGTTAGCGGAGAGAAGAAAGGGTAGACTATGGAGTGGAGGTGGAGGAGAACTAAAAATCATTAAATATTCAATAAAATTCGTCTGTCATAGTCGAATGTATGATCATCTGGATTGAGATAATTTAATCTGGAATATAATTCGATTGCAGTGATTATAAATAGTGGTGACCGGAATATATCGGTCGTACAGATGTCTGGTAATCTGAGGTACATGCCAATTAAATATTAACGTTTAATTAACGAATCCCATATCAGACCATTTTTAATTATTAATCTGGTTTTAAATTTTCTATTTCTTATCGCGAGCCTTTCTGACGATTATTTATTTAGAAAAATCAACGCCGAACTCTTCTTTTTCTTAATCTATCGAATACTATTTCCAAAAGCAAATATACTCGAATTATCAATTGATCAAGCTAATTATAGCTGACTCAATTGCCATTACCGTCCAGTTTAAATTGTCATCATCTAATAGAACACGGTACTTCACTTCAGAGGCGCTCTACATTGATAACACACAATCCAGTGTGACATATACCTATCAGATAGCTTCAGAGATCCAATTCAGTGTCCTTGTTAAAAGGGTAGCAAACCTTCACCTTAATAATTCACCGTAGTGGACATAACCGTCTCTGTTGGATAAACAGGGAAATATTGAGATGCATTATATATTAGAATTAATTTTTAAATAGATTCCTTTATTTATTATATACACGAGAGTGTTATGTTGACGAAACTCATCTTATCAATGTTATTAAGAATTCAGTATGTTTTTCAGTATTGTTGCTATGGTAACACTTAAAGTAATGTACGTACACGATATGTATATATTATATGTATAACTCTAATGACATTAGGTGTTGCTTAAGTAAGTGGTTTGTGGAAGAGCCTCGATTTGTCGGACTATACGCCGATGGAATTGAGTTGACAGAAAACGTAATGAGCAAAAATTTGAGATGTGTGTGATGAACCAAAACTAGCATTGGAAATAATCTTTCATAATACATATTTCTTATAAAGAAATGAAATAATTTCGGCAGCAACAATTTCGCCTTACTAAATTTCGACCAAATTACATATAAATGTTTATAAATAGTGATATAACATTAAAATTTAAATGTATGACAAAAACAGGTGCAGTGAAGTCTACAGCTTACAATCTACATGCAAGGGTTTCACGAGCGAGTGGAACACAATGAGAGTTTCAGCGTTTCAGCTCTGAAATGTCAACTTCTCTCAGAATATTTAATCTTTTTTTCTCTGTTTTCTTTAGACAAACGAGTACACAACGTTTTGTCTAGTTAAAAACGAAGAAAACAAACTTGAATTGTTGACATTTCTACTTGTTATTGCAGCACTGCATTTAAATAATTAATAATAAAATAATAATAAGAAAAGAAACTGCAGTCTTTAATATAACTTAGTAAATAAGGACTAACAAGACATAAAACTCTCACGGTATTATGTAAGGAAGTGAAATATAACAAGCGAAAATATTGACAATGGGCTTCTGTCCTATGTCTTAATTTCTATAAAAGTGTACTATATATTGATAAAGTGTGTTACTAGAATTAAAAAAGTCATTTTGTCTCTTTAATTATTAAAGGGATTCAACGTTGTACACATTCCAAGTGCATGTGACATCACAACTGCTGCCAACCTTACAGATCATAAATCTCTGCTATATGTTATATATCAAAATATCAAATATTATTTACAGCTATTTCAAGGAACAATCAAATTTCAATATGATGTCTGCCTTAGCAGGGTTAAATAAAATAAAAACTTATTATTCTTTGATTTGACTTGATTATTTGACTACCAACAGCTACAAAACATTACCACAGCACTGACCTACTCAACAAATAACTGACGTTAAAATGCATTTCACGTCATACAAATATGGCCGACCAAAAATTGACTACTAAAAAATGAGGACACAAGCCCATTGGTGCTAGTATAGTTAACCTATGGCAAACTCCTTGCAATGTATGAACGGATTAAAGTCACAGTGATGTAAGTCATTCTTTCAAAAAAGGGTTTACTCGACTGACCATGTGAGAAGCGTTTATCAGTAGACTTATACTGTGGATATGCAATTACAAATTACATCTGCCCATTAAAAACATAATCGATTTATTATTCAAAACCAACAATCATTAACATTAATACGAATTATATTTCTCGTAATAATATAATATTAATGTTTTAACTATTATGCACATTATTTAGTATTTTATAGTCATTATTTTATGGTCTAATAATGTTGCGTGCATCAGATAAACTGTATTTGCTAAGTGTGGACACAAACCCCCTACTACAGCACCACCTAGTAGCAACCCCTTCACTCTGCAGTGCAGTGTCACGAGGGTTGCATGCAAATATGTCGAGCAAATTGTTGATATCAAACAAAACTATAACAATAATATGCATAATACTAAAGCAACATAGATAAAGAGTTGAGGGTATTTATTAATGTAGTTTAATTAATACTGGTACTGAATAAAGAAGAGGCGAGAATAAAGATTTTCAGGAAAATGATGTATAAATAAATAAAAGGATAAAATAAGTAATGTATGAATAAATTCCCTGACAATTAGTATTCTAACAAGTGGTTCTCATGCAGTACACAGTTTAAGCTTAATTAGATTCTGATATGAATGTATGAAACGGTACTGAATATGTCCCTACAGTTATTTTACATAATGTATAAATCACACACTCTCGCAAGGATATGTATAATAACACAATATACTTGTAAGTACGTATACTGCCGATGCTGTTTTGTGTTAGCTTTACAAAAAATATCCTGTTGTCGAAAATAGAACAGGTACACAAAAAAAAATTTACATAATATCAGAATGTTCTCGGTCACAGAATGTGTGACACAGTTACATGAAATTACAAATCAAATTAGCACTTGTGTGGAAAACATTTTCATGCACGTTATGGAAATTGGAAAAATTATGGCGGTATAGCAAAGATCAATATATTTAATTTGTATTTATATTTGACGCTAAATTGCTGAGTCCTCGGATTCGATCCTTGAATCAGTGTTATCTGATTACTTCTGCGTACTTCACAAATATTTATAGTCTGCAGTACGATACATGTTGGTCTAAGATATAAACTCAGGTCAAATCGAATATAAAAATAGATTTTCAACTATTTTAATTTGTTTGCGTCCTTTAGGCATGCTGTCATCCTATCAATCAATTTATTTTCCCAAAGCACAGAGTCTATATATAGCTAAAACGTTTTAATGGTTTTTTTGTAAAAGCTTGTTACTGAACGTGATAATTATAAAAGGTAGTAGTACAGGTAAAACATTATTTTTAGCTTGACCTATTGATGTACGTATAAATTTAAAAAGACATCAAAGTTTAAACATCAAACTCAAAGTGAACAGCAGGCACAAACATTTATCAAAAATAAAAATTAAATTTAAGCATAATTAAAAAAACGTGTTAAAAATATCAACGCCAACGTTGACTGAAAAGATCGTGGCTGTAGCTGTAGCTGTAGCTATATCATATCGCAAACATAATTAAAATTAAAAGCCACATATTTTTGTAAATCTCATTTCATTTTTAAAAATCATTATAACAGTCTGTTAACGAGCTCTAAATGATTTTACAACCCCATTTTGCTATATACCCTTCTCTGCTCGTCATACGCAACGAGTTCGTGTCTATCAGGGGTAGTAATTTTTCCACCCTTTAGGGCTGTTAAGGTTATTTTATACTACGTAGTTAGGTAATGGTAATGTTGTTTAACATATACGTTATCTAAAATAACCAGTATCTATGTTAAGCAGCAAGCAAAGGCGTTAAAAATCTAACTTGATATATAAGTGTCTAGTAATTACACTACTTACAAATTTTTGTAAAAAAGAAACATGTTTCTAAAAAGTATTTACAGTTTTTGTACATATTATAGAATATTTAAGTCTGTACGTCTGTATTCAAGTCTATTAAATTTAAAGAGGAGTATAAATTACCCTTACAGACTAATGTTTCACCCTTGAATTTTCATGTTTCGTGCTTGACTCCAGTTGTACCGTTGCTTGGTAAATCAACAAATCTTAATGTTAAAATGAGTTTCATAGTTACGGGGATGAAGATTGAAACTTAGAAGGGTGTACTCAAATACCAAAACCTTCTCCTAAGGGTAGTAATATTAAATTTAAAATTAAAGAATTTGTACAATTTTTATTTGAAGATTATTTATTAGAACTTCAAAGGTTTTAATTTTATAAAAAATAATTTTTATTTAGAACACAATGGCTGAAAACTTTGAGGTCTTAACACAGATATTTCTAGATGTTTTCTTTCCAATAAAAAAATTCTATTGGCAGAAAGGGAACAATACAATACAATCCTAGTATCCCGTATGTTTTCCAGGATGCTAAATATGATTCAGCCCACAGTAAATCAGCAGTATCTATCATGCTAACAAGGTCCTTTATAGTTTAATGAGTTTTAATAATTAAACAAAGGTGTGTTTACTCAACAATGATTCCCTTGAAATTATCTAAACGTAATTAACCTTATCAAGTAGAATTTACCTTTTTTATTCATGAAACCGTAAAAATAAATGAATGGTCGCCTTTCAAAGAGCGAAAAAATGTCTTTACTGTGAATTTAAACAAAGAACTATAACGTTGTATTCCATTACAAGCAACTAGCTCAAACGAAACACATAATATTAGGTAGGTATACAAAAGCATAAATGAAAGGAAAGTTTTCTTCCCCTTTGTGATATTCCCCACAAAAAGATGATGTTTGCAAAACTTGAAGTGCAGTGAAGCTTTTTTTTATAGAATTCTATACATAATGAGATACGTTATTTTGTCATTAGTTAACAAACAATTAGTAAAAGAGGGTTGTATATGTCGTAGAGTGTCCCCAACGGCGAGGCGTAGAACAAAACGTCTACGTTTCTGCAATATCTCTCTACGTTTTCAGACACTTGAGAAATGTGTGTAAAATTGTAAAATTGTCAAAAGACAAGCAAATGTGTCACAATACGACGTCGAGATATATTTCAAATAAACTAATAGCGGGCTACCAACGGGATTAATTATTGTTAAACAACAAGCGGGGTGGGGGCAGCGGGAGGGGGTTGAAAACGGTGGAAGGGAAACCAAGATTAAATTTATGTGAGATGAATAAGACTAAGTGAAACTTAAGATAATATATTAGGCATATTTGTTATTCACTGTGATTGATATTATGAAAAGAATTGAGTTTCATATGAGCTGATCATCTGGCTTTTAATTAAAGCCAAAATAACGCGTTTGGCGTTGAGTCTACGTATTATATGATTTAAAAATATTGAGCTCATATAACTGGCCCTATACAGATACCAAAATAATGGCAGAAATAACGATTAAATATTAAAATATATAGATTACAGATCTGTCACGTGTTATAAATAAAATAATTCAATAAAAACACAATGCTGTTTTGTACAAGGTGTTTACAAATAAATATGGTTCTAGAAGTAGGGTACATCATTAAAAATCGTGTAGAAATAAATCCGCAATACTGTAACTAGTATCTTATCAAACGGATTTTAATATTATGTGTGATTTTGGTATTATTTGTTCGTAAAAATACGGACCTGTGAACGCTAACCTCTATTCTTGACTTCATGTGCAATATTATGCTAAGCGAGAGTTACGTAGTAGTGGAGGGGGTTGTTATAAAACTAGGAAGTAAAATGGCCTCATTTTAAACTTATTATGATATCTAATAAATATTAATATATAATTATTGATTCGATGAAGTAGAGTATGAATTATTTCTTCTGCTCTACATTTATTGAAAATAATATGCTCAGCAAAAAAAGGAAAAAGAAATCAAGTAATATAATTTATGATTTCTCTATCTATATAGTCTGCGTTGTGTGTTGTTGTGGGGGCGTGATAGATATTCAAAGGGTGAGGGGTGGCGTAATGTTAAGTTATTATCTTTACGAGCACTTGCCTATCTACTGTTAGAATTCAGTTGTTTTCAAAATATATTGATGCCTACGCACATAGACTGTATTTTCTTTATATACAAAACTATATATATACATTTATGGGTAAGTGAAATATTTATAACTTGTTCTTGTAATTATTGTAAAGTCTCAATAAATAGGAACCATCCTACGTTTCAACAATGATCCCACTTAGTGAACAAAACCTTTTATGCTTAATAATGTCCCTTCGCTTCCATTGATTTATTTCATTCAAAGTTTTCCCATCATAAATTATTGTAGAGTTTCCATTTGTTAAAAATTTCCCCTCGGTTCATTTTATTGTTCTAATTTTTCTTACTTTCTTTTTGCATAGCGATTATTCAATAATAACACGTTGTTACATTTTCAAATATAATTTAATTTCAAAACAATATGATTTATTATATTATTATACTCTCAACGTTATTAAAAATTAAATCTCTTATTTAACAAAAAAAAAAGAAGGAGAATAAAATAAAAGTAAAGAAATAATGAAGAAAAGGAAAGAAAACCTTTTTAAAATATTTACCATTCAATAAGACTTTAGATTCTCATTTTATACCATTTATTATTACACAAGGTAGCATAGTGGAAGGAGCTAGAGCTAGAGCCAGTTGTACCAACACAAAGCAAACATTTTTGGACTCTTTTCAACAAAACACTGTAATGCATAGATTGTAGTATACAAAAGAGTTATTGTTTGAAGCTTTTTTTTTAATAATATTTTTTATGCATTATACTCAAAACAAAAGGCTTTGTTTTCTGTTTTATGTTGGTATCTATGTAATGTAATGTACTATATAGGACTGAAATGTTTCATATTTATTTATGATTTATGATAATTGAGATTGATTGATGTCGCTTTTAATTTATAATTAGTGATATTGATTTTTCACTTTAATTCCACAGAACAGACCAATACTGAAATATTACTTTCGATATTTGTAGTTTGAGGTTGAAAACTGAGCATATATAATAAATCAAAAATGTATATCTAAATTTCAAGGTATACAGTATATAAATAATAAATAAAATGTTTGATTTTTAAATAATATAATTCTATAATAATATTAGCTTCGCTTTTTATTGTGTATTTAAAAATGTATGATCAAATACAATTTATCAAAAGCTTTGAAAACTTGACAGCCTGTCTAGACTATAACTTGAAAAAACGAAGTTATTTTGAAATCCAGTAAATGAAACAGTTTAATATAAACTTTATAAGTATTAAGAGTATGATGCTAATAAATTTAAAATTATTTGCAAGCGTATTAAAACCAAAATGTTACGTACACTATCAATAGAGTATAATATACATATACTAGCGTCGCAATGTGTAATATGTTTAATTTAAATTTTATTAAATAATTCATAATTTCATTTTAAAATTAAAATATTTTGCTTGAATATTTATTTTAATATTAGACTTGAAATTTGACGACGTTTAAAGTTTTCTTTCTCTAGAAAATAGAAAATTTGGAGATGAAATTTCAGTATCAAACATACAAATAAATAAGAATAGAAATCCACACCAGTGGATTTTCACAACATAGTATTTATATAAAACCCAATTTTTATATAGATACAGAATAGACTTGGGCTTTCGTAGAAGATTAAAATGGTCTGATACTTTATGTACAATTTTAATGCGAATACAATCAGCCTGACAGCTGCCATTATAAAAAATAAAACAGGCTTAACACATTTTTATTCAGAAGTTCAAGTCCATTACTAAGTCACACATTTTATTTTTCAAAATATTTGATCAGAAATAGGTACATCGAAATGAAAATATTATCACAACTTCATGTACCAAATCATGTAAATTATATATTCTGAAATATGTGAAATTCAGTTTACTGCTTTTATCGTAATCTCTGAATTTTAGTTTAAATTCTTTCATTTTTATGTGTATTATCCATTTTTGTTTTCCTTTTTTTATTTATTATTTGTATAGAAAATAAAGGATTGCTGACACAAAGCAGAATGGACGTTTCAGGATTTAAGCAATCTGTGTGAAAGCTATAACGACAGCATATACACAGACACCAAAAGACTAAACTAAAATGAAATAATATATCCCCATGTTTCTCAAATGTTGATCTCATCAATACCTTTAGGAGTATTTCCAATACCACGAGTTCTGCGATTGGATTACAGGTTTCTGTACTGTCTGGATTTACCGACATTGCACGTCATCTGACATACATGTAATGGCAGCATAACCTCTTTATCAATATTTGATATCATATATTACTTTGTCATACTTTATATAGGAGATTACGGAAGGAATATGTATGTAGTACAAAACAAGTGCACATATCAGGCAGAGGTGACTGAACGATATAGAAATATAAAATTGTGCTAGTGGCTTATGAGTGCATTTTTTTAAAGTCAGATTTTTATTGAAATGTATCTTATATCTATTGACACTTACATCTTTTGTATCTCGTATATAAATTTCAATTTCAAAGCAAGTAATTTATCGTATGCAGTTCATCGCATGCTGAGATTTTGAGTCAGTGTTAGTGCTGTTAGGTATGGTTGATTGTCCAGGGAAATAAGATATTTATTTACTCGAGACATATTTATTTAAGAATGAAGCTTTATTTATTTCTTTCTATATCATACAGAGTAGCGCAACTACGATATAAACATAAAAGTCTAATTCAAGAAGTTGTATGTACCTTTACTTCAATATTTATAGTCACAAAGAACTTTTACAAACAATGCACAATATTTTTAAATATAAAATATTAAGTATCTTATAAGTTTTAAATTTTAAATACATAATTCTTCCTCTGGTATTCACTCATTCAGAAATTCTTATTCCTGGTTCGATTCCTTGGGATGGTATAAATTTATTCCATGACTGGCAAAAGAACGTAAGCCAAATAAGGTATTTTAATTTTAATATAGTATAGACTTCTAACTAGGATTAAAAATTTCAATTTTCCCATTTTATTTTATTATATACAAAGTAACAATACGCAGACAGATATATGCTAATTTATTGCAAAGAAGCAAATTATTTAAAACAAATTTTAATTATTTAAATTATTAATGTTACTCCAAAACAATGTTTTGATTATATAATGTATATAGTACATTCCTTAATTAAGAAAATATACTTTAAATTGAATTAAATGAATTTGAATTCTTAATAGGTTAACACTCTGATTAAAGTCACGCATGTATTTGCAGCTACACCGCCGTCTATGCTGTGTGCCAGTTAGGTAGTATCTATTTCTTTGTTATTTAAAGTTCTACGTATTCGTAGCATAGACCTTTTGAGTAGGATTATAACAGTATTAAAACGTAGAGGAATGGAGGGGATATGATGATGTGGAGGGGATAGATGTAGCGTAGAACTGTAGAAGTACTACGATAGAGTAGGATAGTATTTTCAGCTTTCAATCTAAAGTACAGTTTTAACATTCAAACGCAATTACTTTATTAGGTTTTCACTTCGCTATAATTGTTTCAAAAGGGGACGTTTCAGTTCTACTTTACACAAATTCAACACTTCACAACAAAACTGTATTTACAGTGATTCTTAAACTGTGGATAATCATATTAGTTACGAGTCAATACATTATAATAATTTTAATAACTGTGTGCTCAATATAAAGGTTGGCAACGACAGATTTCTTCTCGCAAAACATCTGAAATATGCCCGTAAATAAACGTGAAATTCTATTAATGTTAGATAATGTTTAAATTCAGCAAAAAATAATGAACGCAGTTCTTATGAATTAAATACCAGTTATATAATATTTTGTCTCACATATTTAGAATTACTCACCTACACTCTTGACTTAGTTATTCTCTCATTTACTCATGCTTTCATTATCTACTTCTATCTCGCTCACACTTGACTGTTTATGATTTAAATCAAACTTGTACATCATTTTATTTATATAAGTAATTTTAATAATATTGTCCATCAGATTCTTGGAAACATCGTTCATCTTAATATCTCACTTGCAAATTAGCTCTCAAAGAAATCTCTCTTATCATTTGGTATTAATTAAAAAAATATTGGATTTGAAAGTGGTATCGTCTCATTTAACACACCCTGTATATGTATGTATATATATGTACGCATGACACCATATTATATTAATTTGACGTGTACTCAAAGTGTTACGAGAAAAGAAAGGGTTCACGCACCCGCACCCCCTTACCCTTAAACTGTTACGTAACTCTAAAGGTTTATTAGTAGGTACTAAATAAATATTTGAATATTAAACACACAGATGTATGAAATTACATTTTGGTTAATAGTTTATTACGACATACATATAACAGTATAAATATAGGGTGTCCAGCGAGAAATGCAACAAACTTTTCAGTAATGCAATAAGTAATATTTCGCTACAATTGTACAGTAAATATTTGCGCTGCATAATCTAAGAATACGCAGAGACATTATCAAATAATAAAACATGCGTGAGTATGACTTTTTAATTTTAAAGAAATAAACAGATTCTGTGTTAAATAAATATTATTCAATTTAATTTTAACCAAAATTTACACTTATCCGCTGAACACCCTGTATATATATGTATATATAATATTTCTACATGCGTATATAGAAACAGGCCAGCGCACAACATATCACGCACGGAATTACTAACACAAATATAAACAGTTTGATAAAGTTCCTATTTATCTTTACCATATGTAACTCAAACACTAATTAAGATTTTAAAAACACCTTGTAAACTTTGGACTTTAAATTATAACTTTTGATCTTTAGTTTAATCAAATTAGGGACCTAAACTTTAGAATAATTACTCAGAATTTGATCTTGGCTAACATTAAATAAAACCGTTGTTTCAACTAAGTAAAAAATTGTACATATATGTAACTATAATTATAACAAAAAGCGAGTTATTAAATATCTGTGGGAAACTCATTTTATTGAAGTATTTTGATAATAAATCGTTTTTAAATAACCCCTATGTAACATGCAACATCGTTTACTCCCGTATGTGAATTACGTATTAAAATATTTGAGTACATATGTCTATTGTTTCATTTATCCCTACATAATTTCGTGTGCACAAAAATGTTATCAATCACACACATCAAATACATATTTGTAAGTCAAAAAACAATGTATAAATGAAATATGGTTTCCAGAATGATTGTGTGAAATACAAAATCATGCAAAATATATGAACTTTACAGTATGAGAATAAAGCTTATGACAGGCTTAAAGTTATGAAAATATACTTTTGTTTTATTAAGCTTTGGGTTATTCAACCTGCTTTCTAAAGATTATTTCATATATAAGTTATATAACTATTATAAAACTAAACCTATTATTAGATTACAATTACTGTAGACAAAAAGTTATCTATTTTTAAATCGATTACAACTTCTTTTAGTTTAGAAAAATTCAATTCAATTCAAAAAACCTTTATTTCCATTCTGTAATATTCAATATTTAAAATCCAAAACGAAAAACGTGATATTGAACATTACAAAGCAAAAAATGATTCGAAACTATAAAACCTGTGTTGTATCTTTTTATTACAAAACAAATTCAATTCCATTGTTGTAATTTATGTAAATTATGTATAGGATAAATATTTCACGTTGTTACGAAACAAAAGTTTCAATTTTAATTCTGTATGATTATGGTGTTAATAGTATTATTATTATTGTATTAATCTTTTTATTTAATTTGAAAAGCAAATAAAATCTTGATGTTATTATGATTGTATAGTTACGCTTCTGTTAATAAGTTTACGATTTTAAATTGACAAAGAAATTAAATTTAAAGACAAAGGTCTGTGAACCTAGGAAGTCATCGGAAACTAATTTATAAGTGAAAATATTTCAGGTGTATCTATTCATGCAAATGGTATTTACGAGCATGTGTTAAAAATACTAAAAAAGGAGTCTGAGTGAACTACCGGAGATGTGAATGTATTTTTCAGAGGTTAAATAATTTATTTCACATTACATCTGATATTCACATCAATGGACGGGACGGCGAAGCGGGAAGAGGAACTTTATCAGCGTAGCTAATTCTACGATTATATCCGGCATAGTATATTATTTATAAAACATAAAGAATATAATATGTACCATGTGTTTACACAGGGTTGTCCAATTGTTACAAACTAAATGAACACAATTTTGTAGATAACGTATTAATTTTTAATTTGACCGATACTTTGGCGGTTGAGCTATATCACAAATGGAGCTGGTGATGGAAAATGGAAAGCACAATAACTGTGGTATATTTCCAAACCCCGTACTTCTTGTATTCAATGCACACAGTTGTTATGTTCGAGTATATGGTATTCTATATTTAACAAAGATGTTAATATTATAATTCCAGCATATTATCCCATTTAATTCCGCAGTATTAGTGCTTATAGTAAAAGTAGGCGATGATGAAAATCGCCGCATCCAGTAAAACGAGAACGAGAAATCTCTATTTACGCTGCTGAATAGTACGGGATACACTCACTGGCGTAGCTAGGTATGGGCCAGTCGGTGCTGGGCACCGGGGCCCTCGGACCAAGACCAGCAAACCTCATATTGTACTAGCTAAAAATTCTCCAACCTTTGGAATGTAAATAAAATAGGTTGCAACACGAATTTAAGGTAGTACTGTCGGTCGGAGATCAATGACCGGTAAGTCATATCAATTTCTATTAATTCTTTTGCAATGTTTATTTTTAGAGAAAAATTATTGTAATGTGTTAAAGCAGTGATTAGTTTCATTTAAGTTTTTTGTATGTAAAAGAAAGAGACAGCAATATTATTTCAAAAATATTTATAAAGTAAATAATTTATGTAACTATGGCAACGCATCAGTGTTTTGTTTATATTTGAACACACGTGCACTATCAAGTTATATTAATTATTTTTCAATGTTTCATTTTAAAGAAATATTTTTATAATGTGTTAAAGCAGTGCTTAGTTTCATTTAAGTTTTTTATATGTAAAAGAAAGAGACAGCAATATTATTTAAAAAATATTTATAAAGTAAATAATTTATGTAACTATGGCAACGCATCAGTGTTTTGTTTATATTTGAACACGTGCACCATCAAGTTATATTAATTATTTTACAATGTTTCATTTTAAAGAAATATTTTTATAATGTGTTTGAGCAGTGCATAGTTTTATATAATATTTTTATATGTAAAAAAAAGAGACAGCAATATTATTTTAAAAATATTTATTTGAATTTAAAAAAATATTTGATTCATTTGCAAGTCGAAACTTGAACGACAAACCATTGTCGAGTGGGTGCTGATAGTGTGGAAAGAGAGGTGTAAGGGGCAGGTGCAGTTTAATTATTTTAACTCTTGTGTCAAATTCTTATATAGAGATATACGCGCCAAATTCAAAATATACTGGCCTAGAATTTTTAAATAAATTCACTTAGATATATATTTTGAGTCAAGCTCAAGGGGGCCCTCAAGTAATATATATATATATATATATATATATATATATATATATAATCCTAATATATTATAATATATATAAAACCTAAACAGTTGAGCTAAGGCCCCAGTTTTTTTTTGCGCCGGGGCCTTTGGTTACCTAGCTACGTCACTGGATACACTCGTAACTCTAACAGTCATAGCTGCAATCCCCTAGTGAGAGTTAGCTCCAAACTGGAGAGAACTGGATACGACTACTTGAATTCTGGATAGCTGGATGGTAACTCTCTGAATTGCAGATTAACATAAAACATTATGCTTTAAGCATTTAAGTGTAGAATTTTGTAATCTGTATAATAAAAAGCTATACACAAATTTTATATATTTTTGTTTTATATTTATATGAAACTTATTTTATCTTGTAAGTTAAAACAATTATTTAAATTTAATTTTTACTTTTGTTTAAATGCAGAAAAGCTCTACAAGGATTACATTTGTCGGAATAGACTGTTAGAATTACTGTCTCAGATAAACGTACGAAAATGTATTATTTATAATACACATTATTTTAACCAGGGTTAAAAAGGAAATTGTCATAAGATTAATAAGTGTATGAATTAAATAGTGTGGTATTAATATCATTTTCTACAAAATAACATAACTTTTTCTTAAGTAGAAAATAAAAAAGTGAAAAATTAAAAAAACTGATAAAAGCTAAAACAAATATGACAAAAACGTTAAAACAAAAAGGCTTAAAATATTTAAAAAGTTTAACATTTTTAAAATAAAATATTTAAAATATAATCCTTTGTGATGTATGTTTTAACAAATAAACCACCCCTAAAAAATGTAACCACACATTCATCGCGATCCCAATCCCGGTCTCGGCTCCTCAATCCCGTATTCAGAATGAGAAATGAAAATAGAGGTAAAAACCAAAAACATGCTAAAATTATTTTAAAAAAATGTCAAATGTATAAATATAAGCTATGAGCATTAAAACTGTCTAAACCTGCGGTCCTAACCGGTACAAAATAATGTTCATGTGTTGTGCGGTGTTGTGGGGTTTAAAATTCAAAAGAAATAAAGATTTGTTATAAGCTGTTTCGAATTAGATTAATATTAAGCCACACGCGACGAGATAATGGCATAGATGTGTAAGTACAAAAAACTGAACCGCTGCTTTATATTTATAATTCATTTGTTTCACAAATAAAACACTTTACGCAGCGTCACCACTGGTGCAATATACATCCCGTTTAACACAGTTATATGTATTCAAAATGTATCAAACTTTTACATAAACAATGTTATTTTGAAGATTGTTCGCCTACACATATCTACAATAGCACGTTTCTGCGCTCACCATCCAGCAGTTTTTTTTTTGAACAATATTTCATTTTGTATTAAATGTATCAACTTGAAAACAATTTTTCAACTTTTTTAATAATGAATTTTTGTGGGGATGAGTTTTACTTTTTTTAAGCAACATTAATATTTTAATATATTCTTGTTTCATATATTATCTGTTTGAAAAGTTTATCTATGTTTGTATAAGAGATTCGAAAATATTCGCATTATCTTATTAAAATTAATTTTTTTGTGTATGTTGAAATATTTTGAAAATAGTTTAATAATATTTTACTACATGGGTTCTCAAACTTTACTTTTTTCTAACCGTCCTTTAAATGTAAAGCTGCAAGAAATATATATTTCTTTTTCTATAACCATGCGGGCTTCAAAGTAATGTCCCCAGGACTACATATAAAGACTGTAATAAGAGAGCAGTAAATATGGAGAGATACGGTGTACAAATAATTCAAATAAATTGTAATCTATTACGTTCCAGACTAAGATATTTCATCTTAAACATAAATTCATATTGAACGTCTAATATATATATAATAAACTTGATAAAAAATGGAAAATGATAAAAGAAAACATGATTTAAAAAAAGTAGAAGTATCATTTAATTTAAAAAAATGACTTCTAGATAAGAAAAACATTTTACGTGATTAAGAAAAGGGACACGTGGATAAGGATAACTATAATGAGTTTTCCATTTTCTTATTAAAGGTAAAAATTTACTGTATTAAAATATAACAATATATTAAAGAATAATGTGATCTATTATGCAGAGGTACAATATACAAAGAATGGCGAACAACGATTATTATACATTAAGAACTTATTACACAGGGCCCGTTGCCGAGCGAGTGGCTTACCGAATAGGGGGGCTGCTGAAAATTAAGCGTGCTTAGCGTATATCAAAAAAGAATAAAAAAAAAAATATTTAAGATTGGTTATAGGCTAGGGACATGTTAAATTTCTCAATGATTTCATTTCCTAGTTCTTCACAACAGGATGAAGGGGTTTAAACCCTTGGACTAAAAGCTCGTAGCGTTGTATTTGCAAGTCGTATTTATTTACTTGCATTTGCAGTTTATGTTTATTATTTATTTAATAAAGATTATAAACAAATATCAAACCGAAATATTGTTAATAAAATTACAGATTAGTATAAATGATATTGTGAATTTTAAAACGAAGTTTGAGCAAGTCAGCATTCTTAAATTCTTAAACAGGGTGGAATAAAGTGTGGGGTAGCCAGAACGGTTACAGGGTAGAGTTGACGTAAGGGACTGAAGAGTAATGGAAAGGGAGGAGCTTCAAAACATCTGTGGCTCCTCTCGATTAGGTATACATTTATATACCACCAAAAAATTGTTTTTTTTATAATTTTCTCTGTAAACTTGTCATTTTATTATACTTTCTGAATTAGTATTTATAGACTTATATACTTATACTTTGGTTGTTTATTCAAATGAAAGGGTTATTGTCGTTAAGTTAGTTTATGAAAATTTAGGACATATTTCGATACTTGGAAATATATTAGAAAGGTATAATCAATTCTCTAGAGAAGGGTATTAAGTAGGCTGCTTTGAAAATTTATTCAATAACTTTTCCTACGCGTTTTCTTTAAGGCTCATCTTTAAAAGAATATTACAGGTATGATGGAATAAAGTTTCTAATAGCCTAGTCAACGGTAGCTAGCCCTATGCAACAATTTTGCCTTATTGTAATTATTATTTTATGAAATATAACACTTTTTAGATAAACTAGCTGGAAAAGATTACTAAATGGTAAACCCAATTATTTTTTAATTAAAGAAAATATTGATAATAAAATTATTAATTTCTATACCTCATTATAAAAATACTTTCATCAGACATCACAGATTAATTAATTCAATTTGTAGTCGTGTTTAATAAGGATTATATTTTAATACCACCGACTACCGCTATAGCGCTGTTAGACTGTTACCCACTTTGTTGTTTTGAAACAAAAACTTTATTGGGAAATAACTTTTAATTAATTCTTAACTTGTAAAATACAATAAACAAACCTTGTTTTACATAAATAAACCGAAACAAAAGTATTTTATCAGTGAGTACAATGAAATTAAATTATTTATATTTATATATATACAGTACAGTTTACCCCCGTCGCAAGCGACGACTGTCTTTTGTGTGTGACTTGAATTTCATCTTAAATTTTAATTTAATTTTTAAATTGAAATATTTAACTACCCTAAAAATAATAGCATTACATATATGGACTATGTTAATAATGTATAGAAACCATTTATTTTTTTATTTATAAAGCTAATAACAAATAGTATAACTGCGGCTATGTAGTAATTAAAAAAGCAGTAATTAAAAATTCTATAAAACATAAACAACTTAACAGAATACATAATTTGAACAAGTTTTAAATACCCGTTAAAAGTTAAACTCCCTTAAATATTACACAACCCCCTAGAGAATCTTACGGTAATTCATCTACATCGAACTGGGGTTTTTTATTCGCATCCCTCATGATAATAATAATTTTATGTATTTTTCAGTGAAGCATTTTGACATGAGTCAGATAACCGATCTGTAATAATGGCGATGTTTTCATATTAATATTCTTTTGACTGACTAAACCTATTCTAAATTCCATCAGTAAGAAATGATTGATATAATACCGTGTTAAAACACTGACGCTTGCTTCTGGGATAGGGTACTCACTCACTCCCTTTCGTTGTTTTGTATTCTATTAGGCTTTTCTCTATGCTTATACAACCTGACTTTCTTTTGTACCTTGTTCATGATATTATTTGTAAAATTTAATATAATATAATTCTCTAGTATAATAATCTTTAGATCAGTATTACTTAGTATTTCAAATTGAATCACTGAAGTTGAAAGATAAAAATTAGTTAAACAAAAGTGATATTACAATTTTGACATTTTTATGAAATACGCAACTTTATAATTAATTATCTAGAGTTTCCTCTAATGAATCATTTATGTTCCTATATTATAGAAATGATCTTATTTTAAATTTAAATACACAAGATAAGAAATCAAAGACTCAATAAAACGAGAAACGTATATATTACATAATATTAATAACATAATATAATATATAATATTATATTATATTTACAGAATTTTTGTATCTCTTCATTTATTATCATTCTTCATTATTACTTTCACTTAGAATTTTTGATTTCTAATATTATGTGGTATAAAGTCAAGACAATTCCATCCTCAAGATAATTCAGTGATCCCAGTAAGGGCATTCGGTTCGGGCAGATTCGGGCTACGGTTTGCAACCAGTCGCGTCGTGTGCTGAGGGCCTAAATATATTTTATTCAAAAGATATATATATTGATAAAATTATTAGACAGCGTTCTAGAGTCTCTAACTCGTATCGGAAATTAAATAGAATGAAATTCAATGAAACACAATTGTAAGTTTAAAAAAGTAGACCTGTAAATTTCGTAGCCCCAGTATATCTTTTGCTGTACTCGTCCTAGCATTGTTTAGTATTTCCTTGTTGCGATGTGTACTGTGTACTACGTACTGTGTACTTTTTGTGTATATTGTTTTACGTGATTGATGAACATCCTGGCTAAATCTGACTGAAATCTTTTAAGCTGATCTTCCGCGGAATTAAATAAAGAGAAAACAGTGTTACTTTACTTATAGGGGTAGTATTCTGTGTATTTTATCGCTGTTACATACACATACATTCATAACCATACACAGCACAGTGGAATTACAGTAAATTCGTAAATGTGATAATAAATATTATTTAGACGACGTTTATTTTCGGTCTAAATGATTTCTGATTATTGTTTTATTGTGATATATTGTCATAATTTATTAAGGAAATATTTTGCGTTTGACAAAATAATTTATTCATATTTTGCGTAAAATATATATATATTCATCAACCAATTTAAGTCTGTTGTAATAATTTTGTATTTACTTATCTATACAAGTCACAGTCCATTTTAATTTTCTACGCTGTACCGTACCCATCAGTCATTTAGCGTTGATTAAATCGCCGTCAAGTTGTACGTGTTGACGAAATTAAATAATAACAGAATCGTCCAAATAGTTTGATACATCTTTAGTCTTTCCTTGTGGAGAAAACGTGTGGATTTCTTTCACTCCACTCCTCCCATTCTAACCCAACCCAGTACAGCAACTGTCTATCTCAAACTATCTTAAATACTAAATCTACTTAGTCCGTTATTTTCACTCATTCGTTGTTTAGGTCTGGTATCCTAGCCCTTACTCAATTTGTAGCTTAAGAAACAATGAATCAATTTCGTTTTTGGACGTCGGCGTCAACAACGTTGACTGATAACACAATTACAAAAGTTCAGACTTAACGAAAATCCTAGCATAGAATTTTCTGTCTATACAAGTAGTGTTGACAATCAAATTATATTTGGCGAGACGGGCTGACAATACTTCGAGATCAATTGATCCAAACATAAGCTCTGTTCATCCACACACTCGGCATTTGTAAACTGTAAAGGTATATCTTGAGACAAGATTTTCGTGAGACAATTTGTTTGGTAATAAGGTCGATACCTTCTCGATATATATCCCGCTCGATACCTTCTAATCACAATCATCACTGAAAATCTGTTTACATTTATATCATTTGCTACGAATTATTTTATTACGTTTTAGAAATATGTTTGTTGTTCTTGATTTTATATTTTTATAACATCTGTTTTTATTTTCATTTTATTTCATTTCACTTTTTCCACATTTTAATGTTGTATTTCTTCACCAGATACCACACAAACATATCAAACGAAAACCGTAAAAGAAAATAAAATATATATCATATAATAAAATATCAGTTTTAACGCACTATTTCTTCGGCCAATCAATTTGTAACTTCCTGTGCGTTTTACGACTCCAGACAGTGAAACAGAGGTCGTTATATAATGAAGAAAACTGTTTTTCTCTCTGATTCTATATATCTGTGTATTATATACATGTGTATATGTATTCCTATTACATAAAATCCTCTTCCAACTTTAACAACTCGATGTTCCTGAAGGAACCCCCAGAAACCCCGATCCGTTTTTATTTCCGCTAAACTTAAATATATGGTACAGTTTTAATAAGATATGTTCCCTTTGAAAAGAATCCAAAATTGAAAAGATTGAACTTTAAAAATAAGAGTTTATTTTTATTGTGTAATTCTTAATGGTAGCAAAAAATAAGGGGAAGGGGGAGTTCCTCCGCCATGGCTTCCTCAATCTCAATGACTATAGCATTAGAATAAACTGAATCTTTTACTCTGTATCCGACATCCTAAATCAAATTCCATATTATCAAATATCGAACATACAAAATAGCTGCGGTGCAATAAATATTCTATTTAAATAAATTTTTATGACAACAAAATACAATTTTTCAATTTACTACAAATTGTTGATATGGAATGATTTCATTTCAACCCCTAAATAATATATTTCATACGGTTGCGACCACCAACGTTAAACTACTGAACATTCTTTTTTTTCTATTGTAAACGTCATATAAAAATAATATAAAAACTGTGTTTTTTATAGAAAGGTGAAATTGATTCCAGCACTTACCGCAAATGGCGTTTCGGAAACATAGCGCTATGAACCAACCCCGTGTTATGTATTTATATACGAGAATGCTCTGCAGTTAGTGGTGTGCAGAGAGCCTTCTTTCAAAGTAAAGTGGTGGGTATTGTACTATATTATATTTCAACACCCCGAAGGTTTAATCAGGCACTTAGGGTGGCTGCACACGTAAGACACGTTCGTCTTAAGATAATGTGTGTGTTAAATATATCTGTGTTAAAACAAAATTGTTGGCAATGTCCATGTTCGCACTTAAGCTTTATATTTGACACCACTAGCTTTATGAACACTCTGGCATGTGCATTGAATCGTTGAGATGGTATTTCAGTACTTCGTATTGAAACAAGTAGCGTCGCTGGTATGTGGCCGCCTCAAAAGTAAACTCTGTCCAACATTCCTATACTATGCACTAACATATAGATGCCTGGCGCTTTTCATGAACAATTCATTTCTCGATCTTCCATCCATTCGATCTGAAATCACCTGCATTTGCTGTAGCTTTGAAATGTTAGAATAGTTGACTAAAGTTAGTAAAACTAAAATTCAAATTTGATATAGATATAACTCCGTCACTTTTGGATAATTAAAAAAGTAGAAACGTCAATATGTATAAATCAACGAGCCCTAAGAAATGAGTTCACAAGCCTATTGAAGTGATCAACTTGTTGCATTTTCCAACATAGTTGCAGAAAATGTTACACCAGTGTAGACGACGTTTATCAAAGTCAATGGATTCCATTTTTTACTTAGCCAAAACCATTCAGTTAAAGGAGTACTATTTAAGCATGTGTCATGAATTATTCAAATAGCAAAAGGGAAGCTTTAAACAAAACAATAATATATAACTTCACAATACATATATAATATTTATAAAATAAACAAGCCCCACCCTTAGTGCATTAATCTAACTATCTAAAATAAACCCTTAAAATCATTGACTTCCAGATCAGATCGCTAACATAGTAACACTCGAAAACAAAACCCAAGCCGACCTCTAGAGAGTGCTTTAGGGACAATTGGGAAATCGAGCGCAGGGAGAATGAAACCATTGATTTGAGAAGGTGAGGAACACTTGTGACAATTACAAGCATGTTGTGGCAATTCTTCCATTAATAGGGGTTAGTTGCATCAGTGCTTTCTCGAAATTTCTGTCATGGTGGTTTCTATTTACTAATTAGTAATTTAAAAAAAATATAGCTATTCAAAAAGCTACATAGCACTTCTAACTGAACGTAAACCTAGTATTTAAGAGAATTTGCCAAAGGTTAAGATAGAATACTAACAAAAACAATCCCCTTGCTACTTTGTGTGTTATTTTTTCATTATATTATTCATGATAATAAGTGACTACTCTCTAATGTAAACATTGAACACTCACCCTAACCCCTAAATGTCGTTATCACAAATATGTTTTACGCACAGCATTGATTCAGACGATAATACGTTTCCATGTATATGTATCTTCTCATTTAAAATTCTATAGAAAACATAGCTACTTTGAGCAAACAGTTTCCGGCATTTTTCTTAATTTCTTCTTGAAAATGAGTTGTAGATTTCGTCAAAATTATTTCATTTTCTTTTATTAAACAAGTTAACTTTTACACCACCGGCCTTGATCAACGCATTAAAAGTATATTTTCTAAAATGTTGAAATTGCTTTACTAGTCCATAACGTGTCCATAATTCTCTATATAATAAACCTTAATGCATTTTCTATTCAACAAATTCTTTTACATATTCTAATACATAAAAAAAAAAAATTTTGAACACTATATAAAAGTTTTTCAAACAAATTACTTATCGATCAACTAATGTACATGTACTTGCATAATTCTAAGAGATCAACGAACTTTAATACATTTTATTATACATAAAATTGTCATAGTTTGACGTCGCGACGCCCTAATATAACGTCTGTTGTTTTAAAAAGATAACGAGCATCGCGCTGGCACGATTGCATTGATAAATAATAAATAAATATACAGTACATTCATACAATAAATAATTGACAGCATGAAAATAAAATCACATAGGGTAACACTAATGATTGATGTTCTATAAAAAAAAAGAAAATAAACCAGTAATTGTATGCGTAAGCTAGAAAATAATACTTATACTTTATATGTAAATTAGTCACAAATAAATTTGATTAGTTTTACCATAGATAAATAAATTTTCTTATACTGCCTTTTACTACATATTAGATTTATTTACATAAATATGTATTTAATATTTCGTCCATGTATGTCGCTCTATTCATTTTACATACGAATATATCAACTCTAAACAGTGATAAAAAAATAAATTGTATTTTTACATTTACTTGTGACATGTTTTGTTTTTCCAACTTAAAAAGGTCACATCAGCGTTTATCTTAAACGAATTTGAAATGAAGTATAATTAAGTGTTTATTAAAATCATGTTAAAAATGCAACAGCACGTAGTAGAACACACGTGGTACAGCCATAGGCGTCCGTAGAGAGTCCCCCACGAAACACTTTCCCCTTTCCCTTGTAAATACAAATTTACACTGATTAGTATATAAGATCGCTTAGAGAAAATACAAAGTTATACCCCAACCTTCCCCGTCTATGGAAAATTTCTGCGGACTTCCACGGAGTAGTATAAGTAGCTACTCATATATGTCTATGGAAAAAGGGGCGTGCAATCTTTTGTACGGTAGCAATAGCAATAAAACAACCTGGTTGCTTGGTTTGGGCCACAAGAACATATGAGAACGCGTCAAGTTTGTCGTAAGACTAAATTGTTAGCGTTGTCTCTATTTGTTCAATATATTCACATAGTGCTATCTCTATCTTTCTACGAGAAAGAAAAAATTGTCTTGAGGCCATCGTGTTTCCAATGTGTGGTTGCCTTAAGTTGTACGAGTACCTTATAAATGTATGGCTTATAACCTAATCGAAATTTAAACAGTTTAATAGCCCTGGTTCGCAACAACAGAAAATTAATTTTATGCAGAATTTTTTTTAGTTTATGTTTTTTTAATTTATTCCGCTCCATATGTTGTTTAAATATTTAAAAAAATATAAATATTCACCACAGAAAAATATGTGTACACATACGTTCGTATATCAAAGTAAATAATATGAAATAGAAGCAGTCAAAGAGACGGACACACTACAAATTATATGCAAGCATTTCTCATACATATTTAATTTATTATTTTTCAAAAATGAAGCACAAGATTATTTTAAATATTTCATTTTATGTTTGCATAAAATTTGAAAAGTAAAAACATTCCGTTAAATAAATATTAATACATGGTTGCATATGTAAAATCTAATCAAATTTCTATCCAGTTATTAACTGACTTCACCTGCTGTTTCGTATTATAATTATTACACAAATATATACTAAGTATGTCATTACATTGAATGCCCCTGTATCGTGTATCCTGTATCCTGTACACTCGAATACCTATTTTCCCTATGGTGCCCTAGACACAATATTGCAATTCACATCTCATATGCAATTTCATGAATTCTTCACATTTCGCAAATAGTATCAACGTTTGCCGTCGAGTGACTATCACATCGCGTTCAAGTACTTTCAGACTCCATAAAACTTTTCTCTTTTTTTTAATCTATTATTTTATTCTATTTTTTCCTGTTTTCGTTATGTAAGTACATACCTTTAACATCATTTGAAAACTCTATTTTGCATTCTTAAGTTATAGAATTTTATATTTTTAACTCTCACTCAATGAATACGAAATGTACTATATTATCATATATTAGAGTTATGTTCATAACCATACGAATACTAGTAGTAAGAGTATATTACAGCATTCGAAAAGCGAGTGAGAGTACGAGGGTGAGAGAAAGGGAGAATGAGTTACGATCACATAAAACGATCACAGAAACTAATATAAGAAAATTCGCAAGTGTAGAAAATAAGTTAGGTAGTGTAATATTTCATAGCATTTATAATTTAGACCTAAGAATAGCATAATAGATATTGTGTATACGATTTCCGAGCTGAGTTAAATATAACATTTATGTAGCAGGTACGTTTCAAGGCGTACGTAAATTATACGTAATTACAGTTATCCGTTTGTTTGCGTACTGAAATACTACTTTTATCTTAAGTTACATTGAAAATTACAAGGCAATCTATATTAGAAACGACGTGAAAAACTCTAAGAGTAATTGAACCACTTCCGACAATTCTAATTAAATTGAAAATGGTTGGATGAATTCAAGATATTATAAGGAAACCATTATTATAGTAGTTATAGGTATATCGTCGAACGGTATATCATTAATTTTAATTTAGAGATGCATTGAGTGAAAATACGGATGAATTCGATCTTACAGATTTTTAAATTATCGATGTATCGAATAAATATCGATTCATCTGCTAGTGATATATCATCCATCAGTTTCTCTTTGACGTAAAATAATTATCTTCAATATTTAATGATTGTCATTATAAAATCCATTATTAATTTCATCATTCAATCATTTATATATCATTAATGCGAAACATTTATTCTGTTTCAACTCGTAGTAGCTTTAAGTAGTACGATTTGTCATACTGGTATGAAATGAACCTCTGCTGTGCTTTATAAAAAAAATATATAGGAACGTTAATCCAAACAAATGTGCCCACAAACCGTCTGGTTTAATAATCTGTAGGTTGTTGTCGAAATTGTCAACAAGCTGACTTTATAGAACTATGTACTCGTATTTTAATTGTGAAAGGATCTCAGCCTTTAAAGTGGCCTCACAATCTTAGCAACAATGTGAATAATGTATACCTGGAGAACGCATTTATGTGCACGTAATAAAACAACGAATTTCTGAACACAAAATAAAATTATAGAAATACTAAAATAATAGCTTTCCTTTCTTTTAATTGTTGTAAATCTAAAGAGTAGAATGGGACAATACAAATTACAAAAGACGATAAATTATCCACAGTTGTACAAACTCGCAGACGCACATTAAGAATAGAGAAATACAAAATGAGAAGAAACTAAGAAAATACAATTAAGGCACTCAATTAACTAAATTATTTTTTTTAAATTATTTACAAAAAATTATAATTTATAATTCAGATCCTCATACGTGATGGGACTCAGCACCTGACATATGCCGACGTTAAATAAAATTGAACAAATAAAAAATATTTTCAGATTTTTTTAATTTAAAAATATTAAAATACATTTTTTAAACCTTCAATAACAAAAGATAGCATGAGTTGAAATAATAATGTTTTTAATTGTAAAATCAAAAACAGTAAAAGTACAAGTTGCCTTGAATAATATAAAGTAATAAAAGATATCAACGCGTAAGACGTACAAGGTTACAACATGTCTTGGGAGAATTTCAGTAAAATTAATATTTATTATCGAATATATAAGTGTAGCAGCTTATTCTGACACTGCGATACGTGCAAAATAATTAGTTGTCTAAATGAGAGAAAAGAGAACCGTATTATAACCTTGTAAAAACACCCTTTCTTCTCAACCCTCTAAAAAACAAACATGCGCCCCACCCTCTTTGTAATTATTTCAATTCCTCCACAGAGATTTTTCAACAACATACTTTTTTAATTAATATTTTCTCATAAACAACAAAGTTTTGATAACAAGGGATCTGATAAATAGAGATAATTATTTTTTACCAACAATGTAACTTGAATTAATTAAAATTAAACACATTTTAACATAACAATGTATATAAAAATCATATTTTCATATAAAAAATTAACATAATTACCATTTATTATAATAATATTCATATATTTTAACCTCTTACAAGCGTAAAATATGTGTTAAATTGTTATTTTAAAACGGATGTTGCCACTACAAGAATATTAATTTACTGCTATTCGTTTGTCATTTAAAATGGTAATGCTAATTTTTTTCTGCTTGTTGTAGGAGTATTTCGCATATAAAGTGATTTTAAAAAAGCATTGAGTGTTATGTTAGTATTATGAAAACAATGATATGCTCATTTTTGAGTGGCTGTTTTCATGCGGAGGAAGCGTTTAAGGTTCGTGGCATATTTGTTTCACCCCACATAATAGCGCTGGTTTCCCGACTGAAGACTGACAGCACTAGAACACTAGAATCGCACAAAGCACTAGAACACTAGAATTGGAACAAACAACATACGACTATGACTACGATATATGTGGTAAACAGATTCAAACATCTCGTTAAAAGATTCTTCAATATCTAAAGATTTATAACAATAATTAAAACAAAAAACAAGAAAAAAAAAGACTAAAAATAAAACAATTAACCGCCCCTAAATGTTGGTCATTAAATGCCGTTAAATGATATTAATCACTCTTGTTGTTAAAGCTTAAATGATACTTGAAATGTCTATTTAACGTCCGTAAACATCCGTTGATATTAACAATAGAACACCCTCGACATCCAACCCCAACCCCACACCCACACTCACCCCCTCACACCCTTGGACGCGCCAAGCGTCGTACTGACAAACAAACCCTTATTTTTATTACCGACCTTTATTCATGCAGACCATTTAACGCAGACACTTTTTAACTTCGCTGGTTAATATGTTCCGATTAAATAAATTAAAATATATAGTTGTTAAAAACGCCACGGACGTCATTAAATCGAACATTGTGATACCCTAGTAAATACCCTAAAAATACTAATATTCAAGTTCAAAGTTCATATATAATATGCACTCCACCAATTAGTCTGAGACGAATAATAAAATTAATTGTTTTTAATTAAAGAGAAAATGAAATTTACTAACCAAGATTAAATTCTAAAATTATTTGTAAAATATTACCTTTCGTATTTTCTAACCAGACCGATATGCTTTAGGATTAAATAGTAGCAGTGATATATCTATGTATTAATTCACACATATCACTGCTTTTATATATACACACATAGTCGTTCACAGGTAGGGGCACTTGCTTTTCAATGGATATCAAAATTTACACTAGATAAATAAAATACGATTGTTTTACCCCTTCTGCCATATTTTCTACGGACGCCCCTACATATGAATATGTAAATATAATTCAATGAGCCTAGCATCAAATGAATTTATAGATTTTATATGTACCTATATAATACATTTTAATTAACTTTTGAATTAATACCATTTTCACAATAGAATTTTCAATGTCTCTTTGAATAACTATTCTATACTTTTGTTTCATAAAAAAATATAAGATATATGTACTATTTTTTATGTAAAATATACCTAAATATTCATAACTAACGAAGCATAAATATTTAAAAATATTTTTTTTATATATAATCAAAGAAATGTATTTTTAGCGTACCATACCAATTCGTGTTCGTAAAACAAAATATATTATTTAGAATCGAATATATAATTTACCTTCTTTAATTTACAATTAGCATTATGTGTTAAGGGATATGTATATAGGCATTTATATATAATATTCATCCCTTACTTGATATAATGTTTCATTACTCAACCACGGCCCTTTTAATTTTAATTTGCTTCGAAATTTTAACGAAGGTTAAATATTTTTGTGGTCTTTTACAGGCGAATTCTAAGAGGGGTTGCTTTTTCGTATACTATATCTACAACCCCTATTTTTTTAGAGGGTTGCATTACTAACAATTCTAAAGTATTATTATTTCACTGGTTTTAATGGAAAACATCCGTACCAAGAGATCCATACAATTCAAAAACTAATGAAGATAAAATACCGACCGTTGATGGCGTGGAATCGGTAAAGCCGATGGGCGATGGGCGACGGGCGATGTGAGATAGCAGAATGAAGGTTTACATTCTTAATTATTTTATTTTAAAATAAAAGAAAAGACTGGGACCATTGTAAAGTAGAAGTTAGGATCTGCGATACTAGGATGAATAGGGGAGAGGAAGGGCGCAGTATGGGATACAATACTATTGTTCTAATCCTTCTAATCATAAACAATATACGGTATTATTAATAATAAGTAGAATTTCTTTTCTATATTTACATTTAGATAATGCTTCTAAGAGAAAGTCTGAAACATTGGCTAGATACTAAGTCCTCTTCTGGCACTACCCTGTTTACTTTCAATCCACCCTTGATGGAATATTGATTACCATTCATATTATTTATCATTTCAACAGTGCTTTGATTATCTACTAATATTTTTTTACAAAAATAAAATGTTATAAATTTCAATCTCTAAAGAATCACCCACGTAATAATGCTACATCTTCTTATATCTACGGACTAAGACTGTATATGTCTGTGCACTGTGGTTATTTTTCTTATATTTTTATTTGATTATTTTGAAAGAGAAATACTTAATGATTCCATGGAGCCATTTTACTGATTAAAACTAATGATGTAGTGATTCTACAGAATCCGTACTCTTTATTACATTCATCTTTAGCCATTAAAGTTAAAAGTAAAGAAAAACCACGAATCTTGAAAACATTACGACCAATACTAACACAAACCGAGCGCCAACGTATACAGGGTATCCCAATATTCAACGATAAGCGGGCACCAGAGGGTGGTCCTGCTCATGACTACACAAGAAAAAAAGAAAAAAAAAATTATCTCATTTTGTTTAGGAATTAGAAAAAAAAATATTTTTTTTCGAAAATTGAAACACCTTAAGATGTTTTTAACTACCATGACCACAATTTTTCAAATATTTCTGATTTTTTTGTTGTATCGGCAACCTAGGTTAACCAATGGTTAACAATTTTAAATTTTGCTAAGTATATGCCCTGAAACGAAACAAGTCACTTAAATCACTAGACGAACTCATGACCTGGTAAAACCATCTAGATATACAGAATAACAAGCGTGGGGTAGTCAGGAGGCTGAGGACCTCGAATGGGGTCTAGATCTACGTTTAGAGTTATTCTTCTCCTGGTTTACTTTTAGTTTGTATCACGTAACACTCATTACGTTATCCACGTGTATAAATAATAAAAGAAACCGCTGTACAGGAAAATCACCAATATAGAGTTCAAGCAAAAATAAAACAAAATGTTGGTTCGAACATGTTGGGTAGGAGGTAACCGGAATAGAAATCTCGTTAAACTGTAAATTAAAAACATTAATAACTGTTACAAACTTCTAGAAATAAAGGTTTTAAAGAATTTGTCCTTTTTGATTATTTATAATTGAAATGAGGTGTAAGCCCTGCGCCTTTCAGAGGCAACTGTTGTAATTTCTTTTGCTATCGCCCAAAAATATGATGCAAAAAATGGGGCAACCTACAGTCGTGTTCAACTAGAACAAAAATAAGAGCTGAGCTGCAAAAGTACTATTGAACTATTGAAGTGACTAGTGAAAAATCGGCCCTAGGACAGCAAGCTATTTATTTCTAACTCTCTGAAGCAAATTGAAAAAATACAAGAAAATATAATCTTAATAAAATATCAAGAAATCGACAAAAAAAAATGTATAGCATATATACTAAAAACTCTAATATTCATAAAAAAAAAAGTTTAAAGAATTGATCTAAAAGAGATATTCGAAAATATATGTTTGAGTATAGAATACGGCTTGTTCCGTGAAAGACATTTCTCTCTAATCTGCAGTTCACTTAAGCTATCAAGTTTCTTACATAGAAAACGTTGTAGCACTTTACACAATCATACCGATGATATCGAGGTACATGAGCGTCGATATATGCACCGAAAATCACCTTGGTTCAATACTAAACTAACAGGGTGTGTCACAATACAGTAAATTATGAAATAGCATGCTCTATATATCAAAGCTACCCATCGCTTATTCTCCTTTCTAAAACAGAATTGTTCCTCTTATTTCGAAGGACTATATTGGCCCAAAAACTAATTATTATAAAATATAATAATGAAAGTACAATTATGTGAAGCGTTGTTTTCACGAAATAATAATATTAAAAGACATAGGAAGTTTTGTAATCCTTAGCAAATACATCACATTAGACGTAACCATTTTTAAGATAAATTGAATTTTCTTTGTTAATATTTTTCTAATATCAAACTGATGTACTATATTTTGAAATACCCTGTCTTACTAAAAAGTATATATGATTTTCCTCAAAAGAAAAGTACTTTAGAGAAACCGACAAAACAAGTTTCAGAAGTAATATACAAAATCTATGACAATGCAATTCTAAATCATTGTGAAGTAGTTTCACAAAAGTGTACCTGAGTATAAAATGTACCATAAAAGTGCATCACTTGCTTTTATATGTATTTCTAAAGTATCTCTTGGAAATAATGTTGTATTATATGTAGCCATTTACTATAAAAGAAGAAAATAGTAACTGTCGAATGTATAATTAATAAAAGATTTTTAAATATTTGAGAAAGTACAAAAGCGAAAAATTTACATGAAATCAAAAAACTTTCACATTATTTTATACACCCTCCCCCACTCTTCACAAATAAATCTGTGACCTATGTCGTCTACAACCCTCAGGCTTTCAATCATTAAAAACAAATAAGACTTTTATCTTAAAAGTAATACCAATAAAAAAACAAAAAATAAATAATAATAAACACGAAAATAACACTCATAATAAACTAGCGTAAAAAAGTATGAATTTTATTTGTATGTTTTATTTCGTTTGAGTTTATATCTGATATTACAATTCGCAATGCCTCTTGGCTAAGAACAGAATATTCCCATTAAGATTTGACAGTTTTATAGATACCATTGTACCATTTGCACCGACTTTTTATACATATTTTATTTTTTTATATACTACATACCTCTTCTATCTCTTGTACGTTTGTACCTTAAGTTTATCGTATTTGAAATCTTTAATTTCCCTTTAGCACTGAAAGAAGAATGTTGTAAACAATTTAGGAATATCGGATAATAAGGTTTACTTATATACATATAAGTATATAAACCGTTTATTTTGAAAGGAGAGCAAATTCTAAACAAGGTTTCTAGAGAGCAAAAAATAAAGTTAATGTATTGAAATAATTCAGAAAAAGTTAATATATATCAAACATAACAAAATAGTTTAACACGCAGCACCATCTATTGAGAATCCTATAATGCAAATCTACTCACACTAGATGCCGTTGTCCAATATATAACTACAAAAACTCATTTCAAAAAATAGGTACAATACAATTTTTAAAATCTATATGATTTTGTACCATACAAATGCATATAAAAGTAATCTATAATACGATTATATTCCACGGTATATCCACACAAGTTTTGTGGAACCTGTAAAATACGATAAGAAATTTTAGATACTGCTATCAGTATCGCATTATCACCCTTGTGACTCTTTAGCAATGATAAAAGAAACTCACCCCTACATAAATACTTGAATATCTAATATAACATAATACACGTTCATCTTATATATCACAGGAAATCAGCTGAAGAAGAATTAGGTACAAATAGATAACAACAAAAACCACACAAATAATAAAATATAAATATAGAAAAGTAGACTATCAATTATAATATACTTAAGATATAATTATTTAACATATAATACAATAGCTAGAACGCAAAAGAATCGCGAAAGACTGTGCTTGTATTTGCAGGAAATATTATACTAAATTATTTAATATAAATACTTAAGGATTTAATGTCTAATAATAATTTTTAAAAATCTTACCTTTCAGGAAGAGCAGCGTTGTTGTCAACTACCGGAAACCACTTTCACAAGAATCACAACACTTTCTTTACACATTTATATTAATTATAACAACGCTAACTCTTGTACAACAAGTGGATTGTATTAAACGAAAACGCATTGCATGAAATATCTAAGAGTATATGTAAAATAAAATAGATAGTTCCTTGAAATCCTAATTTTAAATATAATAATAGAAATCTTGTAAAAAATATATTTTAATATAATATTTAAAATAATTTTAGTTTTAAAACATTAAATATAGCCCATGAACGTCCGATCGTGCCGAGACTCAACTACAAACTAAATGCACACTGATAGTACAAGCAACTAGTGTTAACAAAGAAATAACCTTGAATTTAATTAGTTTTTTTCAATACAAAAGACTTAAATACAATGTACAATAACAAACAAGTTAGAACTCGCAAAAACTGAATAGCTTGAGGACCGGCTAGCACACTGCAAATGTAATTAAATGAATTCAATACACATTTTAAATTGTTAGAAGCTCTATTCGATATATTTTAGATATTGTTCATATATTATACATTTTTATATAGGTTTATTTCAATTTTTTGGTCCTTAATTTCTTTTTTAACTTCTTTTAATTAATTATTTTATTTATGTTAACAATGCATATTATTTATTTATTTATTATTTTATATATCATCTAATTAGAAATTGTACAAAATTTGAAATTATATTAACTTTTGTAATCACATTGTTGAATTACAATTTAAATATTACTTTTATAAAACGATGCAATGTTTAAATGATATGGTTAATTTATCATATGAAAATTAAAAATAGAATATATGATAAATGATGAATGTGTTGTGAACTATTCCTAATTGTAATTATAAATCTTTGGTATTTAATAATCTATCATTTTATATTAGAAATTTTCAATATTAAGATTTATGAATATAAGCAAAACTAATAAAGAAATCAGAAGAAGGTGAAGAAATCTAAATTTAAAAAAAACATCTAAGAAGATAGGATGAAGTACATAAAATTTGAACAGGAGCGAGAAAAATAATGGCTCCAGTAACTACATTCGAAGATATATAAAGACATCACATACTCCAATAATTAGAGATAGAATTATAGGAGTATATGTTATCATAATAAAGTCAGTTCTGTTGTTCTGTAAGACCAACATTTTAACTAGTAAGACAAGTAACAAGAGAACATTGGCATATGTAAAGCAACCTAATTAATGACATTTAATCAACAGTCGGTACCTATTTAAAAATAAATAGAAACTGATTAATGGTATAACACCAAAGTTAAGAGAAAAATGGGAAAGAGTTTACAAGAAAGTTCTTTCTTTCGATATTCACTGTGACAAGTAGCGGATTTATAATGGGATTACTACTAGATCCAAAATTTAAACTATGAAAACCTGTTTTAAGAAGTATAAATTCTTACTAAAGATTGAATCCTGGCTATATTGACTTGATATAATGATTTTCAATTTATAATTAACAATTATTTTAATAATTTATTACAGTTTGAAGCTAACTTATATTTGTAATGGAAATTTTAAACATTTGTAATACACAAGTTATATTTGAGGTTAATACGACAGTATGTATCTAATTGAAATATTTTTAATTTAGACAATTTAAAAATCAATAAAACCTGAATTATGGTACAACACTAATGTTAAGACAAAAATGGATTACAAGAATGTTCTTTCTTTCGATAATTACTGTGAAAAGTAATGGTTTTATAATGACGTCACAACTACGACTTAAAATTTGCACCAAGAAAATCTGTTTCAAAAAATAAAAATTCTTACTAATTATTGAATCCTGGATATATTGACTTGAAATAATACTTTTGAAATCTCTAATTTATAAATATCAATTATTTTAATAATTTATTGCAGTTTCCAAGCTATTTTATATTTGTAATGCAAATTTGAAACGTTTGTATTACGTAACCTATATTTAACGTTACTACTGCGCATATAATATATGCAAAAAATTAAAATATATTACAATCAGACCATTAAAAAGTAATTTACAATTCCATTATGCAATCATATTATTAATATCTAATAATTAAAAGTTTACTCACAATATTTTATTTATATTTAATTCTTTAATTCACTAGCAAGCAATTAGATGCTGCACTTACAAAGCCCGACGCCATACTGATTGTTTAAATAATTAATTTTTATGATTTCAAGCCTAACCTCAAACATAAATTATTTTTCAGAAATTTATAAAAATTCTATTTGTAAGACAAATAAGAGATACTTAGTACTTTTCGTATGGTAATGTAATGTAATCATATAAATATAATGAGCACTTTTCAATTTAATGTTTTATCTATAAAAGTCCTGAACTAGTTTAATTAATTTTCTTTTTAGAAGATTATACATATGTATACATTTCTTAGAAAGTCTATGAAGTGATTTAAGATTATAGTACAATGTATGTTTGAAATCCTTAGCTTCATTTAGCTTAGCGATAGATATGTAAAATGAAATTGAAAAAATAATATAGACTAATGAAGGCACAAGGTAGATTTTGCAAAATAAGAATTAAGATGTAGTAAATTTATGTTAGAACAATAGAATCATTTCATCATAATTCTGGGAAGCATTCAGACGCTTATTATATATTAAGGTGTCCCAAGAGTAATGACAATCGCACACTGAAGACACGACTATATATACATTAAGTGAATAAATATTCTTAAAATGTATCAACGATATAGTTTGATACATAATTGATAAGAACAGGTATCTGTAACAATAGATAATACAGTGCTTTATGGAATAACTAAAGAAATAGGATATGTTCAACCCAATTACTATGATAAAACTGTCTTAAAATCTAGCTTATATCCAATAAAAGCATTGTTAGAAAAAATATTATACTATGAAAACATTGCACAAAATCTATTATTTCGTTATATATGTATATCTAAATAGTAATAAGAGCTAACATTAAAATAATAATAAGCATATCGTTCCCTATTTTATACAAATTTACATAAAAAGTTTTTATGACTACCTTGACATCAATGATATAAATCAGATATATGTACCTTTTTTTTTGTATATAATGTGGCTTATATACAAACAGAGTTTTACAATTCACATAAATATGTTACAGTTATTACAATGTTGCTCGCGCTGAGGAAGTGTAGATATTGATGTTTACTTCAAACAGAAATATATATTATTATAACATAAAATATATATTTTAATAATATGTATACTCTGAAGAAGAAGTTTTAAAATCTTAACGATTCAACTTTTGTTCGTTTACTCTTACAGTAATATATGGATTACAATCATTTGAAATAGGTATCAATAATATAAACATTTTTATTATTAAATAATTCTATAATAATATTTAATATATTAGTTATTTGATATTATCACTCTGCGATTAGAATAGTTAACTGATTAAATAATTAAACATATATTTACATTTATTGTCGGTGCGTTATTTATAGTATTAATTCTATTATATACTATAGATATAATTTTTGATTGTTTATACCCATGTTAAAATAACAAACAATTTTAAAAATAAAAAAATAGCTAGGGATATTTTTTCCAGTTGTTTTGCAGTGATGGGGGGAAATCATTTTTACTTTTTACAAGTTAGCTAATTCAAATTAACATCAACATTTATAAAACAATCAATAATTATATCTATTGTCGCTGTATACATACTTGACTATATTTTATATATAAAATTTTAATTTTTTGATTGTGCATTCGCAATTATATATCTCTTAATTCATATCAGGCTTATATCCAAGGTTCTTTCTTTGTAAAAATAAATGAATTTCTCGGAAGTTAGGTCTATCTGATTCATTACGCTGCCAGCACTCACACATCAAATCATATATTTCTTTCGGGCAGTTTATTGGCAGAGGCAGTAACACCTGAAAGAAAATTATTAGTGATTGTTTTTCAAAAATACAACAGTAAACCACATGCATTCCAAAAACTTAAACCTGCTTTGCAAGGATGAAAACGTTTACTCACTTCTGTGCTGATAGCCTGTTTAAACATATGACCCTGAGAGGACATAATTGTAAATACTTTTGCCTATTTTTGTACCTCACCTTTAACCTTTAAATCAAAATGAACTCCAAAAATAGCTTGTGCATATCTCTTCCTAAATTAACTAACAATATTTTTTCCATCAAGGGGGTACTTTAAATTATTTGAAGATCTGTCTTGTTACGTAGATAAAAGAATAAATTTATGTATATTATTTAAATAAAATTAAAATCATTTACATATTTATTGTCATCTTGATAAAAATGTCCAACATTTTCTATAACTTTTTCATCACTTAGATCTTCGTAAGGTTGTTCTCTGGCAAAGGTTAGAATCTCCCATAGGGTGACAGCAAATGCCCAGACGTCACTCTTTGTAGAAAACTTTCCCTGTGAAAATATATAAGAGATAATGTTATTACATGTGTTCCTTATTGAAACAAATTGGTTTTATATATAAACAATAGATATAAGTATATCCATACCAGTAATATGCTCTCCCAGGCCATCCACCGAACTGGAAGCGGTAAAGAGGATCGTCCTAGACCTTCCAGACGACAATAATCTGCGGAGTATGCTCCTCTACTCATTCCCAAATCACCAACTTTAACCTCGTAGCCAGTGCCAACCAAACAATTTCTGAAATGATTCAAGAAAAATTAGTTCCATCTCCCATTACGATAGCAATATATTTAAATTAATTATTACTTAATTATCTATGTTTATAAATATTGTAGTAGTAAATCAGTTTCTTAAAACAAAGATAGTAAAGTTGACAATTTATAGCGATAGTTGAGACAGCTGTAATTACAAATCCGTAAGTACATAGACCCTGGTTCGCGCTTGGTAAATAATTTCAAGTTATATTAGGATAAGACCCAGTTATTTTAATTGAATTTCAATAATTAAAACGTGTTGAAGTTTAATTAAAATTAGTATTATAAATATAAGAAAAGGAAACGAAATTAATTCGTTACTGAAACTACTAAAAATAACTTAGTTTAGTTAGATAAGAAGTATATTATTGCAGATGCAAGCGTAACTGCTAGAGATAATACAAACAAATGATTGTGTAGAAGGAAGAGTTTAAATTTAAAAGACAAACTTAATTAGTGTAGTTTAAGTTGCATACTGCAGGGGCAATAATCTTAAGGTTGATGTGCAATATTTATCCAAAGGTTTCTTTGCGTATGAAAAGTAGGAATAGAACGACTTACAGCTCGGTAAGCAAAAACTTTAGTCCAAGTTTGTAGCAGCAGAGTCGTTACACATACAAAAACAATATTTTTAGAAAATATACCGTTTAGTTTTACTTTTTAAAAATAAATGACTGTTGTAACATCAAATGTAAACTCTCCGTGCAATCGACTCGAACTTTTATAATTGTTTAGTATTTTATCTAGACACTAAAATACTGTCAAAATAATTAATGTTATAAAATGTCCTACGATAATTAATTTCAGGCTAAAAATACAAGAATAAATCAAAATATTAGAACGATTTTAAAATGAAATTAATAAATTTATGTTTATAACAGAAAATAAAAGTATCATAATAAAGTTTAAGTGTATTTATAAGGGCTAAAAAATAAACTTTCAATGCAAAATACGTATAAACGAAAGTATGGTATAATACATTAAATAATATAGTAACTTATATATTTATACATTATATAATACATTTCAGGTCACATCTGTTTCTCCAAACATTTCAAAACTGTAAGAAACAAGTTTTAAGCTTATAACATAAGTTGTAGGACTTAATTAAAATCAGACACGGGGTCATATCAAGCTACCCTTACTCCTGAATTATATACCACCCTTTTTACCTCCCTTTGTTTTATAGAAATCACCACCCTCATACTCAAACCAACGAAGAATACTAATAAGGGTGTAACGTCGAGAAATATCCAAAACTTTCTCGACCTTCGACATCGATTTCAGACGTACTTGTGGATAATAATCATTAACATATTTTGTTTTATTAATATACTATTGATTGTTGCAATTAGTGTACTAACCTCATCCAATATTAAAATAGTTTAAGAGTAATCGATGTTTATTTATTCTCGATTAAACACCACTACCGAAAAATCTCGAGACGTATTTGTTATACTTGAAATATCTTCATTGCGTCGTTATATTTACGGAGATTAATATAAATGGTTTCACAATTATTTTAAATGAATAAAAAAAAACAAAATCGAAATGTCTGCAGCGGACTTTATATTAATTATCATGTTAATTTTGTTTTTAATTAACAAAAAATTGAGTCACGTCTGGTTTTCTATAAAAGTTATTTATCGATAACTAAACGATCATAATTCTGTGGCTATTAAAAATATTTGTATATTAATTTCAGAACAGATCGTTTCAGAACATCAGTTTCATCGACGAAACCATTTTACTATGTTAACATGTCTCAGCATGTTTGCAAGTTTCTTCATTAGATTAATTATTGCAAGTGTAATAACATGAAGTAAATTACTGTTAATTTTATTAACTGCAGCTTATATCACTAGAGGGAGTATATAGTTGTAAACTTACCTTGTGGCCAAGTCGCGGTGTATAAAGTTCAGACTCTCTAGATATTTCATTCCAGATGCAATCTGCGTTGCCATGAATATAAGGCATCCATAACTGTAATGACAAATTATAGTCTATGTTACTTGCTTTTCAGAGAAATAAATTAATTGCAACTTTAGTTACTGTTGCACAAATAATTAATATATCTTAAGTAATCTATTTTACTGGTTTGTTTAGATATGTATATATGTACATCTAGTGCAGTCAAATATTGATTGAATATACATAAAATAAATATAATACCTAAGTGTTTTTCCATTAACAGGCATAGGAGAGGCAGTTTCTGCAATATGATCTTGTAGAAATTGATTTAAATCACCGTAACCTAAATATTCAAACACAACACAAATGGGCTCGTCATTTAGACAAGCACCTATCACTTGAACAATGTTAGCATCCCTTAACTTAGCTAGAACCTTAGCTTCTTGTGTAAACTCAAGTTTAGAAGTTTCAGAAGCGTTTAACCTCAAAGTTTTAACAGCAACAATATCATTACAACACTTCTGATTTGGTAATTTCACTTCACATAAATGCACTTCTCCAAATAGTCCATCCCCTAATTTTTTAACAATTTGTAAATGTTCCCTTGGGAACTCTTTAACAGTTTGATACATTTCTTCTTCGTATTCTTCTTCTGTTGTTATTAAATCTATTCCAGGACTAACTGGTAAACTATAAGGGTTTGAACTACCCTTTGAACTGTTTTGACTTCCTAAAGATTGATTTTGATCTAAACTGTTTAATGGTGGTGGTGGAATTGTTGGGGGATTTATAATTGGTGATGCTGCATAGTATTTCTCTGGGGGTGGTGGTACTGGGGGAGGTTTAGGGAAGAAATTGTGAAGTGGTGGAAGTGGACGCGCAGGTGTTGCTGGCGATATTGCATACAGTGGGCCGTTGCAGCTGGATATGTGAGGTATGGCATATTCCTGGCAAACAATATCCGGAACATCTGCAAAGACAAATTGCAATAAATATGATATATATAAAATTATTTTTAAATACTAAGAGAACTAGTTATCTTGAAATTAATTAATGTGTCAGGGATTGCAGAATTACAACAGAAACAAATACTTTTCAGGAAGTGTTCCAACACGAAGTATCTGTTGCTACAATTTAAAAATTTAATATATCATTCTTCACAAGTGCCTTGCAGGCATGTCTACAGATATATATGTCCTTAAAAACACATCAGATATTATAGTAATAAATATTTAACTATGCGCAACGACTGCAATAAATGTTTAACTCAATTTCAACCACAAATGTGAAACATTTTGACTTTTTTTTTATAAGGAAGTCGTTTAACTTTATCTCTTAGCGTAAACATATTTTTTTATTGATATGGATTTAGATCTCATATGAGATCACATTTTCATGACTTTTTTCATACTATTTCTATGCGGAATTAGACAGTACCAGTCTTGACATGTCAAATACACAACATTTCGCATTCAAAATGTAATATAAAAACGATATATTGCTCTATAAAATTTATATTTGATACACTGTATTATTTCAAGACTTTACAGGGGCTATAATAAGTTCTCCTACAACGTACACTGTTAATTTTAATTATAATATATTATGTAGTAGTCGATTAGGTTTTAAAAAGAAAAAATGTTAGAAAATACTTTGCTTCTTTTCTCAAATTAATTATGTTTTACATTCTTACAACTTTTCTTCATTCCAACTAAACATTTTATTAGTGCAATTACTTTTAGCAATAACTAAAATAGTTTTAACAGTGTATTTCAGACAGACACGCCGCGACCGTGGTGGATAAGAACCCGGTCCAGCCACTTACGCAATGATCTGTTTCGCACTAACAAAAGCACGTTCGCATCAATAAAAAAAACATCAGGGTAGTTTTTTTATTCACTTAACATTGCAAATATAAAACTGTAGGTTGGTTGAAACATTGGAACGTGGCAGAACGTTATTGACCAATTGATCAAGCTCACGTTTTTGTGTATACGAGTATAGATCTTGGGCCAATCACAGACGAGAAAGTAGCAACTATAAAATATTTATAGGTTTCTGATAACAGTATAACTTTCAATTTAGTCTACGGGATTTGTTTAATGATTTAAAAACTTTAAAGTTCTATCTCTATTTGTATATATTTACCTGTGTAGTCTGGACTTTGATGTCGTTGCATAATATCTGACCCTCGTCTGATATGACCTCCATGGTGACCTGATTGCGGCGTAGTATACATATTTAAGTGATTGAACGGTTCGTGGTACAGTGCTGCACTCTTTGTGTCAATAGTTGCAGTGTCGCCATCTTGATCTTCGTTGTGGTGATGATCCGTGTCCACTGAAGAAACCTGACCGTAGAGATGACCTTGGCCGTTAGCATGATGGACATTTACGCGCATCTGTAGATCCTAATATATCAGGAGCATGCAGGATGCAATTTAACCATGCAAGGAAAGATAAAAGCAGGAACCAAGGATTACATTAATGGAAGATGATTTGTTCATCGTGAAAGATAAGTGGAAATATTTTTTTTACAAAATATCACATGGGGTTTTAAGGTTATGTTAGTGGAAGATGAGTGAATTAGTATAAAGAAAAAAAATAAGTATTAAAACCAATGCATAACTGCCAAATATGTAAGAAAATTGTCTAGTCCGATTGTGTTATAAGAATGCACTACAGAGGTTTTAACGTATATAATAATATCGTTCCAACTAAAAAGAATTATGGTAAGATAGCGCATTCTTATAACTTATCACTCTTATCTGGTATATAGTGTAGTGGTTTGCATGCTACAATAAATAAAACATAATCTTGTGTTATATTAATTCCAATCTAATGTATTTAACGCTAATACAAACCTACAATTGGTATTCAAAATTACCGATTTTTAAGTCGTCTAGTTTTTATGGTAAAAGCAAAAAACTTTTACCATCACAAGTGCTTAAAGAAAAGCCGTCAATTGTAATGTTTTTGTAAATTGGATTTATAACCGTAAAGCTAGTAACTTGAAACCGAAAAACAGTAACATTAAGATAAAGAAGCAGCTAAATTTCAAAACATAAAAAGACAACTGCAAACGAGTAAAGACGACTAAAGTTAAGAAGATAAGAATCTTATCTTTGGAGAGTTCTAAAAATGTGCAACTTAATTTAGCTTAACTGCACATGTTCCTCTAATGGTTACTGTAGATATACAAGTATTTATATATTGTCGCATAGATAAAAAAAGCCACTTGAATATGTGTTCATGTCGTCAAGAGTTCAAAGATATCTGTGCGATCTAAGTTCACGAAAAAAAGTGTTCAACAAACAATGTGAACATTGCCGTCGTTGTAAACGTATATCTGTGTCTACCATCAGTGTTATTAATAGATAATTTTAGGTTTTTGTTTAATAAAATAAAATAATTATTAAGTACAGTGAATATGCTAATTTCGACCGTTTTAATATAATAAAAGAAACTGCGTGCAGAGAAATGAATAAATTCAAAAGTTGAATGGAAAGTTGAACGTCTTCAAAAATTGGGCTTTACCTATTTGTAGGATTATCATCAAAGAAAACAAAGCGTTGGAAATGAAAATAAATAAAGCAATCATACAAAAATATTGGCATGTGTCTGTCACCTTCATATTAATAGTGACTCTCTTATCTCCGAATCCAGGTGGTAAGTTACTATGTCCTGGTGTACCACGTAATCTCCGATTTCTCACGACTATGAACAATATAGCACCTGTCAAACACAATATAACGGATGTCAAAACTCCGATCACAAGTCCTATGTACTGCTTTGGCTCGGAAGGGTCTTTGTTTTTTGGTGGTGGAACTATAAGATATAAAAAATTATTGATTAATTACAAGATTCAGTAAATTATACAATCTGGATGAAATTATACACAAAATATTGATTTCTTGTGAAGTATTTTGTATATTAACCTGCTGGCGCTTGCCCTTGATGTTGAACTCCTCGATCCTGACCTTTACTTGGAGTTGTCTGGACTTCATCTCGCTGGAGAGGATACTCTTTGACTGACGTATCTTGAGGGAGCATCGGAGGAAGATCGTCTTGGTTGAATGTTTCTTCTTCAGTAAAGTTACCAAACACGACATCTGAAAATATTATACGACGTATATATTAAATATGTTGTAACATTGACAGCCGTATAATACAGTTATAATAACTTGGTTTGAAATTGTGTACCGATTATCAATAAATGATCAACAAATCGTTGCATCGTAATTCCGCAATATTTTACTAAAATTCTATACAATTTAATTACTACTGAATAGTTTACATATTGTGTTCAAATAGTTGAAATTAACGTAGTGCTTCCATCCCAAAATCCAGAGATTAGTTTGTTGTTTTGGCTACCAAAATAAATTTCCAAATACAACATCAAACAATTGTTAAATCGTAGTTACGAGAGTCAAATTATTTATTCTGTTCCGATGGTTGATTAATTAACTAATTGTTTGTACGTTGTTCATCATATTACTTGCAAAATGGTGCACATTGTATAAGAATGGTTCTAAAACTGTGAATACAATTATGACATTGAAATAATAGGAGTTATTATGTTTCTAGTAGCAAAGTATCCCATTCATATCTCGGTCGATACTTCTGGACGTGGACCTGATGCTGGACACGAATGCTGTTTACACACGATGTTTTTTTAGGTTACTCTGCGGTCGACAGGTTGATTTACTAAACCCTGAGATTAATGGTAGCATTGCCTTCTCATTTGGAAAATAATTATTTAAGTAGTCGATAGTAAAACACTATGTTTCTATTCGTTTTAGTAACTGTAAACGATTGCATTTTAAAAAATACTACGTTACACAATACTTGGAATTATGTAAACAATCTGTTTTAACATTTTCTTTCTGTATTTTGCATCTCACTTTCAAGAATTAATATTACAGACTTGAAATTGACAGCCTCCTTTAAAAGGAATGTACGCCAAGTCACAAGGAATATTCCAGTAACCAAACAAACCGTTTATTAGCGGTTCTAAGAGTTTCTCTTCCTCTGTGAATTATTTAAGCCTTTTGTACAATAAATACAATTAAGACAATAGGTTTACTAGTAAATATAATTGTGCTATATTTCTTTGATAATTACGAATATATTTATTAAGTAAATTAGTTATTTTAGGGGTACAAATTAATTAATTAGGGGTTGAATACCAAGGGGATTCGTATTGTACACAGGTATTTGTTGTACATTCTATGGGGATGAGGTATTTGAGCTTCTCTCTGTAACCGATAGGACTTCCTATTATGGTATGACAGACTGACAAACTGACGTATGAGATTACTGCTTGATGGAACATGATTATAATCACTGCAAATGTATTTGTATATATATATTAAATTAAAAGTTTACATTCTTTAAAGCTTGGCTAGAATCATAATGTTGCAATACTACACCAAGTATATTTTAGAAATTTTGTTCATAATTTTATTGAACACTTTCAGACTACACCCGTCATAATGCAAGGAATGAATCATACTCCTTATTATAAAATTTATAGCATTGAATGTTTTGAATTTACATAAGTAATAAATACGCGATACATATTCAGCAATTTGCTTGTAGTTGTATCAAGAAGTTGCGTGTTCGTGTTCTTGTTGTGTTGTTAAAATAACGAAACAAATACAACGACAAGTAAAACATTGAATCAAATACAAACAATACTTGTACATAACCTTAAAAAAAAAGTTTATAACTCAAGAGTAAAAAAAAAAACGTTGAAGAATATTAAAAAGACTAAGACATTTAAAAAAAATAAAGTTAAAATGTTGGGTATAGATATAGAAATATATTTGTAAAATGTAAATTAATTATTGTTTGTGACGGCTTGTTAAATTAGTCCGCTCCGTTTAATAAAATATACATAAATTAAACTTATACAGTGTGGAGCTTCTGTGCTTGTACAGAAGTGTTTAAAATTCATCGCAAGTTCTTAGGGAGGTTTTAAAATACTAATACAAATGATTATACTACGACTATACTTAATTAAAAATGCTAAATATTTCCTTTCGTTTATGTTTCTAACGATTTTATTATTGCAAGAAAAATATTTGCTCCAAAAGATGCAAATGTACCCTTTTCCCAGTGGCAACTCTGGACAAATGAAATTTTCACAAGTTTAAAAATATCTTTTCAAAAGTAATTACACAAACATCTCAAACATGTGTTAATAATATTAAAATAATTAAAAAGCAATGACAATATATATAAATTAATTTAATTATGTACATAAAATTCGCAACCAATCATAACTAATTCATAGAACCTGTCTAAAACAAAATGTAGTACAGATTAAAGTGTACAGTTATAGCTTCTTTATTTTGGTGCTTCGGGAGACTGTGAGCCGGATAGTCGTACGAACGTGAAAGCGCAGCTCTGCTTTAATTAAATCTGAATTATCCCACTCATAACTCTCTCAGAGTACTTCAAAGGATTCGCACATTTCCTGAGCGTTATTTTGACAATTAAAACAATTTTGCCACCACATATATTACAGGACAAGACTTTTAATGCATGTTCTTTTTTAATTTACATTTTTTCAACTCTTCCGCTGATATATTAGTTCATTTTTTATGAAAGAAGTTCACTATTCACTTTCACTATTAATATAAATATAAATAACTAACATCTTTTAAGGATGCAGGAAAATTAAGTAGGTTACCACTCTTACATGTAAAAATATATTTATTAAATAGAATACGTGACTTACTTGAATCAAAAGACACTTCGCTCAGCATGATCCATCGGCTTGCAAAATACAGGTGCAGGCGTATAAATCTGCCTACACGGTGATGCAATTTAATTGTAACTTCCCTTGCCGATTCTAGCGCAGCATCCGGCATGTAAGAGTACTGCACCGGTTGTCCCCCAAACTGATGCCCTCCAATGCTGAAGAATACTTTAGCATGACCAAAAACCTGAAAGTCAAATTGATTTCAAACTTCCACACATGTATAAACAAACTTATAACCATCAAATACAAGATTAAATTATTCAAAAAATAAATACAATACATTTACGACAAGAAACATGTTATATAAGTAACACAAAGTTCATATATATATAAAATTACGTTAGCAAAGTGCAAATATTACAAAGCCGTTGGTACCAGTTAATGTTGTATGAGTAATATCTCTACAAAATGGATCCTCAACTCAAGATGGCTTCCCACAAGCACAAACGTAATATATTCAAATTTCAAGTAAGTGTTTTAACTTTATTTAGTTCTTTTTTATGTAGAATATGTTCATGTTAAAGGCGAGGTAAAAATACCGCCTAATTTCAGTTTTTAACGCCCCATTAAAGGCTTTAAGTGAAGTACACATATTTCAGATTGATCTTAGAAGCTCTTCAAGCTGTTATATAAAAGCTTCGGGTATTTGTTTATAAAATATATTCAACACAAAGCTTTTACAAAAATATGTAAAGTATAAAAAATGATAATAGACTTTTAAAAGTGTTATGACCTGTGTGGTAAAAGTCTTTAGAAATTGATTGGAAGTTATTGAGCTTTGAGCTTTAACTATACTCAAAAGCTAATATATTAACTCAGAGTAATTACTGTCTGAAAATACCCCCACACTCAAGCTAGGAGTTTAGCTAAATAATATGAGTTAAGATCCATAAAACAATCGTTTCGTATTTTTCTACAAACTTTAAATAGAGTGCTATTATCAATGGCTTTAGTTTAAATAAAAACTATTTATTTCTATAGCAATACTTTTAAAACATTTACACGTTGCAATAAAGAAAGTTCCGATCGTTTAAAATCAAAACAGATCGTAGTTCGTTCTTATTAAACAACTACAACGCTTACAGCTTCTACTTTGATTTTAAAGTAATTGGCGTCTACCTAAAAGTTCTTCAAAAAACATGAAACAGTCTGTTGAGTCTAAGAGTCTACAATCCTGAGATAATAGACTAAAAGAAAACAAAGAAAATACAACATAGCGCTGTAAGATGGGGAAAATGTTGTGATAAGAATTAATTATGTTTATAATAAAAAAACAATGTTTATATAATTAAAATTTTTGTATTGTGCACAGGAAATTAAATAAAAGAATGTTAGAAGAACGTATAACGTCGTTATTTGCTTAAACATAATAAGAAGCTACGTTGAATAAACGTCTCCGACGAATGAAAAATAATTGTATGTAGCTAGGGTTTAAATATTTAGGTATAGTCAGTGGCGTAGCGAGACTAATGGAAAATTATGGGCACTAAAGAGGAGGATCATTTTTTAGCTTTCAAGCGGAATCAATTGCAAATCCAAAAAAATGATTTCATATAATTTGATACATACCCGTAAAGTAGAGACAGAAAAGAGAATTTCACTGACCTGAACATCTTTGCTAAACATGTTATTTGCTTGCAGAAGAATAGCTGAGAAGTTTCTCACTTTATCAAACTCGAACATGATTTCAACCGGTCTCCCATTCATGGTGGGGGTGTCGTTTCTCCATCCCACCCATTCATAACCTGTAAATAAAAGAATAAAATAAAAAAGAATAAAGTGGCTTTAGGACAAACACTATATCATATACAATTATGTAAATTAAATGATCTGCTGATATGGTTTAACAAAGAGCACGGACACGGGGCCTAAAGGCACGAGAAAAAACCTACACAATTATCATATTCTTTGCAATGATGCTTTATCTGCGAAGGTGCAGACACTAATTTGTATATTTATATTAAGAAGCCCATATACAAACCCTTTAAACATAAAACATATTCTCCGTTTTTTAATTGGTTTGACTTCTTAGACAAAATCTTTACTAAGCAGTAAACATGAAAGTATATAAAACAGATAAATAATATGTAAATGCTACATATTGTTTTTTATACATATTGAATAACAACAAATATTTACATTTTTTGATATCGTATGTATATTGTAATTTATTTTTCATTTGTTCATAAATACAAAATCAATAAAAAATAAAATAGTTATTATTTCGAATTGAACTACATAAATACTAAAATAAAAAGAGATACCAATCAATATTGAGCTTCAATTCTATTTATAAAACAGAACACAACTTTCCAGTTGCTAGGGGATGAAATGGTTATAATATATTAGGGAAACTTTTCGACTTAAATGAATTTAAAATATTAATTTATTCTTCTAATTTCTTTATTTCATTAATTAATTAATTGTAATCAAGTTAAGATGCTCCTTATTTGTGTATTTTGTTAATTACATTTTTTAATGAACTGTTTTGTAAGAGTATATAATACATGCTTAAAGTTGAGGTATTACAAGTGTCAATATTATTAAAAAGTATATTGATTTATACACGTTAGACAACGTGAAAAAGACAAAGAAAAATAAGGCGTATTTTGTTAAGAGAGTTTACAGTACCTGTGTGTTGTTCTCTTAAAATATTCATCCCATAAAATAAATAATACGAAATCAGAATATCTAAAGCGGAAAACAATATTTCACAATCAGCAAGAACACCACACCCTCCCCCACCCCGCACCTCTAAAATAAATCAACGTATTTCGATACACATTTTTGTTACAATTTGACAGGGTGCCATTTGTACCAATTTAGAAAAATACGAGCGTACGCCGAACCACATACTATCAGTGTATGGTATTCCACAAATATATTTGAGCATACACATATTATATTTATATACCAAAAGCTGATATTCTTATATATAAATTTACGATTCTTTTGGGACTATAATAGATGCCTTGGGGTTATTTCAAATACAACAAGAAAAAATTGTGAATATATCACCATATAAGATAGCGTTAAAGAATGTAGCTCTTCTGCGAGAGAAGAAAATAAAGAAAAATTGACTTACAGATAGATTAATCGACTCAATCATGTATCTTGAAGAAAAATTTAAAGGTTGTTTTTATTTATTGAAGAGCTATCACTATAAGTAATGGAGGACGAATATTTTGCATACAAAAGGATAGACCCTTTCCACACATATACGTACAATTGTGAGTGTATGTGTAAATACATAACAATAATTAATGTGAATGTGCTAATAACTTACTTGTTTTATAAATTTATCAATCCCCAAAAGATTTCCAGCGGACTTAACGTGGAGTCTCTTAGGAGTAGGACAGAGGGGGAGGGATTTACTAGTGCCCTGCTTTACCGACTTACAAGCATAATGTAGGATATGGCTGGGGATGTGAAGAGGACTTTGTATTCAATCTTATATCTACAGTAATCTGTACTTATGTTTAGAACACCTGAGCCGTACCAAAATCTTGCTAGACATAATCCAGAAGAGAGAATCATAGCACAACAAATCTTTTATAGGATCTCCTTCTCTCCTTAATAAATACATACATACATACATACACATATATATATATATATATATATATATATATATATATATATATATATATATATATATATATATATATATATATATATATAAATTTTTTTGCAATATCTTAGAAATTAGTAAGTTTCAAAACAATGTAGCTATTTTTTGATAAATCCGCAGAATGTATGTAAAGGATTTTGAGCGTACGTTATCTCTATATGCTTTAATGTGGTTTTCTTCAAAATCTTCACCTAAGGAAGTTATTTAGCTTGCCTGAGGCTTACTAACAAAATATGTCAACTATATAAAAAGGAAGTTTACATTGTTTTACTCTTCTAAAGAATTTTCTTTTAATAAAAGAATTACATACATAAATTCTCGCGATTATATATGCGAGGAATACCTTTAACGCATAGTTTCTTAAGTTAATTTGTTAGAAAGTTTTGTGTTGTACCACGTAAGTAAACAAAGCCGTGGAAGGTGTGACTATTAATATGCCACGTCAACCAGATCGTAGACCTATGCTACGAGAATACACTTCCGTCACACTAGCAATACGTAGCTAGAAAATAACTAGTTGATTCAGTTGGATGCGTCGTAGTAGTGTTATTAACTCTAGGAATGTTGTAGCTATTGTACAAATTGATAAACTCATCAAATATTGATTATTAGTGTAATTCAAATATAGCAGAAGGTCGTCCGTGATAGCAGTCAACATCAGAAATCGACTGACGTTAAATAAACTGTTCTTAAAGAATCAATCAACAATTGCAACAATTGCATATTAACATTGTAGATGTAAAATAGATTTGACCATAACATATTGAAGATTCTATACACATACAAACCTATATCAAACTTCTATAAATAATCTTTTCAATGATTTTTTCCTGTCCGATAAAATATATATGCAAGTTATACATTTAACAGGAAATATACTTTTTTTTAGTGAAAGAAAAAGTGTAAAAGTCAGAGAAATATATTATAGCCTGTCTGAAAATATGATTTATGATCCAGTAAAAACTGTAAACGCGTTATATTTTCCAGGTGACAAAGTGTTCTACTTTAGTACACCTAATACAGGTAAAAGCATTTTGCAACCACAACTTATTTTTATTGTAAATGACGCATGAAGTACATTAATTGACAAAAATCATTTTAAATGGAAAAAAAACTTTATAAATGTCACGTTCTGAAGTTATAGTCATTTGTTATAGGATTCTATTACAGAAATTAACACAAAGAGTAGAGCTTTTTGTTAACGCGACACTTATGCTGTAGGGGAAGCTAACTGTTCATATTTTGGAGCTTCGACACCATAAAAACTGTCAATAAATATAGAAGATCGTCGGTGATAGTACTGTGCAATGGAAATAGGCTGACGTTAAATACATAAAACAAATAAGAAAACATCTTTTTAAGAAGTTTATTGATTAAGTAAATGCGCAAAAGAGTAAATCACTTTTTCAAAAAGCAGTAAAATAGGTTATGAGACGTTGTATTTATGCATGTGTATATTAGGTAACATTTTGACATAAAAAGTAACTTATTAGTAATTAAAACAGGATCTGTTTTTAATTTAAAAAGGCATTTGAATGTATTGTATCGTGTATAAATACGAGTAAATATTTATTTTTACTTGTTACATTTTAATACTTAATCTGACCAATTTCACTTCTAGTATAAAAACACAAAACATTATTATTAACACTCAATTTGAAGTCTCTCGTTTCTTTGCGTTAGACATGTTGAATATTTCTCTGTGTTAACAATGCCAGCCAGACTTTTATTTTCTATTACAGTCGAAATGTATTTAAGTCACAATTCTTTTCAATTTTCGTTTATATTTTCTTTTTCTTTTTTTTCTGCTGAAATAGCAGTAGCAGGTTTGTGGTTTATTTAACCAGTTTCCCACCCTCTGTACAAGGGTGTCTGGTTTATTATGCAAGGGTGCAACAACCCTCAAGATAGCGTCAAATAAATCCACTTCACTACAAACTGTCTATACAATTCTCTAGCGACATTATTTATAACAAATATTTCGCTACTTTTATTTAGATGTGAGACATTTTCAATTAGTTTTTCTTTTAGTTATTTTGTACCTTTTTATTAATGGAAATAAAGCAAGGAATTGTTCATCTTGGCAACATGGTCATTGGCAACTTGGCAGTATGTAATTGTATCCAGTCACAAGTTAAGCACATGTTGAGCTCAATTAATTTAATGCGAACGGTCTAGTACAAAATATATTTATTAAAAAAAGTTCCTTGTGTCAAATGGCGTGTTTATAATTTTTGATTCCATAAACATTTTTAAGATTTGCTATACTATTTCCATACTGCTTTTATATCATGACAACATTATTATTAGCTCCAACAACGAAAGAAAAAAAAAAAGAAAAACATGTTGTGATCTATTTTCTTTTTTACTGCTAACAACGCAGCACATTTTCCTTATATTTTATGTTTGTCATTTAAATATATATAGCCATAAAAATGACCAAACATGTAACAGCCAAAAAGTTACAACTATGAAAAACAACCATATGTTTTGTGTAGAACGAAAAAAAATTTGTAATAGTGAAAGAGGTAAAAAAAATACAATAGATAAAATGAAAAGGGAAAGTGAGTATAAAATATTTGTAATATAGAGGAAGAGTGTACATAACTTGACATCGGTTATGTGCGTGGAAAATTGATCAGTGTTGTATTTTAGAAAAGAAAATAAAAAAGTAAGTAGTACTTTAGCGGGTTCAATTCGAAACAAATGTAATTATATTCAATGCTTCTTAGATCAAAAACTGCAAGAAAATTAACATTATTTATCACTAATTCGTTCTCATAGGGAACAACTACGCCTGATTGATATGCAATTACAATAACTTTAGCATTTTGTACAGTTATACATTTACAAGCGGAAATTCATACCTGATAGTATCAGTAGTAATAAATTAATAAAAAAAAGTTGTAGCTCTAAACAAAAACAATTAATACTTTTATATTAATATATTAATTAATATATATATATATATATATATATATATATATATATATATATATATTATATGTATTTAGCAAAGTGATTAGAAAAGTACCGTAGAACCGCATAAAATTGTTTTCAAACTTCATAATTAAAATTCAGCTCTGGTGTAATAGAACAAACATATGTGTTCCACAAACCTATCTCATTTTTTCAATATATTCAACAATATCTAGCCACTATTTGTATCATGTAATATTACATTGTTCTTTGTTTGTTTGTGACCTTTATATTTCTACTAACAAAACGCATTTGACCAAATATCTTTATACTTCCTGTGAACTATCTTGACTAAATATAGACCAACATTTCAGGAATAGAGAACAAATCTATTACAAATTTATATAATCTTCAAGTAATAACAATCCATTTTGCTTTTATTCAAAGTTATCATCTCTTCTCGTAAATTGGAAAAAGGTCATGTAATTAAACTTGTTATTTGAGCTAAGGATCTTGCTTGAACTTGTATGAATTTTAACAGATGGTTGTATCAGAATGGGATATCAATTTCCTGCTTCTTTAGACCCAAGTTCATCATGACCGGTCATGATCTTTACAGGCAGTACAAAACTAGCAAACTACCGGTCTACGGCGGATGTCGATACTTTCTATAGAGTATACGATACGATTATTATATAGTACGATACAAAACACAGAAGCACCAACAATGATATGCCGAGAACGAAACAGGAACGGGAATGGGATCGGGATCGGGATCATTCCTTCAATATCACTATTTTGTTCGTAATATCCATATACGTATACAAGTGAATCTTACTTTGACCCTTGTAGTGTACACAAGGGAAATACCACCTCTAGCCTAAGGGCAGTTAGAAGAAAACCTTTAAGCCGAGGGTTTCCGACTAACCACGAAAAAATGACAGAGGAAATTGAAAGGAAGGGATAGTCATATACACTAGTGGTTTATATTAAACAAATTTCTTTTCAAAAATACAGGTAAATTCAATATTGGGTACACACAGAAAGAAAAGTTGACTTTTAAATTTGTATTTTATGTAATAGAATAATTAATGCCTTATGAATATGTCTTATTCATGGAGCAAGGAAGGGAACAGATGGATGGCAGAAATAATTAGAAGAAGGAAGGCTTAAGCTTTTTAAATCTTTTTAAGGCAGAAGAATGTAATGCCGAAAGTGAAGGGAAGAGGTGGATGGCGGAGATAGAGAAAAAAAAACTACGAAAGAGAAGGAATGGCAGAGTAGAAACAGGAGGGACAGTAGCAGGAGGAGCGAAGCAGTAGCAGTAGCAGTTTTGTTTTTATTTTTATAAGGAATTTTATATATTTTTCTTTTTTCGTTTGAAAAAAATGAGAATGTTTAGATTTAATAAGGATCAAAATTGAATTAAGCACAATGACATGTATATAAATGAGTTAAGGCACAAGAATGTAGTGCCACATGGCAAAAACATTAAAAATAAAATAATAAATAAATAAAATGTCTTATTCATAAACAAAAATACATCAACCTGGAATCAACGCTTTACGCTATCTGCCTCTATTCCGTTTATATCAAATAGGAAATAGGTTTTGACTATGTAGTAGAAGTAGGAGTATGTAAAAATGTTATTCAGAATAAATAAACTATATCAACACAACAAAAGATACACGCAAACTTACAAGACTGTTTGTTATCAGTACAATATATAAGAGTGAATGTTTCTGAAAATTGAAAACTAGAAAATAGCATGTCTACAACAAAAGCTTTGTGAGAGTTATTATATAGTACATGGTGTATTATAATAGAAAAAAAAAGAAACTGAAAAGTGTATATAGTATAGTATACAAAAAGAAAAAAAAAGTTATATGAAAAATATTATCATAGAATCGAAAAAATTGTATAATGAAATGTATTTCCACGAAAAAAGTTTCCACGTTGGTATATTGTGTAATGTTGGAGAGCTGTGTTTTGTGTTCAGTGTATAGGGAAATTAAAATCTTGATAACCCGTTGATTTATTACACGACACGTTACAAATATGATTACTTGAAACGCGTTCGAGTATCCCAGGATAAAATGTTGTGGATTAATTAAGTAAGGCTATAAGTCAATTGTTGCTATGAACACAGGGTTGCCAGTTTACAAATTTGGTAACAAACGAGACAGTAATATCACTACAAACAATTTTGATCGGAATCCAATTAGATCACTCTGAATGGTGATTGGAATCCTATTAGACATTAGTGAGACATTACATGAAGCTTTGGACAGCATGTCTCAACCGGTCGGAACGCTCCTGCCGTACCTCCTCTGATTGCCTTCCTAATACTTTCCAAACGACGTTTGCCGAGGTGCAAGTCGTGTTACTACCCAGTACTACCACATATGTTCTCCCGGACACTGCTTGACTACTGTCTAACCGCTCTCTGATACGAGATTGCTAAGATACGACAAATTGTTTGTAGGAATGATTATTATTTTTCTAATTACTTAGTTTAAATTGATTTGGTATTTAGTAGTTTTAATACTTAAATTGTTATTAGAATATTAATAACCGAGCCGCTATAGTCTAATATATTAATATATAAAATAGTTATAAAGGTATAATTGTACCCAAACTTGTTTTTAATAGCTTAATACGTAAAAGAACAATTCAATATAAAAACGTAATATAAGTTATAAAAGAAAACGGTGCCATTTGACTCAAAAATAAAATATATTTTAGTAAAATATTGAAATTGTGATGCATAAAAATTTCAATATAAAGTTTAATAAAATACAAGAATCAATAAAACTATAACAACTGTCCCCAACATCATAAATGTAAAACTTTGGCAACACCTTGGCAAAACAACCTGTACCTATCAGAGACACAAGTTTGACTAATATCGTTGGAATCGGAGTATAGTTACAACAAATAAAGTTTATCGGAGTGTTGAACTATAAGCGTACTCACAAAGTTAGAAAGCAATAAAAAACAAGTTCAATTTATAGTTTTTAGTAACTATTTCAGATATTTAAACTATTTAAGCTTAGAAAATCACACAGGTTCAGGTTTCTTAATATACCTTAATGTCACAGACACAATAGAAGGTTAGCCTAATGTTGGCAGAATTTATGGGAACGTGGCGTCATATTACTGGGGTGTTACGATACCGCTGCCTTACAAGTTTTATGATCATGAATACCTACTTAAATTAATTCTTATAACAACAAAACACAGAAAATGTAGTGCAAGTCCAAGGATCGAACCATAAAACAAGTCAGTTAACCGTAATGATGTTAGAAATATAAACATATTGTAGAATCCATTCAGATATTTATATTTCCACCATCGAATTCAACGCAACATAAGTTGTCCTAGTACGAATATGTTGTTTTATACATCCAGTATTTGTATGTATAAATGTATGTTCGCGTGTCTATGTATATGTATGTTTCTGAGACACTGTACCCTCAGATCTTCAATATAAATGCAAATTTACAAAAAAAAAACACATTTAATAGGTTTGTTTGGCGAACATATATGTATAATCATATTACAGTTATTATGTAAAAGTTACAAACAAAATTTTAAGACTTTGTAGTCGTGTATATAGAAAAGTATTTTTATCGGTTTATCCGGTTCTTGGTAGAGTTCTGTATATGTTTTCCCGTTTTAGCATTACATTCTATATAAGTAAAAATATAATTTCTCATAAAAAAATCATTTTGCATGAACAGGGTACATTAATTAATTTATAAACCACTAGATGTCTCGTCACTCGTATGGTCACGCTATAGGGTAAAAACTTATCACGATATAGATTTCCAATTAATTTTATTCAAACAAGACACTTGTGACCACGCAGGACTGTTCTGAACATTGATTTATATGTGTTCCCGTCGATACTTATCATTAGTACTTCGCAAAAGAGAAACACAACACTATAAAACTATATAAGTGAATGTCAGAAACAAGACTTTAGACCAGAGACGAGTTTTTAAGACCTCAGTAGAAACTTTACATGTTAGTTGAATATCTTTCTATCAAATGAAATAAAGTAACATGTCGAAATGTACATAAAGTCGTGAACTCTCTTGCAATTAACTATAAATTATGATTATGTGAGACTAGGCACGTCGTACACTGCCATAAACTTATTGAAATTCTCGAATACTGTATTTTTGTTTGAGTAAAATAAAATTTAATAAAAAATCAATTTCAGACAAATATAAAATAAACACATACCTTTTCCAAATCCCTTGTTGTCAGCCCTGAAGTTATCCTGCCCTTTTTGACCATCAACTAGTTGTCCAAGCCCCCTGACGAGGTAACCACCCTCATCTCGCCCATCATACGTTTGATCTGACAAATCCACCTCAGCGCCTCTGGTGACACCTTGTGGCATCGAGTAGCTGATCAACCCCTCTAAAACAAGTTAAATCTCTTATCATCAGTGTTAAATTTACTGGAGATAACAGCTAAGGTGTTAAGGAAATACAAGGTGTTTATATTTACATTTACTTAACATTTTGTAGCTGCTTTCTCATGAGCAGGAAATAAGATATTTTGCATAAGTATATTAATATATTTTAAATGATATTTGTTGAAAAATAAAAAGACAAAAATATATTTAAAAAGAAGTTAAGAGATAATGTATTCTTTAGAATACATGTTAATTTGGTTTACTTGTGTATTTCCTCAAGATAAGGAAATAGGTAAAGAATGGTAATAGATTTAGTTATATTCACAGTTAATGCTTACTTATTTATATGTATAATCCATTTATACATATATATAAAACTTTAACTATATTTAACCTTTGACTGTTGCAAACGTTTACAGGTCCGCACGGTAACGCACCTTGCTTACAATGTTAATATCTCATGAACTATAAGAGATAGAATGTTGAAATTTGAAATGCAGGTAATAGAATATGCCCTCTATATAATCCATTGATTGGTTTTTATAATATATATATATGCATACAGCACAGCACCCTTTAAGAGTGATGCATATATTTTTATTTCCAAAGAATCATATCTTAGTATACTTAATCTAAAGTTGAATTTTTTATAAACAGTATAACGAACCATTGTATTTAATTTGTTCCAAAGAAACTACTTTAATACAACTACCACCACCAACAGATATATGTATATATAATATTATACATTGGTTATATTATTTCTATGAGAACGAGACCTTCGTAGCCAGACCAAAACATTTGTGGGTTAACCATTAAATTACTAAATGCGAACACAAAATACACGGACAAGTTACATGTAACATGGAGTTGGGAGTAGAAGTCCCAGGTGTTGTAGATGATTTAGTTGAAGAAGAGATTATTCCTGGCTTGCTACAGTATGAGAATTCCCTACATTATGGTACGAAGTATTCCTTTAAATAATGTTATTATAATACTATTATACACTTGCATATATCTATTTGGTAAATACTCGTACTAACATGTATGTACGGTTGAATTAGTGAGTATGGGAGGTACTGTAAGAAGGAAATTATTGTGAATTGAATTATTCGTTAGAATTTGGTCTTTGTCGTTGAAAATCAGAGACAGAATTGTCTGGCACAAGACGTACTTGACTAGAGTTAAGTCTACCTTAAGACATTTTAGTATGTATCAATAATAAAACCAGTCAAGTATATACAGCATGCGGGAGCATCTTAGAGAATCCTTAGATGTTTCAGTTTGACAACAAATGAAAACAAAAATTTAATTTTTCAAAATAGTTTTTCGCAAATAGCTTAAACCAAAGTGTACCTTAGCTACTTAATTCTAAATAAACTTCAAGAAAACGCAGACAAAAACCTCGTTTAATTTATATTAATACTTGACAATATAATTTATTCCTTAAAAATAAAAGGAATTTTATATTTTTGTGTTTCATTTTTATAATATTTTATGTGTTTTTTATTTCCCAAAGCTGAGATTTCTTTTTTTTCTTCTCTTTTTTAAAAACTGTCTAATTAAAACAAATAGCTCAACCTTTTAAACGCACATTTTGGCAATTAAGGGTTGCTACCCTTTAAAAAAAACGTTCCTTTGTTTGTAACGTTATACACCCTGCTATTTAATAGCTTAAAGAATATTTCGTTGCGTAATTAAGAAAACAAAACAACATAAATATCAGTTACGAATCAGATTAGGCAACGTGCGGTTGTTGGGTTTTTTGTTTTCTTTGGGACTTCGGGCACTCTTTCTTATATTTTATTTTTTATTATAAACGAACTTTTCATTAACGTGTCTCATTATTATAATTAAATAAATGCAAGGAATTTTACATAAGCCAGAGCTAAGGGTGGCTTTTCTGTTACGAAATGTTTTAAAGTAGGGGTACGTAATAAAAATTTGTAAGGAGTGGAAGAGATTATAAAAATGCTTTTTTTAACAAATTTTCTGAAACAATTGTGTCCAATAAAAAAATATGCTTTTATAAAAAGAAACCCTTTAATATTTTTGTGTAACTATTCTTCTTACGACATTTAAACGTTGCTATGGCACCTACTAGCAACTTGAACGTCTTAAGACAGTTGTTTCTCTAGAGAACAACTGTCTTAAAGACAAAATGTTTGAAATACACCTAAATTTTTGTAAACAATGTTGATATATTATAATAAATTATCTCACCTTTCCATTTGCACCCCATGATTTCCACCCTCATGCACACTGTCCGTACATGCATACTGTAGGGGTAGAAACGTATTTTGCTAGCCAGAATAGGAGGATCAATTTTCTGTTCTACAACTACGTAAGTATTTGTATTCCCTGAGAGTAACTGCAACAAAGAAAATTAATTAATAATGATATTTAATATTTACAATCTATCACAATGAAACTTACGTAGACTTATAGCATTGGAAGTCTATTGTTATACATTACTTTTGACATTCAAATTATTACAATCTTTATATTTTGTTATTTAGAGATAAAAGTTAATTGCTTTTCTTTAGGTAAAACTTAGGAATTCGTTTGTATCAAGCTAGCAAGTGTAATGGAGAAAATTACACATTATGCATGACAATATGTAACAAATATTTTGGAATATTAGTAAAATATAACAAATAATAAATTCATTGGAATATAAATAAATAACGAATAATACATTACGAATTGAACATTGTGTTTTGTATATTAATAGTATTTTAATAACTCTTTTTAGGACTCATTGTAAATAGTTCTATTATTCATAGCAGCACATGTACTTTTAGTAAATGCTCCTCACTTTTCATATTCCATGTTTTTTGTTCATAGAAAAATGTGATAATTACAATTTGACTAATTGCCGCATACGTTAAATTATTTTTAACAAGACTGGCCGTTTTTATTACGCGAAATTTATATAATATGTTTTACTAGAAATATTGAGTGGAGATTGAAATGTGGGAACAAAAGATAAATCTATTAAAGGTGAAAAACAAGGTCAGGGGCAGAGAAATCAAAGAACAACTACTACCAAGAGAGGAAAGGGAGTTGCAAGTGAGATTGAGACTCTGGGCAAGGTAAAAAGGATAAGGAAAAGAAAGGAGAGTTGATGGGATAGTGGTAGAAGGATCGTGAAAGAATTGTTACTAGGAGAGAGGAAGGGAAGAACACGGGTGGCTGAAATAAAGAGGCGACGAAAGAACGGAAGGAAGAGAAAGACAAAGAGCAGAGCAAATCATTGGAAGAGAGCGAAGGAGGCGAATTAAATTGCAAAAACAATTACGAGAAATACATGCATACATAGCTATAATATTTGTAGTACAAACCAAGAAACTGATTACTATTTTAAACATTTCCATTGTGGTATATATCGAATAGCATTTTCCTCATAACAGTTTTTTTTTATAATCTATTATATGGAATCTATAATGACGGAAGTTCATACAAGTGCGAGAGTTAAGCACTAAACAGTAAAGCTGGGATCGCAAATTCGTAAAAGCACTTCAAAGTAGAATCATGGATTATTTTTCAACATCCACGCAGAATATAAAGTCAAACCATAACAAGCGTAGTATAAAAATAACAGAAAAATGAGATTTAACAAATTCAGTCTAAAAATGAAAACAAAATAATGGAATTTACAGTGTTAAAAGCGAAGTAAATATTATCGAAAAATATCGAATATATATATATAATTTATAATGATTGAAAGTTCCAATACCGCAAGATATAAAAACATTCTGCAAACTTTAAAGCATCGTTCGATAGAGACAGCGTCGCATATTTGGTTTGATTTTGGGGTGGCAGTAGGCGACTGTATCCAACAGTGAGTGAAAATTTATGAGAATGAGAGGAAAGAAAAGAGTGTACAGCTTTTTAACTTTGACGACCGGATGTGACAAGCAGCGCTACGATGCTCATTATAGCTAATGGTAGTATCAACGACAAACCGACGCGACGCCTGGCGTCTAACATACCAAGTTCTATGTGTATATGGAAATTATACATTTTTGAAAATACATCATTAAAAAAGTATTGTTCTACTTAATATTATTATAGTTGTACGAAATAAAACCATGCGAGTATTTGTAGATTGAATAATTATTCAATTGTTTAATGATAAAATAATTTTACACTTTTTAATATAAATTTAACCACAAATTCTAATGATATAAAATGGTTGCGAAACATGCTACGACAGTGCAAAAGCCAAAACACGAGTCTCGAATCCCATACGGCTGTAGCGTGCACAGCAGTCGTCGTTGTGTTGCCCAACACGTCGCTGTGTTGCCCTGAGTAAGATTTCTACCAGAGACAACAATACAATATTAAACTAGAATGTCAACAGAGACACATTTTATGTTCTGTGCTAATTTTGTACTGAACATAAATTACAAGCCAGCAGAACGTAGCTGATCCCACAACCAACTTAAAATATATATAAAAATACATTAATACATAGAGCTACATAAATTTACAAACTTCTTAAATCTATGATAGTCTACATAATTGTATGAGAATAATATAAAATAAAACAAAATAACAATTATTCTAAAGATAACAGAAAACGTAATTAACATTTTAGCATACATTATCAATTGCATAATGTACACAACAATCAATTCAGTGGTAATCTACACAATTTTGTGATGGGTCTGTTGTAGATCTTATCACCAATTTTTATTTCCGCCACTCTCACCTTTCCATCTTTACCAAAAAAGACCTTTGTGATTCTGGCCATTGGCCAATTTAATGGGGGTGAGTTTAGATTCTTTACAATAACTAAATCACCTTCTTTCAGGTTCTCATTAGCATATTTCCACTTGGGACGGCTCTGAAGCTGTGTGAGATAATCCTTAGACCAAGCTTGCCAAAAGTCTTGTTTTAGTTTTTTAACAATATTCCAAAACTTAAGACGATTGACTGGTACCTCTGTTAAATTAACTTCAGGGTATTCAATCAGAGCAGTGCCAATTAGAAAATGTGCTGGAGTCAAATACTTATATTCATTTGGGCTTAGTGGAAGCAGTGGTCTTGAGTTTAGCACACCTTCAATCTGTATGACAACTGAATTTAATTCTTCATAAGTTAAGGCCAAATTACCAACTACTCTCTTAAGGTGGTGCTTCACACTTTTGACCCCTGCTTCCCATATACCACCAAATTCAGGAGCATAACTGGGTATAAACATAAATTTTATATATAGATTATTACAAAAACTTATAACATTATTTCTATGAGACTTATTAGTCTGTAAATTATACAACTCTTTTAATTCATTAGCAGCACCCTTGAATGTTTTAGCATTGTCACAATAAATTTTAGTAGGCATGCCTCGTCTAGAAATAAAACGATTGAGACATGCCAAGAATGTTTCAGTTCTTAAATCAGAAACCACTTCCATGTGTATGGCCTTTGTAGAAAAGCAAACAAACAATGAAATGTAACCTTTTGTAATCAATGGTTTACGTATGCGAGCTCTCTTTATGTTAAAAGGTCCACAAAAATCTACACCTACATGCTGAAATGGTCTTGTAGCTGTAACTCTGTCAGCTGGCAAAGAACCCATCAATTGTTTAGCAGATTCAGCCTTCAATCGTGAACATATAACACATTTGTATAGTACCTTTTTGACCTCCCGTATGCCATTGATAATCCAGAACTTTTGAGACAAGGAGCTGAGTACTAATCTAGCACCAGCATGGAGCAAACGTAAGTGCTCATTTTTGATTATGATAGAAGTGATATTGTTGTCCTTTGGCAGTATGACTGGGTGCATTTTATCTTTTGCAATGCCTGCATTTTGCAATCTGCCACCAACACGAATTAAACCAGTGCTGTCTATGAAAGGGTGGAGATTACCTATACCGGTCTTGATAATGATACCACCTAAGAGACATTTTATTTCTTTAAAAAATATTTGCCTTTGAACTGAGCGAATGATTATTAATAAAGAATTATGAAGTTCTTGTGGAGATAAATGTCCACAAATATTATTTTTAGAAATAGTAAGATAAGAACAAATTGAACTGTGTACTGCCTTTTTACAATTATTAAAGAATCTATACACATAAGCTAATACACGCTGTAGCTTATTGATATTGGAGAATTTTTTAAACAAGTCTAGCATTAACGGTGCTTGTTCGACTTCAATGTTACAAACATTACAGTTTTTATCTTCATCGTCTGATAGAAGTACTGTATTTAAATCAAAATAATGATCATGTTTAAAATGAGAATTGGATAGATACTGGGGACCGTTCCACCAAAGATTTTGATTTTTTAAGTGTTGTGGTTCTATACCACGAGAAATTATATCAGCTGGGTTATCAGCTGATTTTACATAGTACCAAGAGAATTTATCTGTGAGCTCTGTTATTTTCTTTACTCTGTTATTAACATAGATATTGGTTTTTAATTTGTCCGCTTGAATCCAAGCAAGGACTATTTTGGAATCACAATAAAGGAAAAGTCTATGTTCCAATCTAGTTTTGAGTAAATTACTAACTCTAACCGCAAGTTGTGCCAACAAAACTGCACTATTTAGCTCTAGTTGGGGTATTGTAAGTACCTTACCTAGTGGAGCCACACGAGACTTGGCACAAATTAATTTTGTTTTTACGTTGTCATTTGCTGTAACGGTTCTTAAATATAGGCAGCACCCGTACGCCTTCATAGATGCGTCTGCATAGCCTATTAATTCTGCAGTGACAAAATTTTCCTCCTTTATAAGTCGACCTATTGAAATGCTGTCTGCTATCTTTAGACCATTAAGGAACTTTTCCCACATCTGTAATTGTTTGTCAGGCAGCGGTGCGTCCCAATCTATTTTCAAAAACCAAAGCTCTTGCATGATTAACTTGGCAACTACAATTATAGGGCCAATCAATCCTAACGGGTCAAATAAAGTCCCAATAAAACTAAGCACTTTTCTTTTAGTATTCAAATTGTTACTATTCGTGTTAGGACATTTAAAAGTAAATGTATCCAAAATAACATTGTATTTTAGACCTAATGTTTTAATAATGGCTGATTTATTCAAATCTAATTCATTGATATATTTTTTATCACTAGAGATGTCGTCGAGCACTGGGGGATGATTGGAAGACCATTTGTGTAATTTAAAATTACCTAATTGTAACAAACCAATTAATTGAGACTTTAATTCAGATAACTCTTCCACGTCATCGCACCCAACTATGACATCATCAACATACGTATTATGGCACATTGCTCTCGCTGCGAGAGGATATTTATGTTTGTAGCGATGGGCAAGTTCTATGAGACATCGTGTGGCCAAAAAGGTAGAAGATTTGAGTCCATATGTTACAGTTTTTAATTGCAAACAACTGATGGGCTTACCTGGATCATCTCTCCATAAGATATTTTGTAAGACATTGTAAGTGTCATTTGTGAGAATACAGCGGAACATTTTTTCTATGTCACAGACAATTGTGTACACATAAGTTCTAAACAGTAGGAGAATATCGAAGAGCTCGCCTTGAACCACAGGACCATTCAGCATAACATCGTTGAGAGAAATCTTATTTTTAGAACGCATGCTTCCATCAAAGACCACACGCAATTTAGTAGTTTTGCTATCATCGTTTGTAACTGCATGATGCGCTAAAAAATAATTAGGAGTATTATAAACATCATAAGAATTTATGTCTATTTCCCTGGCATGTCCCATCTCTATATACTGATCAATGAATTTTTTATACACCTTCAATAGTGAAGGATTTCGTTTAAATCTGTTTTCTAACACACAGAATCTTTGCAGGGCGACTGAGAAAGAATCCCCCAATTCTAGTTCATTTACTGGGCTGACTAATGGCAAATCTACAGTAAAAGTATTATTTTCAAGTAGTACTGAATTTTTAAAAATATGTTCAGCCTTTAAATATTCCTCAGTAAACTTGTCTGTCTTTTCTGGGACTTTCTCAGTCATCCAAAATTGCCCCATAACATTCTCAAGGGTTGTATGGTCAGAAATGGCAAAATTAGATACTATAATATTACTTGAATAATTATTTTGATTTTGAAACATTTTTGGCTCATTAATAACATTATAATTAAATTGATTATGCAGTTTACCTGCAACTACATATCCAAATGTAGTGTTCTGTAAAACTGAGCCATTATTTAATTTAATACAGCCACCTAATAGAATGGCAAAATATACATCCGCACCCAATAGCAATGATATTTTCGAGGGTACATTATACTGCTCATCAGCTAGCTTAATATTTTTGGGAAAAATAACTTTGGATGTGTCAATAAAAATTTGAGGCAAATGCGTAGTGATAGATTCAACTACATGACAATTCACTTTGTGATTAATATTTCTGTCGTAATTAGACTGTATGTTTATAATTGCTGAGTGATATAATTTTGTGGCTTTATTGCCTATGCCAATTATTTTACTAGGATGAGTGTTTGTGCGTAAACGCAATTCTTTTAAGAGTTCAGCAGTCACTAATGATGCTTGACTACCGCTATCGAGCAATGCACGAACTAGAAACTCGCGACCAAAATTGTCAACAATTTTTACCTTCATAGTAGGCAGCAATATGGTACCCCCCAAGCTATCATTGCTACAGCACATTACAACTGGAGATTCAGTTGTCTTGCCAGCCAGCGAACCAGCATCTGTTTTATCACATAACAATTTGCTATGCATGCCTTTACATTTATGACATTTATAATTATTCTCAAGGGAGCACCTGCCACTATGGGCTTTTAAACATAGCGAACATAATTTATGTTCTTGAACAAATGAATTGCGCGACTCTAAAGGAGCCATTTTAAATTTTGGACATCTAAAAATGGGATGGTCCATATTATAATATCTACATGCTAAATTGTAGCGAGTAGTGACATTGGAAACTCTCGAGTACGAATACTCTTTATAATTTTTGTCATTTGACATACTTTTATATGGTGAGCTATCCTCAAGTGCAATCGCACGTTTTTCTAAAAATGATATAAATTCTGCCATAGTAGGCAGTTTGTCTACATTTCTTTCCATATGGAAATTGCGACTAGTTAATAAATCTAGCTTTCTACATAATATTGAGATTAGAATCATATCCCATTTGTCTACAGGCTCATCAAGATTTTTTAACGCTTGTAATTGCTGTTTTACTTGACATAAAAAAGCCCTTATAGCCATTGCAGTACCCTTCTGCATGTTTGGAATATCAAGTAATATATTAATATGATTAGTAATTAATCGCGCCTTATTATCATACCGCGCTAACAATAAATCAAGAGCCTCTTTATATGAGCTGTTCACAAGCGGCAAATTTATAATTATTGAGAGAGCCTCGTCAAGGAGATACTTTCTTAAATAAAAAAGTCTCTGTACATCGGACAGTGATGCATTATTGTGAACAACTGCTTGGAAGAGCTCATAAAAGGGCCTAAACCTGGTTATATCCTTGCCATCGAAGGTTGGAATTTCCACCGCTGGAAGCTTGGATGCCACTAAGCTAGGACAAGTAGGCCTATTAACTTCTTTCAACTTGGTGATGCTGGCATTTAACTTAGCTAAAATATTAAAGTATTTTTCTTCTACATCCTCGATGTCTTCATCATCCTGTTCATCAATTTCTAAAATACTGGATTGCGTGAGCTCGTACGTGTGATAGGTAGCCATCAACTTTTCTTTCTTCGCCTCCAGCAGCTCTACCGTACCGGATTCGAGGGCCCTTGCGTCGCTGACATAATTGTCCATTCTTGAAATCGAACCTTTTGCAGTCGTCCGCGCCGTTTTAAGCCTCTTCAACCCCTCCATCTTGCTTAGATGATAAACTCGTACTTGTATGTTAGATGAAACGTGGATGAGAAAACTAATCCAGCTTAATCCAGGAATTTAGCAATTTTTTAATAAATCGGTACTTGTAGATAATAATAATAGAATTGTACCTTGATGAGTAAAAAAGTATTTTACTCTCTTCTAGGTTCCTTGCACCCCTTTCCGTATAATAAATTTCTTGAACAATTTTTCTTGAAATGTGAACATGTAGTATCCAAAATATATGTGAATCCGCTTAAATCAAGCGTTTCATTACCCAATCGATGTCAATTGATGACTTGCCAGGCCGCCATAGGGTAAATGTAAAGAAATAGCTTGCACATGTGCCGATTACTACACAGATGTAACCTCAAAACACCACGAATTCACACGCGGTTAATAATGGTTTGTAAGACCAAATTTGTTTTAATTCTCGAAGGATTAGCTTCGCATTTACGAATTAAAACCTTCTTGAAATGTAATTGTAAAATCCAAATCCTCCGTGAATCCGCCAAAATAGAGCGTCCCAATTACCCATTCAATGGCAATCACCAAGGGGCAAATGTAAAAAAACGCCAAAAACACAATGTAAAACACACGCGGATAATAAACTCGAAGGATCGGCTTTGTAAGGCTTCGAAGGACCAGCTTCGCATGTACGAAATAAAACCATGCGAGTATTTGTAGATTGAATAATTATTCAATTGTTTAATGATAAAATAATTTTACACTTTTTAATATAAATTTAACCACAAATTCTAATGATATAAAATGGTTGCGAAACATGCTACGACAGTGCAAAAGCCAAAACACGAGTCTCGAATCCCATACGGCTGTAGCGTGCACAGCAGTCGTCGTTGTGTTGCCCAACACGTCGCTGTGTTGCCCTGAGTAAGATTTCTACCAGAGACAACAATACAATATTAAACTAGAATGTCAACAGAGACACATTTTATGTTCTGTGCTAATTTTGTACTGAACAATAGTCGTTTCATTAATGCTTAAAAGGTACTTTAATAAATGGAATTGTCTACAAATTAAATGAATTGTTGAATTAAGTAAACCAATGTACAAATTCGTTCATTAAAATCAGTAGTACTTTTATGATCGTTACCGAAGAACAAGCTGAAGTGAAACTTCTGTTGCATATCTCTAACTATCACAATTATTAAATCAGACATATATTTCAAATAGAATTGGTATAAGGGTTCTTAAAAAGAACAAATAAAAAGCACAGACAGAGCTTTATAGCACAGAAGAGTTATATTTTATATTGAAAATGGTTAGTGGCATATAAACTGAATATTGAATATATAATTTTCAATATTGCGGAAAATATATTGGAAAACTAGTACAAAATTATATAAAAGCGATACATGGCTGCTGTCGTTCGCTGGTTCAATTTAGTGGTGTGTCATCCAGCCATAACATAACAGTATGAGAGTAAAAGAGATAGGTATATAGCGGTGAATACAGTTAAGACCTCAATTATGCGGAACTTAGTCAAACTATATAGGTTTCTATGTAACTGATACATAAAAAATCAATCGATTTGTTTCGAAATATGGATTATTAAGACCCAAAAGTTTATTCCCATAATAATTTATTTCTATGTTTTTGTCTCTATCATCACATGAATGGAATTCTCTTGATAGTAATATCATACATGGCACCGCAACAAGGACATGGTTTGTTACACTGGACTCTAAAATAAAACCCATCATATGCGCTTGTAGCAGTGCACGTATGCATATTGAACATGTATTCCCAATTTACAAATATGACAGATCCGATAATTGAATTAAATTTGTTTCATATTAACATATTCACAATTTCTATTTTACTGTGAATTAATTATAGAGACAGTTTTGCAAATGGCATTGAGAAAAAAATAGTTTTTTTGTCAAGCTATAGAATCGGAGTTGTAAAGAGTTCGCAATCTGTGAACTCGTTTAATTTTATGATCTTGAAAATATAACTTTGCTACGAATAAATTCTAACAGCCCAGATAGTTTATTTGGAATATAGAATAATTATAGTTTAAACGAATTATTCTTTCTCTAGTTATATCTTGTTGAACTGGTCGTTGGATTTTATGTCTCTTTTCTCTGATGGCTTTATATATTTTGCAAGAGTGTTTTAATGTTATTTGACAGTAAGATAACGTAGTGTAGAATAACGAATGTGCGAATATGTATAAGTAAACATCTAGTTAATTAACCTGCCAATAACTAAACCTAGAACTGATTCGAAAATCGAACCGTTATGTTTATTTGTTATTTTATACAAAAGCTCTCTTTCATATATTAGCTCGTAAATATAGTTTCACAAGCTTGCTATTCTGTATCTATTAAGATCCAACATGTTAGCAGTTTTTGTTTATGTTTATTCATTATAAACACCACCCGTACCCCGGGGTTTAAATGAACACCCCCTGCGTGTGTCGTAACGACCCATAAAACAAGGGGCTTGATATGGAAGGGTGTGTGTAGTGCGGTGCGATGTGGTTCAGAATATTATACATTTATTTTACATAATATAATAGACACATTATAGAACATAACGCCATTTTATTAATAAAGATAAATTTATAGCGAATTATTAATACAATATGTGTATAAAAAAATATGTTAAAAAACCGTTTATTAATTTTGTGTAAAAGAAGGGTAGATTGTAGATGTATATAAAATACAATTAATAAATAATTTTTATAAAATACCCAGATGTGCGCATATAAGTATTTTTTTGCATTAGTAGTACACTCTAAATTCTAAATTGCCAGTTTCAAAAGCCACTTTGTTAAAAATAATTACATCGTTGCAGAAAGTGATAATTCTAGAAAAAACTGTGAAAGATATTATTGAAGCGGGGTACCAAGAGTGATGGAGGGCGATCAAAATTATCTAGTCAAACTATTCATCTTTGTTAGATCTCTCGAAAAACGCAAGTTGTATCTAGTTATAATTAGGTTTACGCTATGCTTGAAGTCCTGTACCTGTTCGATGGTCCTGTACCAAATTTATATTAGACGCAGAATCCTAATTTTTGACAACCCCCCATTCTACTTAGTTGGCAATGTAATACATACAAAAATATCAGTTTCCAGGCAGGTATTTTTCAAATGTGTCGTGCAGAGAATATTATAATATGTAATACTATATCAAAACCAAGGGTAGAAATGAAAACTGAAAAACAACCCTTATCAGTTACCAGAATCCGTCCTTAACCCTGTATTACAGAATGAAACTGGAAAGAACAAGGGGATGACACTTGTATGCATCCCCTTAAACTTGAAAAGTCAGGTAGGAATAAGAATATATTTATTTTATATTTATATTATGTATATTTTCTCTATTAAATTGAAATTTTGTTGTATCAATATTTTACCAACATGAAATATTATTATTCTTACGTTCTTTCTTCTTATTTTGAAAGGATATTGAATTTGAATCTAATGTATAAATATGTAAAAGGGGTCGTAACATGTTGTAAATTATAACAATAGATGTCAGTGAAATCTGTAACATACGTGGACTGAAAGTTAGCTAGAAACAGTGGGTGTCGTCTTAGAATAGGCTTGGGTTTTCAGTCTTGATGAAGTCGGTTCTTCGATTATAATATTATAGGTGTGTTGCAACATATTGTCCCATAAAATGTGAACCGATTGCAAACCACGGATGAACTTATGCTACTGCAATATAATTTAAGTAGGAATGAACGTTACCATCTTATGAATTACAAATAGTAAAATATATTTTACATGCATTTTAAATTGCAAAACTACACATATATTAGAAATATGTAGAAATGTAACATGTGCCAAAACCATATGTATATATATGTGTATGTACTTTAAGTGTATATATAAAGTAACGCCATCTGTTATCCAGATCACGTAACAGCTCAGGAAATGGCGGGCCTGTCGCTCACTCCTCCAAAATTCACCTATGGAATACAAATTCTATGTCGCGAAATACTCCCAACGTGCGCGGTGTCTTCTACAGAGTACGGCAATGGCAATGGCTACGTATCGTGTACAAAGGAGATAACAAATTAAGGCAATTCACACGATGCGATGTGCTAATGATTATCTTGTAATTAAGTCTAGAAAGGCAAAGTCATTAGCTCCTGTGGAGTTATTTCCGTGTGAACGTGAATTTACAAAAGTTACATTAGTGAGAAAACCTTATTTGCATATTTGTTACAAATAATAATAAAGGACAGGCTTTTATAATTAGATTAATTATGATTCCGCATCAGTTCCTCAAAGCTGGGATTCAAAGAAACTACCGAAACGGAGCGTGTCAAAATTGTCTTAAAAAATTCTGTTCGGAGATTTTTCACTCAAAGAGAGAGCCGAGTCTATGACCCGAGTCATTAGCAGAGGTGGATTTAGGTTAGTAGAAGCCCCAAACTGAACGTCAAAGCAAAATCGTATCCACAATTGATTTGAGCAACTCAATTCTGATTTTTACTGTCGTTTCCATTCTCCTATTAGTTCTTCGTCTTTAAGAAAATTCTCCAATGCTATAAAACCACACGTAATTAACAAAGATTGATGTTACAAAAACATCGAAATACTGCTCCATCCATTAGTATTGTTCAACTTAATCCGTTTTTGTGAACGTAAAAATCCTGCTTTTTGCTTTCTACTTTTTATTTTTATTTAAATGTACAAATGCACTCTTACCGTGAGAATTAGCTCTACATTCTCGTATAGTATATACGAGACAAGTCTAAAACAGGAAAGCTAGAATATATCAAAGTTATTCTGCACTTTCAAGCTAGATGATTTATGAACTTTAATCTCAAAATATGGAAAATAATTCGAGTAAATAATAAAAAAAAAAAGAAAGAAGATTACTTCTATATACTGTGTGTATTATTTAAATATGAAAGCTTGTGTTCAGATTCTGTTTTTATCTAATAGATGTGTTATTATAAATTCAAAATTTTGTATAAAATAACACAGGATGACTCTTGATGTTATTGGACAAAAAGGGGCACAAAAGTATGTTCACAACGAGTAGAGCTCTTTCGACAAGGACTACATGAAAAATCATTAAACTAAGCTTGTCCACCGACTGAAGACACGACTGTTTGACCACTCGGTAAGGCCACAAATTGTTCTTATTTGTATCTTATTATTCTTATTTGTTCTTAATTGTAATCATTATATAACACCCTGTTACGGTGCATACTATCTCAAAACCACATCGATCACGTAAACAGTACAGTTAATAAAACTGAATTATTTATACATTATTTAGAAACTAACTGCTAACTGTTTATTAATTCAATATATTAAAGAAACAATCAATCATTTTCTATCGATAAATGTTCTAGCATCGCCCATCATCGGTTAGTACCAGAAGGCATTATTACTAAGATGATATACGTACGTTAGTCGACGTCGGCATCCGTCGGCGGTTGTTGGAGCGTGGCAAATCTCGTGGAGGGGTTAATAAATGTTGCAGTGTGATAGATAGTGTAATATATTATTTACTAAATTCTGTTTTACGAGTATATAATAACTTAGACAGCTCCTTTAAACAACATCTTCTATAATGTTGCAACTAATTAATAAATAATTGTACATCGTAAACCTTTTTAGATGACTTAATCAACATAGTAAAATTTAAGACTAAAGACCTTTAAGATTAAGACCTACTTTACCTGTAAACTTTTATAAATTTTTATTTACTGTGCAATATCTTGTAAAGTTTTTTAATAAACTTCTACAAAAATTTATCCAGAAAGAGTAAATGATATTACTTAATATCAAAAGTTAAAATAGTTCAATTTAGGTAACCTGCCGCTTCAACATCACGCACACATGTTCAATTTAAATGCTGTATTCTCGCTAAACACATATTTAGAATATTCCCTTGTTTAGACAAATCATATTGATATAACATGCGTTAGGATACGCATTGGTACTTTGAACATTCAGTTAAATTTAATTAAATACCGTCAATTTCAGATGTACCAGTGTTTTTTTATTTATTACAAAATTTATTTAAAAACAAAATCTCTTTGAGTTCGTTTCATTAGTCAAAAAATGTTTTATTTTAAAAAATATGCTGTCAAATCTATCACTGTGGAACTCAGTGTATATTTAAAAAAAACATTTTGAATTTCCATATTAGGAAAATTGTAATATATTCATATTTCTATGTATGTGTATATTCAAATGTCTATATAGTGATTTAATGTTTTACAATTTTGAAATTTATTTTTAAAATTCCATACACGTTGAAAACAGAAAAAAATCATGTAAAAATTAAATATATAACGTGTTTGAAATTTTATTCAGTAAATGTATGTGTTACTGTGACATTTAAAAATGCTGGCTGACGACTGTCTTAAAGCAGTCTTGTCTCTAATGTGTAAAGCACTAACCAGATAAACAATTGAATTAATTTTTATTCGCACTTGAAACGTGTTTTTCTCAGCATTAGAATTTTTCATAAATATGGATTATAGTTAATGAATTATAAAATTTTTGAAGCACCATGAATGTAACATAAATTACATCAAAACTACAGCATCTGTTTTACGTGTCATATTTGATCCACATTATTCAATAAAGCAGAGTTTTTGCTTTTCATAATTAAATCATGTGTGTCATTTGTTAATTACACATAGCTGTGGGGATCTATATTAAAATAATTAATTCATCATCGTTATTACGTAATAATTCTATAAACAAAGTGTATCACACAACAACAGATAAATATTGATCTCGTTTTATGCAAATAACCGTGAGTTATATTACATGTTAATTTACATTTAATAAATCAAATAAATAACCGCCTGAATATTATGCAACACATTTTACAAAACCGTATATCATCGACATATATGTAACATTTATTTAGTAGTAATAATATTTGAAAATTTTAAGGCATAGAAGTTTGTCATATTACTGTTAGCTAAAAATAATCTCAGGTTTAACATCTACTGAATAAACGTTACGCATTAAACTTTAATTGTTATTAACATATTAAAGATAAAACAAGTTTATTCCTGTATCTGATCATCACCATACATTTATCTTTATCATCTTATCTAAGACCCGAGCAACTAGTTACTAGTTACAGATTCCTGTTCTGCACTTAGCCAGATAACCTGTGCATTAAATACCAGCAATAATATAAAATCTAATGTTTATTTAAGCATGTAGGATATAAACGTTATTTATATTTGCAATAAAATTTTGTAATATAATATTTAGTATTATATCTAACATCTTTTATGGGGGCTTTAATTAGCTGTAATATATAAAAGGTTGCTGTGATATACACACATACATACACACGTATATTGCAAAAGCAAAGCAATGTAAGAAAGGGACAGATTAACTAAACATATGGTGGGTAATATTTTAAGGAATGTGAAAAAGGACTTACTTCTTTCCCGTGCCTATTCCTCCATCGTGTCCATTTTGTGAATCCAGGGCGCCAATATTCCAGCATGTATTCCTCAGCGTATTCTTGACCTTGACCATTACCAAAACGGCCTTGCGTTTTTGTGGCAGTGATGACATGCATTGTATTGTTAAAATCAATTTGAAGATATTCCTTAACATCTCGGGAGACCATGTTTCTAGGACACCAAGCGCCGCCATTTTTATCGTTTTTTAATCTGTAACAAAAGATATAATGTTAAATAAAATACTTTACATTTATTTTGTATTATTTTTAAATTAAAAGTTTGAGTGGGCGGGCTAATTAAAAGGTATGTTGTTGTTTAATCAATTATATTTTTATCTTCACTCTGCCCTTGCCCTTTCCATGGCTCTGACAGAACAAAATAAACACTCCATTTTGTATTTTTTTAATTAGCTTAATTCTTGTAACCATTTATATTTAATTCCTTAAAATATTTTATATGAAGAAAGAACATCAATTATAAGAAACAAAAAAAATTGTTTATTATTTCTTTTCTGCTTGCTTACCCCCTACTTCACCGGCAATCGACCAAGCCAGGAGCAGCGGTTCGGCTAGAAAGAGACAGATAGAACACTCGGCAACTATCTCTCTCTTTGCCTTTACCGCTTCCTCTTCCACGCGGCCGTACCCTTCACACACTCTATGTTTATATCTCTATGATTCGTTGTCTCAAAAAATTGTGTACAATATTTTAAAACCAAAACATGCAGCTGCACCATTAACGTATTCTTTAGTTTTATAAATAATTTGACATGTTCCTTTCTTCGTACACGAGTAGTAGTAGTAGTAGTAGTAACAAAGTGACTTGACAACCGCTAATGTTAATGCTTATGTCGCATGTTGTATTACACAGTAAATACATGTTCTGATACAAGAAAATATACAATATGTAAATTATATATGTTTAAACATATAATATAGCATGCTTTTAGGACAAATATTGCTGCTAATGTATAAGGTGTTCTTGAAGAAATTAAATCTTAATATATAAAAGTTCACCCTGACTCGAAAGGTAGTCGGTTGATTCATTCGAAATGTTGAGACAACGTTGTTGAAACAATTTCGAGCTTAAGACAGACTTGCCTCTAGCGTGCGAACGTCTTACGAGAGCCGTGACACCAAAATCATTTCATTCACCTTACATCAGAATATATAATGTAACTTACAGGTGTATTCAAGTTAAAGTTAAATACAAATTATACAAAATGTAATTAGTGCATACAATTTTATTTATTTTATTTCCTACGCGAGTTATATCTTAGTTTCATTATGTGCTAGACATTTTGTTCGTGACACCTTTCATATAAAAACAAGTTTATTTTATATTACGTACATATTTATGTAAGTAGGTATACGAACATACATATTGCAAGTTTAAATACTTTATCATTGTATATAATACGACTATAATATATTAATGAAGTTGATATATTTATAGCTATATTTATTTGTAGACAAATTGCAACTTCTTGAAGACGTTTTTACAATTCTTGAGACTTGCAATGCAGATAAACCTCATATAGTGTCCATCGCATTTCAACAAATATATTTCAAGTATGATATGTGGTTCGAACATTCTCTTGAAGACTGATTCAGAACCTGGTAAACAATTGCGTGACATGGTCTGAACGAAGTAGTGGCGAATTCGTTTAAAGTGTTAGACCTCGATATTTATTCGTTTATACTTCGTTTAGTGTTCAATATCACACATAAACTCTCTGGACTGTCAGAATTTATTTGTAACGATATTCTTTCTTTTCTCAACATCATACATATACAGTGCCGGCCCAAGAAAAATTTATAGCAGATCCAAGGTGATGATTTAACGCTCTTCTCTATCTTAAAATATCTTATAGTGAAATTAAATAAATGGGCCTATAATTTTTGATAAAAACAAAAAGAAAACGGAATCATTGTGATTTACTTATTCAGCCAATGGCGTGGGCCATATATTTTCGCACCGATTGTACCGCCTGGTGCCCCGGCCCTGATAGAAAATAATGACAAGTACAGTCTGACTCTTTTCTTGTAATAGACACATAGTTTATTGATCACAAAAATGATATTTTATAACTCACACTATGCAAATTGGCACGTCATAATAGTCTGAGATCCAAAGCTACTAGGAGCATCAGCATCAGCATCGTAGGAACGATGAGAGAGAGTATGACATTATTTTGATTTTTACGTTTTACGTGCCAAGATTTCAGATAGTTCATATCATAACAAGACGTAGTTTTTTTATTTTCATTTGTCAAAACTAGATTTTTCTTATATATGTACTCTTGGTAATGCTTTAAAAAGCTTTAACGATATAGTGTAGGTAAATAGTCTATAAAATATTTGTTTGTTAGTTGTTAAAATTGACAGTGTAATGTTATATCAGATTTGACATTATTTGCAGTTTAGCCTTTTATAGTATGGGGTCCACCCATATATCGCTACACTCGCGACCCGTATCGTATGGTGAACAATATTTAAACGATTTAAAATTATCGCACAGCACAAAACAAATAAAGTTATTCCAATAAATTTAAACGTTAAATTTATAACGGTTTGATAACAGTTTTTGTCGCGTTTGATAAATAAAATAATGTGAAGCTTTCGGTCTGTGTGGACAGAGTCACAAAAAAAAACTCGTTAAACATATGATGGCATTCATTTTTATTTTTATTTTGATTAGAGAGAAAAATATTCACTATAAAAGTAAAAAAACATTCATCATTGATGACATGATGATGGCCGATGGAGTTTATCTGAGTGTTTTAATGTTTCGGTAGTTTCCCGACAGAGTGAAGTACCGGTACCGACACCGGCACCGGAAAATGTAATACCCCTGTCCACGAATGTCGCTCAAAACATATCTACGCTAAATAGCGTCACGTGAAACACTAAATCAATTCTTTCATATATGCATGAGTAAAAATATCTATCACTTAGAGTTATTATGTACAACCAGAGTAACAAAGACGTTTTTCTCACTTGCAATTATTTAAAAAGCACTACATATAATTTTTTTATTTTTTTTATTTGCAATTTTAAAAGTAATGTTGTTGTAAAAAGAACCTTGTGTATTCGTCTGCAGTGGCACTGGAATTATGCGTTGAGAATCATTTAGTTATCTTGAAAATTTAAAGTCAGTTGACCGTTTTGAACTCAACATAAATTTAAACAAAGTTGGATTCATTTACATGCGGAGTTATGAGAATGAAAGAGAAACAAGTAATAAAAAAACAAATCGGTTTATTTTCTAATCAAAATAACTGAGAATATCATAACAAACTGAAAACACATTTATATAAATTCTAAATAACCACAAACTGTGTAAACTCTAGTACGTATACATAAATTGCAAAATCAGCTATTCATATACAATTTGCAATATTACATAATTGTCGGTTTTGAAATTCAATTTAGCTTATGATAATATAAACCCTTTCAACCACATTCGTAAAGGTATAGGTAGCGAACAGGTAGAACAAAAACTAGTATTAATTCACGTAATACACGCTAGGGGTAGATACGAGTAGTTAGGGTTCCTTGTTTATAATAAACTATCGAGGCCATTTCAAGTATTTCAATGTTTCGCTGTTTATGAATTTATTGTTGTAGAACATCCGAACTTAAGAAATATTAACCATGTACATTATCAGATAATATATATGGTATACAAGTATAGTTATATTGTGATAAATATGATAGGGTCTACGTTCAGCATATTATGAGCCAGACCACATATGTGTGGCTTTTATGAACGTATATTAAACCAACAACATTTCATTTGTGAGAGATCCGGAGGTTTGTTAAAATTACTATTACAAAATTAAAATATATAAATTAATGAAACTGATTTTATGTTTATAATCAAAGTGAAATAATATTAGCTGTTTTAAAATTGCGTTTTTATCCATAATAATGTGGTTACACAGCTCTAATTAAAATTGCAAAAACTCATATGCAACAAAATTTAATATATAATTTTTAATATACGTTATTAATATTCAGTTTATTTAATAATTGTATAACAAATATTTAACTTGATATATAAATTGGTTAGTTAACAAATTACCGAGTGGTATAACTTTTTGAACATTATCTTTTCTTTTTGTAAATCTTTTTAATAAATATATATTTCAGATTTTATAAAATTGATATCAGTTTTTATATGTAATGTGATTTCAAGCTTAAAATGAAAAATAAAAATACATAAATATTTGAATGCAAGAGTTGAATTCAAATAAAAGCAATGGAATATCAACCATAAATACTTTGTGGTATTCTGGATTGTTTTTGTTACTGATGTTGAACATTAAATACGCATTGGTATACAAAATACATAAACATATATGTATTTGTATATGTGCTCTAACAATACGTTTTTAATAAATCGTAAATCTTCATGGATCAACAATAACAATGACGGCTCAAAATGAGAATAGCAACTTGAGTGTGGCGAACTTTTAACATTTATAAAAACAAAAATATTAAAAAGCGTAAAAAAATATTAAACGAAAGTACAGTTATCGTAAAAGATAAATTAAATGATGCATTTCGTACAAATTTTATTAAATGTAAATGTCATAAATATTTATTTAGACAGTAATGATTCAGTTTATGGGTAGATCTGCGCCTGAAGCGCAGGCAACTAAAGTAACAGCTATTTTGGAAATTTAATAAAATCTATTTCAAGAACTTTAAAGAATTCAATCGGCCGCATTCTCGTCTAATGGTGACTGTACACATTCATGGTTATTTGAGTGTTTTACATGGTCATAACCTCACATATTATCTCTTATGACGATGGTCACAAATGTTGTGTTATGTACAAAAGGACCAATGCAAAGGGTGTATGCTACAATATATATGATACCAGTTCTACAGGAGGTGGTGCAAAACGAAGATGTGTGTTTTGGCAACGGTTTTTCCGGGGTTGGGTTAGAGATGGCCTTATCGTACCCATTACTGGAATATTGCTACAAGAGCGAAGTACAATGTATAAACATAGAAAGTGTAAAAGTTGTAGGGTGTTTAAAAATAAATAAGACCGTCTGATGAATACACTTTTTTAAATCTGTTGAAACTTTAAGTAACTGATTTAATTGAAATTAACATGAGCTTTATATAAAAAATTCGACATTGATATCAAGGATTAAACTATTTTATAATTATCAATTAACATCACTTAATTTTAGAACATCTAGAATTAATTTCATCTGAGAATTAATGAACACCCTGTGAATTACATATAACATTTAACGTGTGTGTACAAAGTTCTGTAAATTGAATACAAACTACGTGTTATCAGAACAATATTATAATAACCTCAAACAGTTGTTAAAAGTTTATTATTTGTTATTTCACGAAAATGAGTTTGTACCCATTAAATCTGGTCACCTAACCAAATAAGGTACAAGTACATTAAATATTGCGAACAGATTGTGAGAGAGAGGAGTGACTGAGAGGAGGGTTAGGCTGTTAAACACGATATTTAATTCTTATCTGCTTTTAAAGGACACGCTCATAAAATGATGATTTAACAAAATTAAATTAGCTAGAACTGCAAAATTCCAACCTCTTTTTAAGTATGTTTAACTAATTTACATGGAATATGTTTTAGGAGTTTAGTAGGGCTCACACACACCAACGTGCACGCCCCTGATTTGCATTAAATCTGTACTGTATAAAAATATATATATAATTTAATTTATTTTTTATTGTAATTACAGACATGTATATAAATCATTTCGAAATAAATTAAATTTCAATTGACAATCAAATCCATTTAAATTTCGACTCACGACTGGCGAGCGGTGATTGGATTATGCATAAGTAACATAAATGATTGATAAATACTGCAATCAATCGTCAGTGTGGGTAAACAGCAACACACAAACTGAATGCATATTTCAAAACATCAGAATTGAGGCAGACTGACGCAAAAACTTTCTGCTTTTGTTCATGCTGTCAATTATAAACATTTTACCTTTTTATTTTATGTTGCAACTCAATTTTTAATAAATTCAATCATTTATTTTATTTTATTTGCACAAATATATTTCAAGTAAATTATAGACACTGTTAAAAGTTTATGTATATTTTTACACTGTTAATTATATATTCTCTGTCAATTCTACACTTACTGTCGCTTAAGCTAAATATTTACAATTACTTATTATATCTTTCTATTTAATGATTTATTCATCTTAGATCTATTTTTAGATGTAATTCATTTACTTTAAGGATGTTGTCGTGCTGTTATATACTTTAAAAGTCGCCCTATATACAAGACAGTATGTATATACACATACAAATACTTCATAAATACAACATTGCTTTACGAGACTGTATGTCTGTTCTCTCTTTGCCTCTCATTCGCTGATAGGTTCCATTGCAAAATTCGAACTTTGATTAAATTTATCTCTAGTCCGAAACGGTCAATCAATTTCAAATTTTCAGCAGTACAAAAATATACAACATCCTACCAATGAGGCTGGTAGCACAACTACCTTAAGAGACATTGATAATTTACAGCATCCATCCATTGATAGCTATATTATGGCCCACGCTGCATGCAATTTACATAAACACTCTGCTAAAAGCATACGATGAGGTCAATGGATACGCACATTGTACAAACTATCGTAGTACCGAACAATCATGATTTTTAACATGGTTTTCCAATTTATTATTATTTATGGTGCAATAGTAATATAATTGTTTTGATAATGTTCGCAAAGTGTTAATAATACAATTTAACAAATCTGTTTTATATGACACTGCTAAAAGCATTTGAAAGTTTAAAAATAATCATAGCGTGTGTATGTGTTAAGTAAGCACATGTATACATGTGTGGAAGTGTATTTCAGAGCTCAGAGTATTCAACAATTACGTGGCTTTACAGTTAAAGTAATAGCTGCTTACCACACATTGTGGTAAAATTAATTAAAATGAAATAAAACTCAGATATTATGAAGGCACAAGAGGAAATTTTAAAGAGTTCGTAATTCGAAAAGTAACCGACTTTGGAAAGGGTGTAATATATCTTAGGGGATGTTTCCAGTGATTTGATTGAGCTGCAGCAACAAGAGAAATAATAGGTAGTATGCAATATTGGTTTTAGTATCTTTATCTTTTCCCAAATTGGCCAATTGTTAGCAAATATAGAGCGCAATTTCATAAAGTTTTATAACCCATATCTCTACATTCTGCTACTCTTTTTTCTCTTCTTTTGGTTAAGGATCCCGTATGTCCTAGTAATTGAAGTTGTACTTATTTTTGTCTAACTTTAAATCTATCCTAAACACACAATGGAGACTAAACTGTCTTTAGATTTAAGAAGTTTCATAATAATTATATGTATGTCACAAGATTAGTTTCAAATACAATTTTGAATCCCGTTTAAAAAAGAATGACTTATGGTACCGTAGCATTCTTAAGGAATTACTTTAGTGTTGTTGCTTTTTCAATGACAATTTAACTGAGATATAACATGGGCGTTTTTATTTTCTACGCAACATAAAAACTATAAAAAAAGGAGTCGTTGAGAAAATATATATGCACGAGCATATCCGCCAAAGGACTTCAAAACAGTTAACAGTCTTGGTTGTAAAGAAAAAGTATATGAGAAGAGCAATAATCTAGTTGTATGTTGCTTAACAGAATTTTCTTTATACTTAATATAATAGTTAAAGTTCCGCTTAAAAAATTATAAATAAACAACTGCAAAAAATAATTCTTTAGTACCAATTGTAAGCTAAGTTACTGAGTTTGTTCCAAAGGCCCGCATCTTCTTATAGCCTTGATGACATATTTTACCATCGTTTTACAGGCTAATTATGTTTTAAATAAAAATCTACCAGCCTTGGTAGATCCTCGGACAACAGTAGCTTAATAAAAATAAAATCTGTAGATTTTGTACTAGAATTGAGAAGCATTTTAAAGTAATGCATTTATTTTACTATTATTATAAAAATCTAGAACGAACAGTAAAAAGTTTCTTAAAAGAAAAGATACCAAAAATAAAAGAAAAAAGTGAAGTCGAGTCAGTTATTTTTCATGCAGAATTCAGTTATATTTTCGTTATAAGCCACCAACCACCAGACATTTTTAGTAAAACGTTGAACATGTGGTATTACTGGAGCACTCGACAGTTCACTTAGCAGCAAGCAGGCAGTAAGCTGATTCCTGTTCGCTGAAACCTGGAAACTGGACTCTGACTTCCACCCGTAACTGCTGGCCCACATCAATTCAGATTTCACTTTGGTCCAGATGTCCGTCACATCAAAATATACAAAAGTATACCTTTATATAACCATCAAATCGGGATTGCAAATAAGCTGCATCCACAATGATAAGATGAAATAAAGAACGAAATATTTAAATACTAAACCATAAGACGAAATGGAAAATTTATTATAGAGGGTGATTTGTCACCCTCCCACTCTACGTAAAAGTTTCGTTGTAGTGTGTCTCCTTCCCTTAGAATAACCCAGTAAACATTAGGTGAAGTGTCCCTTTTTGTGACGTTTCTATCACTATTTCACTTCAATTATAGTTCGCATCAACTTTATCTTCATTTGTATTCCGACAGGTGGAGTGGTTCCGTCATCTGTAGCTGATAAAACAGACATTTCATATGAGCGATTGTGAGAAACTGACCTATAAATGAACTCTTTCATGACAAAAAATCATACGCATCTCCAATATGATGTCAAAGTGACTCCAAAATGTTTACTGGGAACCTACTGCGAAATTAAAATGCCCCCTTCATCTTGGAACCCGATGCAACAGCATCTCTCACATTGCCCTGGTCAATGATCAAGTTTCACTCTAGCTTATACATTTATTGTTTAACATCTTCAAGTTCCAAACTCCAGAATATAATCCTTTAAATGTGAACGTACCTAACAATTTCCAATACTGACCTTATACATACCCGGACATATATTTTACGAGTATATAGAGTTATCTATATAAATATATGTACGTATAATATGCCCTAAACGTATAAATGTGCTCAGCGTGGCAGAACTAAATGTAATAAAAAATAAATCAGCACTCAGAATGAGTTATCAGCAGATCCATGAGAGTGATTGGCGGTGAAGACGACTTGTGTAGTATCCATATATTCTAGTAACCATTAGTGTCGTGTATTATGACTGAATTAAAGCATTAAAGCACCTAATAAAGACCACTGTTAGATTTATATAATTGGGTAAAAGTATTAACCTGATGAAACTAGTGCAAAGTCAGACTTGAAATCAGAGCTGAACAAAAGCAAGGTAGTGTCAAAATTTAATCTAAAAAAATAGGTTATTGAAACTGTCGTAAGAAGACGATAAATACAAATTGTAAATACCTAAGCCGAATGAATGTTTTGTTATAAAAACAAGATACGTCCGATAATGATACACCATTTGTACGTCGACTAGGACCTTGTCGGGTTAGCCCTAATAACAAAACACTTGTACCAGATTGTATCTCGGGAAATATTTCTACAGACAAGACGAAATGTATGGCAAAAGTAATGATGAATAGAAAATGACATCGTTTTGAAAATAGGTAGTTATATTCACTTATTGTAATCAGTTTATGATTGATAAAGAATTATACTTATAAGCAATATAGAATTGAATATGTTATATGTATATATCAAGTATAATATTAGATTTAACGTTAACGTTACTCCTTTCAGAACTGCCAACAGTCCAACACGACATTTACAACCGCTATTTTCCAACCTTCACCATGATCTAGAAAAGCTTTTAGCGCAGTTATTTCCATTTCACATCTACACTTATACAATCAGCACTGTATAATATCGAACCCATGCACTGGTGAGGTGGTATACCCTCCCCCTCCCCCTCTCACACACACTACCCCTACATGTCTGTATCTGTACAATACCACTCTGAATGGTTGATATATGTGACACGAATAGGTTAAATATTATTAGCCCTAGAATATAAAATAAAATATTCACTTAAATATCGTTTATTATTACCAATGAATGGGGGTTTGGAGGAGTCAAACCGCTCGTCTTCTTTGGCATATTTGTCCTTAAACTTTCGAAGTGAACGGACTATATAAAGGCATTCTTATCCCGTTATGTTTTCAAACATGAAGTGAATAGAATTGAATTTCTTTCTTCTTTGACAAGAGAGTTTGCAAGTCGTAGTTTGGGCACCCCTGATCTAAAGCACCATTTTCGTGTTACCCAAAGAAATATAAACCGCTGTCGGAAAATTTTATATCAGAGTTATAAGTTTAATTAAGAAACAATAGTTGTCTAAAGAAAACTACATTTAATTATAATTAGATCTACCAAAACTTTGATTAGTTAGTGTTTTTTTGTTATACAGTTACAAAAGTTTCACTCACTGAAGTAAAAGAAAATCTACTCGCAATATAATAAATAAGAATATCTTATTAAAAGTTCTTACCTTCCGTGTTGGGGCCCTACGCTTCCGGAATCGTATGCGGAACTAGCTGTTACGCTGGAATCAGGAATCGCTCCAGATTCCATCCCCAGCTCGGTGCCACAATTCCCTAAAAGAGAGAAACATGTTATTAAAAAAAAATCTTGATTTGCGTATTCAGGAAAGTATTCAATTTAGTAAGCAATTTGTGTTTGAAATTGCACGGTGTTTTTGATTAAATGTAAATTGTTAAAAAGAAGATTTCAGAAAACGTTTATCTTAGGCTTTGACCTACATTCAGAGGAGCTGCAGGTGTTTTTGTTAAAAATAGGTTTCGACCTGGATGTTTTAAATGATGCATTATTAAAACTATTTGTCATGTAAATTTTTATAAACCCAGTAAAAATTTGGTGAAGTGTCCCTTTTTGTGACGTTTCTATCACTATTTCACTTCAATTATAGTTCGCATCAACTTTATCTTCATTTGTATTCCGACAGGTGGAGTGGTTCCGTCATCTGTAGCCGATAAAACAGACATTTCATATGAACGATTGTGAGAAACTGAACTCTTTCATGACAAAAAAATCATACGCATCTCCAATATGATGTCAAAGTGACTCCAAAATGCTCCAAAATGTTTACTGGGAAGCGAGATTTATTAATATTTATTTATCACTTAATATAATTTCTTTTACTAGACATTTCTTATTTACTGAAGCTTGTGCCTCAATTAAAACACAATGTCTAATAAGCCTGTTCTTTCTTAATTACATCTTGACAAAAATTTCTAACCAAATGTAAATTAATACCCTTAAAGCAATATTCTACCACAAACATAGAGCTAGGTTATATCGATCAACATTATACCTTCGTAATTTAAACGGTAGCATTGTTTCTGCTTAAAAGAAAATTAAATTTTTAAGAGCCCTATAAATAAAAACTACATAAATAAAATTTAATCACCCGTCTGTGTCAGTTCGCTGCAAATATAAATAACTAAAATTGCAGCTTTTGGATTTGATGTTTTAGTATATATGAAAAGTATTGGACACATAGACATAGTAATTAATTATACAGAATAAATATTCGGACAGATAAAACACGTTCTTTAACGATTATATTACCGTCTTCTTTATTGCAGTTAACTGTTAACTATTAAACCATTTTATACGACATACGTAATCACTAATTTACCATTTTCGCTTTATTCAACATCGATTTTAACTCAAATTCACATTAAACAGCTGTTAAAGTTTTATATATTTTTCCATAGATGGCAGGCAGATCTGTAACACAAATGGTAGATACAAAAACTAAGAATCTAATTGAAGTTCATTAATAAATCATTCTTTGCTCTAATTTGAATCAATATTTAAATTGGCGGATCTGAAGTAAATTGCATGCATAATTTATACACCTGATATCATATTCATCGTTAAAGGAAGAAGGAATATAACATCCCTTTTTTTAATAGTAGAATCTACCCTTACGGGATCATGTAACTCGTTTTATATATTGTTTGTCTGTGTTTTTTTCCAGGGTTTTCTAACCTAGTCAATAAAACAATACACTTGCAAAATAATATATTGTAAAAATAATAAAAAATAGCGCTAACTGGAAGACACAGAAGAATTTGTTCAGATCTCTGACAATTTACAAGATAAGAGTTCACACAATTTTCAAACGAACGTTCAAAGTCTACTCTATCAAAGAAATATAATTTGACCTTAGAGTCATATACATAAAAAGCTATCAAGACTTATAATTTAAAATCTGTTCTCAAATAACTTTAATATACATAAATTATAAATTCCATCGACTAAGTCTGTACTCTCTTTACAGTTCACCCCACTCGCCTGTACCTGATAATTATTTAAAGACTTTATTAAAACATAATTATAAAGAAATAAGTAAGTTAAAACAACTTCTGTTTTTCTGATCTCACGATAAAATATTAAGTTGTATACTTCTCCTCCACGACACGGCACGGCAAGGCACGACTTGGGAGATGATGTTTTATTGGTATTAGTAAAACATTTTATGCGCCCATACATTCAATAGGTCGAAGCGCACACTCGAGACAAGACTATCTTTAGACAGATTTTTTAACACGTTGAATAAACAGAAACAATAATAATAACTATTCTTTTGTTTGAGTAATTAATTCAGCAAATTATTCATAGTGTTCCGATGAGGTTCTTGTCAGGCATGCCAAGGTCAAGCTTTATGACTATAACTCTGTGGAATATGTTCTAGTAACTCAGGACTATCCGACCGGGGCCTTAAATAATATTTGTTTAGTTAGGCAAGCCTTATGAGTACCTGATTAGAACCCTGTCGAGAAATCACTTTATAGGGTAACTATATAAATCAATTACAAAGAAAACGGTATAGTTAATATTTAAAGATTTTATTGGAAACATTACACGATATAGTACCTTACAATTCTGCTAGGTATGAACTAGACTTCTAAAAGAATAGCAGACGAACAGGAACAGAGCTTGGGGTCGTGACTTCATGACACTTATTACACTTTTGACATCCATTAATCTTCTCCCGACACTGTTCCATGTCCCGTTCTTCCGTGTCCCGGGTTTCGTGTCCCTTGTTCCGTGTCCCATCTTCCCTGTCCTCTAACTCCTAACTCCAGTTGTTGCTATACGAATACGTGAATACGCGAATACGACCTACTAACTACGCTCTTTGTTTGTTCATTGTACAGGGAAGTTTTTGTGATAATAAATGACCCAAAAAGTAAACATTAAAACTGTCTGTTATTAATAAAACACTGATTATTATGTAAATTACTTTCATGATATAATTAATAGTCGATTAATTATACTACGTCATTATAAACTTTGCATTAAATGTCACGTTTCTTATTCATTCTATTTCGTTTACAAATATAAGTCAGTTTGTCATTATAAGGGCTTCTTTCACGCTCTGTTCTGATTCAGATTCAAAACTTTTCGTTTATTGTATATGTAACTGAAAAATCTAAACGAAAACGCAAGGTTCTATCTGATAGTATGATCAATGATATATTAGAAATCGAATAGATAATACAATAGATATTCATCTCTAAAGTTAAGGCTTCTATCTAACCTGGTCGTGTAAAAATAAAATTTTAAATCGTTTAAACAACTTCCTGAATTCAAAGTACTTTTTTGTCATCTGTACTCAAATGTATTAAACTCTAAACATAGAATGAGTGGATTTATTTCCAAAAATTTGATATGTTTAGGGTTTTAATTAGCTCTAGAATTCCATGTAAAAATTCATGTATTTTATATGTAAAAGACTCGCAACACACACACACTCGTGTAGTATAAAAGTTCAGTTAAATCAGAGTTATAGGATTACAATTTTTTATATTGAACAACAGAAAAAAATTTCCAACCCCGATTTGTTTCATGTAGTAATCTTCCAGTTTTTCTTTTTATTATTTATGTTCTCCTTACATAAACGAGTCTGAAGGAAAGTAAAGGAAAGCAAAGCAATACCACGTTACGTCTTAAAACCCATTGTAGCGTGTTTTTCTTTTCTAATGCTTTTTGTGTTATTCTCGTACATTTCAATTCATAGAAATTCCATTATTCTTTTAAATCCTCCTACAATATTTGTTGTTATGTACTTGTAGTATTTTGTTACCCACAGATTTCTTAAATATGTTTTCTTATGTTATTTTTTAACGATTGAAAAACCAACCCCCGTTAAAATCTGGTTCGACATATTATGAAAAATTTACCTTTCTTCTATTTCTAATTCTAATTCTATAATAGAATTCAAACGCTCTTATGTTATGAGGTGAAATACAGATTGTTGTAAAGTGTATACTTTATAGTCTTAGCGCTGTTAATACTTAATTCCAATAACGTAGTCATCGATTGACATGTTCTAAAAACAGAAGTGTATCACTAAAGAACAGATTCATACAACATTTTCCAACCTGTTTTCAAAAATATGACTTCTTGTTTAGAAGAGTACCGCAAGAATAAAATTTCCCATTGAGATAATTTAAAAAAATAATTTTCCTGTATCTCTACATATTCGAATGATTATAAATGTTTTTTTTAAATAAGTCTTATTTGTTTTTTATAACAACATTCAAGAAAAACTTTATTTTAAGACAGCGAGCATAATTCTTTATTTTAACTGTTGTTTAATTACACACATAAAAGTGAATAAATTGTGTTTGTACCGAGAAAAACGCTAAGAAAGAAAGCCATTACAATCGTGTAGGGGCAATGCTCCAATTGTCATTTGCCTAACAACCCAGAAGATAAGTAATGTCTTTTAAAACACCACAATGTCTTCAAAAATATTTGTAAATGGTTTGTAACATAGTACTTCGTTACTTCATTCATTATTTATTTTAAAATGATGTAAACTATTTACAAGATAGATTTATCTCTTGCTTCGAAACATTTAGGGGCTGGAGGAAGAGAAAGGGGAAAAGGAGGGCTGTGTGGCAAATAGTGCTCTCCGGATATACTCACAGAATGACGTGTGTTTGTTTTTACATTCTCTGTGTATTACATGTTTCAAATATTTTACGAAACTAATTATTTTCAAACTTTCTGACTTGTTAAAATAACAAACAAGTAAACTTATGACCTTATTCGATCATTACGCTATAAATAGATCGGGTCTGGTGGCTTACGTGTAAACTAAAAACTAGCTAACGCTTTGCTAGGGGTAAATGATAGGCAGCAATGAGATTCTATACATAGCCAAAGCCAAATTTACTAAATTGAAGGTAAATGACCTTTTTTCTCAATCTCATATCAAATTCAATTGTATCCGGTCACAATTAAAGTCCGTATGCTTCCGATTAATAAGTAAACTATTTTCCAATAAAATCTAAATATACCAACGAGTAATTTGCTTCAATAAAAGCCTATAGATGCAGTTCTTTTTATGTTTTATTTTCAAATAAAACTGTTTTATAAATTACACACGATTACCCGTTATTCTTTTTCTACAGTCATATATTTTTTATTACCTTAACTTTATAGACAAAAAAAATGTTTAAAAATCTAAAGCAATGTTATTCAAATAAATATTCTAACATAAATATTCTATTTTCGTCTCGCACGCCAGATATTGTACGTTATATTACTTCAGGGGTGGACAAACTTTTCGGATTTTAATTTAAATTTTAAAATGCACTGTGCCTTATCCAGTAAACACCAAATATGGTTTGAACAAGGTTTTTTTCACGGGGTGGAGTTGTTAGCACCACGCCCAACCCCCAACCTGGAGGACCAGTCCCCTGATATAATCCCCAGGGGCAGGGTGCCCAGCTATACCCCCAGGCACTAGGTACCCATTTTAGTCGCCTCTTACGACATGCATGAGCAACATTGGGACTATTCTTTCACACCCGGTCACCACTCGGGAATGCTTACCCCGTACCTCACTGAAAATCGGCCAAGCTAGTAAACAGCCAAGTCCGGCTAGAAAGAGACAGATAGGAAACTCGGCAGCTATCTCTCTCTTTGCCTTTATCGCTTTCTCTTACACGCAGCCGTACCGTTCGCGCACTCTATGCTTATATTTCTATATAAAAAACCGGAATTCATAGCACGCATGCAGTCGTTTGTATGCCACTGTATAAAATTTACCAGTAGTCAGTCGATGCGGTACTGGTACTGATACTAGCGCTGGGTGCCGGTCCGTAATGCCGAGATTTGCTATATTACTGTCAATGTGACATATTCAGCTGCTTCTATTTGTGGTTTATATGATATATCTATAAAACCACGTGGAAGTCTGTTACATACAGTTAAGCTTTACCCGATGGTTATAGTCGTGGTGAATGTGGATTTATGTCCATATACATATTTATAGCGCCTGAAACATACTCCAAATATTTTACGAACACAAAAATATACTAGAGTTTATTTTATATGATGTAGTACACTGCGTAAATATATGTTTGAATATATTACGTCAATATACATACTAATAATAATATTATATTAATTAAAACGTATATATAATGTTATCTTCAGAAGGTGAAAAACACTGACATTGAAACGCCTGATATATATTCTATTATTACAACATGAAATTTTGTAGTTAATATATTAATGAAAAAGTAAGTCATATATTAAAAATATGAGGAAACGGTGGCAGAGAGCGTTGAATGATTGACGGCAGCCTACTTTGCTAATGAGTCTGAGGTCGGAATCAGCGCTTATTATATCGCTTTCCAACATAAGATGCTGTCGAGGACAGGATTAGTATCGGAAACTAGTAGAAACAATAAATAAAGAACATACTCTAAATAAGTAATGTATTACCGAGCTGTTATGATCAATAAATAACATTTTACTTTGTATATCTTATTCTAAATCTTCCTTTAAATTGTTATTTTGTTTTTAACATATTATTTAAATTTACAACCACAAATAAATTTAAACAAAACATAAAACAATTATATACTTGTTAAGAAACAATTTAGGACTCATTTTAAGCCACAAAAAACAATCTGTTCTGAATAAACTATTCCATAATTGCTCACATATGTTACGAATTGAAATTTATTTATTTTTTACGAAGCATTCATATGTTTGTTTACTGCTCTACTGTTTCTTAAAGATGGTAAAATCCTGCTACTAAAATAACTTTTTTTTTTAAGTCATAAAATATATTTTTTCTTATTTCTTGCAATAGCAGGTGTATGTTTGTGAAACCCAGCTCATCATTAGACTTAGCATAGGTTATTTAAGAAGAATAAAAACTTGTCAACTACTAATTAGTTCGTAATGCATGGAAAAGCTCAAAAATTTTATTACTTTTCGAATATGTTATTACACAAAAATATAATGAACATTTTCATTTGCAATTGCATTTATTATTGCCAACATGTATGAAGTCATAAATGTTTCTGACTCATTAACGTCCTGTCGGTTCTAACTTCCAGTTCGTTCTGCAGGACGCAGGTGCACAGTTCTTTTGTTTCTTTCTCCGTTGCTGTTGTTTATTATTTTTTGTTTTAACTTAAATAATTAAGATGACATGCTTCAAGCTTTTAACGATCTTTAAAACGTGACGTTTTTAAATTACATTTTGCAAACGAATTATAATTTATATATGTATATATATATACATACAATATTTTTTTACAAAACTGCAGCTCTCTAATACTTTTCAACACAGTCGCCATTTAATTCAAGACGTAATTTTTTAAATTGCAAATTCCATCCGCATAAAATTCGGTATCCACTGAGCTCATAATTTCGGTGACAACCTCGTAGAAAACAGTCCGAGAAATTGGCGATGCTTGCTGAGAAAGCTCTGAAAGCTCTGAGCGCCAGAGAGATCCAGTTCGAACTGTGACATGTTTCTCATGAAAATTAAAGTCTTAAAACATTAAACAAAAAGATTATCACTTCGAGTGACGGACCTCATATATATATAACAATAGCACTTACGAGTAAGGGTATATTCGTATAAAGCTTTTTAAATTTTTATTGTATTTTAAATTTAATTTTACAGAAATAAAGAATTGCTACCAATTAAAAGAAAAGCAAAGTTAGAAAAACTTGAACCAAAAACGTGCCTTCTACTTAAAAACCATAATAAATTTAAAAATAATTGCAGACACTTTTATAAAATAAACAACTTACTTTTTAAAGCTCTTTTTTACCGCATATTTCGTTAAATAAAACTGTCGTTAAAAGTTCGTTTTTAACGACATTGTAACTCTATTAATTGTGTGTTATATAGTTAGTTATTTTTTATATACATATATATCATTATGACGTACCATGTAATATCGTTTAACGACTTCTTGGATAAGAAAACAATTGTGTTAGAAAGTTAAACGTCGATCTCTTCAAAAAAGCGTCACTTCTTCTGCTTTTAGTGAAAACTCATAAAATATAGCGCTGAGCTGAGTGGAATGCATGTGATCCCCTTACAGAATAACGTCCACTGATACCTTGCAAGATATATGCAGCCAATTGAAAAAAACACAACATACAAAATGGGATAACAGTTAACCCTATCATAATTCAGAAATGTATCAACAAGAAATAAAAAGGACTCGTCGACCAGAAAATAAAAACTATTGCGTTTATATATATAAGTATTATATCCAGTGTTATTTTTACTGTGATCGATAACAAATTTGTTTTAAATTATGAAGAGTTATATAGTATAGGTAATAGAGCGCTATCGCAATACATTCCACTAAATAATCAACTTCACTATTTTACGTTTTTATTTACGATTATTACATAAGGTTTCACATAAAAATCTATTTTCTGCTTTACAGAAGCAGACATTGAGATATTGAACATTATTAAAAATATGATTGCAAGTAATGAAGATTAAAATAAAAACTACATTCAATTTCGTTATCAACTTTACGATGATGAATATACATTATTTCATTACAAACATTTCCGTAGCATTTAATGTTATCTGTGCAGGTTTTACTATGTGTATTTATTTTGACAGTGGTGGCGTAAGTGGGGGTAATCTTCATTTGAAAAGTCTATAATAATCTTTAAATAACATATAACACGACACGTAAAGAGCATCCGTGCCCCTGGAGAAATTGTTTTATCAAAAGTACGTCACTGGAAATTTGAATACCGCTATGCTAGAAACATAATAGTGTAACATAAGTATACATTGGATATTATAATATCGTAGAAGAGCTGAACTCTACAGTATATAAACGGGGTAGTTTGTAGTTTGTGTAGTTGTTGTATCTTCACTGTTTATTTTATCCTACATCTTACAGAAAGGAAACGACCCCTCAGTTTTCACTAAGCGCTAGTACATGTTCATAACGCGAGAACTGACATCGATAAGAGAATGCGCTTTAAGGTATCTACTGATAGTTTATTTATGCAACTCGTTGCCAAACTGAATCACGTAATTGTTAATAGATTTAACACGAAGAGATAAATCTGCAAGGATTTTGTATCGGTATGTTTTTAGGAGGTGTGCAGCAACGGGGGTATAGAAATAAAGTCGCTCTACACAACTGTCTTAAGACAATGTTGTTTTTGACGTGACAGATTGAGACAGCACCATATGAACGCACTGAATAGAGAGAGACAACACTAACAATGTTGTCTGAATGGTTTTTTAGTCTACAAATATTGCTCACTCTTCTTTCTAACCGGTTCAAACCAGAGACTGACTTATAAATATTTGAGATTGATCTAAGCTTAAACGAGGTATACTTTAAGGTTCAGATTAAAATAACAGCATTAACAAAACGTTTTTTTTTCTTCTTTATTTTCAGGAAATCTCTTTGCCCTGTGATCTAAATGAAACGATCTCATAATACAACCGGAGAACACGGTTGAACTGGAGCTGGAACTCCGAACTAGGGTTCGAACAACGACAGAGACTGTCAGACCCCTAAAAACAGGAGCACAGAATAACTGACTTAATTTCCGTCTATGGAGGGAGACGTTTCCGATATATTTTTGTATTTATTTTTTTATTTTTCATGTATTTTTACCACGATGTTTTTCATAATAATATTTTTCTTTCTAATACGTTTTTAGTGATTATAATAAACTGGTAATATTTAAAAGCGGTGGATAATAATTAATCTGTGTTAGGAAATTAATATTCATAATGAACCGTAATTTAAGTACATTGATTTAACGAAATAAAAATTGTGTTATTTAGAGTTGATACATAGTGTGCGACATGTTTTATTTGCTGCGTGCATAACAACAACGACCACATGTGGCGCTCACATTAAAACGTATGTTTATGATGAGTCATTTCGAAAAAGCAATTAATTAACTGAAAATTAAGTAGATACGTTGCCAGAATAACCCCGCGAATAATAAAATGCAACATGGTGCTAATGGTATTGGAATAATAATACCATTCAGCATAAATTATAAGAATATACGGCCAGAAGTTGTGTTGTTAAAACTGTAGAATTAACCCAATATAACAGAAAGCTGTTAGTAGAAAAAAACATGACCTTACTATATCTTTAATTGTTTGCGAAAGCTATTAACTAGTGACTATTATTTGTGTAGCTATGTATGTTGTACTTGAATATATATTTTTAATCAATTCTTGCGTACATTTTCTATTTCTCATAAGTCATCTTTGCTGTGCCTTTCTCTAACTCCATATAGTTGTTATTTTCTTTCTTGCTCTTTTTATTTGTAGGTACACATGCAATATCAGATGCAACGAATGTTTGTGATCATATATAATGTTGATATTTGCATACGTTATGTTGTGTTCAGTTCGGTAGAGCAGCAAATATGGGTTAAGCTTTAGAGTGCTATACCGGTACGCTTTTATGATTGTTATATCTCGTAACAGTGTAGCTCCAGTTCCAGTTCCAGTTCCAGCTAAAGCACAAACAAGCTACAATGTGGTACAAAACTATCAGAGCTAAATCGATTACATTTAGAAAAATTCATAACCGAAGTAAGAACTGCTATCAAATGGTCGTAGCATCGATGCAATTTGCAAGTTTACTCACAAAGCTTGTAAAAGCTCACTGGTAAAAGCTTGATGACATAACTTTACAAGCTTGTGTTTCACGGAACATCATTACATGAGCTGTTTATTTTTTTAGTGCATCTTTTATTTAAATACGATAAAAGTTATTAAAAGCTTTTTATAGGTAAGCAATCTACGAGTGTAGTTAAAATAATTCATAGGAAATGAAAGCTTTTTTATTAAGAGCTTAAAGCTCATATATTGCACAACTCTATATTTATTACGAAACATCATATTATTTATGATTGTAAAATTACAAACATATTAATTTTCTACGAAAAATAAAATTCGTAGAAGTATTAGTGTATTTTTCACATTATACGGCCCCAATCTATTGATATTCCAGAGTTATTTTTTGAATTATGAATATGTAGGTGAACACATAGTGAAAAAATATGTTTTGAATCGATATTTCATATTCAAAATCGGATTACCAGCCAATAATAGAGACTATTCAAAAGTATTTTATATACGTACCGTTGTTGATGTATTAGTACGCGTGTGTATAATGTATAATGTATAATGTGTTGATGTGATATTTGCATATAAAATACACACACACACATATATATATATACATATAAATATATATTTTATTTTCTGCATTATCTAGAAAATTATATAATGTAGCAGTTACATTAAATAAACAATTTATTTAAGTTAAACCAATGGCTTCGTTCTGGAATGCCATCAATTATACGATTAATTAACTCATTTAAGACTAAATATTTTCTTTTGTTTGTCTTCACAGTTTTCCAGTTATTGTCAAACTTATATAGGAAGATAGAGTATGAAAATATATTCAAATATTTCTCAACTTAAATCAATCCAATATCATATGACTAACTTATGATGTTTAAATATAAACTAAATATTATATTAATTATGATTAATTTATTCATTTCATTCATTTATTAATTTATTAATTCATGTTAAGTGCAGAGTGTCCCGAAAGACAGTTTAAATTTAATTGAATCACTGTTGGAGTGCGGAACATGTGGCTTTCGGAAATTCAGTCGCTACGAAACAGTGTTAAACACAATAACTTTACAAACACAAGAATTCTGTGATTATTACTTATTTTCAACGCCTAGCTCAGACTTAAAATAAGACGGGAATCAAGATTTCATTTAGGATCAAGCGAGTGTCATATAATAATATCTAGTATGAGACGAGGTTCATTTTACTGTTTTCAGGACGAAAAGAAAAGCAAAGTTCTATATTAGGATCAGAATAGGTCTAAAATTTTGACTCGGGCTGTTACTAAACATAAACTCCATTTATGAAAGTTGATGTAAAATTAGGAAAAGTTTTGAGAAACGCTGTCTGAGAGTACAATAGGGAATTGTTTGGGTTTCGAATAAGAGCTGTGTGGGAAACACTTAATCAATGCGATTTGACCTGATTGTAGTTCAGCACGTTCGATTTTTACATCAAGCTTTACTTAAAAATATACTTTTAAAGATTGTATATTCAGTGTCTAAGATGGCGTAGTTACATTCTAATTTCATTCGAACTATGTTTTGATAAGAACTAATAAAAAAAAACACAAGTACAATAAAATTAGTTGTATTTTGCAAACACTCGATAAAAGTAGAATCATTATTGTATTTACTACTTGAAAAACCCAACTGGACAAATAGGACTTTGTTCGCAAATAATCGTAATACAAATGTACATCCATTGACTGGACGAGTTGTTGGACTCCTTAGTTGTTGGAGCAAACACACTCAGTGGTTTTCGAGAGAGGTAACTAGCACTAAGCTATCGTAGATGCTGCTCCTGCTGATGCTGGTGGAGCAGATACTTGGTAACAACTCTACTTGCAGCTACTTGAAGCTACTTTAGAATGGTTAACGGAACACGACGACTGATTTACAACCGTATTATCGTGTTCCATTCTCCTGAGGTAAAAAGTTTGCTTTTTACTTTTTTACTACTTATTTTATATTGAAATAAGAGTTGTATTGGTGACATAAATTTAAAATCAATGCTGCTGAGATAACTTCGAAATTTATAGTTTTGTATTTCTATCTTCAAGAATATAAATCATGTTTCTTTTCTATTTGATTTGATACTATATTCGTTTTAAAATTTAGCAACAAAAATTAACTGTAGAGATTTTTCATAGTTTAATTAGGGAATCCATTATTGCTTTAGAAATGTCTTCTAGAAAAATACACTTGCACTCCGTTACAACTTTCTATATGGAAGACAGATAATATACCTTGGATTAAGGTTGTAGTAAGATTGAAACTACACAAAGACATTAAATAAAATTGAAATGTTTAACAGATTACCTCACCGCTATATCAAAAATGAGCTTAATTTTTACCTCAACCTAACAGCAATTTATCTACAAATCTTTCACAGCATCAAAAACATAGTGTAAAATATTCTATGCGATATAAACTATGGATTTTTAAACTATTTATAAAGGAGAATTTTTCATTTTTCGTAAAATAAATCGTATTTATCTATACACTCTTATGCAATGTGTTTGCAGATAAAACACTATACGCGAGGTTGCAATATAAAAATACTGTTCACACGATACAGGTCTCTTTTCAAATCGATAACCCAGTTTCATTTCATTTTATTTTAATATGATTTATACATCATGCGGATAAAAATTACACACAAGAGGTGAAAATTACAATGAATCATGTTCATGTATGAACGATTTCGTATCAAATGTGAATAGATTTTATTCAATATTCATATTTAACTATGAAATTATGCTGTTATTGTTCATAATTAATCACCAGTGTCAAATTATTTACAAATAAAAGTCTCTTTATAAAAATATATTAAATTATTGAACAGATATTTGAAATATTTAATTTGAATTTCTGTTGATTAACGTAATAGTTGTACATAAAATATACGTAAAATATTACCATTGTTTGAAACAATATTTACGTTCTGTATTTAGCGGGAACAAGCATACCAACTTAAACACATGACATAAATAACCCTGATTCATTTAGCTGACTTAACGAAAGTGTGTGTTAACCATTGGGAGATACTATAAATAATAAATAAAAATAATATATAAAATAAATAATGCAGAATTCGAAAGTGCAATTATAGAAACTTAATCCTATTAGCTTAACATTTAATTTCGCTGAAATTCTGTAAGCGTACGAATAATTTACGTTTCCAGGGATTAAATGAATCGTTTGAAGTAGTTTCTGTTTAATTTATATTTAATGATTAAAGCAGGATGGTTATAAAATTACAATAAAAGAAATGTAAAATTCAGAGCGAGATACAAGAGCATGTGCGGTACGGTGAAATGTTAAAATTAGCAGCACACTGAAATATTACACCAGGAGGTAGTAGAGCCAGCTATTCGCGAACATGTGCACCTAGACATAGTTAGACGTAATTTGTTATTTGCACAGGAAATGTGGAATTACTACGAATATTGCAACGTCAGTAATGCAAAAATATGCATATGCATTTAGAGCTATGAGCTTTTTACAGTCTACTTGGTTCACAGAAACTATCTAGGTTTCTCGGTAATCAATTTGGAGACAAATTTGGTACTTACATATTTTAAAGTACCATAAAGGACATGTAAGGTACAGAAGAGGTAAATAATGCAGTGCTCGATTAAAAAAAGTCAATTGCAAAATAAAGTAACATCGTAAATACTAAATTAGTATTTTAGGACCACCTTGTAACGTGGTACACTTTAGAAACGACGATTCCGATGCCATTTTGTGCACTTGTGACTGAAATAAATTATCCCATGTCATGTATATCATCATGATACAAACATATTTCTATATTATATTACATTTAACTACTACACATATACATTGACACCTCCATATGAACTGTTTCAGTATTCATAATTTAGATTTTAGGTAGGGGAAGGGGTGGTGGCGGAATGGAAAACGGGAAAAGCTTGGAAGCGAGTAGAGAGTGACGGGTATATTAGTGCAGTCATCAATGGGAAATGAACATTTCAAATTATACAGGTATAGGTACTGAGTACTAAATACGGAATACTCTATACTTCATTCAGTAGGGGGAGATAGAGAGAGAGAGTAGGTGTGAATGTGGAGGTGATATTAACTCTGGCTATAACTCAGTCCACGTGATATTAACTGAAGTATGTTTCAACCTGCTGGATTATTAATATCACTGAAAGCGCCACTTGTATGTATATACGTACGAACATTAAAATTGTAACACTTTCGTGCATGATCGATGGATGTGTAGTATATTCATAAATATAATATGACGACAATACAATATGCATGTTAAAATAAAAACCCAGTTATTTTTACTTTGTTTTAGCAGGTAAAAGAGTCATTTAAAGAGCTGAGATAATTACAAAATATTAAAGTCATGAAGTCGGTAGAGAGGTACAGAATTAAAGTCGGAGTCGGTTCATTTTTTCCGACTACACAGCTTTGGTTTTGACCCAGATATATTTGAAAGTGAGGGGTTGTTATGAACTCACCCTGTACTTCCTTTGATTTAAATTAATATACCTTCCTTGTAAGGGAATGCATGTGGTTTACTGGGAGTAAATAAACCCCGTGATTAAATAACAGAGTTGGGTAAAAATGAAGTACATACTAAAGCTGCCTTCACATACAATATGTTCAACACGTAGGTTCTTCTTTTACTCGTATATAATATGCTATACATTACAATGTCGTTCATTGTTTAATTTATTCACCCTGTCACAAGAAATAGTCCGTCGCCGCGCTGCGCCACGCCGTGTTGCTGTGGAACATAGGGGTTTATAGTTGGAATCCCTTAGAGACGCACCCTTCACTGAGTTAGAGGGTATAATCCAATTTGTTCCCTTGATACTGTATGTACCCTTAACAGAAGAACTCACAAACTAACATTATAAAGCTAATACAAACTATATTGTAAAGCTTTTGAATATATATATATAGACATCTCTTTCTTTCTTTTATTCGTTTGTATCTTTTATCTCGTTTTTATATAATAATGTGTTAATTTGTTTATATGTGGTCCAATTGTGTTAAGAGTAAATGTGACAATGGTATGGAATTGGTTATTTATTTACAGAAAGTACACCACATGATGATTCATTTAAATTACATTATTAGTGACGTTAGCAAATGTGAGAGTAACAGAGATGGCTAAGAGGTATAAACAGAAACCTGTATTTAAAGAAATACATATGTGTATTATTAAATATACTTATGTAACACAACACGTAAAAACTTTACTAATTATTAGACATCACTGTTGTATAAATGAATGTGAGAGAGTGAGTAAAGGAGTGGGGTGGTGGAGAAAGTTACAGGGGTGTGTCATGGACATAGAACGTATAGAAATAAACTTTGTAATGAAATATTTCATTATTAATGACATGATTCATAATTAAACAACGTAGTTATCTAGTTCTCTACAGTTGTTACAGAGAAAAGGTAAGTACGTTCGTTTTATGGATATACATGCGTTTATGTGTGTGTGTGTGTCCATTGTTAGGGGTGAATAACTTTTTTGTGTAAATGACTTCATTTAAAATAATGAGAATTTTAGGTAAACTTTGTTAAAACAGCAAATATTTAAAATGTGCCTGATGAAAATTTAAAATAGTTTTAAAATTTTAAACGATTATTAAATAATTATTATATTAAAATATTTCTAAATTTTAATTAACGTTGAGAGCAATTTATATTTTATATTAAAAACAATATGGCGACTACATGTAGATGTTCAGTGATGTGTAAATAATTTTGATATACAAAATGTAGCATAGTCTTCTTTTTATATAACGTACTTTTGATTTGAATTGTATATTCTAATCTTTCTTCTTTGTAATAAAACGTGTTGTTAATTTAATCGATTACATTGTTACAAAATGTAAAAATTCGGCAGAAAAAAAAATCGAGAACGTTGGGATTTAATTACCCTTTAAGGAAGACATGATTTGGATGATGATGAGGTAAGAACGTCAGTTGAAAGAAACCGAAAAGCTATATCGATATAGGTATTTTTATATCAACTGCGCGCCTTTCACAAAATTTAATGAAACCCTACAAATGAAAACAAAAGTTATGAAATTCAACAAGTATGTATACCTTTAATTTCTATTTAATGTATTCGTACAATGTATTATAAAAGTTTACATTATTTTCGGAATGCTATAATATACTTATAACACAAAGTTTCCATGTTTCGAAAATTGTACTCAAAGTTTTGTGGAATCACGCACAGATCCGTGTACGCACTGCTATATGTCTTCATATAATATGAACTTGAGTTCTAATAACTTTCACCCCCCAAATAAATAGGAATAGTCAAAATCTATAAGCACAGCCAATTCACCGAGCTTCAGCCCTAGTTCTAGCCCTAGCCCTAGCCCGAGCCCTTTGGAATGTTTGTTTTGACTTCCACAGAGTTAGACTTCAAAATAGAAGCTAATAGTTAACACCATTTATTATTCAAAATGTTTGTTTAAATTAGAATTGTTGTTTGTTTTGTAAATTGGTGTAAAACTTTAACACTCAAAACTACAAGTAATGGGGTAAACTAATATGTGACCTAAGATGTTTTAGTTTACTTTAGAATGTACGGAAATATTATGGTTAAAGATTAGAAAAGTCTTAATGTGGTCCTCGTGATAGAACTCGTGAGACATCCACTTAATATTATTTTAGTAGTCGACATAGAATGAATATTTTTCTATTTTAGCCAGACAATGGTACATTATTCACAGCGTACAATTAAATATACATCAATTATATTAATACACTTTATTTAAATCCAACGTCAACTGGAATTGTTGAAACAATTTCGATTAAAAATGTCACGCCAAATGGAACATTAAAAACGACGTGATGTCATTAATATTCTGATAAAGTCTAATTTATTTACTGGTTTGAACATTTTTATACTAATCGATATCTATTTTAAGTAATTTCAATTCTCTATTGTTTTTAGCAGTATTAGAAACATAAATGTAAAAATGGTGTAGTAAATAATCACTTACCTAAATCCAAGCATTGTACTGTTGATATCAACAACAATCCATACAAGTAAAGCCATCTATTAAGTAAAACATGTACTAACGATACATTATAATTATTTGTGAAATTAGATGATTTAGAAATAGTTCTTTGGTGTGCGTTTATAGCCATCGCTATCGACTATATCACATTAGTCCATCCACTACGTAACGCATGTTACTGTTATGATAATGTCCGTAATAAAACGTTACTTTTATAACATTGTAAATACCACTTTGTCTAATAAAACAGTAATTTAAATTTATGATTAAATTTCACTTTGATTTATTACACATTTTAGTTAATAACTTTTTAATTATTTATTATTCAACTGTCAAAATTTGAAGATAATGTTTATATGTTTTGAGGTTATGAAATATATGTTTGAGGTTAGGATTACATTTCGTTTATTTTTTTATTTTAAAAACAAGTTTTATGTTTGCCTGAGTAATCCTTCTGCTTTGTGCAACTGTATAATTTTAGCGTGGAACATATTATTGATTTTGGCTGCGTGCTTCAACCACTTTTCAAGTCAACATACATATTTAACATACTATTATTTAAATAATTAATAATTCTGTTATTTATTTATTAGGCGACGCACGCAACTAGACTTAGACACAATTCGCGTAAAAATAGCAACATTTTAAACTCTATAAAATTAACAAGCTTTAACAATATTTATTTTAACAACTTTAATATTTCTTGCACTTACTCAATTTCTGTTATTATGCATGTAAATTTGTCTGGTTATTAAGATATACGTTTTATATATATTTTTTGTATCCAGAAGTCTATAGGGTGGTCTTTAAATGGTATAGCAAGCACGACATCGTGTATAAAAACGCCCCGTAGATTAAAAAAAGGTCACAAGAGGTCACGAGAACAGCATAACACTATGGGTCACCTGAAAATAAAAGAAAATAAAATTACATTGGTTTATTAAATTTAAAACTATAAAAAACTTTATACTACTTTTATGGATACATGAAATTTCATAAGAACTTTTTGCATAGTAAATAAAGAAAATTGAAGTATTAACTTTTAATATTTTTTACAATATATTAAGTAATTTGTTTTTTGCATACATACACATACACTACTCTACCACAATGCTGCTGTTACTTGGGAATGAAACAAATTACGTTAAATAATAATGATCGAATAATCATTCCTCATACATATATCTGTATGTATTGTGCTATATAGATAATAACTATATTATAGATTCCACATACATACACACAATTATGCTAAATATACTACGAATGTATAGAACATAATTGTGAGAGTTATGAAACAGTGAAGCTATGGCAAACGTTCAATGCACTGAATAGATTTCAGTTGGTATTGTCTTCGACAATTTGATTTCAAACAATGTTACTAAGATATTTTGTATTATAATGTGGGTACAATGGAAATTTGTACAAACCGTAACTTTATAACCTTTTGTACAAGTGCATATGTATTCTATATTTCAAATAATTTTCAATTAATTAAAATCTGATCTTACTTTGAACGTATACTTTATAAATAAATTATATAATTCATCTATTATTAGAATCGTAGAAGTGTCTTATGAATTATAAAAATAAACAAACCTCTCAATTATAATTTCGATGTTTTTATAAATAAAATGTATTTATAAATGAATCCATACTTGGAAATATATTTAATAAATGCTTGAACAAATCAAAATATAAGATTTTATATTCCACGAAATATCTCAAAATAAACTAATGAATAAAATTTAACTAAAACAAAATAACTTCACTTGAATACTCGCATTGGAATATATTTTAATAACAAATAAAATATGAAATAAATCCTACAGAATATTTGTAAGTTGCTGGTCGTTTATGTTATACAGCTCCTACATCTAAGTTTAAATACGGTCCTGTTTAAAAAAAAGTATTATCGTAATTTATGACACGGTCTGATATATCGAACGACTAGTCCTTACTGCTCTGTTACAAATTTACACTAGATAGAATGGAATCTGAGTGATTCGCGTGGCAGCTTTGAAATACATCTAACACCAACTGAAAAACTCATTATATTTTTCGTGTCACTAACAATCTCACATAATATATTTTTCTCAAGAGTTTTTATTAGATTATTATAATTTAGTACCTACTTACAATATAAGATCTTAGTGCCCCACCACATGCTAGCACATGCAACACTACTACCATATAAATATACGAGTATATCTCATAACGTCACGTTCTTGCTAAATCTCCGGGTTAACCATAATGTCTCTTGAAGCAAAACGACGAAATTACTAAATTATACATTGACTCTCTCACTGTCATATACGAGTACACGAGTAACGAGTAACGAAGTCCTCTAATTAAGACATATCCTTTAAAACGTATGGTCATTTAATATATCTTAAATTGAACAGATGGCGAATTTCTAACTAAGTTTAATTTACTTTACAAGTGTAATTATTTCATTTAGATCTTTAAGTGCGAATAGTTTCTGTATTAAATTTTAATATGTAGTTGTAAAGGAATTACAATACGAGGTAATTGCAGAGGCGAACTAAGTGACAGGCCGCTCGGGTTACCATTTTACAGGGGTTGTAAATGCAAAAAAAATTAAAACAAATATGCAAAAATTACTCCGAAATGTCCGGTATTTTCAATTAAAACCAAACACGTTGAGACATTTACCCACGTTAATTTAAATGGTACCCATATATTTCAGCCGTTAGTTTAAATAAAACACATTTTAAATTTGCCACACGCAGTATGCTATGTAGTGTGTTATTTGGTGAGCCGAATGCCACCAAGCTGGTCTTCGTACCAAATTGCCACATGTTTAAGATCGTGTTACTAAATTCCTTTATAATTTATAGTTCCCTGCTATTTTTTATTCTTTTTATTCTAAGTTTTAAGTCAGTGATATTTTCTATAGTAACTTTTAGATGAAGAAAAAATATAGTTCCCTTAATAAGAATGAATGTTGGCTGACCTCTGTAGTTAAAAACGGAGAATTTAGAATCTATTTATATAGAGAATACAGTCATGATATGAAAAGTATGTATAATATGAACTGTAAAATAAAATATAAAGTTGTTAAATTAAAAAATAAAATGCGTGAGATGGAATAATAGATACAACATATCAAATCTAAGTAAAGTTTGTCTTAAAATAATTTCTTTATTTGTCAGTAATATATTCTTAGTGAAAGTAATTAGTAATAGTATTGGCCGATTATCCTTCAAGGTCAAACTTATGGTCCAGAGAATTGTATACTGAATAAAATATATTACAAATTTACATCGGGTGGATTGGAATAAAAAAATTGATGTCAGTTGTGATAAAAACCCTCAAACAAACTCGATACTTTGTTAGTTACGATTGTTTATTCTCAGACAAAGCCACACAGGAATTTTATCCCATTAAACATTCGTATCCCTTTCATCCAGTAATAATGATTTAGTAGCTATACTTAGTACAAATACGAAACGAGACAGTAGTGATTAACAATTATTCCTTAACACGGCTTTACGTAACCAGAAGTTGATGAATGGGTACCGCGGTCATAGAGGTCATAGGTCTATAGGTCAGTATATGACGCCTGAAGGAACAATTTACTGTAGGTTCACTACTGGTAGATGTTGCAGACTAACAGGGATTGTAACCGATTACAGGAATACGTTTGTGATCTCAAGAGATCAAGCAAGTCACGATATCAAGCAATGGATATATGTATATGTACAAATGAGTGTGTGTTCGCCCAAGTATTAAAAGATAAAGTATAAAATAAGTACGCTTTTACATAAGCTTTATCATATAAAATCCTCTTTAAACAAAATTGAAAATAAAATACAATTTACGAGAATATTTTTGTAATTGAATTACTTTAAAGTTTTATGTATTTGTTATACTAGCTTCACTATTGGATCTTACAGAATCCTATTTCCTAGAATAAAGCTGGAACTAGAGCTAGGTAATATTGTAAATCACAACACAGAAACTGTTGGTATACAATCCCCCATAATACCTGTCTACCACTTCGCTCTCGTATCTCTAACATATCATATTGTATTATTATGCAGTGCGCGCCCGTCTGTCATACAGAACACCGTACAGCTATATCGCGATCCTAGATTTTCGAGCTTTCATGTCAGTGGCGTACTCATTCGATAATGAGATTTCTTACTGGTGCAGCAGCCCCCATTTTTTAAGTACGCCACTGCGTTATTGTTGTGGGATTGCTTTGCCGGGTTAGCCTGTTGTTTGGCTTCATTGTTTGTGCATTAGTATTAAGCTTAAGAATAGCGTTACCTTCACAAGGCAAAGGCGGAATAGGCACTAGGTGCAGTGCGGCGTGGTGAGATGAAGTGAGTCGAAATGGGGTATTAAATAATCTGCAAGAAAGTCAGATAAAGTCGGATTATATTAAACATCGCTACTAAAAGAACAACATTATGTAAACATTGTAAATAGAACCTAATGACGAGGATTTAAAGAGATGATGAAGGTTTACTTTATGCATTTGTGCTTTATTAAAAAGTTGCAACCACGACGATGCTTTGGTGTTGACATCAAAGTATTTTTAAACATAACACAGTTTTATTAAAACCATGTAATCTCAGTTATTATAGTCCTTGTTCTATTTTTTTCAGGATAGCTCATAAGTAATATCACAAAGTAATAATATAGAGCTCACTTTTGTGTTATCATTATTATTCTTTATAGTGTTTGATGTCAGTTATGATTTGACTCTACAATTCGAACGCAAATAATTCATTAATAATTATTTCATCTTGTTCTGTCTTCAATTGAATTATTTAACATTCAGGCTTCTTTAATATCTTAGATTTTTATCCTTTATAGATAGATACACCCAAGGTTTTATTTCTTTGCGCCGTTCTTTGAATTTTAATTATCAATAGGACTTCGCCTTATAACTTTTATAAATCTAAAATCCCAGCACAATTACTTTCAACTTTTAAATGCCACTGTCATTTAAAATAACTTATTTTCATCTGCGAATTTTATTTTTAACTTAAAATAGTTTTACTTTTTCAATTCTTTGTCTTGATGAAGTCTGAGTTAGTATTTTCTCTAGACAGAGCCTGAGGGCTGGCAGCCATATTGTATTAATTAACCAATTGTTCTGCTTCAATGTCTTATTATGTCTGGAAAATTGTCAATTGTAGTGTCTACAGTTTGTCATCTTAATTCCACGTGGGACGTTCTTGAGCTGTATAAAGTGTGAACAAAAAACGTCTTCAATCGGGCGGGACGAAACTCACCTTGTCAAGTATGTATTCCTAAGTCACTAAATGCAATTAAGTCATTTCCGCTGACTTTATTAGCCGTCAATGGAACATATGATAAACATACATTAGCATATATTATCATTAATAAAATAAAGTTAAACAACCCAGATCGGCATCACCCACATTCACAGCCTCCGTTATTAATAAGTACGTCTGATTATTATAATGAGGCTTGAGGCATCACTTGTGATGTTGATGACCATGAACGGGTGCGGCACAAACTCGACAGACGCGGCGAGGCGGCTTATCACGGGGACAAACAACACGGACCAATGATACCTGATTTGCATATGCTTGTATGTAGTTGTATTTGTTTTATACATGTTTATTTTTATTTTTATCTCTTACAATATATACACTACGTGTGAATATTTCCATATGAATATGTTACAAAGTAAGCAAAATAATTTTATAGATTTTTAGGCGCTTTTTGCAAAGCGTACAGTTTTTAATACATCGGGGATTTTATAATAACGGTTATTTCGCGCATACAAATATAAAAATAGTTGTATTTGAGAGACAGAAGAGGGTTGCTTGTATATTAAAGTTATTCTGGATAATTTATTTTCGTAATTTCGGAATAATCTGACCAATTTTGTAAAGAATTTGTGGTTAAGTTTGCTATTGAATTATTGTTGGATTTTAAGCGTAGAAATTGGTAATCTTCATCACCACACCTACAGCTCATGTAGCCAATGTGTATTACAAGTCGTGACACTCTGTCAATCATTTTTTTAGCAAAAATTTCACTCCTTCTCTCACTAGAAAGATGAAGAAAGTATCTCCTTATTTTTTATAAAGCTAAGGCGAGAACAACAACAAGAAAGCACCGTTCGTCCTTAATCTCCAGGATACAACGTCTTAGATACAAGATAATTGACATAATAAATTTTTTACAAAATAATATTAACACAAACTTTATTTATGATTCAAATTAAATCGCAGTACGTCCAATAATATCGCAGCGTGGTGCAGTCAGTATCTTTATAACGAATCCTCTATAAAGCTAACACGAACTGGTTGAATCTCTCACCAAGCTTCTCGTACTGAAATCTGTGCAGTGATCGATCGATCGTCTTCGCTGGAGAATTACTTCTTCTTAATAACATAAAACAAAATGACCAGACTACATAGCAGTCTTATGGTTGTATCATAGCAAGAGGAGGGGGGAAGAGTAACCTGTCACATAAACTTAAGGCGAAGGTATACCTCACATGAACAAAGTTTCCGGAATAAATTTCTAGTCTAAAGTCTAAATGAACACATCTTCTACCTGTCTTATAGCATTATATTTTATAATAAATTTAAACCAAATATCAATAGAAAGCTCTTCCGAACTTTGAAAATAATAATATTGTCATTTTTCAGACGTTTTATAATAGCAAAGTACTATATATTTCATTTTACAGAAACATATTATGTAGGTTAAAAATCTATTACATTTTTATTTTTAATAATATTTCAAAATAATTGCTTCTCCTTCTCCATGAAGGAAGCTATGTACCGGGTACGAGAATTTCTACGAGATAACTTTTTACAATAAAAAGAGAGTTATAAAGTGGTTTTCAAGTGACGTAATTTTTCTAAAAGAATAGTCTTGTTTTCTGAGACTTCATTGTTTTCTTCATAAAATTTTCGTCATTTTAAACTCTTGTAGAAACAAACTTACCCATTTTAGAATATAGTATGCAAGTTTTACAAAACTATTTGTAAAACATGTATACACTGTTAATAATAGGTTTGTTGTGCATATATTTAAATAATTTACACAGTTAAAAATAATGAAAAAACTAAATAAAAATATAGTACGGAACATAAGATTCACTTATTAACAACATTAATTAAAAAGCGCTAATAAACTAAATCAATTTTGATATGTTTTATGTTATCAATCTGAAAAGAAACTATTTCCAACAAAACTACAGAAATATACATTCCAACATGTAACAACAGATTTATAAGTTTGTTGTCAGAAATAGCTGCTTTTTTCAACAACTATACAACTTATACTATTTCAGTTTTTTATTTACTTTCTTATAAAATACAATTTTCAGTAAACAAGAAAACTTGAAATCACGTGCAACATTTTCACTGCCACGCCGCACTACTGCATTGAATTGGATTGCTTTGCACTACTTGCATTTTATATTTGAGAGTGTTGAGTTTGTGTTATGTATTATATATATATAATATGTATTTCATCATATGCTTAAAGCAAAAAGAAACTTTAGGCATTGAAGTGAAAAAATATTAAATTGAATTGCAAATGGAATATTTCTAAGGCACTTTTAACGTTATTTATAAGTAAGCGAGTTCCAAAATAAAGAAAACAGAAATATTTGTTGTGAAAAGTTGCAGGTTTATATTGAATAAAATGGAAAATGAAATGAGTGAAACGTACAGATTGGTTAATGGTACAATGTAATGTGGAAGCGTTTTTATCTTACAATTCCTCTAGGTCGTATTTCCATAGCTATCTATATCACCGACAGCAACGATTTATTTGTTAAAGATTCTTATTTAAAATTATTTTGTTGATAAGTAAAACTTAATAGAAATAATAAATCAATTAAGAACTTCTTATTTAATGATTATAATTAATTTATAAACAAATTTAAAAAATACTAAATAACCTGGAATAAAATTAAATTAAATTGTGAAATAATTTAAAAATATACTGTAAATTATAATTAATTAATATATAATATTAACAGTGTGATAACACAGTAGATCCTAATAATTACTAAAATTATTTAATTTAAAATAATAAAAAATATATATAAATATATATAATAAATATATAATAAAAAATTTTAAATTCTATAGCCGTTAAACTTTAATTCTCAATCAGTGAACTAAAAAATTACATTTAAAAGTTTTACCGGAGTTTTCAAGAAAAAAGTTAAGTAGTCTAAAACAAGTAAAAAAAAAGAAGTAATAGAAGAAGAGAAGATGAAATAAAAAATAAGTGAATAAACGAAGAAACTAGACTAACTGTAACTTGTAGAATGTATTTTAAAAAACTTCATTTTAAATAAATAAGATTTTCAAAAACATCTCACGTATTTCTTTCTTTAGTTTGTTCTTGTGGGATTTCAACACATTAAATTTGACATTCTATCATATTATTTTGTACGTTTTCAAATTGTTTTAAGATATTATCTAAACTTCATGATTTAAGTAACATTTTTAACGTCTCAAATATAAGAAACTTTTTTAATAGAGATAATATTCTTTCCGTCTCTAATTCATAATGAGTGTTATTAGTATTCTATTGATAATGAAAAACTACTTTATAAATTTACTTTCAATATTCTCCATTCAAAGATTTTATTTTCCATCTCGCGATATCAATGACAAGAAACAAATCACACCTTAATGTTACCAAATTTATCGTCTTCTGATTTTGACACATATAAATCGTAAATTTTTTATTATTTTAAATCTTACAAGTGAAATGTGTCAAGTGCTCCGTATAAGAATCATGACATATCGATGGTTTTATATAAAATATGTTTAACATTTGTTACAATTACCGACTACACCTCACGATTTATTTATAATAAATTGCTTACAACTTTTTAAAATTTGTTCTTTTCTCTTTTATTTTAATTTAATTATATAATTCAATTCTTTAGGATCGTCATCACTGGTACAAGATATTATTAAAAGACTAATTAAAAGTTGACATTTGTTGGAATGAGTGGCTATTGCCTCTGTATCAGTAGAGACGTGCCATTATACGATTATTACATTTTATGTATTTAATTTAATTATTTTTAAGCATGAACATTATAAATTATAATAATTATAAACATTTTTTATCTGATTTTTAATGTAGTTACTTTTTTATTGAGTTTTAATTCTTAATTCTCACGACAACTGACTGACTTTTAAAAACAACCAAGGGACATTTAATTTAATTAAAATAAAAGAAAGAACATATTTTTATGATCAAACATTTGAAAATGTTTAAGTTAATGAAGAAATAGAGTAGCGTTTAAAGTTAGCGATTCTTTTCATAAAACTACGTTGCCATTATCGGTTAGAAAGAGACGTCTTATTGAATGCATACATTAGAGAGAGTAGTAAAGAAAACACTATCGCAATTGAAGTATATACTCAAGCATATTTGAGTCCTACCAGCATTAAGATATCAAGAGTACCACACATATAAAAATACATAACTGTTATATTTATAACACCCTATATTTAGCAGGGGTGGGTTAATACCATATGTACATTTATACCTCAATACACATATTTCATTTTATCTCACATTGGAATTTAACATGCAATAAAAAAGATGTATCATTACCGCTTTTAAGAATGATATGTATTATTTGATGAAATACATGTTATTTACAAAAATAATAAATAGATATTTTTTGAAGTTCTGTAACTATAATATTCCTAGAGTTTATGTAATAATATAGTAAGAAATAATTAATTTTTGGTGATTATATACTGAGATATATAGAAAACTTTAGTTTAAATTAATTATTAAGGAACTGGGGTAAGCGGAAGTGGTTTTTAATTATAATAACTTCATCACGCTATGTCTTTTACTGCTACTAATGGCGCGAGATTTAACGCTATGCACAAGTTAATTTTTAAATACCGTAATTACTTTTTAAACCTCCTTTGGAATTTTTCAACCTGCTTTTCTTGTAGCAGTTTTTCTGGTGTCGAAGTCTATAGATATATATGCGTAGTAAAAAATATAAAATGATAAACAATTATTTTTTTATTTATCAAATGTAGGTAATAAAGCGTACCTCTAATATATTTCATATATAGTTTGTCAATAAAAAAAAATGATGGAACATAAAAGTTTCATATACAGTAAAGACTATACCATGTATATAATAAAATGTGGCTTAAACAACCCTTATATTTTTACTGTTGAGTGCATTTCTATGCCAATATCGATTCACACACCTTAGAGCTTTTTTTAAATAGTGCATGACGTGATAAACCAGTAGCGCGTAGCACTATTCAACCAAGTAAAAATTTTAAATGAAATAAATTCAGAAAAATTGTAGGTGGAAATGTGTACATCACGTTTGCTCGTCAAACATCGATTTCTAGCTTACATTTATTAATAGTTATTCCCTAAATTTCAGTTCCGAGTCCGCTCCATCATAGATGGCGTGCAACTATCTCACTGAACGATATACATAGTAACGGGGCCATTCTGTCTGGGACTTTATAGCTATAAGTATACATGTATGCATATATTTATACGTATAACAATCATCCTTGCAGACTTTATGATATATTAAAGATTATTTTGAAAATGGGGACAGTCCATTTTGTGTTATTGTGAGAGGTATATTCACATAAAAAATGTAACCCTTTAGTAGGCTTGTAGTAAGTTAGCAAGTGTGAAACTAGCACTGCAAGATGCAGACAAGACGCAGATCGATTGGAGTGAGCTACTAGCATGCTAAATGTAAACAGCATGCCATATATAAATCATATAAATAACAAGCAAAATTAACGCAAATGTGAATTTGTTTTTAGTATGCTATTTTTATGTACTGTTGCAATTTAACTAGCACCTATATATCACACATATGAATTCAATTATGTGATTCAAATAGAAAAAACATATGACGTCACATATATCGTCTTGTACCTGATTATATTTCATAGTGCAAATTACTGTGTTGAATAAATAATGTCAGTATTAACCACATAGGCATGAGAAACACAATGTACCACACTATATACAACACCTACGTCCCCCCAAATGTGTTAGATTTCATTCTTAACAAGGAAGCAAAGGAACCAGTGACGCAGCAGCATCAGCAGCAGTAGCAACCCTCTGCCCTACTCGATTTAGAACTAGAATTTAATATTCTTATCTGGGTTAGTGGTGGAATTAATAATTTACACAGAAGACGACTAAAATTTATGTTAGACTCTATGAAATCCCTGATGAAAATAGCTACAGCAAAGATATACTTGTACACACAAAACCTAAAAACGTAAAAAGAGAAAAATAAAATCCGATAATCGGATGAGACTCACGTATCGGCTGCAAATAATCTACACTGCTAATGTTACTTTGATTTGAAAAGAACACAAACATTTTTATTTGAGGCATTTTAATAAGCTTATGCTGTTGTGGTCTCGAATGTGAGTTCCTAGAAATGTTCACCTATCAAAAATATACGAAAATAGTTTTCGTTTTAATATAAGTAATCCTAGCTCTACGACCTACGACAATGTTGGCAATATTTATAGTGTGGTGGTTTCACATATGTGTACAACATCGCTGCCTCGTAAATTTTATGATTATGAGCATATAAATGAAAAATGCTTGCTATTATATTATAAATCATGAAGAAGTTAATCAATCCAATATTACGAAAGTTGACATTGTATTAAAATACAGCTCGGAGGAGTAAAACCTACGTGACAGAGAGCTAAAAATAAATTGACAAAGGTTATATTACGCATAGCGATAAAAGTCTATAGAATTACCAAACCTGTAAGTAAGACCGTGATCTACCTTAAAAATGAAAATCTTTTATATTTAACAGTGTATACCATTTCTTCACGCTACGATAGCACCATACCAGACCATGCCATACCACATATACATTTTGTACCTTCAATAATACTTTCCCGTGTTTTTATTACGGGTTTGTATTCCACTAATGTTTTCATTACCTCGGTTTCAGACTATTCTAGCTATTGTTTTCACATTATCTCGGTAATTGTAATATATTTAACAACGTGCATAGATTTTGAAATCAGTTACGTTAATGACTTTGAACATTTTTAATTGGTAAGAGATTTGTATTATGTTTATTTTTATATTAAAATAGATAAAAATAAAATGTTATAGATGTACTTAAATAGAGATTTCTGTTCATCAAAGTTAATCGTTTGTTAATTATTATTTAATTAAAATATAAATAGATACATTAACGGAAAATTATATTTATATTGTTTGAAGGTTGGTATTATCTAAAAATCATACGGATTTGTCAACAGTGGCACCATCTATATGTCGTACTACGAACTAATATGATAAACATTTTGCGTATGAAGTAAGTTGTTTTCCTGGTTTTTCTTTAAGTCTGGGAAACGCTGATCTATGCCAACCATTGCATATCAGACAATATAAAGCCAACAATATATTTTTATCATGTTTCAATGACAGTTCAACACATTGATTTCAATCTCTGCCACGTACACACCTACTTAGTGACTACGTTTACCGCCAGAGGGTTATAGCCGTTGAAGATTATAGAACAGATATCAATATATGTACTCGTATATTATAAATGGATGTGCTTCTCTTATTATTGTCCTCCTACAATATTGATAGTTTACAAAAGAGTAACAAGGAAATTTCTCAGAGCTACAAAGACCTCTTCATTCAAACTAACTAAAAATTTAGGCTTGCAACCTAAGTTCATACACAGCTATTAAATAGGTTAACAGACAACGTATATTTATCGTGAAATCGGATATAAAATTCTACACTAACAAAGTTCAAAAACTACATCTTCGGGTTCTTTATATATGTATCCTGTCTTCCCACCAACAGTGTCATGGGGAGCAAGGAAAGCAATACCGTGCTTAAAGCTCAAGATCTGCGACTAGATTGATGATGACCTTAGGAGTTAGGCCTTTGGCATAAGGCATATAACCACAACGAGTATGTCATAGACCTATGGGAAGAGTCGATGGGGTGTGCTGATACACCCAGAAGATGGTGAGCCTAGGTGGTGACAAGGGGTTGAATTATACCACTCATCACTCCTGCTGCAAGATGTGAAAACTCACAATCAGATGTATATCTCAAGGGATAAGTAGAGGGAAGTCTTGTCGGGCTTGGATACCACTAACGGAATATTCATTTATTTATTTTTATTTATAATAATATAAGAAACTAGAAATTTAACCCCGTCGCAAAGCGATGTGTTATTAGTGTGTTCTATTTTTAAATTGAAATGTTTAACTCGTTCAATAATAAAATAATTTTTTATTCAAACTCGTTAGGGTAAGGTAAGGTAAAGTAAGGTCAGGTAAGGTAAGGTAAGGTAAAAATGTATAATATGGAGTTTATGAATTTACGGATATATAAACTCAAAACTCTAAGGATAATAAAGTCAGTTTAAGATCTTCCAAACACATTATAACTCTCAACTTAATATAGCTTATTTCCGTTTCAAGTTTAGCAGATTATTTAGACGTAAGTCACGCCTATTAGAGTGGCGTTAAAGATTTAATTGAGCGTACCACGAAGTGACACAACAGCTAACCACCACAGAGTTCGAGTTCAAAGGCTGTGGGAGACACCAACACCGGAGGGTGACAATGTATTCGTTAAAAACATGACGTCACTAACTTAGATAGAAATCATATGAGACCTATTAAATATTATGTTTCATGCGAATGTAGATTCAAGAATAGGTAAATGGCGTTATGAAGTTGTTATTTGGTGATGTTATTAAATTTTAAGTGGTACTATAAGGTTATAAACAATTAAAATTTATTTAAGTTTATTGCAATTTGAGTCTTACATATATATATAGCATTTATTTATATTTTGGTCCCCTAGGCACAACGAGTCTGCAGATAGGTACTCGTAAATTATGAGTTAGGTATATCGCTGCTAGATATATATTTTAATTAATTTAAAACACAAAAAAAAACAAGGAAAATATAATCAACGCTTTGCTTTAGTTTCAGTAAACAATTATTTTATTTCCAGTAAATTTCACAAAGAATTTTATTGGTTTTTTTTTTTAGTGTATGCGATTTCTATTTTTATTTTAATTAAAAAATACCAACTGGTTTATTGTTTAATAGATTCGTTAAAAGTTTAAAGAATTTTATGGAAATGAAAAACAAAATATTATGAAAATAAATAAAAGTAAATTAAATAAATAATAAAAAACCAAGTAGAAATATTTATGTAAATTATTTTATGATTTTAATTTAATGAAGATTAGAAATATGATAATGTGGACCTGAACTCAAATATATTTCTCTGAACTTTATTTGTATTATAAATACAGGGTGTCTAGATGAAAATTACAAAATTTATAAGGGTGTTTAATATAAATTAGACGATTTAAATAAATAAATATTATAACAAAGCATATATAAAAAATAAACAAAATAAGTTTTTCATAAAACAAATAAATATGAGTAAAGTTTTCCAGGGAAACGTGTTCGGTTTAGTATCACACTATTCAGTTACCCAGAGCTTGAATTTCGGTATAAGACGCAGAAGACGCTTTTAGCATGATTTTAGCAATGCCTCGCTTGAACTTTGCAAAGTTCCGTAGAGCGTAAGAAACAGCGAACAAGTGACATAAACTTACAAAACTTTAAACATCAAAACGTTACACTCACGAATCTCCGTAAGTTGTGAAAGACCATGGAATAACCAACCGTGGCATAGGGATGATTGCAACAATGTCTATATAGATATAATATAAACAAGGGCGTCCACAGGAATTAAGACTGGGGAGTAATGTTTGCTTTGGAAATTCGAAAATTCGATTGCAACTTTCTACTTAGTGTAAGTTTTACTAAGTCTTTAGACACCCATGAAGATACTAGCCAAGTAATTTACCGATAAATCTAAATTTCTCAAGGCTAATCCTTGCCTACGAAAGTATTTAATATTTGTGTAAAATTTAACGTATTCTACAGATAAAGGTATTTTCAGTTGTTGTGATACCAACCACTTATTTTGGGGTATCTCTTGAAGAGTCGAGTGGCTCTACTTCAGACAGTGACCTTCGTGTCAAGGGTCAAGTATTGAAGTACTATTGAACCCTCAAGGACTATATAAACACTGAGAATAAATATGGTAGGATACAAAGTTATGAATATATTATAAATAAAGTTCTTGGAACGATGTAATTATTGGGTAACTTCATTAATATTTTAAGTTAAATAATTGATAGGCCTACTTGATACCAGGGCTGAAACATTTTAGGGTGTGTAGAATAGAAATAGAGAAGAAGCAGTTCAAATTCAAATTACATACGCAATAAATTGGTTTCTATTAAATTGCACAAGAAAACTACAAATGCTAATTTAATATTTCGTTGACTTGTGTCGTGGTCGTATTCCAGTCCTCATCTCAGCACTGGTTTAATAATTTTATAAAATAAAATTCTCACAGTGTTATAGTGTCTATAACATTCCAAAGCTAACACAAACTCATGAGAGCTCTGAAGAATGTTGATAACAGACATAACATTGTGAACACTATTCCAAAACTCCACAAAACAATCCGAGACATGTAAGTAGCATACTTTAATAAAGACAAGAAAACATGGAAATGGAAACTGGAAAATACAATCCATCTTTTAAGCTATTATATGTCTATTGAATTAAGACTATTTTTAAGCTATTTGCAACTTCAATTTAACGGAATTTCTTTCTTCAATGGAACACTATATTAACACTGTTCCGGAATTCCAAAAAAACTCTATTACTCGTCGGTGATTGCGGTCAGCATCAGAAATAGATTCACGTTAAATGAAAGAGGGAGCCTTAACTTTCAAATAATCATTATTTTCTAAATTTATCTATTTGTCTATAATGTCAATAATTTTCTGACACAACGGAAGATCATTATTACGTACTAATACTAACAAAAAATTAAAAAAGATTGATGGAGGAAAAAAACATTTAATCAATTATAACTGATGGTGATGACATTTTAATTTGTTTATTTAAAAAAAAAAAACATTGATTAATTTTATACATGATTTGAAATAAGATAGCATGTAACAAAATCTTAAGGTACACACGAAAGTAATCATAGCCAACTAGTCGAAATACTTTGGTCGAAATCTGTAAATAGAATCAGTGAAAAATAACTAACTGATAATAATCCTGGATAAACATAAAGGATTAGAATACTTAAGAAGGGTCTTCATTCAAAACCTAAGTTAATTCGAAAGGGAAAACGTATGTGAATACCCAGATCAAAATACATGAGAGAAATATTAAAGGATTAGAAGATGGTAAGCCGAGGAGTATAGAAATGTCAATTGTCAAGAAACAACCCTTAAAGGTGATAATCCTTTAAAGGTACAAATTGGCGAACACTATAGGAAAACGTACTTATATAAACTTACTTCTTGTTAGATATAATACCCGTTGAAAGTAAATACAATTTATTTTTAATTTAAAAACTAAACAAATATTATTTCTTGTACTTTATTAACTCACATTACGTACAAAATGTTAATTCGTTAAATTGGCAACCTCTGGACGAGATGCAGCGAAAACTAGCTAGTAAGATGGTCTCCAAGAACACTGCCCTTTTCTTGCTATTAAATATACACCAACACTGTTCTCTCTAGAGATGAATATTGCAGCAGTTTCACCAGCGGTACATTTTTATCTTGAATAACGTTACATATAATTAAAATAACTCACAAAATAAAGAAAATTATCTTTAAAAAGTAAGCTTTATCAAGGGTGAACTTTGTTGACTTAAATAATAATGTAAATAAAGAGTTGTACCTAATTAAATAATGCTTAAATAATTTAAATATTATCTAAAAAGTAAATCAGAAGACAAAGAACACCGGGATTTATTTTAGACGAAGGTAGCATCAGCAAAGTAGGAAGGTAAGCGTGGTGATCTGTATATTAATTTTATTTTTTGTTTATAAGAAAAGGAAAAAGAAGAATTCTAGGAATTAATTATGAAAGGAAAACGATGAACAGGAGTCAAAAGTCAAGTCAATGTCAAGTTTAATTTAAAATCTCTTACGTCGGATGACATGATGATTCACAGCGAATTATAAATGTTCGGAATGTTGTTGACCTCTGTTAATTCTATTAAAACTGTACACACAGTGATAACTCCTATTTACAATACCATGTCAGATAAGATGAGAATTCTTTTCAATTCTCTCTTTCACTCTTTAGAAAATATTATATGTTTCTCTCTAGATTTACCTTGCTTTATATTATGTTTTCCGAATTTTCTAATCTTCTCTAAGTTTTTTCTTCAGTCAACATATTTTACGATGACGTTGCTAGAGACATTTTGCTTGGTTAAGTTACAGTTATGTTCGAATTTTGGTTAAATGCAATACAACTTTTGATGCACGAGGTGTTTGGTCCATTGGACATAACGTGAGTCTCTATCCGCTGTGAACACATGGCAGTAAGCCATCTGTGTACCTTGACAACGAATTTCCCACGAATAATGCGAGACTAATGGATAATCAACGTTAATGATTAAAGACATATGACCTAAACCAAAAGCTTAAAGCAAACATTTATAAAACACACGCACACAGACCGAGAGAGGGAGAGAGAGATATACAAACACATACATACATCAAAGCTATAAAACCATAAACACATTAATGCCCAGTAAGCTGCTTGAATTAAGCCACTTTTATTATTTAAAGACTTTATTTACTTCTGTGCTGCGTGATTGTATAATGGACCGCTGTGTGATGCTGTCAGAATGCGTTCCTAAAGTTTTTAAACTTTTTATTTTAGAAACAAATGTACATTTTTTAATAAACAGCTTATAAATTAAAGGGGGTTGTGAACCATGCTTAATTTCTATAAAGATGTCAGTTGTCTGTCAGAACCTCTAGTGTCCAAGTATTTTTGAATAAGTGACAATATTAAAGGAGATATTTACAATTCAAATTAAATCAAACATCAGATGGTTGATATTATAAAAGTGGTATAGAAAACAAGGCTAAATAAAATCTATTACTTATTATTACACAAAGTTCAACACTAATTGTGTGATCGTAACACTATACAGAAGTTATTCTTTGTTTAAAATATACAAATATTGGAGGAACCATTAGGACTAATTGTCGTCAAACTTTGGAAACCTCTGCCGTGTCCAAAGCATTATTACACAGTAATACTACATGTAAATATATTCATTTTATTTCTGTAATTATAATAGCAAAGTTCCATAAAAGAATAAATTAAACAAAATAAACACCACGAACAAATACGCGATTGTGTTTTATTTATTTTTTAACAATCATTCATTCATTATTGCTGTTGGTTTTAAATATTAAAATTTAATTCTATTGTTGTGTGATTAAACTGATTGTTGCATATGTTCCCACGTGGTTCACACTAAACATATTACTTGTAAATCTTTACGAATTTCGATTTTATAACTCAATTTTATTTATTGTAAAGTATTTCCCATTTTTCACAGTTTTATGTTTTCCCATTAATATAATAAAATCCCTACCACTTCAATGTTATTAAAAAAAATCACTATTCTAGTTTTTTATGGGACCACTCCATAAAAAATATATAAAAATTTATTTCATTTTTTCCATTTATATATCGATATCAGTTACGGTTCAAGAGTTTAAAAAATGTGAACGGGGATGAAAAATCAACCCCTTAAAAATAAAAAGGGTCATGCACTTCATATTAAAAGTGTGGCAAAGGGACAATTCACGCGTGCTAGCACCATATGTTGATGTAATAAAGGGATGGAGAACCTACAGCACGGGAGTCAAAATTGTCATATATTCAGGTATTCGCCACAGGAATAACTAAATGAAATTAATAACTCTCTGTCAAAGTAGAAACCACTGTGCTTCAAGATTTACCACCCCTGATTGAAAAGCCTATAGAACTCTAACTGTCGCCACCGTCATTACTTTTTAAAAGTTTTTCTGTGTTTCAGTAGTTAACAAAACTCTAATGTTAATTATTCTATAATTATTTTTAATGAAGTATAGCTTTTCCTCTGAGTATAATATTTTCTTGTTATTTATTTATCATTTTCCACCTTTTTCATTATAATTTGACCTGGTTTTCAGGACTTTCAGTTTAATAAAAATAGGGGAGAGAAAACCATGACACGTACGGAAAAATTAAAATCCGTTATTAATATTGTATGTCATTATTTTTCATTCTTAAATCGTTCCAGTTAATGGAAAAGTGTGGTTTATCCAATTTTTAACACATAATGTACACAGGCGCCTATAGGCTGTAAGCTGTAAATATTCGAGCAATTAATTATGAAAATATGTCATTTTTAACATTTATTTTCATTTATTATATACAAATACAATAGGCTGAGTTTTTCGTATATTTTACAGGGCGAAATTATAATTTTTTTAAGTGATAGGATGTCCTTAATGTGTTTATAATAATAATAAAGTGATATAATGCACGAATAGACTGTAGATGGAAAAGGGCCTTTAGAAATTATGATTAATTGATACTTGTATTTTTATAAGTTCTGGAAAATGCAAAGGGAGATTAATTAACGCCTTCTTTTTGGCGTAAATGACTAAATTTCGCTAAGTCTAAAATAGAGGATGTTATTTGAGAACTATAACATGATCACAAACATGATCTTGATAGAAACACCTGTCCGATCTCTAAATAAACCATTGTATAATATTGAAGTGTGTTGCATGTACATATTATTATTATTTCAAATGATATACCTCATGATTCAAATAATAATTTTATTTATCCGTGAAATTAATAATAATACAAGACAGTCAAAACTACATCCTTTATGTTAATTCAGTGGCTTCCTCCCAATTGTCTTGTTCCTGAAGTTAAAGCAGAATTCAGACAAGTACAGTCATGTTAAAAATTAATATGCATTGTTTACAAATTAGGATGTCATCGAGGTAAGGAAACCACTAATGCAATGACTCATGAAATATTAAAGTAATAGTAAGCATGCACAAGAACATTACACAATATTTGTAGTAACAAAACAGTTATTAAATGGATTTTATTACTCATAATAAGTTAGGTGAAGGTCTGTAATAGTAACTGTTTGGTAAATTGAATGATTAAAAATTCAGAAGTTTTTCTTATATATTTTTAGTTGTATTTAATTGTACAACAAATATTAATGTTGAATATTGCGTCAGTGAAGACGATGCCTTAAGGTTTAGCGATTTCCTTTCCATGTACCTCACCCACATAAAACAGATAATCTTTCTCTTGTACAATATCATATTATGTTTTATTATATTCAATAAAATCGTTTAACGTAACAAAACCTCGACACTTGCTTAAGAATCTTTATTGAATTTATACGTACGTACTTTAAATGGAATTTATATATTGCTTTGCAAAACAGGAAATTAAATATATTATTACACTTGTAAAACAAAGGCATGAATATTAATTTTATGTACTTTTGTTACTTCAGCTATTTTAAATTAAAAATCCAATAATAAATTTCTTGGTATTCATTTTTAATTCTTGAAATTTAATACTAACGTTTTCAGACCTGTTTATAAGACCGTGTACCTGATACATCACAATAGAATAATTCTTATTGAAAAATGTGGATATTCTATATATTATTTACATTATTAATTAGCATTGAAATTAAATATGCCAATAGCTATATGCGATACAATGGCAGTGTTATTCTATATAGAAATTGATATTAATTAATTTGTTAAGTACTAGTATTATGAGAGTATTAGTGTAATACAATAGAACACAATATACATTGCATAGGATTTCCTTATAATTTAGCATAATAATGTCTGCAGATGTACCGTGTACCCATGTGTACAGAATTCAATAAAGAACTCACGAATTAATATCTCACAACAGGAAAGCAGATTTAGTGATATCAAATGCCTATTATTATTATCAATATACGTCATACGTTTATCACATTCTCAATTTAGATCTCCTATTATATTTCAATGGTATTGAATACGATTATATTGACATGAAATGAGAATCACGCGTGCGGCACTACTAGATTTATTGTCAGAATATTACGTGTAGCTAGCTATAGGAGAATTTCAATTTATTAGGAAAACGACAAAAGGTATTTCAATGTTAAATGATTTCAAAAGTCACAGTGTAAAAGAAAATCGTACAAGACAAACTATAACATATCTTTAAAGTCCCAAAAATTATAGATCGCAATTAACCCAATAATAATTCGAAAAAAATACTGTGATTTAATTACTACAAATAGCTACTGCGCAAGTGCAGGATGTTTCTTAATTTACAAACATTAATACTATTCAACAAATGTTTTTTACTTACGTTTTTACCGGTATTTGTATTTCCTTTTAGTAGACATTGTGACTCTTATATCAGTAGAGTGATTCTTTGATTTTAATAACGATTAAACTATATGAATATAAGTTATTGACCCAGTCTTTTTCTGATACTTGATGCAATAAATATGACGTTAAAAAAAGCAGGATTGATCCATTTAGATAATATAGAAATTTCTGCCTAAAATTGCTACTCTTTGTTTTAGCCAAAGTTAAAACAAATATTCTAATTTATGTCAATTGAAATTAAAATAATTTTCGACAAGAACTTTCACGATTTTTTGAGACTCTCATCTTGATTCCAAATTTGGAATTTTGGCAGCACCTTACCAGTTAAGTTATCAATAAAATCACATTAAGTGTTGACAATATTCCTTCGACCGTTGGGGTTTAATGTTTAAGAAAAAATTACACTAGTGATATACATAATTTACGCACAAAAAGTGTGTAGTGGAAAAAATACCATGTTACTAAAGTTAGTGAATCCCAGTACAGTAACTTCACGATCTTACTAATTCGTCTCTCTTCTCATAGCTTGAATTTAAATGAATTAATATGCAGACTACCGACCTAATGCAACCAAGGACGAATGAATAATATAATCACAGCATGAATAAAACATAGATTTTAAAACACCAGTAATAATGTCACAGAAACATCATTTTATTAGATGATTAATATTAGACACCATTGAAACAATAAGCATGAATGGAAAATAACGTAAAAGTAAGTCTTTTCACTACCCTAAATAGCACAAAAATAGAAATCGACTTTTGTGTGTAATATTTTTTGTTATAAATATGAAAGAGGTAAACTAGAAGTACCAAAAATAAAATATTCTTTAATTATTCATATTATAACATAATTCGAATCGAACCTAAATATTAAATTGGAACTGATTAAAATAACGGTCATAGACTTTGATATGAAGAATTCTTTATAATTAAATCAAATTAGAGGTCTATATATATAAATTAAAAATGATTTATTACTTATTAAAGTTGCCTAAATCGAAAACATGTTTTGTACTACTTTCATCATCGTGAATGTTGTGTCATGTGTGTGTGTGTGTGTCCGTACTGAAGCACGTGGACCATCTAAATCACGTGACATTATAATATGAGGAAGAGGAACTTTTGTCGTGTCCCTTAATTCAAAGTATAAAGTTGTGTTCCATAAAACAAAAAACTGATGCAAGTGCATACTTTCCTGTTAAGATTGATCTTAGATTCAAACCCTCGATTAAAAAAGAAGTATTTTACTAACGGAGTTTAACGTAAACACGTTTATTTGGATCGTATCAGTTTTTCAGAATCTCTGACGTAGCAATTCTGATCTCTTTTGTTGTCAATCTTGGTGAGATCTTTATGCACCCCCCTTAAAATCACCCCTCATGGTCGCTATGGAGGTCAATGATCATTATATCAGAGTTAGGGGTTAAGATACTTCTGACGTTATGTTAAAATGTTAAGGGTACCCTTTAAATACTATTAAAGGGATGGTAACCACGGCATTTTGTGGTTTGTTCATTCAAAAAGGTTATAAGTTAACAGGTCAAAAGGTTTTATTATAACGAAAACAAATAAGGGATGATCTTGATTTATTATATATATTTATTTGTTAAGTTTATTTTTTTTAAATGTTTAAATATCTTTTATAATTGTTACAACAGACTAGATTAGGCGATGTGAGCTTTCGGGATTTTGTATCGATTTTCTAAAACAAGACAAACTGAAGAAAATGACAGCTCAACCAAAAAATATTTAATTCTTATAAACCAATGGATTAACATTGATTTTGTTGAAAATTATTCAAATTTCCTGATTCATTTATTATAATATCCACCAAGATAATGTTTTTATTTGATAAAGTTCGGTTTAATTCGGAAATAACTTCGGAGCATAATTTAATTCAAGGCATCTTCTTCACAGACAACAAACATATATAACTCGTGTATAAGGCGTATGTTTTCCATTATCATGTATGTAAATGATAATATTATATTGTTGTGTGTGTATTGTTTTGTAAACTGTTGCTTATGTGTTGACTATACATACATATATACATAGCTGACTAATGAATAATAGCTCTCTTGTTCTTGCTTTCTGATTATAATGTAGACACCATAGCATTATTACCAGAGTCAAAATCACAATAACTATCTGTAGAATATTACAAACAGATCTGTTTAAATTGCGGCCCATTGAATAACTAAACATGATCTCACAATATGAAGTTTGTTTCAGTCAAAGAAACTATTCAATTAGGCTTATTTTAAGACTGATTTACCAAACTAATTTCAATGTTTCACCAAGAAACGAGGTATATTGTTAAAGACGTGAATTTCACATAAATTTTCTATATTTAGAATTTGTATTTCTAAAGCTACAAACAGTTTTGTCTTAGCGCATTTGTTTGCTTAGCATCTATCAATAAGTAAGCGACATATATTGCTTTGACCTTGCTGAATAGACAGACTGCCTCAAGATAGTCATGTTTTCAGTGTGTATTATTAATTATAATTTAATTATAAATCTAAATTACCATAAAATTAATATGTTCAGCCTCTCAATTTAAAGTTAACGTCAAGTCGATATATTAAACAAACGCACGTGTCCTGTCTGTCAAATTAAAATAAAATGAATATCGCTAGTCGTTAGTTCTCGCAAGTTCTTACTGACGAAATAACAATATTCTGTGGACCTCAAATTCAAACGCATCCATCATGAGGGGTATGGAGGTTGTGAAGGTCTTGACAGCCCGTCACCGGTCGGTCGGTTCCATATCTCCGCGCGCGGTTTCGTTTCGTGTGCCAGGATATATAAGATATTCTCGTACGTCGAGAAACACGAAATTTACTAATTCATAGAATGAAAAAATAAATGTGTTTTCTATAATATATTTTCTTAACTTTAACTTTCTTTTTCTAGTTTATTTTTCTAACTGTAATGGGATTTTGTTTCGGATATTTAAAAAGTGACATATCATAATAAAGGTTAAAGTTGAAAAGCTTTTCCAATAATAACGTGAGGTAAAACGTTTGCTTAATGAAATTAGTGGTGATTAAGATTAAATATGTTCAAGTTGTCACTGCTTGATTTATCACTCATTTTATTTTTTGTTCTATTTAAATTATCCCTGTCACAGACAACGTCAAAATTGTACACTGAAGACAACACCGTCTTTACATAAATCGAAGGATAAAGACCACACCATATAAAAATATTGAGCAAATGGAGGTAACACTAACTTGACTTTAAATGTGCTTGTCTTTGCAGTCAATGTCAAAATTAAAAATTTATGACTTGTGTCATTGTTGCTTCAGTGTGTAGGCGCCTTTAGATGTATTGCATTTTCAGTGTATAATAATGTAAAAAAAATAATAATGAAAATATTTGAATTGTATGTAATAAAATTATTTTAGATTTAACGATCAGCGGAGTCGGGGCAAGTGTTATTAAAATTTGCTAGACTTTAACGAAAGATCTTGTGTAGATAAGTTACTCTATAATAGTTGTGATATTCTATGAATTAAGCTTCAACACAATAACATTGTGTCCACACGAAGTTTATATAGTGACAACAGAAAAATGTCATGAGGCACGCAGCCTGACTCAGTACGACATAAAACAGAGCCTTCAGCTATCAGAGCAATCAGACCCGTAAACGTTGAATGGTTACACCGATCTCGTACTAAATAATACAGGCATCGGCAACGTGCGGTTTACTGTTCAAATATCAGTGCACATTAAGAATTTTTTGAAAGGTTGTACTCTCCATTTTATGAAACACGTATTAACAGCAGATAAAGTATCTGGCATCGTGAAGTTGTTGACACCATGCTAACACAATGGGATTTAAAAAGTATAATAATAAAACAACAGGCTCATAAAATAACCGACTTGGTGATACCTGATACAAAATACTAACAAACCAATGTTTACTTTAAAAGAAAAATCGTAAAATAATCTCTCACAAGAAGTATCATTGTAAATCACCAACTAGCATCACTTGTCACTCACTGTGTTTAATTGTGACATTTGAATAAGATATATTTTATGTTTAAACTGATCTTAGCAATAGATCTTACATATAAACTAGTCGGCGTAATTATACCTACGCGTTAATTGTAGGCACTAATATGAAGGCGAATGAAAAGTCATTGTTTAAATAATAATAAAATTGGTTATTGCATTCCTTTTTTAATGATTTCGTAGGTTGGAAGTTTTTCTTTCTTGGAAGGTAATGCCACCGTACTTAATATAAACAATTTACCGCAATCAGAAGTGGGAAATTGCACTGGAAACTAATTAATCAACGATATGTTTTTAATGACAGTTCAGTGTTTATAAAACCAATCGATAGTGCTGTGTGTTGTGCAAGGGTTGAACAAACATTCTGTTTCTGCCCTTTAGAATAAATGAATACAAGTTGGGAATTAAAACTATAACATTGATGCCATGACCTTTGTGAACGTTGAACAATCCAGCTCAGCTCAGCTCAACTCGGCTCGGTTCTGTATACATATGCATCAGATTCAATTGAACTTAGTTAGTTTAATATACATTAGCTTTATATGCATGTTTGTAAATAAAAAGACAGAGGCGTGCCAGATGGAAAATAGAAGCTGCTGATTCTCTAAAAGAACTACCGATTCGGAAGAACTTCTGTGGAACATTCACACAGTAGAATGGCTTACTTTTGTACACATAGTTTCCCTTTTTAAGTTTTTGTTTCTACGTCTATGTATTCACTTCCAGATATTTATATACCTATAGCTGTTTGCGTCGGTATTTGTTTGTTAAAGCTTCTGTACTGCTCTTTAAAACGATAAGAAGTGAACAAGAGAGTGTCAAACGACGCCTATTCGAGTAAGCATGCACCTATGCAACACCGTTGCACATTTCATTTGCACACAGAGTGAGTTTCAGCTCCTAAGCATAATGTACTGAGAATATATAGGCATGTTGACTGCACAAGTATATACATACGAGTATATTATATACCAGTGCTTGTTCTACATCTGCATATAGTCTTACTGCTGCAATTTCTATTCAATGTCACGAAACAAAAAACATTTAAAAACAGAGGACGTTGCGCTAAAAGTTTAAAACATATTCAGCAAACAGATGCGCGTCAATGCAACATTTGAGGACGCGCACACCTGTGACAGGTTTGTCTTGAGACAAAATTCTTAGAGCTGCTTTTGTTTGTTCTATCTGTTCGTATGTAATATATAAAATAGGTTTGTGAACGATGTCTTAATTTCTATAAAACTGTACTACATATTGAAAAAACCAATCAGAACCAATATAAACTTAAATAAATATTTTTAAGAAAAATCTAAGTTGAAAAAATGAGTTTAGAAGCCCATTGTCTTAAGACAGTCGTGTCTTCAGTGTGCGACCGCTTCTACTGTAACTACAAAGAAACGAAACGAATGAAGTAATAAACGATATGCGTAAACATTTTGCTGTTATCTCTAAGTACATGTATTATAATGATAAATGAGGAGCAGTTATGTATTTAAGACAAATGTTGACTTCAAATATAATATTTCCTTTGACTTGATTGCCGTCAGAGAATTAGTTGATTAAAACGTGAAAGATAACGGAATACTTTTAAAATTTTCTTAAATAAATATCATTTAATGTTCGGAAAACATCAAAAAATATGAACCACATTAAAAATTATAGTCCATGAGATAAAAAATATAATATATATTAAAAAATATATATTTTTAAATGAAGTTTAAAATGAATTTTATATCATTTCATTAAACACAGCTAATGACGTCGTGAAACAGCGTTGCACAGGCCAGCCCTTCTTATATTCTAAAAGCCCCTCTTTTTTTCTAAACTTAAAACTTAAAGTAAAACCATTGCGATAATTAACTGGTAAAAGCTTCTTAACTAATTTTAATTAAGTGGTATTAATTTGAGCGCGATTATTTTAAAAACCCCGCGGTACCATTAAAGAAAACTAAGATAACGTTTGTATAAAATGAACATTGGAAATTGGCTTTACATTAGTTGAAAGAGTTTATTAATAAATTCTTACATAAGGATTTGCTATATGCAATGCTTGTCTCACTACTAACGACCTTTTTTAATATGCTTTGTTACAGTGTATTATAACATAAATACTGTGTACGTAAATGTTAGCCGTGTGGGCTACCCCATACAAATTCAAGTGTGTATGTACTATTTTATCGTCGTCTAAATACCGACACTGATTACGCAGTTAACTATAATATACGACTATATATGTAAGTACATCAAATAATAAAGTTGTACTGTTTTATAAAAGTTAATAACCCGATATCATTCCGAGAGTTAAACCGCTTCTTTTTTTAGACGATTTGTAGCGTATTAGGTTGACAGATTTCAGCCACTTATTGAGGTTTCATTTTAAGGATTATTTTTGTTCGCGAGAACTTTAAATCCTGCATCAAAAGCTTTTACTAAGTAATACTAAAGTTTTTAAGTGCTGGAGTATCGATTTTGTCTTTCGTTTTGTATATTTAACAGACACTGTGTTATATTCTGTAGTATTACGACTTTATTTGTCTTTTATATATTCAAATAAAATTATTATTTATATTTGAAGTGATACTTATATTCCCTTTTCATTTAATTTTTAATTTAAATATTTTATGCAGTAACGAATTTTATAAAATTTTGTATCCTCGTTTTTTATTGGTCGATTTTTCAATTGTTGATTGAAATTGATGTTAATAAATGTGTATTGGCGTGTCTATTTTATTAAAGATCTAAATGTTGACGGAGACATAGCAATTAAAAATTTGAATTGTAGTTTTAGCGCTAGAAATGGTCGGCCATATTTGTATGGCGTGAAATGCATGTTAACGTCAGTTATTTGTTGAGTAGGTCAGTGCTGTGGTAATGTTTTGTAGCTGTTGGTAGTCGAAATAATCAAGTCAAGTCAAAGAATAATACATTTCTATTGTATTTAACCCTGTTATGGCAGACATAATATGGAAATTTTATTGTTTCTTGAAATGAAACTTAACAAGAGTTCTATCTTGAATATGCTATCTCTTTTACGCTCAACCAACTTACAATATATAGAACAGTTTTATAGAAATCAAGACATAGAACACAAGCCCATTAAATAAAAATTGCAATAACCTGAACCTCCAGTAATTGACAGCCTCAAAAATAATCCTATATTATAATGTTCCAAGTGTTTATTTATATTCTTATATGTTTATATGTTTATATGTTTATATGTTTATGTGTTTATATGTTTGGTTCGAATTTTGTATGGCATCTCGAAAACGGCTCCAGGGAAGTTTTTAAAAATTTCCTATTTCGTAGAGAAAAAAATTCTAAGACTTTTGGCGTCCTCGGATTTTTCCTTGAATTTTTTGGAAACCCGTAATTTTGGAAAAACTGGAAAAAAAGTGATCCCTGTTTTGCTGTATTACTTTTAAGTCGTAAAAGATAGAAAGTTGAAATTTTGCATGTGTATTAAGCTATTCAATGCTGACATTTCTCAAAAATTTAAAATTCAAAAATTGAAAAAGGGGGGGTTGAAGAAATTCGGGGGCCCGGTAGGGAACTTTGGAGAAAGTTCATATTCTGGATTCAAGAATAATTTAATATATTATTAATAAAAAAAAATTCAAAATTTCAAAATTTTATTTGGGGGCACGGGGGGCAGTATTTGCCGAGAGTAAAAATTGTGCTAGAAAGTTGAAATTTTGTATATAGGCTAACCTTGGTAACTTATTTACGAATCGAAAAAAAAAATCCCAAAATTTGAAAAAAAGTTGGTCAAATAACGCATAAATTAAAAATATTTTTTATTTTGATAAAAAAAATATATTTTTTTAGTCAATTTATATGTGTTAATGTATATGTGCGCGAGTTTATTTATTATTTCAATTTAAAAATAGAACAGTTAAATATGAAATGTAATTACGAATTATTTTATTGGATTCAAATGATACACGCCAAAAAGACGTCGCTTTGCGACGGGGGTAAACTATAGTAAAGTTAAATATGAATTGTAATTACGAATTAAATTATTGGATTCAAATATACACCCCAAAAAGACGCTTTACGACGGGGGTAAACTCTGGTGGAATTAAAATTTTTACATGAAGTTCAAGCCACACACAAAAGACAGACGTCGCTTGCGACGGGGGTAAAAGCTAGTGAATATATAATTTACATGAAGAATTATGTATGGTATACAACTAACTAGGATGGCTAAGATATTCTTAACCAATGCACTGTACTATAATTTGATTTTTCTATAAAAGAACTTTTATTCAACGACACCACCTGTTGTCGTAATCTGGTACTAAGAAATAATTAGCTATATTGTCCAAGGATAATAACATAAAAGATATACTACTAAAAGTAACGAAGGAAGATAACTAAAAATGTATGAATTTTCCTTTATATTTCACAATAAAAACACCTACATTCGTACCAGTGCCTGTGCCTGTATCGGTACTTGGTACTGGTCCGTGGCATGTAGTGAAAATTTAGTCCGTCGTTCAATGTACACACCTTTGTCAAACATGCCACTGTTGTTCATTGTATTTTTATTTGCGTCGAAAATACTGTCGTCGCGTGGGTTACTCTGGCGTCATTGTCAGGTCTAATGGGGTTGATCAGATATATTTGGTGAGGTTTACCAGTGGCGTAACGAAAAGAATAAACCTACAAATAACATGACCATAAAATACTGTCTAAAAATCAAGCCTACGTCTCTGAGAAGGGGGTCAACTTTTTAAGGGATGATTGGAGGATTGAGGGTGGTTCTATAGCCCTTAACCTTCCTTTATCGCCCTGAGTCACGCGATTTCTTCATGATGTTGTATGAGTACACGTTGGATACACGTACCCAATCATTATTATATCCTTATGTGTACCAGCGTAGGATGAGTATGTATGTATGGGGTTGTATTGAGTGTGTACACTTGAAACTTTGTATATTAGCATGCATGCATGTGTGTGTGTGTGTATCAATCATTAGTATATGTATTAAGTCATTGTTAATTTTCGCTTACGTTTGTTAATTGCGTACTCCACCTCCACAGGGTGACGCAACATTTAAATATATAGCTGTACAAAGATCGAATCGGAAACAGCACCGCATTAAGATATTTGACACTCAGTGCGGTAAATTACCCCCAATTGGGTAAAAATTAAGATTTGAGGGGTAATGAAACCTTACTCCGTTTCTCAGAACTTGGAATAGAAAGTATCTTTGTAGACATCGTTGTAGACAAATATATTTAGTTGAAAGACATAAAAGTTATTGAACACCTGGTCTACTTGAACTATAGAACCACCCCTTGGTCTTTTGAGATTCCACATAAATGTTCATTTCAATAAACCCAGTACGTATTTATATTTCCTCTATAAATTGTATCCCGTCACAATTTTTATTTTATAGAGACCATATCAGGGTTAATTCTCGTCTCTATATATTTGGGCATACGTTTGAGGCCCAAATTTTCTTCAAGTGAAACTACACAACACGTCAGTCGAATATGTAAAACAATCAACGACCCTTATAAAGTTAGCTCCATCAAATTATCGGAAGCAATTATTTGAAAGTTGAACAACAACTACTTGACTTCTCTGATGAGGGAGAGAAATAGGGGTTTGTTGTATTCAACTCTAACAATCGCTAGACTAGTACTGCATATACCATATAGTCTATTGTACTAGGGATTCATTATATAAGAAAACTATATTCTCTTGTTTAATTAATTTTATTATTAATTTCAAGAGTTCACTGAGTGATCAAACTGCGCGAAGAAACCACTTAAAGAGAATTGTTTTAAGAAGTACAATAGAAGCCTCACAATAAAATGGTAAATATATGTACCGAGTATATTACAAAATACAAATTGCTTTACGCGGTTATTGTTTATGCTTGAGAAAACGTTCTGAGTTATATAGTTTTATTCATTTTGAATCTAAACTTTTAAATATATTTATATATACATATATTAAATACTACCACTGTCCACAACTCCCAATTTACCACCTTCACTGGATATAATTTTGGCTTTAAATTTAAACGTATATTATTCAACGAAAAATATTTTTTTAATAAATATTTCATCACGAATAGTCAACGATTAGGTCATTATTATAAAGGCAACGCCCTGGGGGTGCATTAAATAGTCCAGGGGTGAATATAACTACCCTCGTAGCCGTCATACAATCCACCACGGTGCGGCCGCGGCCGGTAGAAACAACCCTTAATAATACTGACGCCTTCTAGTCTATCCTACCTCCGCGACCCTTGCATTTTGTGATATATTTTACGTTTATAGAAAATGTAACGTTAAACCTATTCTACTCATATTAGCATAACGTATGTACTAAAATATGAAATATCTCTTTACCTTTTATTTGTTTTAAAAGAAAAGATCAATTTCATCAAATATTAGCTATAAAAGTTTTATAAAACTCATGGGATCTTTTAGTATTAAAACTATAGTAAAGTAAAGAACGCACAATAGTTTGAGAAAGCAATTTGACTGGACGATAGTCTGGTCTAGTCTAGACAAGCTCTGATAAAGACAGTTTCTAAATGTTCAGCTACTGATTACTAAGTAACAAATTACTTAGAAACTGATTTCATTGGAACTACTTGTAATTGAAAAATTAAACTTCTACAAACTATTATAGATATGACGTTTGGCAAAGAAAACCTAGTCATCTAACTATAGCTACATGCCATTTAATTTTTATATTTCAATTTCATTAATATATTTTCTAATTGTTTATATTTATTATATTATACTATATTAATTGGGTGCCTTTCGGCTTTACAATCCCCATTCTTAATACATTTCATAAAACTTCAACTTGAAATTAAACTTAAAACTATTCTAGACCTTTCTATTTCCAGAAGTACTTTTTTGCTTCTTCTTCTCTTGATCCTCTCCCTTCATTTTCACTAGTCCTCCTTCATTCTCATCGTTTCCTCACCTCTTGCCTTCTTTGTTTCTTCGTCTCTTTGTCATCGTTCCTTTTCTCCACCATCCACTTCTTACCTTCACTGCCTCCCTTTAATAACTGCACAATATTATTCTCGCTCTTTACTTCTTTCTGACATGAAAAATTGTTTATAATGTTATTGTTTTTATACTATGTATATTTTATACATTCTACAATAAATTGCACGCAACGTCTTTGTTTATTTTAATTTTAGATATCGCAGCGACTAAACATTGCATCGCCTCAAACGCGTACTCAACCGCTGGCATCTAAATCTCAAGTCTCCGTACCGACATTCACCAATTGTCAGTTTTACAATAGCGCAGCGGCGCAAATCAAGTACGACTTGTATCAAGGTAAACAACTTTAACAAACGCGAAAATATAATAAAGCAATTTTAAATTAAAGACGTTCTCAAGAGTTGTAATAAAATCTGATGTTCCAATGTTATAATTCGTCAATATTTTGACCCGATTACAACAGCTATTATTTCTAACATTTGTTGCAATGACTGTATTAAATTCATGTAGTTATCTGACTTGTATTTTAAGTTTACAATACTCAGCACATAATCTAAGTAAAATATTATAATTTTTTTTGTACATAATATGTTTTATAAATGCTAGAGAGGAGCTTCCCCGTTTATACTCCCCCCTTATTGTACGTATAACAAGACGCTACGTAATTCATCCTCCAAGGTATCAATAATACATATGTACGTAAAATAGGGTATGCCATATGTATGTTACAAAATGAATTATATGACCCAAGGGTGAATGTATGTACTTTAACCTGTGAAGGTACAAACATAGGTAGGACTGCAAAGGTGTATGTATTACTATAATAATGTATTAAGTTTGTGTATGTGTTGTATATATGTATAAGAGTACATATGTACATAATAAGGCTGAGAGTAAACTAAAGTAAATATGTGATATGGCAGGTATTAGGTTTATGCAGATCAATACCTACATGCTATTTCAATATTATTTTAGTGAGAAAACAATTAGAATAATTTCGCTATTGAATTACACAAAAACGTTGTCTATGTCAACCAACTATTGCGACAACTGACCCATAGTGCTGGCCATTGTTTTCTATCGTGTAACATGAAATCGTAGGTCTACCGTATTTACAGTACACTGAATTTAAAGAAGTTAATATTAAACACACTTACAATAACTAAGATTCTATTATTTTAACAATGATGCACAGTTTGACGGTTCCAAAACCATTTTACAGTTTAACTGCTTAGGGTATTTACGTGAATTTAAAATGACTGGCGTGCGCGGCTCCTGTTGTCCCGGGCTGCACGTCACTCACAAGACAGCAGTCTCGGAAATACATTTATTACCGTAGAAAGCGTTTATAGTTAAAATAAAACGCTTTCGAATTACAGGATTGTACTTGTATTGTAAGCCATTTAAATCCCATAAAAATACTGTTTATAAATTGTCTAGGAAAGCAAAGCTAATACTAATAGAATGTAATTGAATGTAAGTGATTTAAATTTTATTCAGTATGTATGTATACTTCATATATATTATTAATTTAATTGTCCTTATTAAATATTTTAAAGCGCAAGGGTAAAATCGAGTAGCCTATAAAAATTGTTACAATTATGTACTCAGATAGAAATACACAAGAAAGTGATTGTTGGAGTATGTTTAACATTCTTAAAAACAATTTTTGAAAATAATGATCATTATACACTTAGTATGTCTGTGCCTTGTGGTAGCGTTGGCATATGTCACTCGTCTAGTTCTCTATCGCTTCTTACAATCTTAACTTCCTTCAGACTCCCACAAATGTAATGTGGTGTTGTTTGTTGATCTTTCAGTCACATCTCATTCCGCTTGTTTCACTTTACACGTCTGGAACTGGCTTACTATTATCTTAGGTAAAGTTTTTTTTCTTCATGTTTTTTTTATTCTTATTTTCTACGTTTCTTTTTTTTGTTTGGGTCATAAAAGGTTTTGACTTTTGACTCGCATTTGTTACTTGTTAAAACATTGACATCAACTAAATTTAAATGTTTTATAAATGTATTAAATAACTTACATTATATTTATATTATTTTTAAAGATGTTAACACACCTGTTTATCTATTTATATATGTACCTCTAAAAACAGAGGCGTAACATTAGAAATTAAATAGCAGGGTCGTTGTAAACAACGTGAAACCACTTTCGAGAGCTTAGTGATATATTTGAGTTCGAATTCAGTTCAGCTGGACATTTGTGTACATGTAGTGGTACTGAGATAAATAAACTACAGCCCGCGAGCCAAATTACTATTTAACATCCAATAGAACTAAATAAAATGATTCTTATGATTCTATTATTTCGAATACAGGTAGATTTATTCATCAAACTCAGTAGAATAGATCACAAAAGTTGTATATAAGGTAACATTGTTTAGATAATTACACTGAATACACCTAACTGATTTTTAATAAACAGTTTAATGGCAACAAAGTTTGTGCACCCCTGGAATAGTGTACAGTGTATTTAACTTGGCGGCTACCGCACCCAATTACAGCACTAAAACTACATATAACACCAACACACATAAATTTAAACGGGCGATGTTAACCTATGAAACAAAGCCGTTCTAATTGGTTTTAGTACCACCATACGTGGAATGTGGATTAACCAATTGAAATAAATATTGGTTGTTTTATATCCACAAATACTCGTATGCATCGCGTACTAGCAGCAGTGCCAGCACTAGATTCAAGTGTACGTCGAATGTAAATACGATGCACATCGTACTGGACCACCTAATGCTGAGCGATATTGTAAAACTTTATTCATTGAATGCCCCAAAGGACTATATAACAAACTCATGACATGGTGTGTGGTACGGTACGTACCAATGCAACAGTATGAACAACTTCTGTATTGTTGCATATGACAATGATATTAATGAAATAAATAAATAAAATTAATATTTATGTGTTTATTAACCTGGGAACTCTACATAATGGGTTAAAAGATCTTTAAGACTAGGAAGATTCAACGAAACAAATTATAATCTCCTAATAAAAACAAAATGATTTTCTATCTGTTCATTGTATGTATATCAGATTTATTTAATACAATTCTAACTGCAATTTACACACACTGTTAATTGCTTGAGTAGATTTATTGACATGTATAATTTCCACTACATGTCTGCCCAACAATATCGAAGTAATTTAACTCACTCTGTGGGCTGCAGCGTGGCCAATCAATAGGCGTGTCAATAAATTAAAATGAAATAAAAACTATCGTATTTATTATTTGTTTTAATTTAACATAACAAAGACGTATGTGTATTGAAAGTCACTTTATTTCTACGTAAAAATAAACAATCCTACAGTAAAATTAACATTTAAAACTTAGTTAATCTATCAAGTCAATATCATTATCGCGTCGCGCAGGAAGTTTAATGACCGATTATTCAAAATATCAGGTATACTGTACAGGTGTAATCTATCTGTCACTTGCATAGGGATTATATTATAGTTATCTTTATTTTAAAATAAAGATTATATTGCTATGGTATTAGGTTGAGAACATATACTGTAAAGTATTGCAGGGTCGGACAGCAGGAGGGTGCCCCGAACCTATACTATTTTGATTGTGGAAATTAACATTGCAACATTCACTATGTTTTGCTAAATATGATATGATATTTATCTTTATTTGTTATTAATAAACTTCATCTTCAAACAACGATTACTCTTTTTAACCTATAGCGCAGCCTCTGCATCATCTTCCGGTTGTATCTCGGTAGTAGGATGTAGTTATCATTTGTAAAAAGATATTTATATTTATAGCCAGAAAACAAACCATACGTCCTACTGTTTTATATTTTATTTTACGTTATTTTAAGTGTGGTATTTATATACTATACGAGTGTACATACCGCTGTATCTCATCTTCACAAACCGTTTAGTGGTTAAATATACAGTTCATAAAAATCTGAGTTCATCCCTTAAACCGTTGTGCCCAGGGGGTAGATTTCAGTATCCTGATTGCCCACGTAATTGCTTTAACAGGGTTGCAGTTATATTTGCTAAATTATAATTGCGACGATTAACTTCATTTAATATGTGGCAGCTAAATCCATTAAGATAAAATTTAAATGTTTTGTTTTTTGGAGTAAAACAAAACAGAAAATGTTATCTCATATTAAATCCGGAAAAACTGGCTCTACGAGTACACGAAAAATTGTTGCTTCAAACATGGTTATTTGGAACGAGATCCTTTTTTGCTTAACTGTTTAAATAAGTAACTAGTGCTATATACCCATATGCGTCTAATTACCAAATACCAATTATGTTTTGTCAGATCACTCTGCTCGTTTCGTTTTCAAAAAAAAATCCACGACGGTAAAAAGGAAGATATAAAATTTCATATTTTCAACATATTTTATTTAATGGAACAAACTATTTTCCGAGGTCTAGGTTTACTTTGAATCTTGTGAGTAATCGATAAAAAAAATCGTCTTACTTAATGACAAATCATGGAACTCAAAAAAAAATATTTACCTTGAAATACAAAAAAAAAGTATTAAACAAATAATATATATAAGTATACTAATACTACCAAATCCGCGGCCCTGTTTATTATAAGGGATGTTTATTTTTTACAAAGATGACATAAGCAAAATATTCAAATATATCTTAAAATATAATACTGTTACCAACTAAACGAAAACAGTTTTTAGGGACCGGAAGTTGTTGATTAAAATCAGTGAGGGTAAATAGAATACGTTTACACCCTAGAACCAAGGTATATAGATTGGTACACGCTTAAAGTTGAAGGTTCAAGGTATAGTTCATGTTAAGAGTGTATTAGATTATTAAGGAACAAACTTGATAATGTAAAGCTGTGTTATTAATAAAAATAAAATCTAATAAAAGAAAAAAAACAATCAAATTTGTAGCGAAATGTAGTAGTGGATAAGTAGTAATAATAGACTCTTTACGATACTCAAAGTAACGAGTTCGAACCCGACGAAATAGTAGAAATATAATTAATTATGGTATAATTAAAATTTAACCTAAAAAATTCGTTTTTTAATTTTATTTTTGTCAAAGACCGACCACAATAAACTAACGAAATATGTAATCTAAGTTTTAACTAGATCAACAATTAAACCTAAGAAACAAAAGGTTTATCATAAACAAGGTTTATGATAAACCACTGTTAACCGACTATTGAAAAATAGGCCACTAGTAGTGTTATAACACTGATGATATGAACGCACCATGTGAGAAAAGACACCCAACCGGAAAATTGTTTCATCGAGTAAAGTGTAAAATTACCTATTAGGTAGTGAAGCTTATTAGCTACCTTTAGCAGGTAGCTGTTAGGTATATTGATGATGGGATGATGGGAACCCTTAGCCCTAGACTATGGATGAATGATCCTTTAGGATAATTGGTTCTAAGAATTAGAAGGAACAGGAAATCAAATGTAACAAGTTAAACTGACTAATCAAGTTTGATTGACATGCTGGCATCAAAGCAAAATTGAATGCAAATTTTAAAACATTATTCTAACTTAGTGCGGCGTAACATTTTTTATATTTAAAAAACAAGCTCGTAACTATATTATTTTTCTTGAAACTAATTCTTAAAAAATCCATTTATTTTAGTTAGAAATATTCTCAATTCTTCCATAAGTCATTGAAGACACGAAGCTATATAGTTTCTGGCATTACTTCAACTCAAGAATGAGGTTACTTTTAAACATAAAGAATAATTCTTATATAGATATTATAAGAAACATTTTAAATTCTCTTTGACAGCAATAGCAAAAAATATATCAAAAAATACAAAAATGCAATTACTTTTCTTTTATGAAGCCGTATTCGGTTTGTACGTTTGTTCGTACTTTTAGTATATATTTCATACTCTTTTTACTATTTTATTAAATTTTTTTATGAATGAAATTTTACATGAAAGTAAAGAGTTTATGGTATTTTATTTCAATTGTAGTTCCATGCCGAGTAACAAAAAATCAGTCGTACTATTCAAAAGAAACTATACGTCTGCCATTCCATTTTTTAGAACAATGTTATACATTTCCACAGTATATACATAATGTAACAAATTATATTAATCAAAAATACCGTCTCATTTAAACGAGGTTTAGGAGTTTGAATATATAACACATATAGCATCGCTTGTTGAACTCAGCAATCGTAAAAGCTAGCCAGTAAAGAAAAAATAACAAGTACTTGTTCAACCGATGCAGTTTCTGCAACAAGGTCGGCAGAACGAATTACTCATTAACTGACCATGGTAACAAACAGCGATGAATTCAGCAACCAGCCTCTGAACTACTGATTATTTACAAAATTAATTACCAAAATATAAAGCAGCATAAACGAAAGGAACCGATAATCATTAAAAGTATTATTAAACCAACATGGCGGACTTAACTACCTATAAAATAAAATGATAAAATTCAAAATTGAATGCTATTACCTAATTAAACGTTTGATTAACTAAAGTGACGCATTATATAATAATAACCCAGAGATATACCACCTATTATCGTTACAATGAAGATTATTATTATTTGTAATAGCATAATATAAAAAAATGTTGCCTGGCTCTAAATAATATGGTTCTGAAACATAAAAATCTGACAGCTAAATAAAATTTAAATGTCAAAGTCACGTATTGTAGTGAAGCACTACTGTATTTTATGTTAAGCAAGTCAATTTAGTAATTATAAGATTAATTGAAATGGTCCCGATCTCAGCTTTATTGAAATTTAGTACATATACTATATTTGTGACGCCCGCAATGACTAAATAAATAAACCTAATACAAATATTCATCTGTCTGATTTGAGAGAGACTGTATCATTATACAAATAGTTACATGTATTAAAATGCATTGCGAAATATTATTAGAATATATACTAATTAATAAAACAATATAATACATTAAATATTTTATAATTGAAATAATAATTAATGAAACCACATTTTACAGCAACATCAAAAATGTATAAAGCTACCTAATTGACAATTTATGCACTGAATTTAATTCACTAATTACTGTAACATTGTAATTAAAAAAATATTATGCAATTTAAATCGACTAAAAGTGTGGTTTTACTATTATCTACTTTACTAATATTGGATATATTGGGATACACTTTTGCTTATTTTTATTTTGAATGCAATGTCACATACAGTTAGAACTTTGAAAAGAATGAAATGTCAACTTTGAAAATACTGATGGTTATGAGATAGATGTTAAAACATTACAAATAAGTCTGCTTCTTAAAATTGACTTAAAATTAAGTGAAGTAAACTAATCATTGAAGTATTAACTACAACTTCCTTGACAATAAAATAAATCTGTGTCAATAAACAATTCTGTGTAAACCGAATTTCTGACAGTACTTTTTCAAACTTTCTTAGATACGTACACTAAAGTAATATTAAAGATCTACTAAGTAAATTGGCAAATTACATTTTATCTACGAAACTAAACGATTATATTTGTGTTGTAATTTAAAACATGTTACTTGTTCTTAAGTAAATATTAAGATTAATGATATATTTGATTTGAATCAGAAGTATAACATAACCTATACTAACAATAAATTAAAGTAATGTATATTATATGTAAAAAACTTATGACAAGCACTTACCTAACACGAAAACAGTCGTCTAGGATTACTTAAATACATATCGATTAAACATCAATTAATGTCTGATAATAATTAAACTGTCTTAACTAATTAAACCACACAAATTAAATACAATAACAATTAATACACACTGTGGAACTGTCACACTCTCGATTAAAAACAATGTCCACTAAACAATATAGTTCTTTTTATATATTATTCAAATGTCATTAGAAACACATGTGTTTGATATTGTAGATTAATTAATTATAGACAAACTCCTTCTTTACCGCTTGCAAAAAGCCGACTGATCGTTTTGTTTCGAAATAGAACTTATCCCCTCCACTTCAAATGCAACATATGATTCAATCCGTGTAACCATGTATATGTATAGTACTGATGCCGCGTTAGAGGGAGACAGTTATACATTTCATCAACGTTTAAAATTAGGTTATACTCTTGCCATCTATACACACTTTCCAGAACTTTATGTATAAGTTTTAGGGGATGTTTCTACAAGGGTTGAATCTCTGTTTAAGGGATGAAATAGGGTAACAGTGCTGCCTTATATTAGTTCATGGTGATGGCATTAATTATGGGAATGCTTCTATCAAGAAAATTATTTTATCCTATTTATTGTTACCCTATTTACTAGTCATATCAAGCACCACTGCTTTATAAATATTATTATGAGCATCAGAAGTCTTTAAATTAATAGACATCACTCAAAGTAAAAGTTATAATATAGTCACACTTTTTCTAGAGGCTTCTGATCTATAGTCAATTAAGATCAATCGAGAATCATGCAGAAATAATTTAAAAAATAAACCTTTTGCTAAATGTGTGTGGTAATATTCGAGTAGATAATTTATTGTTTATAAATTATTTGTTTTTAACTAAATCCATTGCATCCTACTAAGATCACGAATTGAACAAAAACAAAATTTATTTTTAAAATATGAAATGATAATAAATATAATAAAATAATGCTGTTGTTTTATAAAGTCTTTGTTTTAAAGGAATCAAGAACAAGTTATCCTTTTTTATTTTTATTTAGATTATGGACCACTGCAACCACTGCTGCGATAAAAAAGCAATAGAAGACTGTTACTCTTTTTGTTTTGCAAATACAACAAATTAAATTCGATGTCATTGAGCATTATTTTATTTTTGTACTATTACTGATAAAAAGTGTGGTAGCGCTTCTTCCTTACTTCCAGATTAAATTTTACATTTAACATTAACATTTCTTTATATATCTGCGACTTTTAATTCCTTCTGGAATAAATACAAATAGGTTTTCAGCCTGGGACTCGACCCTAACAGTCCTTTAATCCATATGTCATCAGTACACTATTTTTTACTATTTTTGAATGCATTTTTCAAACTAGTTGACAGATTAGACCAATTTGTTGACATTGAGATTTATTCTATTATTGTCAAACCATTATATAAATATTTCTTTTATTCATTTTATCGTTTGTCGAGTCGGCTGGCCTCTATGGGTATGGTTTGGGTGAAGTTTTATTCAATTCTGGTAGCTTACAGCTAAATTAAACTAAACGTCAAGTTTTTGATATGGATATGTTGACGGAAATACTTATAAAAAGATTAAAGTGAAAGAACTATTATACTTGCAACCAACTGCTTTTGTCAGTGAAAAGTTTCTATGCAAGTTCATAGGAGTTTTAGACCGATTGAATTCTTCCCCTGTCTGAAGATTAATACCATTCACTACGTTTTGGGGTGAAGATATTAATAATATGGTTATGAATTTTAGAAAAATCTATGTATCCTCTATAACATTCTGATTAATAAAATTAATTATTGTGCTACAACAAGAAAGGAAAGGTATAGCTAAGTCAACAAATGCTCATACTGAACAGAAATAAAAATATATATAAAATAAACAAAATGCACTCAATACCTCCCCTCTTATCTTGCTAATATTATTTATTTCATTATTATCTGATGGAATGTGAAGTTTTTAATATGTAGAAATGTCCTGTGCCTGTGCGTGTTGGTGTTTTACCACTTTCCAGTATGTCTGGGACCGGGATATTTATAGTATAAAAGTAGAGTGTCATGTTTTTAATAACCAATGCACTTTTCATGTTTGAAGTCAATTTCACATCACATCCCTGCACGAACTTCACCATTCTACTAGCTGCGAATGGCTTTTAGGTTTAGGTATATTTTCGGGTCGTTGTATTTCACGGCTGGCAAGGACTATTTTAACGTGCAATTATATATACACAAGTGCTTTTTTCATCTTTCTCGAATCGTTACCCGTGTTAGAAATGTTACTGAATAATATCTCTAAAATTCTTTGAAGGTGTTTGCTCGATTTCCTTACCCGTGGTTGCTTGAACTTCTCATCTCTTGGTTTATATTTTTTTGGAGCATAAAGTATATTTATTTAAGAATATAGAATGTATTGTTTATATAAAATATTTACTGCTGGAAGACACGCAAGTAAAAGTGCAGTATATTTAAAAACGAATATTGTTGTTCTTAGTGAAACCCTGCAGATGCAAAACATTATTAGGTGCCTTTAAAATAGGCCCTGAAGTTGTGGCATCCATACTAACACCAAACACTATTCGTCTGAGTATTAAAGTTGGTTTAAAAAACCAATAAACTGTTCAAAAACTGGCAGATACCTCACTTTGTTGCGAAATATCAAGTTTAGCGAATGACTATATTATATCCTTAACAGTGACGAGACAGTTGATGCTTCATAAATCAATTTTTAGTAATGTTGCATATTGGTTTTTGTGTTTTATTTGGGACAAGAGATAAAAATGCAACTTGTAAATAAGAAGTTGTTAACTTTGACTGAAATTACAGAGACGTATTTAACAATTTTTTAATTCCTATAAAACTGTACCTATACAGTTTTATATTACTATTGTTGTGAAAAAAGAAAAATAATAGATAGAATGAGTTTTATACTTTCTATTTTATCGGAGTAGTAGTTCCAAACTAAACTTAGACTTTCTTAACGAAAATCAATTTAATTTACACAATAAATATTCGATAACATTAATAATTTTACCTTCTATACACAATGTACTACGCACTTATATTTTCTATTTATAAACAGTGTCTTGCTTTTTTTACTGTGTTTTGAATTTTTTATAAAAGTCTTTGAGTACAATGGACAAACATACACGCGATTTTCTAATCAACCATATAGCTAAAGTACAATATGAACCATGATATTACTTGTAAAATATAAACATAATAATAAACAGGACGTTAAAAGTTTGAAGTATGTATGAAATGCAATAATTATATTAGTAAATGCTTAGAATTATTTTTTGAAAACTTACTGCAGTCAAGTTGGTTGAAAAGATGTGCCGCCTGGTTTATCTAACTAAGGGCTGGTGACTGTACTCATTGTTAGTTAACATGGACAGAGAAATAACAGTAAAGCGTAATGCCGACGTTGTAGCAGAAACCGAATGCGACAAATGATTTACCGATAACTTATTTTTTATTTAAATTAAAATGAAAATAAAATTGAACAGCATATATGTATACACCAACCGTATTTTTGACCTTTAGGGCAGCAAAAAGAAATAAAACAATTATTAAAAATTCTTTTATTTAAAATGTTATTAACAAACAATTATTATGAACTCATATAAATATTTTAGAAATTTAAAATATTTCAGAAACGCTTATTGTTTAGTAAAAAATATTTATAATTAAAACAAGTATTTTTATCTTTAAGAACTATAGTAATCCGAGAAAATATTTTCAATTCTTAACATTGTTCCTAAGTGTGCTTCCTGTTATTGTTTACAATGTCATGAAAATAATTTTAATTCCATTTGTATTAAACGAATTTGTTTTAGAACTATTACGGAAATGCTACTTTTGTATCTCCTTGGTATTAGATAAAATTGGGTGATCAACTTATTCTAAAAATAAATTTGAAATATTATTAAGTAATACATGAACGCCTAATACTCCTTCTATCCATTTCACATCTTTTAACCGATTTGTATTAAACATCATATTTACCTGATGGCTTGTTAAACAAATGTGATAAGTTAAAAACATTTTTTTTATGGTTAAAAGCCAAACTACAAGTAGAAAAATAGTTTTACCCCTAGTGTACATACATCAAGTTGTTCCAGAGAATGACAAATCGTTTTCTTTTGTTATAAGTATTGCTTTTTGTAAACGTAAACATAAACATATGCGTGCTTCTGCTGTGTGATTCTATTTGTATATTTCAACGATTTCAGTACCAGGTCCCTAGGTGGAACTGGAACCCGAATACCCCATGAATTTTAGGTCAATATTATAAATTTATGTTAGTTTATTTATATAAAATTCTTGGTTATGCTATTAATTTAGTAAATTATACCTTCCTTCTTTTAATATTCATTCTGGATTATTTATTTAATGTAGTGGTATGCGACTGCCTCCTATATTACGTTGAATTTAAATTGAGTTTAATTTTATTATAACTATTGTTTGAGAGATTATTTATTCTTCTGTTTAGCTAGAAATAGATAATTTAGAAGAGGCGTAAATTATTTTTTCCAAGCTTACTACTTGCCTAATGAAAGAATAAAATACGTAAACGATTTTACCTAATATACAATGCTTTCTAACCTATTTACTATTTCTTGAAAAACAAATATAACATTCTCAATTTTAACCTTAACTAACATGCATTTCCAGAATGCATAAAAATCGTTTAATAATATTATGTGAAATGATAGCAACTAATTTGAAATTCTTGTGAAAGATATTTATAATATTTTTATTCTGAGGGTGGTGATCCAGCATTCGTTTTCATTGAATATACATATATTATTCCAAATAAAATATGTTTCAACCCCTGATTTGATCCGCCCTTATGACAATTTATAATATCGTTTGATCCTTACATTTAATTTTTGAACACGGATTTTACAGCTATCAATTGTTTGCTATTTACTAAAATTCAGGACTAATGGTTTGCATTTGCAGTCGTCGGGCCACCGTTCGATGGACAGATTTACATTTATGAATTCTTTAATATCGATAGTGTAATACACTGTTAAAAAAAATATTTTATTGTCCAAAAAAATTCATTCAAATTATTCTTACACTTAATTTTTTTAATAGGGGCAGAAGGTTCTGCTTTGCAAACAATTTTTAAAATTATGTTAAAACATTTGTTTCCCTTTTTAGAAATATAACAAACCACAAAGTTTGTATGAATAAAATCGAAATATTTACATTTTAAAACTATTTTATAAGAGTTTTTAACAGTGTATTTTTGAAACGTGTCACATCTGCCCTATTTAACACATAAATACCTTAATAATAGCCAATAATCTATTGTTAAAGTCCGTACCTCTCGTCATATGAAATCTATTGAAATCCAAAACAAAGCGTTAAGAATTTGACTTTTAATATGGTGTCAGGAAATCTGTACAAATTTCAAATTACAGGATGAAATTTATTGTTTGCATATAAACTTAAACCCCTAAGTTAAACTGAATTTATTGTAACTAAAACTGTATCTGAATAGTTTTTGTGTATAGAAAAATGTAGCTAAAGGTTACGAGTAGATCCAACTCTTTCAAATTAGCTAATAAACTTTACTACACTCATTGCAACAACCGTGTTTAGCGGGAATTGAATAAATAATAAATTAGAGAATCAAACATTTAATTTAATGTAAAAATAAAACAAAAACATTAATTTGCAATTTATACGGTGCAGTAAATTTGCAAGAACTTCATAACAATGTAACAGTTAGTTGCTAATTACTTACAAATTGATCATAAAGATGCTTTTAACAGTGGCGAACTAGAAACTAGAAAATATTGATTGCCAGGAGATAAAATCAAACCAATATTCTATTGTCTTTGACTACATCACTCTGTACTTTGTATCTACTTAGAAAATAATACAACAATTATAATAACTATACAATTGTTTTAATATATTAACATAAACTGGCCAGTCCGTCACTGTCTTTAAGAATACTTGTAGTATAAACTACAAAATTAATAGAAGTGTTCTTTCAAAGCAAACATGTCACAACTATAGTAGTTCCTGAAGGTTTGTTGATTCTTCGGATGAACGTAATGCAATCATACGGGTTTGGTTCCACTAGTACTTCTGTCTTTACTTCTGCAATGGACCAAACTATCTGGAAGATGTATTAAACTACAAACTATTGTAACTAATGATATTTCCTCTTACAAGAACAATATTCCAAGAGCTCACACTATATCAAGGTCTATAGGTATACAATCAAAAAGGACAAGACGTCTATCTAGTCTAATGATAACTCAAGTTCTACTTGAACTAAAATTATTTAAAGTTTAGTATTAGAAGACTTCGTTTGCGTATTTATCTTTCTTTCCTCGAGAGAACAAATTTCTACAAATCTACATTTTCTGCTAAATGTACAGTAAGTTTAAGGAAGATAAAGAATTATTAGCGTCGTCTCTGTTTGTTTCATGTGTTTATATGGTGTTGTCCCTATCTTTCTTGGACAAAGACAAAATTCTTTTAAGACAGCCGTGTTTCATGTGAACGGTTCTATTTCGGAAACGTAAAATAATGTTAAGTCAACATTAAATTATATCAAATAATAAAAATAATTAAATTAATATGAAATACAATAAAGTAAAATCCTCTTAGCTCTTGAAACTTCTGAAGCTTAAAAGCGGATCCGGAAAGGAGAAGACAAAGCTTGCAACAAACATCTAGCAGCAAATATGACATCTGACAACTTCAGTCCATGCAGATGTTTTGAATTATTTCATTAATTTTACAATGTTAAATATAATTTAATATTTATTTTTACATATGATTTCTTTTTCTTTTTGTTAAAACAATAAATAAACATTATCAAAGTAGAATCAAAATCACAAGATAAATCATGAATGGTTATTTATTTTTATATAGAATAACTATCAACAACAAATATGGGGGCGTTTACTAAATTATTTATGTATAATTATAATTTATAGTTCACACATGTCCGAAGACATTTATCAAAACATTATGTTCTTAATTATATATTTAACATAATGATTTACATATATAAATTAGAAGAAAAAAACTATTTAAAAAATTATTATGAAATTTAATGTTTTATGCACTGATACATAGATTTTTTAATATTCCCAGTAAACAATTTAGTGAAGTGCCCTATTTAGTGACGTTTCTCTCACTATTTCACTTCAATTATAGTTTGGAGTAATTTCGCCATCTGTAGCCGATAAAGTAGACATTTTATATGAAAAAATGTGAGAAACTGAACTATAAATGAACTCTTTTATGACAAAAAATCATGACGCATCTTCAATATGATGTCAAAGTGACTCCAAAATGTTTACTGGGTGCTGCCATTTCAAAATTTTAATTGTTGTTATTTAATTTATTTAAGGTTAGTATATTTCTGATGCTGAGTTTATGAAATGTTGACAGATTTTGTGATGTCGAAGCATAGCAATCGAATCTGCAGGCACAGCAATCTGTGAACAGTTCTTTCATTGGTTAAATTAATCAAATCATATAAGAAAATCTATAAAACTTACGCAACTTTGTAGTGAAACTTCTTATTCTCAAAGTAAAGTAAATTATTCATGTATATAATAATAGTATTATCATGGTAAAATGGAAGATCTTTTTAACTTAATTCAAACACATAAAATAACATTCAAAGTACATGTTATGACGCAGTACAAGTTTAATTTTAGACCACTTAGTCATAATATTTCTGTTCAAGATATATTCAAACTTATTAAACTTTTAAACCATAAGATGAATTTCTATTTCTTTTATATATGTATAGTATATATACATATATAATAAGTAAGTATACTTCAGCTCCCACAAGAAGGATTTGATCTTAGAAGACACACTTGTGGAGGACATTTGTAACTGTCAGAATGACGTTTATAATTTTGGTGACTCGTACTAAGATTTATGAGGAATATCCATCGTTAACAAGTGAACATGTAATTCAAGATCTTGTGGTATGCTACCCAAAGAATTACAAAGAAGTTGTAAGTTCAATAATGGAAAATTCAATATTTTAGTATTTCGAATGAGATGGGACAGAAAAACAGAATTGTGAAACAAGGTAAGTCTGTCTTAAGACGAGAAGCAATTATATGTGCAAATGAGACAGATATATAAGTTGGTAATTAATACTTCTTCTTCTTCTTTAGTGGTGGGTGGGCCCTGGCCTTCTCAAGAATTTTTTCCGAATGATTTAATTACTTGAGATTTCGTAACAAGGTTTTTTTCACGGGGTGGCGTTGTTAGCACCACGCCCAACCCCCAGCCTGGAGGACCAGTCCCCTGATATAATCCCCAGGGGCAGGGTGCCCGGCTATACCCCCAGGCACTGGGTACCCATTTTAGTCGCCTCTTACGACATGCATGAGCAACATTGGGACTATTCTTTCACACCCGGTCACCACTCGGGAATTATAACCAAAACCCAGATAATATCTGGCCCGGAGATCGAACCCGAGGACATAGTAGTCAGAGTCAAATATCAATGCTCTCGCTTACTGTGCCGTTGGTAATTAATACTAACTTAAAGTAAAATTGAATGAGTGCTAAAAATGACGCTGTGATGAACTTATTTTTAATTCATATTGATGTAAACTATTACAAGTTCAATGGTTATTTTTTTCATTCATCTTCGTCGTATACACATTTCTGAATCTTAGCTATCAACGCTGAAAATTGTTAGGGCGGTCCGCGTTTGTTCCAATGTTTATACACACTTAAAACATAAATATTATATTTTTATGCACAAGCTTTTTCATCAGAGGTTAACAACAATTTTTACAACAAAACTGAATAATAATATCTAAAAAGAAATAATTTACAAATGTATTACGTTAAAAATATGTTTACTACCTCTGTATTTTTATAAATAATTTCTTCTTTCACTCTTTAAAATAGACGTCATAATATTAATTTACAGTTTTTTAATGTGACATTTTATAAATGTAAGTACATTAATAATTTCAGTGATTCGGTATGCGTTTAAGCTATGAATTTAAAATCTGAAACTCTTATGAAACTATAGAAAACTTGTGGTGTTGTAGAATCTAATTAAAAATGCAAGAACAATTCACGAAAAAGAAACAGCTTGAATTAAAATTAACATCTTTTGCTGTTTTAGTTTTTATTTTTAATGTACATTGTGCGCATGCGTCGTGCAGGAGTATACTTAATTTAATATGAGTGTATGTTAATTAAAGGAATAACTAATTAAATTGAAACCACGAATGCCGAGTACACAGATATTTGAGATCAAGCATCAACGTTGTCGAAATTGTGTTTCAATTTTTAGCAATGGGCTTGTGTCCTATGTCTTAATTTCTATAAAAGTGTACTATGTACTATATATTGATAAAGTGGGTTACTAGAACCTCAAATGTTCAATTATTTTTTAATAACTCATTATATGTTAAGAGATATTAACAATTAAAAAAGTCATTTTTTCTCTTTAATTATTAAAGGGATTCAACGTTGTACACATTCCAAATGCATGCATCTGACATCACAATCCTTGTGTAAGGTTACCAACCTTACAGGTCATAAATCTCTGCTATATGTATTTATATATCAAAATATCAATTATTATTTACAGCTATTTCAAGGAACACTCAAATTCCAATATTATGTCTGTCTTAGCAGGGTTAAATAAAATAAAAACTTATTATTCTTTGACTTGACTTGATTATTTGACTACCAACAGCTACAGAACATTACAACAGCACTGACCTACTCAACAAATAACTGACGTTAAAATACATTTCACGTCATACAAATATGTCCGACCGTTTCTAGCGCTAAAACTACAAATCAAACTTTTAATTGCTATATCTCCGTCAATATTTAGATATTTAATAAAATAGACACGCCAATACACATTTATTAACATGAATTTCAATCAACAATTGAAAAATCGACCATTAGAAAATGAGGACGCAAGCCCATTGTAATTTCTTATTTGTCATCCCACTAATGTCACACATTTTTTTATGCTAAGACACTTGGCTTAGCAGTTAGCTGGTGTAACCCTTTCAAGTCTTCGCGATCTCCGAGTTCTTCTAATCTTTCAGTACGAATACCTTGCTCTGTTATTTGGTCATTGCTGCTCTTAAAGAAGATCTGTTACATTTGCCGCGTACAACTAAAGTTGATAAATGATTTCCTGTCTGAACCAACAAACAACAACTCGCGAGAATAAGCGCGGCGCAGCGCAATGATTTAAGATTTATAAATATTTAAATACTTTACGCGGAAATTTAATTTTTGTTCGAAAACTAAATACTCATCCCGACTTGTAATAAAACGTGTAAGCTAGTAAATAAAATAATATTTGGTAAACTACCTACATAATATAACATCAAGTATGTAAATTCTATAACCAATTAGTCAAATATATATTAATAACATATTTCATATAAATTTATAACAAGAATTTATGGGCAACATGCAACAAATAAACCCACATGCTCGGTTTTTCGTTGTAGACAACATGCGCTTGTTCTGCATTACATGTAATATTACAATATAATAAAACCTACATATAAAAATAAAATATATTACACTTTAATAAATTAATAATACACAATATAAATACTTGATTTATATCTAATTGTTTCCAATCATAAATATTTAACAGTAAATCTGAAACGCGATCAGGATATAAATTTCATCTCAATATTTACTAAAGCAACTAACTTTTAATGGTTGATAAGATGCGTAATATCAAATTTATTAATCATAATTTAGAACCGGTTTAAGATGATAAGTGTTGCCTGATAGAATTTCACCAAAGAGTGTTACTAAGGATGCATCACGTTGATTGCAGGCGTTTTAAGGGAAACCTCACTTAAACTGCATTTATAGATTAAAAGATAATACCTCTGTAAGTGAAATAAATATATTTTCTACGCGACTTTTACCGTAATTGTTTTATTTTATTAATATATAGTAATTCATCAGTGTTTTTGGTAACTTCCAAAGTAAATTGACTCTCGTAAGAGTAATAACACTTGTTTGTAAACAAGGCACGTACTTACTGACTTGATAACGTTTATAACGAAGAAGTTTAAGATAATTTGTTCTTCTAGACTTTATATAATAGACACAGACGACAAACGACACAAAGGGGGCGTTAATGTTACTTCTACACTCTTGGGAATATTATAAAAGTAAGAGTAATAACTCATAGATTTCACTTAGAATAATTAAGAAAATAGGGCGGTCTTAATGGAAGACAAATTTATTCGTAATAGGGTGTTTTAGAATCGCTATTTTGACCCTTAAGCTAAAAGAGTGCGAGAACCTATGCATTTTATTCCATTTTCTACTCGAGAAACGAACCTCAAGAGATGCTCTTTTGCAAAAATTATCCGCCAAAACAGATTGTTTTGATATATAGATTTAAACGAATCGCGAAATAAATATTTGTAAAGCTTATTAAACACCATATGCCTGACTAACCTGTCAGCGCGGCGCGCTAAAATGTTTACAAATTCCATTCATGAATTAGCACACAATGACCTGTGTATTTAATGCCACCAAGATGAAAAAGTGAGGTTATAAATAACTTCATGCAAATGTGCAAGTGTCAAGAAAAAATATAAATAGTGACTGTTAGCAGCTTTCAACACATTCAAAATTATTATACATGAATAATTAAGGGGGCTGCGACTCGCCTTAAACTCACGAATATGTTTATACATAGCCCACTGGATTATTAAAATTGAATTGAAGTTTACAAGGAATGATTTTTTCATAATTGCATTTGTGAATTGAACTTTTCTTCTTCAAGATAGTCAATTGTGAAGCGCACTTTGAATTCATGCTATATCCGTTATGCAACGGAAATTATTTCTTACATTTTCATATCCTAGTTCTCTTTCTTATTATAACACCTCTAAAAAATTCTATTTCAAAAAGTACCTTAACTTTAACCAATGTACATTTAAAGTAGTAGAATATTACACGAATATAGCTGTTGCATTTTTTTATATTGAATTTAAATATGTTAGAATGAGTAGCATATATAGAAAACAAAATAATGTTCTAATATTTTTTTTATTATCTTGTGGATATCCAAGACGAATTTAAAGTGGTGGATTTGATTTTAAATATTCATGGCTACACACTGTTTTTAGGAGAGTTAAGAAATTTAAAATGTTGAAGAATGACACAAAGGGGAACACAAAATGTAAAATTCAATTAAATATATAAACATAAAAGCAGGAATAAAATAATAACAACCTTAAGGATAAGGCCGCACTGCGAAAAAAATCGTGCGGAAATAAATCCGTAGTGTTGTTCCTTATTCTATACAAATCTAATGTATAATAAAGTAAGATTTATTTGAAAATGTATATAGATATATTAAGTCTAGTCTTGTTTTATTTTAAATTGACAATCATTACTTACGATTGCTATATTATCAAATGAATGTACAAAGTTGAAAATTCTGCCTGATATATATGCAACATTTCTAACCGATGTATATTATACCGATCTAATATACTATCTAGTAATATAGATATCTAATACCTTTATATATAATTGTTTTTTAAGTTCCTTGGCTCTTTCCTAATTCTAATACAAGTTATTTTTCTTTTTGTTTCATTGATTAATTCAAATAATAGTTTAACAATTCTACATTAAAATAAAAATAATTTTAAAATATTTAAAAGAAATATAACAACTAGCATTTCATTTATTAAAAAAATTGTTTACATGTTTTTATTTATTGTAAATCAAAAGTTTTATAAGAGTTTAGTTTATCATCTACCGCCTTTGTTTTAGCAGTTAAATAATAATCAATTCTACCAATTATAAGATGGAAGCAGATCAAAAACCGTGGCTTCCGTTTTTAAGACATTTTAATTACGAAAATGGTAACATTAAAGTGCAGGGCTTTGGGCTAAATCCTGAGGTAAGTACTACTCTTAATTTTAACATTGAACGATTGATTTCAATCGATTTGGTTTGTTGACCCAAGAGAGATAAGTTTTAAACCTTTGTAGTATTATTTGCAGGAGTTACATCAGCATCATCTTAAAGCCGTCAAACTTACTCTGATCAGGCAATGCCGCGAACAGGTTCGGGATAAGTTGAATGAAACAATCCAACTGTTGCAGAATAAGGAAGAACAATATTCTAATCACTACCTCATGAAAATGGGCAAAAAATTTAGACCATATTACACAAATAATTATTTGAAGCATATTAATGTTGCTATTAGTGATGCTGAGTGTGCTATCCAAAAGTTTGATGACCACTGCGATTCTATAAGTGTCACAGAAGTATGGTTCGACGATTTTTACGAACTGGTCGAAAATTTAAAATCTGCTTCAAGTGCTGTTATATATCAATTAGATTTGCTGAGCCAACCGTTATTTTGCGAGGTCCACATCGACGCTGCTGGTGCAATTTCTGATGCGTAATTACCATATTGTAATTTCCTTTATATTGTGTAATAATAAGTGTAATATTAATAAATTTGTAGATCAAAAATTAAATTAAATAAATAACTTTTCAGTAATTTGCATTTTATTATTATAATATAATTTAGAGATTTTAAAATACCCTTCTCCATACTTTTATCAATGTTTCATTTCTTAAGACCTTCATTTCTCTCCTAATTCTAATACAAGTTGTTTCAGTTATTTTTAAATTGGTAAATTAAAATAATACCCGTTCATTGTAGTTACAATGAAATAAAAATCGTTTTGGAATGTCTTAAAAGAAATATAACAACTGGCTATTCATTTGTTGTTTATTGTAAGTCCCAAATACAAGTAGAAGAGTTTAGTTGGTTATCTATCGTCTTTGCGTTATCAGTGAATTAATAATCAATTGTACTAATTATAAGATGGAAGAAGCAAATCCAGATATTGAGGGCAATCATCTGAGTTATGTATTCTCTTGTGGTGAAACTATAATCGAGGGCAAGAACCTAGATCCTCATGTAAGTACTAAACTTAAATAATATATTTTAACATCGATTTGTTTTATATTGATTACTCCGATGTATAAAATGTTTTTTGTATGTGTTACTGTATTTATCAATTTAACTTATTATATAGCCTCAATGAGTGGTGACAAATTTCGTATAATAACAGCAATACATATCTTTATTAAAATTATAAACAAGACTAGTTGACTCGAGAGAGATAAGATTGAATCCTTTATTATTTTGTTTTCAGAAGTTTTACGATCTTCAACTACAAGCAATGAAACATACGCTGATATTGCAAAGCCGCAATATCGTTCAAAAGTTAGAGTCAACAATAAAAAAGTTACAGAAAAAGAAACAAGATCATTTGAAACATTACACCAAGGAAATAGGCGAAAGTTTTACCGCCTATCACAAGGAGGCAATTGAAGAACCTGCAATTCTTGTTATTAATGAGGCTGAGGCTGCTATCCATTGCTTTAATGCTCACAATGCAATTAAAAGTTGTACAGACGCTTGGTTCGAAGAATTTTATATACTAGTTGATGATTTAAAATATGCTTTGAAGGAAGTTACACGCCAATTAGAGTACCTGAATCAAATTTCTGAAAATCAACCTGATCCTGACTCCAACCTGCTACAACCAGCTGCTGCTGGTCCTTCTGCTGCTGCTGCAGCTACAGTTTCTAATTAGTTTTAATTAAAATATAATGTTTACTAGTTGTTAGAATTCCTATGTTATATTATTAATTATTTATTTTGTAAATCAAAAATTAATATTAAATAAATAAATTTTCAGGCATTTTTCGAATACTTTGTGTTCAATAAATTGCTGAATTCAATAGAAATTTAAAACAAAAATTGATAAAATTATTTTCATCTAAAAACAATAAGAAAAACCATTTTATATTTCAATCTTTTAGATCTTACATTTACATAGTGTTATTTACAAGTGAGAGATTTCATTATTTTAACAAAATACTTTAGATTTTTCTAATAAAATTTTAAATATAATAAGTTATTAATAAATAGAACAAGAAAGATAAACTTGAATGTACTTAAGGGGCTCCAATTAAGGGTCTTCAATTAGAAACGTTATGCTGTAGCGGGAACAGTTGCAACAGCAACATTAACCTTATCCGCTTCCACCTGTTTCTGCAGGATATATTCGGTATGTTTACTAATCGATTCTTTAAGCTTCATCACTTCCTGTTCAAGCTCCATCGCTGCACAGATTGATGCGCTGGACGTATCAAAAGATTTGATCATATTGTCCAACTCCACAGCAAATTTTTCACTTTTGATATGGTAGTCACAGCATATATTTGAAACTTCTAGGAAATATCCCACTGATAAATCCATTGGTATTTTGAATACCATTACCATATATACTCGAAGTTGTGTATCCATTTCCGTTTTCAGTTCCTTCATTAACAAAAATTCTTCCTTGCAACTATCTATCACTAGCTGAAGCAACTTTGACTCAGACTGTTCAATCTGAAAATATCAAAAAAGAATCTGTAAAAACCAATGCTAATATACGAGTACTAACAAAAAATAACTAATTTGTGTTACAAGTAATTAAAACCAGAGCTGCACCAAGGTAAATGCGGTTGTGAATTCTTTTATAATCTTTTATAATCTGGTAAATTGTGTTTAAGTATTTAAATTACTTTTAAAATATTTTAATAAACGTAATTAATCAAGTTGTTCTCGAAGTTAGCCCCTCTTAACCCCGCACTTCTGCACTTGGCGTTTTATTTTATTGACAAATATATTTTGCAAACAATTGAAATTAAAAATAGAATCTATACAAAATAAAATATATTATACACGGTGTTTTAAAATGTATATCATACTTTTAAAATATCATATTTTTAAACAAAATTAAATGCTACTAAAATGTGATCTGTTACGTAAACAATTTTACCGAATATACAAAGTTTTATTAAAATATTATATAAAAGTAAGGTAACATCTATATTGGAATGGAACTTGGATGTTACTAAAAGTATTATTTTGTGACAATAAAACCGGATGTAAGTTCTAGACACAAACAAATGTATAGAATTTGGTTGCAACAATCTGTACATTCTACAAAAGCTTGGAGTAGTATAAATGAATGTATCAATCGAATAATCCCTTCCTCTTTTACCTCTCCATCATTTAGTCCCTAATTAAACACTTATTTTAGGAATATGAGGGAATCACTAAAAATGTCTTAACAGTGTACACATTTTTTCATTGATAAAATATTTGATTTTCTACTTAAACAAACTAATCTAACTAAATATAAATTATATTTATAGGAGTATGTACTTACAGCAGTAGACATGAATTCGCAAATCCTGCTAATTAATTTTGCGGACACCATTTCGTCACTATTTACACTGTTACTGTTGTTGGTGAAGACTCGAATGCTGAATTCCTTTGAATGCAGATTTTGTAAATGACAACTCGTCTATTTCAATCAGCTGTTTTAATAAAACTATAAAGAGCGTTTATAATTATAAAGGACTGTTTACACTAATTAAAAAGTATTGTATTATTATATTTAAAATTAGAAAACTAGAAACATAGTTATTAGAACCGCAAGTGTCCAATTATTTACTAATAAGTCGCAATATTATAGGACATATTATTCCCATTTATTCATTTGATAAATTTTGTTTTGATTGTTAAAAATTAAACTGTAAAACATTAATCAAAATTTTAAATAAGTATATCTCCATCAGCTGAAATATTCAAAAAAATTCGATCATAAAAAATTAGTCCACAACTCCAAACTATATTTATCATATTCATATTTAAGCTGTGGACCATCCAAATGTTATTCTAATTTACAAATTCTTCTTCTTATTATCGCAATGATCATTGCATCAATATATCTTTTAAATTGTTAATAAAAATTTCCAAAAATTGACCAAGGAAAATTTTGAATCGTGTTTTTCTTGACACAACAATAAATATTCAAAAAATATATTTTTGAAGCGATGGCTAAATAATGATGAAATATACAAAGTACATCGTTTGTGATAATAAACAGACATTTGTTTTTCACACGAGATAAACCAATTTGTGTATTGTCAGACTAAATTACTCAATGTGTTTGTTTTTGATATCTATGTATGATGAATAGTCTCTCAACAAGAATAGTTATTTGTTGATGATGCACAATACTATATTCTGTTCCAACCAATACAAACGATAGGTTAAAGGTTCTTAGTCATACCAAAATTACTACGCACTAGTAATTAACATCAGAGGAGGGTCACCTTTTATAAAAATCATTTATGGAACAACTTTGATGAACACAGTCTGTCAAAGGAATTGTTTAAAGTACATATCGGTTAATATGTTAATGTTAAAATGACACTCATTTCAAAAGGAATCCATATTTAAAAGTCTGAAGAGTATGTGGCAGAAAAGGTTGTCCTTTCCTGTATTTAATGATTCATAAAGCTAGATGACCCGAAGTCCATGACAAACAATATTACATTAACAAAGATTTTAAAGCCAGTTAATGTATTACTTAATTCACTGTTCGTCTCTATATATATAACCTAACTTTTTACAGAGTATCATTATAAATTTGTCTTCCAGTGAATAACTTTAAGTCTACTTGAGTACCTGAAAAAGTGAACAATGGTGTCTAAAACTCTCATCAAACGTGTTATTGACTACATGCTGCAATATGTAAGATATTTAATTTATTTCTAAGCAATTTACTTAAAATTATTCTTCAATATTTGTGCATTGTGTACCACTTTCTAAAACCCTAATATTTTGTTTGATTTTAACATTAATTAAATTAGGACTTTTTGCGTTTTTTTATTAAATAAAATTTCACCTTATTTTGTCTTACTTATTATTCTATTTATAAGTAATAACTTTTAATAACTAATTTAACCAATTTCTTTGATTATGTGTATTTCAGGACATGTACGCAGAGGTCTCAGTAACAGATGCAATAATGACCAGCTGCGAAGAAGAAATTGCAGTTATCAAACAATTGAAATTTAAGATGGACACGAAACTGAAACATTTGCATTATTTAGTGGATAAAAATCCAACCCCTGAGTCGGTTAAAGGTTTTCTTTTAATTGCTCAAGAAACGTCCGCTTTTCATTTTCAAACTGAAAAAATGATTATTAATTTTCGTCAATTCATGTACAAAGTGAATTTGAGACATCAGGCTAATGATGCTCTTGGAAACTTACTTGACCTTGGATTTGAAATCTCACAGTTGAAACCTCGTATTCATGATAATATTTGCAATGTTAAGAATATGATCGTGATGGCAGGGGACGGTTCTATACCAACTGTTTATAGAGTTATTTAATATTTATGATTTGTGTTTATTATTAATTTATATTCGGTTAAGCGCACACTGAAGAAAACATCGTGTTTGTTCTACATATGTAAAATACAACAAAGACTGTCTGAAGACAGTGTTGTCTCCAGTGTGCGTCTATTGGAGCTAAGAGCTCTTTATAAACGTTCTCATTTGTGATGTTCTTCTTTTTTAAGTCTATTTAATAATTACAAGTAATTAGGTTGTGTCCTTAATCACATATTCTACAAAAAAGTTATTTATATATTTACAAAAGAATTCTTAATCACAGTGTGATAAAAATATATCAGACAACATTTGTCTAAAAGAAATTGCTTTAAAAAAATATTTTAAGTTGCAAATTGTTCACCAACTCCTTAATTTATTAAAATTCAAACATATATTTAAATTTTTCAAATAGTTTCAATATATTCAATTAAAAAAAAAGGATGCGACTAACTCATTTAAAAATATCAAATATTTATTAAAGTGTCTACTTGTATATAATCTACTTTTATTTTTATGTTTTTCAAAAATATTATGTATTTAATTAATTATTTAATAAATAATAAATAAACATTTTTTATTTTAATTTATTTTATTTAACATCAGGGTATATCATAAACTGGGTCCTTCACAGTGTCGTGGTCTTATGTATGGGGACAACGCTGCAACCTCATAAGTTTTTTAATTTTGTGCACATATCTAAAATAATTCTAATAAAAACCAAACTCAGAAAATATGGCATTGAACCAAAAGGCAAAGCATAAATAGGGCATTATTTAATAAGAATTCTATTTCATTTTAAAAATGATTTATAAAAGAATACAAGTACGTCATGATCATGAAGAGGCGCCGGTGTTATCAGCCCACCGAAATTTAAAGTACAGAACCAATTTATTGCACATATTAAATAGTGGCCTTAAGTCATGTAAACCAAAGAATAAATAAAGAGTCATGCTAATATCTACTCAAATAAATGGTTAACAAATAAATAGTTGTTTATTTTGCCATATTAAATACCTAGTAAACGTAAGTATATGACTAGACTGTCTTTAGGAAAAATTATTAGAGTTAAATCGCATAATTTAATACCTGATACCCAAACGACTTTAGCAATTTACTTAACTCTGCTCATTTTGTATCTATATAATTGCCATGATATTTATTTCGTTGCATTCGAAGCGTTAACATTTCAATGTGTATTTCTACAGCGTCAAAGTAATTCTAATAGTTTGTGTTAAGATGGTGAGCCCTAAAGTGTTATTCCGGCAGACTGGTTATGAAGCATCTGGTGTAAGTTAAAAGTCGAATATTATTGCACTTTAATTCTGATTAAATAACAATTTAACTATTTTGTAATACTGTGAATCGAATAAAAATAATTGGATATTTGGGATTCTAAAAGCAACAAATAAATCAACAAATAAAATGAATTTTTAGCGCTTAATTAATTATGAATGTTCCTTGTTTACAGCTTGACACCATGGAAGACTTGTTACTACAGGCACTGATGGATTGTGGAGAAAACGAAATGTATAGAATCTGTGACTATGTAGATGAAATGGATTCGGAGCTGAAGATGTTTTATATGATGACGACAATGACGATAATGACGACACCAAATGATGTGAATCTGGAACAATTTTTTGAATTAGCAAAAAAAGCAAATGCTATTCATTTAGAAGCTGAAAGATATATGAAAAGATTTGAACAAATGATAGATGACGAAGATACTTCATACGAATCTATAGATGAACTTAGTGACATAAAGTATCAATTTTCAAAATTTATACAGAGATTACAAGAACACATTCGTTGTATTCGCAGAGGCATAAAGAAAATGCATTTGAAAAACGGCAATTTAATTTCCCCGGGACCGTATCTGGTCTAAATGACAATTTTTTTTTAATTGTATATTGTATTGTACTTATAATATTGTAAATTATGTAAATAGTTTTTAATAATTTTTTTAAATAAATTTAATGAATTAGTTGAAGTAATTGTGTTGAGAAGAAAGTGAAATTACATATTAATAAAGGGGACTTGATTTCTGCAATACCCTACTCTATACATATACTATAAATCTATACGTAATATATACATCTGTCTCAAAAAACACATAAAGTATTGATAAGGAATCGTATTAATCGAAACACTCATTCTTAATTGTGTCTTAGTTGCAAACCATGCTTAATTGTTTATTAGTTTGATAAGAATAGTTTTTTGATTTCATTTGAAATCACTGTAGCAATTGTAGCTTGTATAAACAATAACTAAAATATTTGTATTGTTATGCATAGCTAAAACTTGCCGTAAAACTGAAATTAAAATTAGATATAACAACTCCTATTTATTTAAAAAAACTACCCCTAAAAAAACTAGTTCACAAGGCCATTGCTTTATAAAATTTACAAACATATTTTATAATTTAGCTAAAATTAGGTAGGTTATCCATAAAGTGAGTAAATCCAGCTACTGAACTTTTAAATAATTTATATATTTTTTATAACATAAAAAAATAATTTTTCAATTGTGTAGTAATTTTTTATACGAGTCAACGTGTGCTTTAGGTTTACCGTCCCTGAATTATACCCTGTAACAAAAATTGTGCGAAATTGTTAAAGTTCCAGAGAAACAGGGTTGCCATAATAAAGCAACCCCTAACAAGAGACCCCTAACAAAAACAGTACTTGTCAGTTTTTGCAATGGTTGGTGATTGTAGCTTAACGGACAACAAAATGGATGTCTTTGAGGTATGTCTAAATAAATGTAAATTTTATTAGGAAAAAGTATATTTTGAAATTCTATCCAGAATAATTTGTAGTTATTGAAGCCATGTAGTTTTAACTGTAATTTGCGTTGGAGAGGTTAAGTACGTATCCTGCTTAACAAAGTCTTTCAAATTGCAATGACAAGTAGATGACATATGGCTCATTTGCAAGTAGATTCCAAGCGCTAACTCAAAATTCATCCCTTTGCAGAAACAAAGTCCAAAGGTGGCCATGTCTGTGAACAATTACTTATTTGACAGAAAGAGTACTGCTATTATATTGAAAAATAGTTGAGATATAGATAAGTCGTTTTGGAATTGTTTTTGGTGTGCCCCGAGGTGCATCCCCGAAGATGGCGTTAAACTGTCAAGAAAGGGCGACCCTGTTTTAACTGAAAACCTCAACAATATTAATTTTTTAGTTATGTCACTCTCTTTGCAAATGAACAATATGTTAAAATAATTAATTTCTAATTTGTTTATAAATAATATTTACAAAAGAATAATTATTTTAATTATTTATAGGGTGTTATGAAAGAGAAGCAAATGCAGAGGAAGCGCTTAGCAATTGAAGCCACTGAGCAAGATAAGGAGATGATTCAGAGTCTGAGGCAGAACATAATCGATAAAAAGGCAGTGCTTGGTAATCTGGTTACAATGGATAACCCAATATATGATAACATTGTCAAAGATGTTGACAATATCTTATTTAATACTGATAAGTACTATGCTCTGTTCAACACTTGTGTGGATAACACTGTCATTACTCCGAGATCTATCAAAGATATTGAAGATGTGTCTAGGACCATATCAATGCTTATTTATAAATATAAATCCGGAATTGGAAATATAGACGCACAAATAGCAAAGTGCAAGAAGACTGAATCGAAATAACTCGAAGATTCACTTTGTAATTTTATATTATTTAGAGATTGTGTTCATTTTCTTTTGCATTAAAGTATTTTTATATATTTTTTTAAATTAAATCATTATTCTTAATCTGTGCCATGCATGCACGAAGAGCATAATTCTGTGTATACACAAATATGACTTTCTGAAAACATTTCAATTTTATTGAAGAATTAAAGCAGTTTGAAAATTTATATGTTTAACCATTATCATCTGATGCAATTTGAATTATGTACACATCTATAATTTTATAAATAAAACATAATATGAAATATTTCTTTCTTTTATTAGTTAAATATTATTTTAATTTAGATTGTATTGCTTTGGTCCCATGTACAATGCAATTTCAAAAATATTATTTCGAAGCTACTTCCAAAAAGTAATAGATAATAGTTAACAATATTATTTAAACTGCTTAATACCAATTATATTTATTAATTTAAATCAAAAAAATATTTATTGTAAGAAGAAACTAAAGGCTACAAATTAGTTTAGATGTCAGCCATACAGCAAAGGATTTATATTACAAAATAAGAAATCTCTAACTTTTACCTAAGATCTTATTTTAACAAAAATTATAAAAACATTATTTGCATCAATAAAGATTTCTAGAAAATATGTGACAGAAAAATTCATAATAAAATATAACACTGTTATTACATTTTTATATTGAATTACAACATACTTTAACAAAATAGTAATTTAGTAGTAATAGTACAATCAGATATTGGTGATTCAAAATACAAAACGAATTTAGATTAATCAGATCTATGTTTATATTATAAAAATATAAACAAACAACGAAATATTCAAATATGTCAAATATTGTTATTATAAGTTCTACAAAATCTTCTTTATGTGTCTCAATTAATAATGGAATATTGATTATTAAAATAACAAATTTATTACAGTAAATAAAAACGAAACAATCAATACAGTTTCAACAATTTTAGAAAATAATGTTAGTACATCTCATTAAAAAGTTTCAGATATTTTTTAAATTTCTGAGTAGATTCTTCAAGTAGTAATTTTAACAAATATATATTACAGTTTGTGTCATTTAAGACGAACTAACTTTAAAAAGATGATCTGGAAAATCTATTTTGTTGTTAAAGACATACATTTCAGTTTTATAAACGAAATCCTTAATTTCGCGATGGTTCTTTAAAATTAATACTTGAGTACTGTACATCTTTCTGAGTACATTTGGCTCAAAGCTATGATCATAATATAAAGATAACAATTCTTTATTCAGTGCATTCGTAACTTTGAAAAGGGCTAATTGTGTAGTTACAATTTCTCGGAATTTTGCAAGATATTTTTCACTTGGATCAATGAGAAAACAATTTAAAAAGTAGTCTGAGTTGTCGGTTATTTTTGTCTTATTTGCTATGGTTTGTTTCATTGTTTTACAATGTTCTTCAAACAAATTTCGCCAAAGCATAAGTCTCATATCTGGCGTTGAATCCTGAAACAATAACACATTGAAATTAATGAATGAATATATGTAAGCTTTAGAGGGGCCCTGTATCAAAATTTGTTGGGGGCCCCGCAAAGTTTTTCTAAATTTATAAACATAACACCTTTATGCAGTACTTTTTACGTTTATATTTTTGTTATTGCATAGAGTGTGTAACATTTAAAGAATAAGAATATTCTAATAACTGCTTAAAACATCCTTGGACATTAGGTTAAGTTCTACTAAGAAATAATGAATTAACTTACCTCGTAGGCAACATCTTCGCCATCTATTTTGATTGGCATTATAAGATTCATCTCGAAGAAAACGTATTAAACTATATTATTCTTCAAAATTAATTTTTTTGCACTTATTCGCACACACGATCCGTTAAATAAATAAATATTTGTCAACAGAATGACATGAGGTAGAAATTTGTACAGAGCTCTGTTTGACCCGTTCAGTTACCTGTTTGTGAAGGTGGCAACACAATTGAAAAATTCGCATTAGCTACCAAAAGTTGCCCTTCAACTAGCCAGACATCTTAAGTTAGAAAGTAAAATGTAAAGAATAATAATAAATTTTAATATTGTTAGCAGGTAAAACTAACAATAAAACATCAATAGCCGATAGAGTTTGTAAAATATCTTACCTTCAAACCTAAGATATACTGACATTACAAGCTTGAAAGGGGATTAGTTCAGGTACCATAATTAATTTGGCAGTCTGGCAATTATTATATTTTGTGATAGTTTAAAAATAGGCGCCAAAATCTGTGTTAAAATATTAATAAGCTGGACTACATAAGATAATAAATTTTAATATTCTTTTTCTGAGTATAAATATTTTGTTTAATATTTAATATATTTTATTGGCCTCACTGTTGAATTATTGTCACAATTTTGTACTGCAAATTGTCATTACTAACACGTATAATATAATATCCCGCTGTTATTTATAATCGAAAAAATGAACATGTGGGCGATCATACTCTGGCAATATCATATGTGGTAAAATCTGACTATTCTGAATTTTATACAGATAAATACTACCATCATATAAACAAACGGCCATTCGAATAAGTTAAAAATGCATAGATAAATATGATTTTGAATTCACGGAAGCTAAATTTCAAGAGATTCGCCTGAAGTGGTCCATACCTAGACATCTTATAATCAATTCAAAGATAACAGCAGTGCCGGTCAATGACTCAAAATGGAAAAAGGACTCGTACACTAAATTAATGTCATAGTATGCAATTCAAAAGAGATAGAAGTGCGCCAAACTGTCATCTCGCATCTTCAATAAATATATCTTGGTCCAGCCCTGCATAGTAGGCTTCTCACACATGCATACATAACCAAATAATTATCAATTCTTAGTTTTACTTCTATGTATATAATATATTTGCATCTCACATGCATTGCTTGAGTATGTTTCTTACCCTGTTCTAGAGAACGCTCCCCCTGGCCGCCCCAGGGGTCTTGACGTGGTCACCTTGTTCAGAGGGTGGCAGGGGGTAGTCAGGGGCCTACGTTCATAGTACAAACCTCAACCCAACCCACACCTTTAGACGTGTGCGTGTCATGGGTCAGTATATGTATTCCTCGCACGCACATTATTTATAGAAAAATATTACACATGCCCCGACCATATAAGTCCAATGTCCAAAGAACGTACGTTTGAAACACAAGGTGTGTTAGAAACAATAGATCATAAATTTATTTTATAATATGATAAAAATGTTGTTAACATTCCTTAAAAATACTTTCTTTATTTATATATGTACTCAAGAATAGGTTTGTAAACAGTTACTATATTTTGAAACATCTTATTTACGACTTTTAGGTATATTTGCATTTTTAGTAAACACAATATGTATTTTGTTATGAATCATAGATTAAATGACACAGATATTTAAATAAAACTATTTGACTGCTGACAGTCTTGTCTTTGTCCAGTGACAAAGATTTTAGTACACTGTCGCCATCTACATCTAACTATATAACCATGAAGTAATGTTTCACCTTAATGCATTTTCTTTTAATTTGAAACAAGTTCTATTATAATAGTTCAAAGGTCTTTAAATCTACTGTCTTCTTATATTAGTGATTACCCTGTCGTTGCACGTTTACAAGTGTAGGTGCGTGTGAAATGAACAGGTATAAAATATTATTGGAATTTGAGTGCACACAAAAGCAATATTAAAGGCCTCAGAAGTCATAAAAAATATATTAAATAAAATGTGTTTTGTAATAATAATAAATAAATATAATATATTATGTCATATGCGGACATTATTATTAATAACATGGTAAGACAATACCGCAATAAATAGTAGGTCGTGATTTACCCACCACATTAAGCGGTTATACCGACGCTACTGGTTTACAGGGTGTACATTGTAGTAACGAGTTATCAAGTGACCCTAATATCATGCTTAAACAAGATAATAAATATATTATCTAAGTAACCAAATAATATTTAAATCACATTGACTAAAATCAATGTTGTTTTAACTAATTAATTAATTCAGTTGTTTTAAGTAGTTTAGTTATACTCCATCGAGGAGATAATATTTGTAATAAAAGGTAGATAATTGTAGAGAAGCTTTATTTATCAATATAAATAAAGCATATACTATTTTAACTATTGTTATTTACTAATAACATAACTAGCAATAACATAACTAACGTAGAATAAATTGAAGAAGTAAGTATGCCAAGGGTGGTCGCAAACTGCAGGCGCGACTATCTTCAGTTAGTCGTAATAGATAGAGACAACACAACATGAAACAAACAGATAGACTTGTTTTTTTATATATAATTTCTCGTGCTAACTAGGCACGTAGCCTTTTATCGCTTCTAAAAATGTTTTGGTTTTTCTTATACTTTATATCCCGACAACAAGAATGATCTACTCAATGCTACTACTGGGATAGACTTGTTGCAACTGCGCATGCTTCAACAGTAATATGGGATACGAAAAATACATATTTTGTATGTACAATGAATTTGATTGTCAGACCTGGGCAACGTCCTTAAAAAAGGAAGGGACTTGAAATTGGCCGGCCCTGGACTTACTCTAACAAATTAACCTTTGAACTCTTGTTCCTAAAGATTATTCTAAGCATTAAACTTCAAGTACATATTGTTAATTTAATTCCTTGACATTATTGGATTACAATACTTAATTCTTTTTTCAATTTGACTTCTAAAAGGGAAAGGGAGCAAGCTTAAAGCGTTAATTCATTTAATGGCGCTAATAAAGAGGCTGTAGATTTAATTATTGTACATTACTTAAGAATATTGATATCAAATTTAATCACTTAATAAAATGTACTTGTATTTTGTTAAAGCAGTGCCAAAAAATCTTATTAATTAAGTTTAAAAGTAATGAGGCAGAAAAATGAAAATTAAGTTAAAAGGAAAATCTCTAGACTTTTTTAATTACTTTCACTTTTGCTAACGACATTTAAATTAATCTTATAAAGAGAATATAAGATCCATGTTTCTTTCTGTTAAGCATTTTTTTATTTACTGATGACTTTTAAATTAATATTTTTTTATTTCTTTTAAATTACGTTTTCTTTAAGTCTCTCATAAGGGTAGCTGTCTCATTTGAGTGCATCTTACATAGGAAAATCAAACTGATAAGTATAGAAGCATACTGACTTTGTATTTTGCGGTAATTAACATAAATTAAACCATATGCAATTAGTAGCAATATTATCTTCCGCACATGAAATTTAAAATGAAGGATTTGAAAGTTTCTTTTATCATTTAGCCGACTTAATGATAGCTTTACGTTCGCGAGGAGAGTAATAAAAGAACTGAAGAGTTGAAAATTAATGTGGAGCAATAAATCTTCAAAATATTTTTACCGACTAAATAAAATACATAACAATATGCAGACAAAAGCAAGATGTATTTAAACCAACTATTAAAATAAAATATACATAAATATTAAAATTAAAATAAAAATCTTAGAGACATTTCATTGTTATTCAACATAATACGTAACATTTGTCTCATGAGAGTTAAATAATGAGAAAAAATATAAAATAAATATATGCACTACTGTATTTTGTACATGAAAAAGTTTGCCATTTATTTTTTAGAATTATAAGTATTATAATACTAACAAGCGAGCTGCCACGAAGTAAATTTTTGTATTTTTTTTATTATAAATGTAAATGTAATACAAATATAAAATCTACAAAACCCTCCCTTATTATTTCTATCTCTTTCTTTCATATTGTTTTCTACAAAAGCTAATTTAAAATGGATTTTGTTTTGACAGGTCTGGCATTTATATCTTATACAAAATTTTAATACATTTAAAACCGCATCTGTTTCATTAGTGGGGTTGCAGCTATTCTTGTTTCACCCCCTGCTATTGTTTTTAGAAAAATATTGCTCGTTACATTTTTGAATTTTTGATTAAAATGTTTAATCTACTTATTATGTTTAAGAATACACCAACTCTGTGTGTCAAAACAATGAAGATGGTTTCTAACGAGAGATGCTTATAAAATATTAACCCAGATGGTATAGTGGTCTGAGTATCGAACCCAAAGACTCTCTCGACCACTGTGGCGTTGTTATAATTTTAATTAGAGCTAAATAGTGCATCATATTTTTGAAATACCTATTAATACGAATATAAATTGTATATATTAACATCACTAGTTCAAATGAAATATTAAAAATACATAGTAGATACTTTGTTGGTAACAAATGATTGAATTATTTCACTCCGCATAAGCGCATTTATTATTTACATACTTTGTTTGTCTGCTTATATTTTGCAATGTTTGTCTGTATGTATTTACCACATATAAAATGCGATATTGTGGAAAATAATCAAAGATGTAGTAGTGAGTTTTAGGAATCATTAATCATGGAGCATGCCACTCTACATTCATGCGCAAGAAATTTTACGACCTTGCTTCGTTATAAGCCGTACGAAATGCATAATTCGAAAGATTTCTTCCTCGTCTTCCTCATCAGTGCAATATTGAAAGCATATTGATATCTGTAAGTAAGTCCTAAATTAATTAAAGATGTTTATAGATGTTCCGACGCATAGATGTGATTTTGCTTTTATTGGTGTCTAACGTTTCTAAAATCATTTTTTGGTTTGTTATTCGAATAATAATTCAAATTTTTTTAAATCATTGAATAAACAACAACGGTTTGTACGAGTAGTTCTTCATATTCTACGATGTGTGAATGAATAATTTAATAAGAAATCTAGATGGAATATTGCTTATTTATGAGCCTCGAATGAACGTTGATCTAATGCATAATATAAAACAAGGTCTATTTTTAAGAAGACGTAAACTGTAAAGGTATAAATTTAAGGAAACTTCTCTTCCATGGTATTAATAATTTAGATACAATTTCGCTGCTCTGAAATCTTCAGATGGGTAGTTCTTTATCTCTGATTTAAGAACGTGTACTACAATTTAAAATCGTTGAATTTTTAAAATTTGCTAAACTTATATCGCGTAGATATTTAAAATGTAATGAAGCAGTTCTTTAAGTTAAAGCCTAGCGAACATAACTGCATCAAAAATTTTTAAGAATAATTAAGAAAAGCCAGAATCGCATAGATATTTGAAATGTAATGAAGCAGTTCTTTAAGTTAAAGCCTAGCGAACATAACTGCATCAAAAAATTTTAAAGAATAAAAAAAAAAATTTAGAAAAAAATCCATGAATTTAATAAAACTAAGACATTATTGCGCCTGACGGATCGGCAACATCAATTACGAGCAAAATTTACAGTACAAGAAAATCATGTATTTTGCTATTTTCTGACAGTATTTACAGACTAAATGTAACAATTAATTGAAGGCGGAAGAAATATTATATTCTTATACGTTTTTTATTCACCAATTAGCAATTGATTAAAATTAATTAAGAGTTATACTATTAAGAATTAAGAGTTTCCAGGAAATTCAGGGGAAAATCCGAGGATGCCAGAGGTCTTACAATTTTTTTAGGATAGCTAATATATCTGTATATAAATGGATATAGGCGTATAAACAATTTGGCGTATAGCAATTGAATAAAATAATAGTTTACTTAAATATTTCTACCACTCCACCACATTTCAAAAGACACCTGTCACGGAAGTAATAATAAATTGAAAACAAAAACATTACGAGAGTTTATAAAAGGAAAGAAAAGAAAAGAAGAATACAGTTAAGTTAATAATATTGTAATCGATCACCTAATAAAATACAGTATTATAAATAAATACGCCCACAGTTTTTATTTTCAAAATGTATAGAATATCACATTGTCACCAATGAAAAAAAAAGAAAACAAGATATATGGAGATAAGCTTCTAAACAATTTACATAATTGAATATGATTGTCATCCGAAAGTGAAATATTGCAGAAGGTGTAGCATAAAGTTCTTTAAATCAGGTGAGGCACAAGTGCGGCTTGTGGTCTTGTAGTGATTTTTGCAAAATTGACATACCTATTGAATAACCTTTGAAATTTTCGACAAAGAAAAACTTTTTATTTTTTATATAAAATATATTTTTTAACGCAGTTTTTAATGCTGATTCCAAAAATGGAAACCATTTTGAAATACTTCCATTATTTAACCTTTGAAGCGCTAATATCTCGAAAACCGGAAAGCCTTGCAAAAAATGAATTGCATATTTGAAATCAGTATAAAAAATTATGTTAAGAACCGCTATAAATTTTACAATCGGAGACCATCAATATTTTATCAAATTTTTAAGGTTAACCCCTTGTAAAATTTAAATATTTTTAAAAATTATTTTTTTTTTTAACTTTGAGTTTTTTATGCTGATTGCAAAGCTGGAAATTATTTTCCTCCATTTCTTAACATGCAGATAACTTTACCATCACTGTCATATTTTATTAAATTTATATTGTAAAAGTGTATACTATTGACAACTTGATAGCAATAAAAATAAATGATGATATATGAGAATGTTTCTTAGAAAAAAAAACTTTAAGTTGTGTGTGAAACTTTAGCGAAATATACTTAAGATAATCCTAACGTAATAACAATTTGCAGTTGCAGAGTTGAATTTGGAAGAGTTTGATCGTTACACTACCTGGTTCCACCATCGGTGCTGTTGTTTATTGTTATACTTTCTTATGTTAGTAATGCAATCAACTAGTTGCATATCACTAGTTAAACTCACAATATTTAAAAATAAATTCAATTTATAACGGACCCAACTTCACCACTTTAATATTATATTTTTTATAAAAATGAAAGTTTTTTTTTTACGTTATATTTCTGTTGAAATGATTTTATCTATATTTATTTTATAAATATGTTATGTCATCTTTTTTAAAAACAAAACGAAAAAATGATTAAAACTTGACAATATTTATCACCAACATCGAAATTGTTGTCACTTGTTTTTTTTAAACTGAAACAAGAAACCAAACACCTTTTTCATGTACAGGAAACATGTTTCTGACTGTGAGATTCAACGCCTTTGGACGCGTTTGGAAGAGTGTTTCAATATGAATATGACGATTCTAATTGTACGTTTTCAGTTTTATATTGACTACTTTATTTCACATATTGTTTCTGAAATAACATTACAAAAGTTAGTAGCATTTAGAATATCTAGTTAACATAATTCATGTATTTAATTTTAAGGTTATAAGTCAAATACAATGATGAAGAAAATATATATGACAGTTCTACACCATAAAAACAACCAGATGAGTAAGATGTTGTCGGTGATAGGATCAGTAATAATACACAGTGGGTAAGCATTATTTGAAAAAGTATTTAAAGTTCACAATTCATATTAATTAAAATTTTAATAAATAATGTTTTTAATTAAATTAATATAATATATCTTGAGATCTTATAAAGTCAAAAATAACACTCACAAGTTGTAGAGAACCGTATGTTACATTCTGACAGAAACTATAAATCCATCTGTTTAATTACAGCCAAAAAACAACGAATCAGACCTATAAATATGTCTGCAACTTTTGTGTAAGATTTTCTTGAATGGAGCCTTTATTAAAGTATGCTAAGGATTTACTTATTTTATTTATAAAGCTCGGCACAGGCGTACTAGACTGTTTTAAGACTCCACACGGGTCATGGGAACAGGGGTAATGTCAATAATTCCAAATTTGGGACATAGATGAAAGTTTGAAGGAATTGCATTGAAAGTTCTCTTCTAAAATTATTTTAATTTCAATGCAATCATTGAAATACAATTGTTACAATATTTTAGGCACTGTTTTTTTGGAGTTGTAATAGTTGCCATTGGTTCAGGAGTAGCCATAATATTTCTTCTCAAATTTATTTTTAATAATTATATAACTAATATCAATTTTTTTTTAAAGATTCAAGAATCAAAGAATACTATTATCTTTAAGAAGTGTTATTATATATTACGTGACGTTTTTTGAGTAATAAGTAACTTTTTCTATGTGAGATGAGCCTTAAATCACGTAACTGTGCCAGCGGGCAGTAATAAAGACTGCGCAATACGAATGAAAATGAATAGCCGCTTGTACATCATTTCGCAAATTAGCAAAGCGAAATATATTTGTAAAGTTTCACAATTTGCTTAATTAGGCTTGAAATATCTCTGGGCACAACAATATATTTGTTAATAAAATAAAAATTGCAGACAGCTATGTATACGTAAAAGTATCTACCATATATACAATATAAGTAGTATAACAAAAGTTACATCACTGTTATTTATGTTATTTGATGTGTTTACAATTTCATTTTCAACAGAACTTGATACTTCATTTAACTCGACGTTACATTGAGGATATCATCCATTATAGCGACATATAGCTTGTACCACACATTGGGAGAGTATACTTGTACATGCCTCAAATTCAGGTTTCAACTTCACCCGTCAAAACTTAATATTTCCTTCCTTGTTCCTAATTTAACCAAGTCTACCAATGTGTTACTTTACATATCTACTCGCACGAGAATTCTGGGAGTTACGTTTGTATTCCCGTAGCTATTTTCACACATAATTCATTATTTAGTTGCGTGTGGTAACGGAAAATCCTATCCAATGTCAGCCAGCCCCACTAACATAAGTCTGTGTTCTAATGACATGCGATAGCGTCTATCGAAATTTAAACACTTTATTTTTTAATGAAATTTGCATATGAGAATTTTACCATTGTAGAAAATAATTTATGGACTACATAACAATATCTTCGGGTTCGATTCTAGGATCCTGCACTAACCTGATCTAACTTGTCAAGATTGTCGTAAAACTATAGAGAAAAACTAATGTGTATTTTGTTATTCATCCACGATATGTTTTGATACTCGTAACTTACTTAATCGTACTTGCGTTACGATTACCTGGATACTATAATAACTGCCAACATAGAAAGAGGTAGGACTCAGCATCGGAAATAAACAAAAAATCGTTCACATCCTGTTCTAATATTTCTAATATCACAAATCATTATTAATGAACAGTAGATTAATTATAAATTAAAAAAATAAACACATTAAATACAACCCCTAAGTCACCCTTGTAACTTAATAAACAAATACACTAAGTAATTTGATATAAAAGGGGTTAAACTGTGGAACTTTTTTTTTTGCTATAAGGTAAATTTGACTCAACCCCTGTTACTTAATTAATGAGTTAGGGATGTTTTCATTACGTGAATTTAGGTGGCACGGCATGGATGGCGTACGACGGGGTTGTCTGTAGGAGTACAGTGCAGTGATTAATAGTCGTCAGACAACTGATGTCTGGAAACTCGATAAATATTACTAACATAAATTTAAGGGTGCTCCTCAACTTTCATAGATACAGAACTTGATTCATTTTCAAGTTATTATTGATCCTTAATATAAGTACATATAATACATAAATTAAAATAATTTGTAATTAAGTTTTCTTTTTTTTATATATATGATTTCTCAGGCTTCCTAGGCACGTAGCCTTTTATCGCCTAATATACTCTATATCCAGACAACAAGAATGATCTACTGTAATTAAGTTAAAAACTTTCAATTTTGTCGGAATCGCCCCATACTGCACCAAATTTAAACGCTTAAAATTGATGTTAAAATAGTATTTTAACAGGCTACAAAGTTATTCTTGGTTGACCATTACATTCTCAATGATATGTCTCTTCTTCTTCAGTGGCTCGACAGCCCTGGGTGGGCCCTGGCCTTCTCAAGAATTTTTTCCGAATGATTTAATTACTTGAGATTTCGTAACAAGGTTTTTTTTCACGGGGTGGAGTTGTTAGCACCACGCCCAACCCCCAGCCTGGAGGACCAGTCCCCTGATATAATCCCCAGAGGCAGGGTGCCCGGCTATACCCCCAGGCAGTGGGTACCCATTTTAGTCGCCTCTTACGACATGCATGAGCAACATTGGGACTATTCTTTCACACCAGGTCACCACTCGGGAATTATAACCAAAACCCAGATAATATCTGGCCCGGGGATCGAACCCGAGGACATAGTAGTCAGAGTCAAGCATATGTATATGAACAATAAGTATGATACTGCTATTATAGTTTACTAGCATTCCGCTATCGACACTAGGAGCCTCTGCCTGTCACGTAGTAGAATGTAAATGTGTAACATGTAGCATATGCTAAAATCATTAATTAGTAAGTCAAGGCAGAGTGGGATCATTATTAAAACATACCTGGTTCACTTGACGTTATATGAAAATGTCATAAATTATACGCAGATAGTTAATACAGTCGTATGAAGAAAATTACATTCAGGGAAAGTTTGTCGGGGACGCGTAGTTATAGAAAATAAAAAATCATACAGTAAGTAAATAATATTAATCTTTGCAGGTATGCATACTAGAACTTAAGTAACATTGACCAAAAGGGTTACTCGGAGATTACATAAATTGAGTAAAAGAAAACGGTATTATTAAGTTACTGTTTCACTATTGGCATGCACTAGTACAACATCATTCTCCCCCTCCTCTTCTCGTAATACTCCCACCTGTAATCTACGTACGTGAGTACGATTTAGAAGTACCCTCCAGTGTCGTCTGAATACCGTCCAGACTCCAGACTCTGCTCCATTGTGTAATGCCGTACTTAATTGATGAACCACACAACACTGAACTCTGCATGTACTACACGTTATAATACATCTGATCTATTGTGAATAACAATTAGAATTGTTCACCTAATGAATATTATATTGCCTCGTTACTGTAACATGTGAATGGACTACGCATCGTGTGTTAGTGCAACTGCATCATGGGAGATGACGCAAGGTGAAGACATTGGATATTATTTCAAATTATATAATATTAATCTAAGATGGATTCAGTAAAATGGTTTATAATCTTGAAATCAGTATAAAGAAGAATGACCCGATAAAATATTGCTAGTTGTATGTACGGAGATGTTGAGTGCTCAGAGGTATGGCTGCAAAAATTCTTTTTAGTTGTTTTGTTAGTTCTATAAGATTGTACTTATTTTTGGTATAAAATATGATAATACTTAACGTAGTTTCTTATGCTGGTTTCAAATATGCAATTTATTAGCGGCGATCGGCCTCTGCATCATTGGGGTCATCCTCCAGTTGATCATCGTAGAATGTCATGGCCATGATGCTTCCAACGAAGCTGACATTTGCCCTTGCTGCAGCTTCATCTGGTTCCTCAGGCTACCCTACACAAATTATAAAATATAAGTATATATGTTTGTTATATATGAATCATTTTGCCAAGAAGTTGTTCAGTTCTTCTTCCAACAGTTTTACAAGCAGTATTTTCATTGTATACCAAAAACTAACTTTCTTAATTGAATGTAATAAGTTTACAACTATAATTTAATATCCATATTTAATTTAACACTTATAGCGGAAAAGCATTAAAAGTCTAAAAGTGTCGGATTCTATAAGAGCGTAAACTTTAGTGTGAAACTTGATAGGTATACTCGTATAAGAAGTTGAAGAAGTACGGGTATTGTATAACAGGGCCAGGTAATAACATGAAGACGTTGCACAAGATTACTGGGAACCTACTGGAGCTCTGGTCCACAGTTTCTAAATAATTTACGAAGGAAATTTGAATACTTATCAATGGACAGTACATTAAAAAAGCACCGGATTTATTTTCGCGCCACTTTTCCGTATAAGGTTGTGTATAAATATTACGTTTGTGGTATATCACTCTCTAAGTTTTCACCCCATCCCTAAAAACAAGGGACGTAGGGCTAACAACGAATGACCGTACACGTAGAGCCAATGAGAGAGGTCCCAGAGAAGGTCTTACTATTTCTAAAGCAGTAATAGAATAAGATATAAAATAACTTTTGAAACTTTACATTTTATTAACTAGAATAAAGTGATATAGCCATGTCCACACTGGCACGTAAACGCACAAATTATGAGCAAGGAAAGTTGCAGTTTCTTTACCACTTTCTTGAAACATTACGTTTAAATAATTTTCTCTTTTTGTTAACTGTAGTTTATGTTTGCAAAGTATGGACCGTGCTTTATGGTCCTTACTTTAATAATGACAAACTTTGCACTTTACTATTTTAAATTAAATTTAAACTTATTTATATATACGTTACAATTTATGAAATATTAAAGTAAAATGCATTTTGCATTAACTATAAAATTTTTCATGAAAATAAAGATAGACCTTTTTGTAGATAATTTGAAACATAATACACATTTATTTCCAGTGTATAACAAAAACAATGGATATGTTTTACAATAATATCATTCATGCCATTTACGGAAAAATGTTTTAAAAAAATTTATGTTATTTTGTTAATCTAGATATTACAGTTACATACAATTATGTATGTGTATGCCCATATTTAAAGTGAACTTCGAAAAGGTATTGTTCGTAAAATATCGCAAGCAGTGGTGCACATACGGGTAGTTATTGGGGGCGGCTTAAATGAGAGTTCCATGTTACAAGCAAAAGCCCATTACATGTATTTGTGATCTCTTCTATTTTCTTTCACACATATTTTCATCGTCCACCCACACATTTCACCCCCACCACCCTGTTCTATAATATATGTTCGAGGGTGTACAGCAGCAAATATTCGTACATGAATATTTAGCATTTCATTAACAGGAAATGGCTAGTGTCACGTGACTGATCAATGAGTCCTGCTCCAGGAGATAACGGTGCTAAAACAACCCTCCCCTTACCGTGTTTGTTAGGAAAACAACCCCCTACCTCATCCTCGATGATTCAAAACCCGCTGACTGTGTCCTTTAAAGTCTCTGGGGTAAAATATGTGAGTGCAGAATATGCAGAAAATAGAATAAGTTATTATCTTCAAGTGGGAAAATGCATCTACACTTAAAAACAAGGAAAAATGTGAAATAAAATTATCGCCAGGCGCAAGAATATTGAAAATGTTTCTATAGACACACACACACACAGATACAATTTATATGTATCTAGATACATATTCCCAGTAAACATTTTGGAGCATTTTGGAGTCACTTTGACATTATAATGAAGATGCGTATGATTTTTTGTCATGAAAGAGTTCATTTATAGTTCAGTTTCTCACAATCGTTCATATGAAATGTCTGTTTTATCGGCTACAAATGGCGAAATTACTCCACCTGTCGGAATACAAATGAAGATAAAGTTGATGCGAACTATAATTGAAGTGAAATAGTGATAGAAACGTCACTAAATAGGGCACTTCACTAATTGTTTACTGGGTTATTGTTAATTAACTGCATGAAAATGTGGATTACTACTTTGTAATCATGCTGTACTTTGTTAACAAAATGTAAATTTCCTGCAGGCTACTATTTCTTCTCTTCAGCTGCAATAAAACAATAAGATGGTCTTATTTGATACCGTGAACATAACTAATACAAAACAATTGTGATTTATTGCACGTTTACCATTGTTGAACTAAGTAAAGGTTTTTTCGATAGGTTATTTAGATTATTAGGAGAATAAATTTGTTGTTCATATTCAGAGGCGGATTAAGCTGACTGATGGCTTCTTGCAATAACGTTTATGGGGCTTGGAGTCAACGCTAATAACCGCCATTTTATTTCTACTGTAACTTTCTTATTTGTTTATACTTAACATTACCGTTTTACAATGTAATTTGCATATGCTAGTACTAGTTCCCATTTAGTTTATTCAACGAGATCAGTTTATTACAGCAAGTCTCTATTTAATGCCGCTAGATGGTTCTAGGGTCGTGTAGGCTTTATATATTTGTTCTGTAAATGTTGTTCAGACGTGATAATCTGAGTTTGTTGCTGTGCTGCTGTTGCTGCCGGTACAGTCGTGTAATGACGTGTGATAGATTGACTTTAATTTGGAAAGCAAACTCCTAAAAGACCGCAACCCTCATTACATGAATGTCTATGTGTGAGAGACTGATGGAAAGGGTCGAAGGGACGGGTGAAGGGTGGTGATGTTTGTGTAAAGACAAGATGTGCAAAATGTAGAGAAGATACGCACGCGGCAAGATCTCACACCACGCTTAGTTAAAATAAGTGTTGCTCATAAGAAAGTTAAATATTTTGAACTCAGTAGTATTTAATACTAATTTTATTGTTTTAAGAGGTTAAACCTTTATAACGAAGATAGGATTAAAATCATATGAGTGTTATCCAATGATATTTTACAAGAAACGTTTACTTAGATAGAGATTCGATATTTCCCTTTATCTGTTACAGATCTAAACAATATGCGATAGTTTTCACACCACTACTTTTGAAAACACAATAACACTAACTATAGGTAATAAATGCCCTTTCTTCGTGCTAGCTGAATGACAAAGTATAGTATATTTCATACCACTGTTGGTTTTCCAGTCATTAGTTTTCAAATCTAATTAACAATGAGTACAAAAGACAATTGCTAATTGTTCTACGTGCAGAAATGGCCATTCTTTTGTTTAAATTAATTAACATTTAAATAATTTTAACATTAGTGCTATTTGTTCATGCGAGAGAGATATATGTTAGAGAGCATTTAGTTAAAGAGATGCATACATAATAATTTATTCCTTTGAAGGTACCTTGATAAATTAAACTAATTGCTGGTAATCAGCGAAACTATTTTAATTAATGTCTAGTGTACACCTTGCAAGTAACATTTTTGTCACACTGTAAAAACGAACAATTTCTAGATACATATCTCTAGACCACGCCCTTAAATGTTACCAATTTCTCACCCCAACACCACAGACATTTGACAATCTGTATTTCAATTTCTCTTTAATGCAAACAACAATTCTGTAAGTTGTGTGAAATGTTATATTGACCATGAAGTAACAATTTGATCCTTAAAGGATTTACAAGGATATAGCCAGGACACATCAGTTATATCTCGATCCTAGAGAGCTGTTATCCTTAGTGATGTGTTGTCACAATAATACAACCTTAATCCTTCCAGGATTAACTGAGGAAACTGTCCAGAACTTTACTTACGGGAAATTCTATCTGTCCACTGCTTAACTGTCAGAAGCATTGTACAAAGACACTATAGCTGTAGTATAGCTATATGTTAACTATTTACAGTTATTGATTGAGAGCCAGCGAGTTGCATCAAAAGTTTATAGTTTTGAAATAAGTACATTGTCTGTAATTACAGAAAATACAATAATTACTTCGGTAAATACTGAAATGTGTATAAAAATTACAAACGGTTTGTGTATCAACTGGTTGCTATGGAAATGAATTTATAATTTGTGGAATAATAAGGTAATTATCGCAGCAACTAATTAATTTACCATGTGATACCTCTTGAAATTTTTCGGATCTGGGCGATGCGACTGCAATTTTTATTGACGATACTATTTCCCTCCTCTTTAGATTTAACTATTGTGAAATTAATTTAAAGTATGTGCCTATTTTTTACGTACAAATTTAATATAAAAAAACTCACGTTAAGCTCTTAAAGCGTTCTTATAAAAAATAATAAATTTAACGTGATCAAGGAATTCGATTGCTATTTTTAATAAAATAATATGAACTGTACATATTTTAAGTTAATTAAGTATGATGTTAGCGAGTTGGTAAGCCAAGCCATGTGACTTAAACCGATATCTGAATATCATTTTCATTTTAATCTGCACGTATGCAAATTATTCTGCTTCTATCGGATAAGCTATTACATTTCATGTAACCACAATCTATACCTAAATTGAATTCCAGTAATTACGCCCCCAATTACAGGATTAACACAACCCCACTTATTGGGGGTGTGTGCAGCTCGGTCTTGTGCACCCTTGCAACGACCCCACACCCCGGACTTCTGCTTGTAGTTGTAGTAAACACATTAATGCAATCTATCTTATTAGCTGCACAGATTATATTGAAGTACATTAGCTTTTTTATCAAACAGTTTTAAAATTAATAATATTATTATTCAACAATAAACCTACTTAGAAAGGTTACCGAAGTTTAACATAATTTAGAAAATATTTTGAAGGAGATACTTTTCACATGACTGCTATAAACTTTTATATCTGGGAAGTTGTAAATGTATAACTCTGGAAACTATACAAACAATTCATAGTAGGTATCAGGCCCGATATGTATGTATGCGTAACCAAGTAATAATTTGAAATATTGCAAATTCTCATACAGAAAGATTAAGACATTATACGTAAAGTCATAATCAGAGCTGCAGTCATGTGGAATCACGATTATGTTTGCAGATTACTGCCATCTGTTTAGAATACAATTTTAGTTTTAACAATGTGAATAGTTTGAGTTAGATTATACAATGGTCATTGAAGTTATACTTCATGTATAAAACACACATTTCATTTATATTTTTTAAGCTTAACTCTTTTCAAAATTTTCAGATTTCACTTCAATTTTCTCCAGTGATATTTAGAGATTTAAACAAAAACTTTTTAAGTGAAAATATGTTTTTGAGATATATATCGCTATGCAATAAATGTCTGAAAAAACGTGAATCAATGTTTGTTAACTGGTTAACGATAGAGACAAGACTGTCTTTGGAAAGCCTGTGTGCTCAGTAAAACCGAAAGGCAGTATTGTGATAGCTGAGTAATGAAAGTATTAAATGTCTCTCTCATAACTTCAATTTCATCTTACTAATACATCTATACATAGTCTGTCTTTATTTAAATAATCTTCTGATATGAAATATTATTTTACGTTAAAGATTGTTAGCTAACAAAGTAGATATATCAGTTGCATGTGAGCAATGAGAAATCAGGAGAAACTAATACAAAATGTTACACCGTATTCTAGTATTGTACAGGTCATTTTGAGTCTGAAGACAGTGATTATTCCTAAAAGGAAGATTTATTTGTGACAGACCGTGTAAAAGGTTTGTCTACATGCATTTATTTATAATGCATTGAACACTTAATACGAAATATAGTGCAATTTACAATCGCAAATTTGAAATCGAATCGTATCGTATAAACGTCGGCTTTCCAGAAATTTGAGACGTAATAAAGTGATCTAATTGTGCAATAGGACCTTAATACACCATAGAAACAGCTGGAGAACCAAATGTAGTAAGTAAAAAACTTTAAACTCCGACGAGTGCAATTATGTCAACAACGTAAACGTAACGCATTTATGATGTAGAGCGTTTTCCTCTAATATTGTTGTATTATTATTTCTATAGTGTCATAACGCAGCTAACGTTTTAAATCCAAGAACAAGATAAATGTATAAACAGGGATTACCTGTTACAATGTGTAATCCCTCTCGCTAATATAACAGATCTAAATCAAATCGCGTGCTACGAATAGCTGTAACGTAGAAATTCACGTTACGTGTATTAAACCAAAGCCTGGAAACGTCTACGGGTATATAAAGGTATATTGTTCCATTAAGGGATAAGATATGATATCTTTATGAAAATATATAATGAAAATTTATGTTGAACTTATTGATTATTTTTCTAACACTTTCTTCGACCTATTTTCACCCTTAAAGCAGCAAGGGAAGCATGGATTAGTCAATCAAATTCTACATTCAAATTTTATCAATAGTCAAAAACAAACACTACAAAAACATAGAAATTAAAAATGGTAGCTTATTAAAGAAAATAAAATAAAACACATTTAAACAATTAATATCTTGCTAAATATATGGAACCATCCGAGGAAAACAACATGTTAGAAAACGACAGTGATCGGTGGATATGACTCAGGAGTTGAAAGCGGTGTAAAACAAGAAGAAAACAGAAATTAATATTTTATTTATTTACCATTTTTATTGTATGCGATTCTCATTCATAATAATCATGAGGTAGGTGTATTGAAATATTATCCCCATCCCTTTCTCTATATTAATTACATATATATCCATCCTTCTAATTTAATCCCTTTTAGTGCGCTTGCAATTCTGTGTGTTCCAGAACACGATGGATTAATAATAGGGGATAGAGAATTGGGGTTTGACAATCGTAAGTGTTTTATGACAATAATAGACGACTCCATGCACAAATAAACACCTGTGCCTAGCACACTAAATGTAATTTGTTTCATTGAATGATTTAATTGCAGTTATGGAGAATTGATTTAAGTGGTAAATGCATACCTATATGTAAGTGCATAAATAACACACACATACGTGTCAGATAAGATGGATACAATTGGATTTATGATCATTTAAAATCATTTATTCCAGATCTAAAATTCTAAGATTCTACTCTGTTATTTTTGTGTTGCAACTATCTCTGATGCTTTTCCTCTGTTCACTTTCAATTTTATTTTACAACTTCACAATATATCAAAACAGCATGAGCTAAATATTTTAGTAAATTAAAACTCAAAATAATTGAAATAAATATGAATTTAAGACGATATGAAATATTATGACTCGGTCGTATTAAAATTGTCATAGTATTATATATTCCAGCCATATATTAAACTAAATAAAGCCGCGGTAAGCTTTTAAAACGAAATTGTTTGTAATATATAATCATGAATTTAGTCTGACTAATAGATCTCTTGAGAATTATCTATTTACTAATGCAAAATTCCTGGATAAATGACTATAATTTGTACAATACTAATATTTTTAATCTCTCTCATAAATTATACGCCATAATACAGAATACCACCAGCACAGCATCAGCAACAGCATCATCCCGCAGTCGTATACTCCGCAGATTATATTACAGATAATGTCAGAATTTCATTAAAATTTAAATCCATTAATTGAACTTCATTACTTTGTTTGCTACAAGAAATTTGATTAAATTACAAAAGTAATTGCATAAATTATTAGTAACAAGGCTACAATGTTATTGTTTTAAAACCGACAACTCACATTTTATTTTGGTGTATAAATTAATTAAAATACTAAAACGTGTTTATGATTGTTAATTAATACATTTACATAATTGATACAAGGTGACCAAAAGCATTTATACTTGTGTCTTCAAGTTGGATCCTCGGACTAGAGCTTTATTTCCGGGGTTGGTTTAAGTTACAATACTCTAAAACCTGCGAACATATAGAACAGTTTGACTTTAAATAATTTAAGTCAAAAATCAGTTTCAAATTTAAGACCGAAAACCGTTCTTTTTCTACTTTCCTTTATTATTTTCCAAAAGTAAAAATTTTGGTTACGTTTTTCCCAATAAATGAGCATTTTCTTTGTAAACTAACCCTTTCATTTTTAATGTTATTGATCTTTACAATTCTAAAGTGGGTGGAAAATAAAGTCAAGGATATTTTTCTCTGTCTGTGTATTTGTGTTTCACTGTGTACGAGTTTCTGTCTTCATTAAGATAATAACAGTGCAACAAATCTCGATTAGAGGCCTTGAGCCGTGAGCCGTGCACTGTAAGCTGGGTGAAGGAAGTTTAAAACAGTGAAGGCAAAGAAACCGCATAAGAGGGTAAAATACTTATACTGTAAAAATTAAATATATCAAAATTGGAAACCATTTTTAAATATTTCCATTAATTACCTTTTCAAACGCAAATATCTCGACATCCGAGACACCTAAATAAAAATTAATTGCAGATTTGAAATCAGTATAAAGAAGTATTACATTAAGAACTATCATAAATTAAACAATACATTTTCTATAAAATTAACAAGGGTATACCCTTTAAAATTTCAGATTGAATACGATTAAGTTATGTTTAAATAAATTATAACGTTTATGTTTTGTGGCTGGAAAGAAAAGAATGTGAGAGCAAAATAAGGATGGATCGAAAAATCGTGGAACTCTTCAAATATAAACTTTAAGCAGACTGCTTTCAAACGCATTCAGTTGCAAACTGCATCTAAAAAAACGATTTATATCCTGGTGCCATGGTGGTAGTGCTCCTCTACTTGGAACATTACGGGAACAGAAGATGCAAGGAGATCAACAAAACGAAGGAAGCAGCTAGTAGAACAGAGCAGAACGGAACAGACCTAGTGGAAGTACAGAGGAAGCTTCTCGAGTTAGATCTCCTTCGTTAAGTTTCACTGAACCGTGAGTCCTAGACACTATTTACGAAGTCGAGAATCATGTGTTAATTCTTAATTTATAACATCCTTAAGTCTTTACTTAAAAGTTAAGAAATAATTGTATTTTAATGATTACAGTTAAGTTTCTATTATGTGATAATTCTTCAAAGGAAACTTTATGGTTTCAAAACAACAGGACTGCGTTTACATTTGCAGTTCAAATATTTGCACAACGAAAGTATTTTGAAACATAATGAAATTTAACGAATGAAACTAGAACTTTAATTAAATATTAATATTTGTAAATTGCACAATCAACATTGAAAATTGTGATAGAAACCAATACAAGAAAGCAAGAGTGGTTATTCAGGTAATGGTATTAAGTCTTTTGGTTCGATTCCCCGATCAGCGCTTTATTTTCTGGGTTAAGTGTGGTTCGTGATAAAACTAACCATATAGTTTGTAAGTGTACCAGATTGTACAGCGAGAATAAAAAGTGCATAACAGCTAAAAAAGTTGTTTCCTCTTGTAACCTTTCAAAACGTATTCAATTTCACCGCGACATGATATTTTAAAAACTAATGTAACTTTCAATTATATTAAAAAAACAAAACATGTATCCTTCAAGTTGTTGTAAAATTGTGTCGTCTTGTCGTTCTGGAGGAGATTACTCAGCTTACTAGTACATTCTGCAGGGATGCTAGCTTCTGGTAGTAGATTCTTCAGTTGACGACTTCCAACACCAATTACAGTAGTAATCGAATATCTTTCTTAAGATGATTAATAAGGATTCTTGTTCAGACGGTGTATTGTTGCAATTAGAGAATACTTGAGCGGTCTAAAGTAACCTCGTTGCGACATGCGACGGTTGAACAATTAGTATCTTTTTATTACTATTAATACAAACACTTTTATTAAAATATATCATTTATTCGTTGTAATATTATATCTGCTTACTTAATTACAATAGTATTTTATTAGATTAACGAAGATGACAGATATAAAACAAAATGTAATTCTATAGTGTTATAATTTAATTAATAGTTGAAATGTGCTCACTATTCAATACGTACGAAGTTGCGAATAGTAATGCTTGCTTTGAGACTCAGGAGAAGACTGGCTTTCAGCGTCTTGTGCAATTTAATATATAATAATTTATTTCACATCACAGAACGCCAATACTGAATTACCAGCATTAAATCAATATTAATCTCCACAAACCAGAGACAATATTTATAAGCGCTAAACTTAAATAATTATTCTTTACAATCTTAATACTAATACAAAAACTGTTTACATAATATAATTCTATTACATAATTAACATTTAATATCATTAAAAATAAAAGGTAAGTGCGACATATGCGTACTTACAACACTCCTCAACCAAAGAAAAGGAACGCATATAAAACAAAACATATGCGTTTCTGCTCTAAGGAAAAGAAAAAGGAAAAATTGTGATAGGGGAGATGTCGTACATATCACAACACCCCCTTTCAAAAAAAAAGGGACACGTATAAAAACAAAATATACGAGTTACAATTCTAGAAAAAAACAAAAAGAGAAGCAAAGTGTCGACAACGATTCTGATCCCATCGTATAGAGTTAACACTGCTCCACAAAACAATCATCCCTGACAAAATCCATTTCATTCGTCAAGTTTTTATTCATTGGTACAAAATCTCTTCAACCTATTATTATGAACTACCGTATGTTTTTTACCAATTAGTATTTCTGTATTAACAGGGGATATAATTTTAGTAACTTTATACGGTCCTACGTATAAGGGTAAAAGTTTTTTTGACTGTCCTTTAGTTGGTAACTGTTCATTTCTTAATAAAACTAGTTCGTTTACTTCAGGTGTGAAAAGAGAATTGACCCTTTTATCAAAATATAATTTTGTTTTTTCTTTGCTTTTAACCAAGTTATTTATAGCAAGTTCCCTCGCTACTTGTAACCTGTGTTTGAGTTCTACTATAAAATTATTATAAGTATTTACCTCAATTGGTTCTTTATAAAAAATTGAAGGCAGATTTGCCTTATGTCCATAAATTAGTTCGAAAGGAGTAAAACCGGTCGCTGTATGCGGAGTTGTGTTATACACGAACATTGCATAGGGAATCCAATTTATCCAATCATCCTGCTTTTTACAAAAATTCCTTAGATACTCGGCAAGGGTTCTATGAACTCTTTCTAAGGCACCGTTGGTTGCTGGTCTAAATGCTGTTGTTTTTAATTGTTTAATTTTTAACAATTTGCATATATCTTTAAAAATTTTCGACATGAAATTTGTTCCTTGGTCTGTTAAGATCATATTAGGAACTCCGTATCTACAAATAACGTTAGTTACTAATGCTTTCGCGACAGTATTTGCCTCCTGGTTTATAATAGGAATAGCTTCCGTAAATTTAGTAAGGTCATCCTGTATTGTTAGTAAGTATTTGTATTTGTCGTTGTCGTCTTTCTTGGGAAGATATACTATGTCCAAAGCCAACCTTTCGAAACTATGTTTCGAAGTCGATGTAATTGTTAATGGGCATTTATTTAATTTGCACACTTTATTCTTTTGACATGATACACATTGTCTAATAAAATTTTTAACTTTTCTAATCATACTTGGAAATTTAAAGTGTGATTTTAATCGTTTAATTGTTTTAGAAACTCCTAAGTGGCCTGCTGTGGGATTAACATGAAATTCCGAAATTACATTGTTTATTAACTCAGGGTCACTAATTTTAAGTATAGTGTCATTATAAATGTGTACTATTATATTTGTTTTATCAAAGATATGTCTGAGCATAGTTCGTATCTGAGCAAAATCTAATTTACTTAGTTCAGACTCGAACCTGTTCATAGCTATGTTAGTAATTTTGTGTAAAGTACAAAAGTTTTTCAGATTCACTAATGCCAAAAATATTTCTTTATAATTTGGTAGATTAAAATGAAATTCCTTAATTATTAAACAGATAATAAATCTAGTATCAATTTCAACATATGCAATTTCTGATACTTCTTTTTCTTGTATTAGAAATGCATTGATACTACTAAATTTATTGATTAATTCAGGAGAATTTCCAATTGAATTTTTAAAATCTTTTGATACAAAATCTACTAATGAAAATGACGTCGGTGCGTCATATAAACTTTTATCATGTTCAATTACTTTATTGTTTATGATAATTTTATTTTTAATTATTTCTAAATAATTTTCGTATGTGACATCCATTGTTTCAACCTGAAGTGAGTATACGCGACTTAGGGCATCTACGTGTGGAATCGAACTACCTGGTCTATATATTACTTCGTAATTATATTCCTCTAGTTTTATCCGCCAACGCATAAGTCTAGAACTCGGGTCCTTAATACTCATTAACCAAGTCAAGGCTTGATGGTCTGTTACGATACTAAAAAACTTTCCATAGAGATAGGGTCTAAAATGAGCCACAGCCCATACTACTGCTAATAACTCACGTTCAGTAGTTGTGTAATTTTGTTGTGCCTTATTTAGAGTTCTTGAAGCATATGCTATTGGGTGGCTTTCCTTAATAGTACCTTGTGAAAGGACTGCACCTATAGCATATTTACTTGCATCCGTGGTTACAACGAAATTTTTACTAAAGTCCGGGTATTGCAAAACAGGTGATATGGTTAATTTATTTTTTAAAGTTTTAAATGATTCGTCGCATTGGTCTGACCATTCTAATACTTTAACATTACTGTTTGCTGCATTATATAGTGGTTTGGCTATCTCTGCGTAATGCGGTATATGTCGGCGATAATAACCAGACATACCCAAAAATGTTTTAATTTGTTTAGGACTGTTTGGAATGGGGAAATTCTTTATTGCTTCTACTTTAGAAGGATCTGGTAGAATACCTGTTTCATTAATAACGTGACCTAAATAAATCAAATCTTTATGTAGAAAGTTACATTTGGATGGTTGGAGCTTCAAATTATGTTCCCGTAATTTAGAAAAAACGTTTTTTAATCTTTGGTTGTGCTCAGAAATGTTTTTTCCAAAAATGACTACATCGTCCAGATAGATTAAGCAATCTATTCCTTGCAAACCTGTGAGAACGTGAGACATAAGTCTCTGAAACATGGGGGGGGCTCCTTTAAGTCCGAATGGCATTCTTACAAATTGATAGTGTTTAAAGTTCGCACTAAATGCTGTTTTCTCTTTATCTTCGGGAAGCATAGGGACCTGGTGAAAACCGCTTGCTAAGTCAAGGGTAGAGAAAAATTTTGCACCACTAAGTTGGTCCAGTATATCATGTATAAGAGGCAAAGGATAGGCGTCACTTGTTGTCTGCTCGTTAAGTTTACGGAAATCGACTACTACGCGGAATTGTTTATTACCTAACGCATCTGGTTTTTTTGGTACTACTAATAAAGGTGCGTTATAGGGTGAGTCGCTTTCTTCAATTATGTTGTTGACCAACAGTTCCTGAATATGCTTTTCCACAATCTCTTTTTGCGCATGGGGCAATCGATACGGTTTAACGTTAACGGGTTTAGAAGAATTAATCTTTATCTTATGACTTAATGCGCTCGTACAAGATAACTTGTCTCCCGGTAAAAAAAATATGTCATTAAAGCTGTCACAGATTTCTATTAATTCTGTTACTAATTCTGAATTGACATGTGAAAGATTTAAATTGTTTAATAAAAGTTCCTTACGGTTGTTAGGACTTGATTTTGAAAAATGGTAAATACTAAATTGATCTATCGGTATGATATTCGGTTTGAAATTACTAAGTATTATATTTTTTATTGAAGAATTTATTATTGAAATATAGAAAATATTTTTGACGGGCTTGATTAATGCATTAGCTAAAAAAACTTCAGGTAACAATTCCCTGGCTACACAAACTCCTACTGTAGAACCTGACATAGGAATTATCTTCCTCGTACGTGCTGGTAAAACGATATTGTTTATATTTATAAGTGGGAGCTCAATTACTTTGCCACATTCTGAGAATTGTACACTGTTCATTTTTAGATTAATTACTGCATTTAGTTTCCGTAAAATATCTAACCCTATAATTCCATCGTGTTTAATGGGGAAATTTTCTGACACAACCTGTAGAGTTTGTTTCGACTTATTACTATCTAAAATTATAGAAGTTTTCAGTGAACCTAAAGTATAAGGCGTGCCTTCAGAAATACCCTTCAATAGAATTTTAGATTTATTATTAATTCTGACATTGTTATTTAAAATATTTTGTTTAATCAAGGAGATTTGAGAACCAGTATCTAATAAAAATGATACGGTTTTAGCTTTGGCTGCGACCATCTTGAATTGGATAGTGTCAACTGTTTGCTTAGCCTTAACATTTTTATTTTTACTGTCAAAACTTAGAATATCATTATTATTTTGTAAATTACCCGTATTGATCTCATCAAAATCATAAAAAAAACATAATTCATTATTTGAATTGTGTTGTGTCTTGTTAGTAAAAGATACTTGAGAACCATCAGATATAAGATGTTTCGATCTTTCACAACAAGTAGAAGGTTCTGATAAAATTGTGGCCTCCCTACAAGTATTAACTTGAGCAATAGGGTTACCCGTATCTAGATTTTCCTTCTTAATAAAACAATACTTTTCTGTATGACCACTTTTCTTACAATGGTTACAGAACAAATTTTTAGTTTTTGTTTCGACCTTATTAGGAATTTGCTTGCTTGAAACTGGTTTACTATTAGAATTAGGAACGCTTGGATATGTTTTGACTTTAATATGCCTTCTTCTTTCTAGATTGCGCCACCGTCTCTCCAGAAACTCTGTAAATTCATTTAAGGTTGGTAATTCAGAATTATTTCTGTTTTCCCATTCCTTTGACGAATTAAAATCTAATTTGGTCTTTAAAATATGTATTAACATAAAATCTGAATGATTAGAATATATCCCCAATTCGGTTAATGCTCTAATCGATTCATTAATTTCATCTAGTAGTTTTTTGATATTGATTTCGGACTCTAAACGTATAACATTGTAGTTTATTAAATTGTTTAAACAGGTTTCAATAAGTGCTACCTTGTTATCATAACGTTTACAAAGGATGTTCCAAACAATTTCGTAATTATCATTTGTTAAAGGATAATTCTTTATGAGTTTGAGTGGTTCTCCTGACAAATTTAACTTTAAATAATGCATTTTTTCAATGCTTGATAGTTTACTATTATTACGAATTAAATTTGTAAATAATTCCATAAAACTTTGCCAATTAATATATTCTCCATCAAAAACGGTTAGTTGCATTGGACTTAAGTTCAGATTTTTTATTGAATCTATACTTTTTGAGTCGTCTACAATATGTGTATCATTCTCAAATGTTTGCTTATAATTCAACAAGTAAATAAGAGTGTCGTCATAAATACTTTCAACTTCCATAGACTTACTAACGATAGCCGAAGCTTCTTCATTTTTTAGAGTTGGAAGCAATGCTTCTACGATACTACTATATTTAACCCAAGCTTTGTCTAAGTTTTTGATTTTTAATTCAACTATTGTTAAGGATGTTGATTGGACTTCTAGATTTTTTGAAAACTCATTAATTAGATTGATTGTATTCTCAACTAGTGTGAGTGAATGAACGTTCGGTGCCATAGTACTTAATTAAAGTTATATATAATATACAGACTAAAGATTATTTTGTACCAATAAACGACTCTCCGAAAAATAGGATTCTGACAAGGAAAAATTGCTAGCGAAAACAGTAACTCACAGGAAATTTCCGATGGGGCTCAGACACCGCAGTTGTAACAGGAAGGTAGTCTCTCTGATTGAACAGACTGCTATCTAACTGCTTCAGCTCTTTACTTCTCCTTTTCAAAATTCTTTCTCGTTCATAAAGATGTTCTAAAAATATTAAACATGAATTAATATAATTGTAGAAACAATTATAGGAAATATTATAGTAGATATTCAAAAGTATTGGATATAATACTAAAAATATTGAACAATGATGCTACAAAATTGTTATTTTATAACAAATATTCAAAAGTATTGAATATAATACTAAAAAATAATAGCTTCAATGAATTACAAGGATGCTACTAATAGATAGGTTATAGCAAATATTCAAAAGTATTGAATATAATACTAAAAAAATAATAGCTTCAATGAATTACAAGGATGCTACCAATAGATAGGTTATAGCAAATATTCAAAAGTATTGAATATAATACTAAAAAAATAATAGCTTCAATGAATTACAAGGATGCTACTAATAGAAAAAAATACAATTATCAATTTATGATAATAATTGTATACAAGATAAAAAGATACTGTCTTATTATACTTAACAAAAAAAACTTTCGATTTTGATCTATGTACAGCTGTGTGCAGGGTTCTGGAAACGATTAACATCAGTTTAGATTATTCCATTTGTTCTAGAAGCATCCATCCATTCGCTGGGGGCAAAAGATTTTTTTTTTTTTTCTGGTTCAGCGGGCTGTTGTTTTACATCCACCGGACTTGTAGAAAAATTATGTGAAATACAGATGAATTGACGTTCTATCTCGTACTCTTCGGCAATCTTGGAAATAATCGATCGACGTAGTGGTATCCAGAATAATTGATCTGCATCCAGGTGTAGAATATATAGAAAAAAATTTTGGGCGTACCTCTTGGATATTTATGTGTAGGAATATCTCTTCGAGACCCCACCTGACACCAATGTTGTAAAATTGTGTCGTCTTGTCGTTCTGGAGGAGATTACTCAGCTTACTAGTACATTCTGCAGGGATGCTAGCTTCTGGTAGTAGATTCTTCAGTTGACGACTTCCAACACCAATTACAGTAGTAATCGAATATCTTTCTTAAGATGATTAATAAGGATTCTTGTTCAGACGGTGTATTGTTGCAATTAGAGAATACTTGAGCGGTCTAAAGTAACCTCGTTGCGACATGCGACGGTTGAACAATTAGTATCTTTTTATTACTATTAATACAAACACTTTTATTAAAATATATCATTTATTCGTTGTAATATTATATCTGCTTACTTAATTACAATAGTATTTTATTAGATTAACGAAGATGACAGATATAAAACAAAATGTAATTCTATAGTGTTATAATTTAATTAATAGTTGAAATGTGCTCACTATTCAATACGTACGAAGTTGCGAATAGTAATGCTTGCTTTGAGACTCAGGAGAAGACTGGCTTTCAGCGTCTTGTGCAATTTAATATATAATAATTTATTTCACATCACAGAACGCCAATACTGAATTACCAGCATTAAATCAATATTAATCTCCACAAACCAGAGACAATATTTATAAGCGCTAAACTTAAATAATTATTCTTTACAATCTTAATACTAATACAAAAACTGTTTACATAATATAATTCTATTACATAATTAACATTTAATATCATTAAAAATAAAAGGTAAGTGCGACATATGCGTACTTACAACAAAGTAGTAAAAGTTATTAAATACTCTTTCAAGTCGACTTTGATGACGGTATTTTGACAGGCAGGCAGTAAGCGGCATGTCATATTACTTAAAGACTTATACATCTTCTTGGGTAGCTACGAGTAAAATTTTAATTTTTTTTTCAACCAACATATAAATATTTTTTCCATATTTTCAACCGATACCATATGTTCTGTATGCTACACCATATGGAACTTATTACTTTTTTACCGAATATTATCAACTTACAAATTACTTTAAGTTAACTAAACGGTTTTTAATTTCGTAGAATAATATTTCCTAAGTTAATACAGATATTAAAACGGCTGGGAACTGTATTTATTTCGCACAACATTGTCATGATTTCTTTCTTGCTACAAACCTGATTTTTAAATTCAAAATGACTTCTATTAAATATTTACATGCGTATATAATTAAGTTGTTTAAATTTTGTTAATTTCTCTTTCAGTTTGGACAAGGGTGTCCTTCAGCACGCAACCCCTGAGTTCTCGCAATGTTACTACCCCCCTGCACGTGTTGTACGTCACAGTTCTGGAATAAGGGGATGATTTATTCGATCACTGACATTCCATTTCCGTCTGTCACTAACAGACCAAAATAAATGATTACAAAATTACCGTAACATTATATTGCTACTACGCAGTTTAGTTCAACCTACGAGAACAGTGGCGCCACAATATTCAATTTCGCGAGGACCCCCCCTAAAACCATTTATAAATGGATGCAGTATGTTTGAGACTAAAATAAAAGTAATACGATAATAGTAATCCGCCACTGTCTGTACCTGTATTAACAACAAGAAATTCTTTTTACAGAATCTCTCTTTAAAGAAAGAGTTCTATTTATTGAATAACGTTGTAAACATTTTTACACCCCTTAACGTGAGGGATGATACTCAGTAGGGGAGTGTTGTATGTATGTACTTTAAAAAAGACATGGAACTTGCCACAGGGGTGCTGTAACTATTTTTCCTGTTATAAAAAATGACCTAGAAGCGTCGCAAAGGAACTGGCGACCTGTTCCAAACTTTTATTTTTGTCTGAATAGTAAATTGATATTTTAAATATTTACGTATCTGTTACCGGTATTTTTTGAGAGGAAATGCGAATATAAATACATTTATGTTTTACTGTTTGTGAATTTTTAACTTTGTGTATAGTCTAGAAAATCCGACATCGAGCCGTGCATTTTGAGTAAGCAACAATTTATTTTATATCATGTGTAAAGATGAATCCTAACCCAAATATAAATTAAAATTTTCGGGGTGAGAAACGCCCACATTCGGTCGCTACTTAGAATCTAAGCTTGTAAATACTTTCATTTGTTTTTCTTGAAAACGGTAAGTGCCACACAAATTTTGTAACGGAGTTAAATTATATTATGTACAACTTTTATCACTATCTTCTTGTTGTATGAGGTCAGCTATTAATTACGTCACACGCAAAGAGGACGGGAAGAGTACTACTAACCTAAAATCAACATCTAAAAAATAAAACTAAGAGAAGATTATTTTCTTCAAATGAGTACAATTAGAGCCGATCATGTTTACAGCTTTTTTTATTACTTAATTGTTTAAAATATCTTTTACCTAATAAGAGAAAGAACCGTTATTAATAATTTCATAAATTATAATTATCAAACGAAATATATAACTCAGATTAGGATGCTAAACGTATTGAACATGTATTTGTTATTAAATCAATAATTTTTATAAAATATAATAAATTATTTAAAAAATATACCGTACTGTAAACTAGTGACTTCAAGCGTTGAAATCCAGAACTAAAACCTATGAGTACTGTATGAAAGGGATGGATATAGATACTATAATATCGACCCTTTATTAGTTTCGACATTTTCCCGCTATCCAGCTGTGGCGCTGCATGGTATACTCTTTTATACAATAGATATTACAGAGGTAATATTTATACCAAGCTACGGCTAGTAACTGTTACAAGGCATTAATTTTATACTAGGGAATTTCGAATTAGTGTAGTGAATAGAAAGATATTGTTTATTTCATTCAATATAAGAATTATACATTTTTGAAATTTTGTGTAGTTGGGAAAAGGAAAGTAGCATATTATTTGAATTTTCAATAGGTTAAGGTGGGATTAATTTATGCACCAATAGAAAACAGTCTCAGTGGTTGATAAGGTTCTGATTATAGGACAGAAATATTTAAAAGAGTGATATAACCCCTTGTATAAACTGTTATAAATTCATGATAATAGATGATACCAAAGAGCTCTACCTTATATGTAGCCACTTTTCTTGATATTTCACCTCACTATTCGGTATTATTCAGTACCAGGTTGTTATAGTTCCTACCGCAATCAATAAAATATTACAACGAAAGCGTTACATAAATCTATTTAACTGTGTGCACCAATTTATTCCATTTCGTTCTGGGATATTAGAAAAAACTTACAGAAAGAAAAACAAATTGAAAAATGGTTTAATAGGATTACATATATATATATATATATATATATATATATATATATATATATATATATATATATATATATATTTATTTATTTATATATATATAAATATTGAGTACCGCCTCCCATTAGTCTTGATGCGCCATCGTAAAGAATATATTAAATACACATTACCTCTCACTCATCTCCCTAGATATAAAACATACATGTAAAAGCAAGACTTGTTAATACTTCAAGTAATTTTTTATGTAATGTTACATTATATATACCTCAAAATTGTTATGAATTCACACTGGTGACGACGCTACCTAACAGGTAAACTATTTTATATTATACGTATATTTCTTCTTGTAAACTTGAATGAATCTACTGAAACCATTTCATCCTCTATACTTGAAACGACGCTAAAGTAATAACATTTTGTTTTTCCAAACAAATAGCTTGAAGGTTTAATAATTACGTGTATAGTTAAATATTTGCAGAACGTTTTTTGCGCATGTGTGAACTTTATGAAACAAAAACCACAATTACGCCATTTGTGGGTTGTAAAATGTAAACCAAAATGGATAATATTACACAGTATTAGGATGATCCCCTATTTTTAGGGGTTGGCTATGTCAAAGAGAAATAAACATATTAAAACATGCTTCAATACTCATAGCAAACAAATCAGTTTAATAATTATTAAAGCATCATGATGGCAATGAAAAATAGTGAAAATCCAATAGCGAAATTTTTAATTAATTCATTTACATACACATATTTTATTGCGCTTGAAATATTTGATATGATTTTTGAACGCATTTGGTAATAACATTATTTCCTTGTTTAAATTTTTTATAAACATGCTAACCTTCATAAAAACTGCCTTTTGCAGGACATTGAAGCGTCGATATTACATGGATCGAAATGAACAAAATTTGAGTTGTGGTTTATCTGATATTCAGTTGAATTTTAATCTAGTCCAATATTATGAAGTTTATTAGTTGTAATCAAGTAAGCATAAAATCAAAGTCTGTGCTAAAACCACTGAGACCAACAAACCCCAAGATGGTGGATTTCAAAGACAAACTTCAGATTGCACAACACTTTGAAATACCTCTGAAATTGTTAGGATGTTAAATATAATATGTACCCACTCTCAATAAAATGAATAAACCTACCAATTTATACTTTGTCTTTTGAGTATAACTAACATTAGAAACAATCTCAGCAGAGGTTGACATCTACAAAGCTGGACAATTGAAGAAGTTGAATTTGTTGCGAGAGCAAGGTCATCCAAAAACCCCAAATATCCAAATAGCATGATCTAGCACTGGTTTTAGGAGAGGGGGAGGGAGGCTTTGATTTAAATATTTTTACTGTATAAATATCAAATAATTTGGATTAAAAATTCTGACACGAAAACTTAGGGAAACTAAAATGCTTAAAATCAGAAAATGAAATTAGTTGTAGGCAATTATTGTTCACCATACAAACTCTATGAACATTCAAAAATATATCCAAGTTAATATGAAATGCATAGTGAGTACATCGAAAAGACAAGACCATGCTAATAAGACACAATTGTAAAATAAGGACCATAGAAAATAGCAGTCCCTTAAAGCAAACTAATACTGTTATAAGGGTAGCAGAGGGTTAAAACCACCACTATTGCATCACTTAGTACCTACAGAACCACTGACAACCACCTTAAACTATATTACTAAGTATGAAACAAATTGAATCAGAGATTGGTGTAACCAGAGACAGAATATGGTACATTTTGTGCTGTGTCGTTGCCGACATCATGAAGATGGTGGACCTGGACATGTCTTGAATTTAACGAAGAACCACATGCTGTTTAATTAGACACTCTAAACGATTTGTATGCTGCAGCGTGGTCACAATAAAAGTACACGGTAAATTGAAAGAATTGTTGCATTGTCTTTTTACGAATACGTAATTGCAATCGACTGCGAATTTCACAAGGGAAAGAGAGATTATTTTAAAAGATATATAATATGTATATACCATGATAGGTTTAAGAAATGTAAGCAAAATAGTAATAGATTGGAAATTATCTATAAAATTGATAAGACCCAGTGTGAAATAAAATTTTGGAGATACATCTTCGGATAGTTGTGCCTAGCCTAAATCTTTTGTTCCTTACATGCACTTTAACATTATACAAACACGTTCTCGTGCCTGAAAACTAAAAAAACTCCAAATAGGGAAGTAACTTAATCCTATTTACAAAACAAGATTATTTTTATAAATGTGTTTAAACAATTTAACGTAAAGTTCTTTCCTTATATCGTTACTTAACGTTTATTATTATAATAGCTTTGTAATTCTCTTCTATTAAACGTTCTTTCTATATCCTTTGGTGAATCGTGTGTACCCAGCTGCTGTTTTTTAATCTTAGGGGTTGTTCTATACATTTTTTTATCTAACAACCCTCTAAAAAGTCAACTACAGATGTACCCTGTTTTTTTTTCTACTGAGTAAATGTTTCTTTTTGTTGTTGTTGCCATTCTGATCTCTTACTTGAACCGTATAACTTAAGTAATTGAAGTTAAATTGACTGTACAAGGTTCAGTGACATTAAAAAGTCACTTATTAATTAAACACTTTGAGGTTATGTTTAATTTTTTCTGATTGCGTTGTCTTTAGCGAAAATTTCGATTGTTCTTAAAATGTAGAGATGGGTGCTCAAGTTTTAATGGCTAATATTAGTTTCTCAGATACAGCAGTAAAATCCACAGCGTTCTTCATCATTCCAGTCGTTTACTTCTCACACGCCCATCCAATATTATCTGACAGCTTCTCTAGAGACGGAGCTACACCCCACAAGTAATAATATTGTACCAAATGAAAATGACTGACATATTGAAGACAGTAGTATTAATTTTAGACATATCAGAACAGAGCTCAAGCACATTTCGTAGCTCTCGTATTCTGTAAGTCTTCCGTAGCGTAACGGCTTGAGCACCATAAAGTGGAACGTAGTACATCTACGTATACCTCCTACGTTGTATTCTCCGTGTTCTACGCGTTTCGTAGCACTCAGTTAGTTATGCGTGGCTACGCGTAGAACATTATACAAGTAAATCTAAAGTAATAAGAATAGAGGATAGAATTACAAAATAATGTACTTTGCTAAAAATAGGGTGTTCGTGAATATTATTAGTTTATTTAAGGTGTAGTATTATTTTAATCTTATGCTGGTAATTCAGGAAATGAGATACATGTCAATGTTAATATATTCGTGTGTTTTAATTTAATGAACATAACCCAAAGAAAATATGATATATACATACTCATACCTATCTTAATATTATAAAAGAGTAGTACATAAAAATGTGTTTCATATTAAAGCTAAACATATATGTATTAGTTTCTAAAATACAGTAAAATATTGAATTGAAAATTAGATACGAGTGCATTCGTACAAATGTATTTGATTCGAATGGAAAATAATAATGTGTATTTGTATTTTAATGGTTATGTATTAGAATAACATATAACGAAGTTTAAATAGGGGTATATACACCCTTAATATGCATACATTGATGTGGAAACATCCCCCTTTTGTCTTTAAGATTTACTGATTTGTATTTCTATACACTGTTACAATTTACAAAAGTGATTTTATGAAAAATTGTCATACAAAATATCTGTTAATATTATTATATAAATATACAGCAATTTGTGACCTATTTTACTGCATATTGAAGAATACATTTAGTCTTCTGCGCAAGATTGAAAGCTTTTGGAATAGTTATAAAGCGCACGCTTAAGTAAAATATTACATATATGTAAAGTAACATTCCTGTTTTGTGTTTTGCTGCTATTATCTACTAACATAGATTCAATTTAAAGTTATTTATTAAAAGCGAATTTAACAGTGTAGATTTAATCTTACGCTAATGAATTTGAAACTATGGAAACATAACCTAAGTTATGAATATCAAAATAATGAGATATCAGCATATTGTAACAGAACCCATAATATAAACCATAATACATAGGGGCTGGCTGGACCCGCAACAAAACTTTCAACATAGAAACAATAGCAAGGGTAGAAGAAGAAGAAGAAGAAGAAACTTAATCGTACATAATGACCTATATATAACCGATTTCTTCAAGAACTTTTACTTGTTTTATTTATTCTTTTTAGAAATTCTTTTGGTAAAACAAAAACGAAAGTCTAAGTAGAATATGTGATAGCTCGAAGGGTTTGTTATCCCCACATAATTGGTTATGGGGCTAATGGCGATTGGGGTTGTTGAAATGCTTTCATATTCTAAAATAAGTTATAAAGATAAACATAAACATCACAACGTTCATACACAAAGCATATTTTTGTTGTAGTTATTGTTTTACTTAAAATTTAAAAGGAATTGTTTGCTTTTAAATTGTGTTAGCTTTCCTAGGGTGGCCTTAACATGAAGATGTTGTTACTCGTTAAAAATATTTTGATAATATAATATCAGGTAATTAATATTGCGTTTGTATTTTATTATACGTCGTAATGATGCTGCAACTATTATGAACAATAGTCTCTGGACTATTGATGGCATCTAATTGCCAGAGCTTCTAATTGACAAGTAAATACGTACTTCAGATTACAATGGTTGTAATTATTACCATTGATTAAAGTGGTTCTCAGACTTAATGATTAAGCAATCATCTATTAATCATCTCGATGTTACTAAGTTTTCAATTATTCAACTAGTTAACCTGATACGTCAGCTGAAGAAGCCATCAATATATTTGTATTTAATTATGTAATTCTAGTTAGTATTTCATCTTATCATATTAACATATTCAAGGTTATTAAAAGACTACACCACTGGTATTATATGGTATCAATACTCGTCATGTTACGTCACAGGGAGCTGGATAATAGGTAGCAGAAGTAGCGTCGAGACGCCAGTAGATTCCGACGCTAAACGTCGAATAGAAACGTGCAGAAAAGTGCTTTTGTGAAATGTTACGCAATTTCATATATGTACGAGTCAGGTACCTGTAGATGATTAGGCTCTATATCAATTGTCCCAACAGAGACCAAACTTTTATTGATATAGTACATATATAGCACAAATCAAGAAAATTTCCAGAAAACCTTATCGCTGATTATTCGAAAACTGTAACAGTTCATCCAATTTTCTCATGATAATTTTTTTTAATAAAATGATGATTGTCTACACCTAGCTGTAAAACTGTAAGAAATATTTATGGATCACTCTCCACTATTGTCTGAAATTTGAACTGGCAAATAATCGAAAAACCAAAATGTCGAAGAAACTATATCGACCTGGTGTCGACATAAGCGTTCTATGTATAACATATTGAGATACATCCTCAACATTCTGAATACGTTTATCCATTTGAAAGCCTCAAAAGGTGAGTATTAGTTGACTTCAACGTCTACAACTACAACTATATATAATATCGATTTAACAAACGTTTTACATTCTACTTGAATCATATAAAATGTATACCAAACATACACGAAGTCTATGAAAATTTAATAATATTTAGAAGTGAAATATATCTTGCATGTATATGTGAAAGGTAAATTTAATAATATTCGAATAGAGGAAATTGGAAAAATTATATATATCAGGGGTGGTCGGTGAGTTTCTGTGATAGTAACATAAGGTTAAGATAGTGATCGATGATGATCTTTTACACCGGAAAACATATATCATATATCACAATAATTATTTTAAAATTACAACTTATTTATTTAGAGATGAGTGTCTAGGTTTTCGAGATGTCAGCAAATCAAGGCGTAAATAATAGAGATATTTAAAAATTGTTTCCAGTTTTATAAATATTACTAATTGGTCAATTCTGCAGTCAACAATAAATTTTAAAATATTCGCATGAAGTAATACTTTAAAAGGGTAAAGAAAAATAATTTGTAGAAAACTATAGCCGTTGTTCAACAAAACATATCAAAGCCTCAGCACAAATTCACAAAGCAAATAATTTTTGTGTTCGCTTTGTTGCTTGTGAATTGTCTTGTAATTTTTCTGGTGGGAGATCAAACGTTTTGCAAATGTGTTTGAACATTTTCTTCTTTTCTTTATTTTTTTTTTTATTGTGTGTTTAAATGTTATTTCTATCACTTCCTTGTTATCTGTTGTTACAGACGAGTGCGTATGTCGAAAGATTTGTTTGTTGTTGTGTATTCTTTGTGTGAATGTCGTTTAGCGAATGTGCTACTCTTTTCTAACGTTTATTTGAGGAAGAGTTCTTTTTTGGAATTTTCCGTATCTTCACCTTTAAAGGAAGCCTTTAATAATATTTATCTTTAGTTTTTTCTGATTTTTTTCATCTGTATTTTATTTTAGTATTAATTATCTAGCATATTACAACACTGCTCTCTGAGAGATTATTCATTAGCTTCTCATTATTAAGATTTTGGAGCATCACTGTCCATTAGCACTCTGGACAATGAATAGAAGAAAATCCTGGTGACGACTTTAACATTACACAAAGACAAAAAGCCTATAGTTTGACCAGTTCGGTTGCTTTAAAGAAAAGTTGCATTATATACATTTACCAAATAACGAAAACAATGGGAAACTTTTTATATACCATATATAGGTTGTTCTTTTTATACACATATTCTAAATGATTTATATATATACTTCTTGGAAACATAATGCATAGAGCAAAGTATAAAAAACCATCAACAAACCTAACAATAGAATTTAAAAAATAAATAATTACAAAACTTTTGATTTATAGTAAAATAAATAAGGGATGAGGCATATTTTAAAAACTTTCATCAAAGGTCATTTACCAGTTCGTGTGGCGCTGTGTCTGTGTAACTAGGAAACTTTATAAAAGTTTCTCGTATAATAAATAGAGAAATGAATTTTACGTATAAATACATATAATACCCATACATAATATTAGTTGTACACAACTGGAAATCAGAAATCTATGAAAGAACTATTGAAGGAAGATCATGATGGTTTCATAAAACAGATTATTTGAAAAGTTTCAAAACAAGTTTTTATGATGATGTTTGAATGTAAATTACATTGTGATAAAATAATAATGATATTTAAACAAGTTTATTCATTACAGTTTGTTATTTAGATATTTTCTTTGAGTGTGAACATCGATTTTAGATTATCATCACCTTGTTTGTTGGTAATAGAATATATATTAAAACTACTGTGCCCTTTTTAGTTTATTTTTTAAGTTTTACTTCCTTGATGAAATAACTTATGAATTCTTCTATCCACTTTTTATGAATGCATTAAAAAATACAGTAATTTTCTTGAACATTATAAATAGTAGATTATGTTAAAGACAAATATTTAACAAATACAAGCAAAATAAAGTTTGTGGTGAAAGTACTGTATGTACCGGTAAATACCAGTCCGTGTCAGGACTCTGGACTCGGTACTAGGGACCTAAATCTCCCTGACTCAGGAGTGGTGAAGTGCTATCAATCTCTGTCTATCAAACTGTCAATTCAAACAACCCTTGTAGAGGAACTTGTGGACGCCAAATAACCTACCCTTAAAACACAATACCGGGACGTCGTCGGCGTCGTCAACGTTCTCAACTCAGCGACGTCGACGTCGACGTCGTCCACTTCTAAAAGTTACCCTGGTACCTTCAAACTGATGGGAGTCTTCAACATAATATATTGATATTTACAGTTCTATGCATATTACATACTAAGAAAAACGGTATAGGAAAATTCTCATGTGATGATGTTGTATTATTTACTTCAAATGTAAAATGGGATGGATAGAACTATGGTTTTTTATGGATAACTTTGATAACAACCAAATCTGACATCACAATAAATTCTATTGGCCAGTGTGTTCTTTTAATTTTGTCAATACAATAAAAAATTAATTACACTACTTAATTTTAGATTTATTTTTGCTTATAACATTCTAATGAATACAGGTATAAGAAAAAGTTTTTCGTAAAAATTATGGATAATATTACTATCTAGAGAAATCTTATTGAAATTTCTTTTGTGGTAGCTATAGTTTGCTAGCTAGACAAATTATAGAAACTGATTACATCTCAAGGTAAATTCGAATTTGAATCCAGGTTTGAATCTTTTTACACAACACAAATGGCACATTTTCAAAAAGGTATTTATTTCGAACACCCTGTACAGCCTAAACCCAGTAAACAAACGCAAAGCTAATACTATTGTTTATATTATTACCGTTAAACATAATAAACGTAATTGAATATTGTACTTGTATTGCGTGATGTTTCAGTGTTAATTTTATAATTAACTATCATGCAAGTTAGACAAGGATAGCTATAGAAGTGGTGGTCCGTCACATGTATAACATAATAAAATTAATTCCCAAGTGTTTATTATTACATTGCATTGGAAAATATAATATTGTATTGACTGTCAACAAGTTGTGGTCCGATATTTGTGCAACATAGTTGCTTCAAATCTCTGGATATTTACAGTAATATTTTGTTGTGGATGCAGAGTTGAATTAGTGACATTTAGTGCGGCCTCACTTAAACACAGTTTAAAGAGTTCAATTTTGATACAATACAAATAATATTCGAACGTGCAACAATTCTTTTAATAATAAAATGTAAAACTCACAATTTAGACTGTTACTAAAATTTAATTAGCATACTGCAGAGGGATTTCAGGAGGGGGAGGGGCTGTTCTACAAAACGCGAACCAACTCGGAATCCATAAATAATGTTTACATTGCTTTTGTTTTTTTTTTGTTTTCTTCCACCCGCACTAATGAACATTTCATTCTGACATTTCTGCATTCAACCGTATTCATCTTTTCTGACTGATTGTAAAATATGTTTTAAATCATGGACATTGACACTGATAAATGTATTTGGCTCAATACCTATAGAACTGTACAATATTCAGTACATTCTATAACGAATGCAAACTGACATACACCAGGGATAGACAACATTTAAACTTTAACAATATTTTTAAATTGATTATTTTTTGTGAAATTATTTACTGTTGTGTTTTATCGTAGTTTTACAACATTAAATGTTCAGGATAACTTGATCTTTTATAATTTTACCCATGAGACTTAAAGCACGACAAATATCTTAACTAAACAAGGACACAATCCAAATAAAAGTATATGAAATGTATAATAAAAGGTTTGTTACCTCTGCCTCAGTCCTGAATAGAACTACTACGAGTATAGCACAAGGTTAGTATTAAATACTTTGCACACTTCTGTAGAATCAAATTAAATTCAATATACTTTTCCATTATAAACCCTATTCAATATTTTCTAAATTAAGGGCTTAGGAGTAATGGAGGGTAGGAAGAGAAGGGGGGCACATTATTTACATTAATAACGAATTCATTAGGCGAATAACCCACAAGTCATTAATCTAAAATCTGATATTTACTTTCATTTCTTTAAAAAGCACGGAATATTTTTATATTGTTTACAGTGGTGGAGTTTACACATATATGAATAGAGTTTCTTTTGGAGAATATTTGTATATTTAATATTTATACACAACTACGTTAATTGGCATACATTACTTACGTAAAATACAATTAAAGAAACTTGTAGATTTTTTTAAAGAAAATTTGCTACAGATTTTATATTTTTTTAATCTTTTACGAAATCCACCACTGTCTTAGTTTTTTCGTAGATGTTTATGCGGCTTAACTTTTACCTTTTATTTGAAACAGTAATTAAATTTTTAATGGTTTACATAAATCATAATACTATGTAAGATGCGTTGTTTATTTTTCGGCGTTGGCACAAACGTTGGCAGTAAAGAAACGCATTGGTTAAACCGTTACATTTAAAGAAATTTCAAAATGTAAGATGTAACTAACGTAATTTATAGTGGAGTTCTTGACACATGAAATTACGCATACCCTGAAATTAAGAAACACATAAGGAGTCCACAGGTAGTGCACTATTTCCAGTGCCAAATCTAATATGAAGAATATTTCTAAATTTCGAAATTTCTATTTCTTTTTACGGTACGACCCTGAACGAAATTTTGCAAGGGAGTCAAAAATGTTACGTACCTATAATAATATAAATAGGAAAAATACCGCCTATAACTGGTAAACAATTTAATTTTATACAATTTTCTTATACGTAGTAAACAACTTTATGGATTTCGATGACAAATTATTGATGAATATGAAACTACATATAAAAACAGCAAATTTAAAATAATTATGCATTCAGCATTAAAAGAGAGAATTATATGAATAAAATAACATTTTAAAACCCATGGCAATAAATCCGTGCTATGGTACGTAGTTCTATAACACATACCAGGAGTGGGGGTGTTTGTGTATTTTCCCTTAGATATTATGTATAACTACCACTATAAAATCCTCCAGTCATTGGTACAGTAAAATGTCGGGGTCGCAGGTGTTTTCTCGGAAAACTAGGGATTCATGCACAAGGAAATATGCCGGTCTACACGGTCTGGGTCTACACCATGTAATTCGTTATAAATCATGAACCTGTGACACTTAAAAAGCTTTTGAGCTCTAAATAGATGATACTTTATGCTTACGCAACAAAAAATGTATATTAGTTGTATGTATACATTGCCCCATGTACTTGTTTAATATGTATATACACACCCATCCACACAAACAGTAAATAGTGTATGTTAATATTTTGAAAAATGTATTTTAATATGAAACATTAAATTTTGTTTATTTTAGTATTTAATTAACTTTCGTAAATAGTTTATGATTTGAGAAAAGGTAAAACGTTTTCTAGGGATCTACTTTACCAACATTTAGCTATTTTCACAAGCGTATGACACTGTTATAATAACGAGATATGGTGGAAATCTTTTGATTTATAGAACGAAATTTTGTGGCAGTGAATGTTTTGTATTCTATAATGATTCTTACTTTAAAAAGTGAGTATATTTATTTTCTAAAATCGATATTTAACCCATATTAATTATAAACCTCAATTTAATTTCATATATATTACGTTTCAATTATGTTTTATCCCAAATCTAATACTGCTAAACTATTTTAGCCATAATTTCCTTAGTAAATTTTTTATAGTTAGAATAAAAAGATATGTCTCTTCTTAATATTAATTCTTTTTTGCAGATTTTAAAATCAATTGACGTTGAATCACTCGGCAGCATTGTAAGTAAACAAAAATTTATAAAAATGTAGAATTTGTTTCACTTATTAACAGCACATGTTGAACGTGAAAGCGTAAAATTATAAAATACAACACTTTATATAAAAATTCAATTAACATCGTAAACATAAAATATAACAAAAACTTAGTTATTTTCTACAGTGCCATAGACTTATACATATATACGAGTACGTATATGATTTATTCATTATAAAAATTAGTGTAATCATAAATTTCACATATTATTTTAAACGTACGGTTCAGTACGTAGTATAAATCTAATTCTCTCTTTAAAATAAAAATATATAAAAGTAATAAATTACTTGTTTAATTTTAACAAATTACTTTTGTCGGTAAAGCGTAAGCGTATATCCTCTACTTCCCTTCCTCTCTCTCTCTCTCTTGAAGTAATTTTTAATGTCATGGCCGTTTTTTTCTTTAAATGCTTAAAATGTTTTAGTGCATTTCCATGTACAACTCTTTTGTGCAAAAAAAAAATAAATAAATAAAATAAAAAATATAACGTATAAAAAATCTATGAAAATAAAATATGTAGCGAAAAACTGAAAACAGGCTACTACCCAACCGAACTCTACTAGCACTTAAAATATTTTGCTTTTATCGTGGTTTCATGCTATTTGTTGATACTGTATTTTCATAATATTTTTCTTTCAGAAACTTTATGCAAACTTTCAGGAGTCCTGAGCATATTTTTATTATTTCTTTCCTTCTTTGCAAGTGATCGTTTATTTGAATATTTTAGTGAATTATTAATCTTCTGTAGCATTATAACAATTCGAAACTTTACTAATATTTAAATAGGGAATTTAGTGTAATAATAGCAGGCCTTAATTATAAAATTAACCTTATCCATAAAGCTGGTCTCACACCAGAACAGAATATGTGAGAACATCTGGCTGGGATATCTACTCTTATTTCTTTCCAAACAGTGGTGCATTGATAAACATTAAAGTAGACGCCGGCTTTCCATCAGTTGCCTGTTACTATTTTTGCCAGCATATCTTTTTACACACACACATATTATATATATTTATATTTATATATATATATATATATATATATATATATATATATATATATATATATATACGTGCAGAGTATGTTTGTATTGTAGGTAAGGGTAGTTTTAGTAAAGGGTTTGCTTCCCTAAAACTGTATTTGGCAGTTAAGTGGTTGATATTTGTGGTTTCAAACGCCCTGTTCAAATACATTGAAGCATTTCGTCATTTTCAGTGAAATATTTCTCTAAAATATTTAACACAAAACATTATTTTAATTAAATTTACATTTCTGAGAAATGACAGTTAAATAATTAACATATTTTAAGTAATGTTAATTGGATATTTGAGTTGAATTGGACTTTACTTTCTTCAGTGATGTTATTTTAGTTTACTAATAACTTACAGCTAAACATTGTTGTGTGTGGACTACTACCGGAATGTTATCAACATAGAAAGTTATCAGAATTTTAATAAATTATTCCATACTTTAATTAGAACATCTCAAGTTCTGCAATGTTCGAATAAATATTAATTAATAGGAATATTTTGCTCTTTTAATTAAGTGCAATTAATTAGAATATGAAAATATTTAATATAATCAAAAGTTAAATATTTTATGAAATTAGTTATGGTATGTTAACGTTTAGTTATAGAAACTTGAAAATGAAGGTTCAAGTAGGCACTTGACTTCAACATTTCATGCAGTAGGGTTATATCCAGTGCAGTACACAGTTTAGAAAAAAAGGGTTAGCCGAATGGATTAAAGAATTAACACATTGTTACATATAAGTTATGTTACTGTTATACAGCACAGTCTAAAAAACACAACGTTACCTTTCTTGTTAAATGTACTCCTTAAGTTGCATAAACTTGCATATATATCCAACAAATATTTTAATTACAATTTCTATTTATTTTTACGTAGCACAAAATCAAAGCTAAAAACCTGATTATTTTTTAAAAATAATTTTAATAACATGAATATTTTAATATAAGGGTAGGTAAAACTTTTTGACTTTATATTTTAAATATTTGCGATTTCAATCTTAAAATAATTTCCGGGTACGTCATATCTCTATCAGTCAAAACGTGCTTGGAATTGTCGACGGGGAGAGGGTTGGTCAAATCAGGGTTAGTTAGCACATGGAGAGATTTATAATGGATATGCAGCTCCAGTCGCAATAATAAACAAAGCCACGATTATTCGAAAATTGTAACAGATAATTAAAAACGGTTTTCAATTTTGAAATCAACATAAAAAACTACTTTAAAAATCATATCGCAAATATTATGATAAAATTTTAAAGGTTGTATTTATTTAACGTTGGCTTATTACCGAGGCTGACCGACCTCCTACTATATTGGCACTTTTTACAGTGTTGTGAACTCGCATATATAACAACACCACTTCCTATTATTCATAGAGAACTGTGAACGCAATCAATTTAATTTTGATAGCAACCAAACCCAGAATATATAGCGCTGGTCCGGGGTTCGAACTGGAAGACTCAGCAGTCTGGCGTCAAACATTAATGCTCTTAGCCACTGTGTCAGCTTACTGTTTATTCATTGATTTCACAACAGTTGAAGAAATGGTTTTGTTTTTTTAATTGTTTCTTACGTAATTTACATAATTCTAATCAGCCCGATTCTCTAATAACATGAGAAACGTATTCAGTATTTTCTAGTGACTAATTGTTAACATGTGATTTAATTTTAATACAAAGGAAGTTTATCCTGTATGTAAAAGGTCTGTGACTTTATATTTGTTAATATATCGCGAATTCTGTCGACCATTGGGCACTAGGGGTAGTAAGAGAGCAACACAGGGTTGTTATATAAGTGGTGGGTGGTTTTACACCGTTAAGGGATGAACAGTAGAGTAACATTACAGTTTAGGTTGAAACATTGGTAACCGATACTTCACTTTCAGAGTTTCAGACTAATGAGATCTGTACAAAACGGTAACGGGGTAGTTTCCGTTACTATGGGGGTCGAAAATTGGGGATGTTGATACATGCACAACAATTATTTGTTAAAAGGGGGTGGTTTTGATGAAAATCGTTGCTCAGTAGTTGTGAATTTGTTTATAGCTGTATTATATACTGTATATGTCAGCATCAGAGCGCTGTAAATAAAATTTAGAAGTATGTGTAAATGCGGAATTAAAAATGAAAGGATATCGCCAGGATATGTTCCTGTAACTCTCACTTTATGGCATGAAATTCGGCGATTATTGTTAATTAAAATCACTGATTACCTGCGTTTGCTTAAATTGTATTCTAACATTAACGATTCGTCTAGATTGCTTGCTAAGTTTTGCGTATGATCGACTTTACAACTTTAACAACTGATTAAGTCAGGAAGTTCGCAGTCGATTGATGATTGCTATATACGACGCTCTATCTAGTTTTGGTTCATTTAGAGATATTGCATTGGGGTATTGTTTTAGATTGGATAAGGGTGTGAGCGGGTTCATTGTTTACGTGTTGCGCTGATGCACGCAGCTGGACTTCCACTTGCGTAATTGAAACATGTTCAGCAAATACCAAACATTCACAATGCAAAAACATTATCTATTACTCTCACACCAGAACACTGACATACCGAAACTGTCATCGCCACTGATAAATTTGTTGTAAACTTTCAATTAACTGGGGATTCTACATTTCGTTGATAAATCAGCTACTATAATCTTGTTAGCAACAAAACGTATATATTACGTAAAATTGTATTGTACTTACGTTTACGGTAGAGCCGGGGAAGCATCACTTGGAGACGTAACCTAAAAAAAAAAATAATTCATAATTTTAACAACACAGTCTATATAAATAAAATTACTTCTATAAAAGTATGCCTGAGAGTTACAAAATTACATGGATGTAAGCAATAAATATATAATACAGCAGAATATGAATAAAGTGAATAAAATTTCTGCTCATGGCCCACGCAAAATTTACCGCTGTGGTAATGTGTAAACCTAAATAGTGAATTTATGAATTGTATTTGTAACCAGTAATAATACGCCATTCCTAAGGTCTAGTAAGGTTGTCCTAGTAAATTTATTAGTGTATATTACTACTTGAAGCGTCTCAAATTGATGCAAGCTATTGTAGTTGATTGATGTCTTTCAATTAAATTCACCTATCCATACAAAACAACCCGAACCAACCCTTAGCGTACACAATTTTGGAACACTAAGGGGTAATTTTATAAAAACAGTAAGGCGTCTAGTCTTGTTAATACTACAAGGGTAGTTTTTTCAATCCCACAACCCTAACAACACAGTAATCCACTTATATTGCACATTCTAACATATGTATATGTGCATACACATGTAATTTTTATTGTAGCAATATCGGTTATTAAATTTACATGAATATACATAATGTCATTATGGGAAGTAAGATTTATTGGGTAGCTGCAGCTGCTGAATTATTTTTTTTTATTTGCTCATTTATTTCGTCTTTATATGATTTATGCTTGGTGCAAAGGAGTTAAGCTCCAAACATATCTGCTACGTAGTAATTACACAAACGCTGCATATGTGGAATTCTCAATCAAAAGAAATGCTTCAAGCATATTACTTTACTTTAGTCTAGAAACAAAGCACAAAACAATGACTTTAAAGATTGAAAAAGGGCTAAAGCATTCTAATTTTTTATTTTCTTAAGTCAGTATATGGTATACAGTCGACCGCGTGTTTTTGATAAAGAACCTTGCGGTCACCTTTGAACCCCTTGCTCTAGAATAAAGGTTTTCTGTTTGTAGAATTCCATACACAAGGTGTTTTTATTTTGTGATGGGTAGGGGGTTGAAGCGAAACATATTGAGTGATTTATTGTACCCTAAACTACAATATATAAAACACATTTCTGCATACAAAATATACACAGCTAAAGAATTTGTGGTAGAGGTGCCACGAAGTTGGATATTCTTTTAGTTTTTTTATATACTTACGGAATGTTTAGGCTACACTGTCAAAAAACTAGAGGTTGAGCAAGAAAATCGTTTAAAACTAAGACCGTAAAATATGTCACAAAACGTTGTACTTAGGTAACATTGTTTATGTAACTTTTGTTATTTTAGATACAAGCAGTGGCGGCCGTAGCCATTGCGAGGTCTCGGAGCGGCAGATCTTTGCCAGACACTTGTTCTTTGTATAATTTATGTAAATTGTAAGTAAATATTTTTGATGATAATTGACGAGAAATAAAATTTTGTATTGGAAGTGTTATAAAAGTTAACAAGCACAAAGACGACAAATATTAATGATGATAAACTAAGGTACATGAATGCCTTAAAAGATATACACAGTGATTCTAGTGGGATTTGTAAAGAGCGAGGCGCGAGATCCAAATATATATGTAGTAATGAATTTTTCTACTTGGGTTGTTGCGCGGGAATGCGAAGCCCCTACAAGAGCGAGGCCCGGGCGTTTGCCACTCTCTAAGGCCGCCTCTGGATACAAGTAATTGTGCTTAGCGGGCGTAAGCCTTGTTTTAGAGGGATTGTCCTGTGTAAAAACGTGTTCAATCTATTATTGTATAATTGCTACATTACCAGATGTTATTACACTTTAACCGTATAACAATCTTTACGATTAAAAAAGATACAAATGTGTAATAACAGCTAGCATGTAAAATGTAATAATCATAAGAACCAAAATAAATATAATAAAGAAAGTTGTTCCAAAAATGTTAACATTGTTAAAAGTTTGATACAAAACGCGACCTTTTAACCATATGTCTCAATGAATATACATCTACATCAGTCAGTATACTACACTATATATAAGAACATATATCTTACCGCAAGAATATTTGAAAAAAATGTAAATGTATAGTTGTGAGATATGCGGCCAATGTAATATCGTATATTGCTAAACTCTCGTAGATAAAAAATATTTCAATATAAATTTTCACTAGTACGAAAAATATCTACGTACTTTGAATATGTACGTCACGATATATATATAAATTCAGACTGTATACAATGTAGGCGGGTGTATTAAAAGAGGCGCCTGGTATACCACTAAAATATGTTATTAATTGTTAATAATGATATGAGTACGGGCGGTATATCTATGTGTTATACGAAATAACAATTAATAACCAATATAACAACTCTCACAATCTCTTTATTTTCTGTTAACACGTCACACGACCCGATGCAGTCAATATGTATTTTATGTAAATTTACTGAACCGTGTACAATGCATAACTAATGGTTTTGTTTTAAAATTTGTATATTTTTGTAGTCATTACACCTCGTTAGTTTTCAACAGTTTATAAAAATATGTAATATACTCGTATAATAAATAATGGGATAATATTACGCTTAAATATATTTTCAACACCCATTACAATTTTTAACAATTTATTACTAAAATAAAAATTGATTTATTATGATTTGTTATTTATTTACTAGAAAATATTTTGTGTAAAGTCATAAATTAATAATTGTTAATAAGTTACGGCTATTGTTTTATCTAGCCGCTTATTGTTCTTAAGTCTTTTACGAGCAGAAACCATCATTTTATGCTATTCCATGTTCTTCATCAGATAATTTGTTTACAGATATTCTCTCAGCTTCAATCTCTTTCTGGTCAAGTGTCAATGCCATAACATCGTTGCCTAATAAATCTATAAATAGATGAGTAATTAAACGACACGTCCTCTGATCCTCAACACAGTAGGACGTCGCTGATAAAGCTGCTTCAATCAGTGAAAGTAGTTTTTCATTAGAGAAATGCAAATTTAAAAGCTACAAATAGTATCCATTAATTTTATATTATTCTCCTTCCATAAAAAATTTAACTATGTTTGATAGTAAATTGTTAATACAGTCGTCGCGACATTTTAGGGGTATATTTTGTGTGTTGTGTTTGATGCCTCCGGACGCAATGCGTCGTCGTTATTGCCGACGTTGGGCGTCTAGACATGAGCGCCGTACAGTGTTCCGGAAAATGATATCAGCTCAAACAAATTTCAGTCTTATTCTACCACTAACATTTCTGCACCAAGAAAATGTGCATTCAGTTTCATTTTCAAAAAGTGATTAAATTTATTTTTGTTGGTGTTCGTCTAATATGGTCTGAACATAGCTATAATATTTCAGGGGCGTTGTGTGTCAATATTCAGACTAACGTAACAAGATAAGCCTATAGTCGTTTCAACATGTTCAAGCTATATTTCAAGGTAACAAGTAGATATTTTAGAGACAAGGTATCAATAAGATAGTTCGATGTTTCTACAGGGTGTTATAGAAGTAACAAACTGTTTCTTCCAACACATAACATATTATTTTAGGTATAATTTTCGTTCAGTGTGTAGATTCTTCAGGATTAGATAAAGAAGAAAAGGTAACAAGTATTGTAAATTGATATCTTAGGAATATCTTATCAACTTAACAGTTCCTAGGCTTCCAATTACTTAAAGAATTCCTTAAAAATTACATAAGTTAACAAATAGCTATAATTTTTCACTCATTTTTACCTCTGACTACATTTCAAGACACCCTACTCTTTTATATACTTGTTGTATCTATTGAATGTATTTTGTATTTCGATCAGATGATTTCCCGAGGGGCCCATTTGGTTTTGGAGTCTTGCCCGTAGCCCATAGCCTCATTCTCGACACCCACCACCCTTATCCCCTCTCTAATTCATCCTTCATCCCCTTCCAAGTACCGATACACGGACGGACGTATGATGTAACCTTCGCGTATGTGGTTACGTAACATCCGATGTCATTTTGTTCCGTGCCTTGCCGTCACGGCGCTACTAATACTAATGCTTCGATGGCTGCATTAATTAATATTATTTTAGAGTTCGGTTTCCCGTGTCATGAATGGTCCAGTTTATAGGTCACTGGGCTTTAGGACCCCATTTAATATTATGAATAATTGGTGTCAGATGTTCGATGTGATAGCGGGGATAGTTAATATTAATTACTGAATATAGCAAGTACTGAATTTTGAATTTTATTGAACCTATATCAAAACAAAACAACTTGGAAATAATAGAAATTGAACTGTGAAAAATTTGCTGTATTATTCTTTTATGCTTTTGTTTAAACTATTGTTTTTTATATAAATATTTGTTACAGATTCAGCAAAGCCTAAGACATTTCTAACCTTCATTATTCAGTTACTATTTACTCAGCTGTGTGCCCTTTAAAATTGCAATCCGACACTGGCATCATCACATAAACTGTCGCATAAAATTATTTCAATTATTCCAAAACAATTTTAACGACACTATCATATTTCATTTTGAAAATAATAAAATACCAAGATAATTAAAACACAAACGATAATGACCGTTATTTGTAATTTACAAATGTGTCGCTTGGATTCGATTCTCAATTATGCGCCAATAATTGCAATAATTTATTACAGTTTACCAATCATCAATGTTAAATTAGTTTAGCAGTTAAATACAAATGCGACAAATGGCTGTAATTAAAATTATATATTATGAATCATAACTTCATTAATTGGTTAAATTTTAGTAGCAATTTACTTTTGAAATAAAGTTTTTTAATTATTTATGCAAATGTTATTTTGTTTTGTGTTTTAATTCCGCACTTGCTAGATTATCGAATACATTTTTATCTAGAGTGATTTACCTATAATATTCTTATCAAACTATTCGATAATCCGGCACAAAGTTCTACTGTACAATTTTTTATTAATGAAATGCTATTCGGAAGTTTGCGTTGCTTCATTCGTAGTGTTTGTACTTTGCAAATTATTTCGCCTCATAAAAAAATGCTCTAGGAGTTGTGAAACCACACTGTACATACTGGAATGTGTTTGCTGAATTTTAAAAAACATGTTTAAACCTGCTTTCATTGCCTTACGTGTTGTACGAGTGTGTTTTTTTATTTTGAAGCACTTTTCCGAAATGGAGTTGAAATATTAAATAGTACCAACTTTATTTACACAAAATATTCATAGGGGATGATGAGTATATACATATATATTCATTTCTGTACGAGTATATGTATTAATTTGTAAGTTACATATAAGTAAGATTTCCATAGAAGAAATGTTCTTGTTAAAGTTATAATCACACCCTTAGAAGCGTCAAAACAAACAAAATATATGGGGTAGCTGTTTTGGGGCAATTAGCAGACCCCTGTCAGAAGTCAGAGGGATGGTGTTTATCACATTATCCACCTACACATTGACAAACGTTGGGAGAATTAGTTTAAGATCAGGGAACGGAGAGAAGAGAGGATGATGCGAGATGTGAGATGTTCAGACACTTGTGGGACTTGGTGGTACCGGTACTGGGACGGGTATAGTCGCAGACCAGCTAGGTGATGTGAGGAATAAACTTATAGTTACCAACGAGAGATATGCTATCCAAAGTATGCAGCATATCTTTTATATTAAAAGTAAAGTTTCTTTCTAAAAAATTAAATTAGGAACACGTTCTCTCTCATTCCCACACTCAACTTACATGAAGTTTTGTCTCTTTCTATCTAAAGTAAAACGGTATAAATCTAAATTTGTCTACTAATGGCTATAAAACAAATATTTATCATATACAACACGAATATTTCTAATAAATTGTTCGTATAAATGTATATACACTAATAAATAACAATAGTAGAGGTCTCTGAGGGCTGTTATAGTTCATTATTACGCCGGTAGAGTTATAATACAGCATTTCTGCCTAAAATACTATAAACAGCAGCCATGTTCTCAACTTGTAAAAAAAAATATAAGGTCTCTGGAGACAATCAGACAACGCGGGCTACGTTAGTCGGTCGTTTGTTTTCGGGCTAAAAGCTAAATCGTGTCTAAACCACTAAAGTTCCGTTCACCCATCTGTTAAAATATATATATTATATGCATCAAAACGGAAGAACCCGCGTTAGTTTCAAAAGTTGTACCATAAACGCAGGAAATGGTACTCCCCGTTCTCCGTATTCCGGGCTGAGATAAACTACAACTCGAAAGAGACATTGTGAGAACGTAGTGCCCACCTCTCACCCGAGCCCCCACCCAACCCGCCACGCATGTCATTGTTTCTGAATTATATTTTACCTTAATATTTACTTACTGTGCCCCCATGGAATAAGGGTCGTATTTGTAAAGCTAATTTAATCTCCCACAAATAATAACAAATGGGATCTTCGTCTGATATTATTGTAAACGGCTGGTGTTTCCAGTTAAATATATTTCATACAGCCAGGCATGTCTCTACAAGAAAAGAAACCTTGTGATATATCATTTATGGAGCATTTGCAAAATGTTAAAGGAACACAAAATTACACTGGATAAAACTTGTCGAACAGAGTGTTATGAAAAGAATAAAACCTTCAAACCGTTTCTGAACTATCACATACAGCGCAAAAAAGTTTTAGTTAAATAAAGAAAGGAAAGGGTTCATCACACCTCTGTTCCCACCCTTTAGAAGGAATGCCTGATGCATTTACATTTATCAAATCATTCAGAATCTGTTGGTGATGTCTTCTTTTATGATTTCATTAAAAACAAACAGTTTAACAAAAGAATATGGCATCGTCATCCCATTACCGTCCTACCACTCTGCATTAGTCCCACTTCTGACTAATAAAAGCACCCCCCTTCCCTTCCGTTAGTTCACTTTGTAAAGCGTTGTGCATTCAATTGGACTTTGAGTTAGTAAAGGGGTTTTATTTCTTTGGAAATTTCATATTAATAACGCTATATTTTATTTTGAATACGCCTAAAGTGTGTTGTTTGTTTCTGACTTTCTAAACAATATAATGGATATGTGTAGAAAGGTTCATTTTATATATTAATCGACATTTAAAGTTAACTAGGATAAGGTTTTAATTGTTCATAATTAAATGTGATTGGGATAAGTGACTTAATATGTACATAATTTAAAGATCGTCTTTTGCTTTATAATATCATACTTCCTAATGAATTAGCAATGAAAAAAAACTGTTTTAGAAACTTGTAGTTCTAATTTGTTTCTCCAATTTTCGCTCAATTCACTTATAAACTTGTTTGAATGTAAATAGTTTTCAACAATTAAGAAAAGATTATTTTTATTTCGTAGTTCCCTAAAGTTTTTCATTGGTTGGGAGTGGGCATACCTTCAGAAGTTTCAGAATAGTCGAAAACATTATTAAGGATGGAACAAAATCAACTTATGGTGATTTATAATGAGAAAACTTTATTTTGAGTTTAAACTCTATTCGCCCAACATCATAATTGCAAACCGTACTTTAATTATTTGCCCAGCATAATTTTCTGTGCCCTTTCTATAATCACGATCTAAAAGAATATGACGCACGCAAAGACATACGTCTGTGTTTTGGTCAATAGAACATCAAAACAAAAATAACAACAGCGTAAATGTCCTATCTTTAATTTAATGTGACAAATTTACAAATTATTTTAATTTTAATTCAGTAACCAAGAATATTACAAATAGTTACTTATTTCAATTTAAAGTTATAGCAACGTATTCAATAATAAAATCAAAACTAACATAAAAAATCGTTATAAAATAGAACAGCACACAAATAACAACAATGTACACTTTAAGAAACAACTTAATTACTAATTAAGCCCGGGCAATACATTACAAAGAACAAATACTTAAACCTAAGTCACACATGTAAATAAAAATATTTTTTACAACAATCTGAATATAAAAATAATAGTTATGAAATTAAGATTGGAATAAAAATTTAAAATTACGACAAGAACTAAATAAGTCAATATTATGTTTTAAAATAGTTGAACCTGGACGTATCCCTAATTATCTCACTCATGCGCTTTTTGTATTTCATCTCGGTAGTTTCACTGATGTTCAATTTCAAATCTTCCTTCTCATTCTTCGCTACTTGTTCAGCTAGTTCATCAACACTCAGGTTGTCGTTATCATCAGTTACGAAGAAGATCAGACAAATGACCGCCATGCACAACCCGTAAATTCCATAGCGCTTTACCTCGCTTTGAAACTGTGAATATGGCATCACGAAGATGGGATTGCATCCTAGCTGCTCCGTGAATTCGCAGAAGGATTTGTAGTAGATGTCCAGCATGGTCAAATAGTGATCCTTGCGAAAGTCACCATCCGTGCAACAGAAAAGAAAGTACATCAGATCCATCATAGGGGGACAGTACCTACACATTTGGAAATCTATGAATTTAACACTGGAGGGGGGCCCTCCCTCCGTGTCATAAGTGTACATCATATTGTTGTTCCAAAAGTCCCCGTGATTGATACACGAGTAAGGTTCTCCGTTGACTCCATTTGTGAACTGGAGGAAGGTATCAGCGTGTTGCGGCTGGAAATCCTTCATCTGCTTTATTAGCTCCACTTCACTTGCATCCAAAGTTCCAATCGCTTTGACAAAGAATGAATCCCAGTGCATTCTATAAGTTTCAGGAAGAGGATCCACAAATATGTTCTCAGACAAAGATTTATATTCCAGAAATTCTTCTGAGTACTTGGTTTTCATTACGAGACTTAGAGCATGGAACTTCCCGATGTTTTTCATGACTAAATTAGCGTGGTTGTAATCGACGGTCACATGTCTGTTGTACATCTGGTGTCCGGATGCTTTTAAATCCTCAAGGACAATAAACTCTTCTTCATCTTCTAAACTGTATGCGTAAATCCTAGGAAATTCGATTTTATTTTTGATTTCATTTACTTTTTGTAGCTCAGTAAATCTAGATAATAACTTGGTATAAATTAAAACTTCCCGTTCAAAATACGACTTCACATTCTGTTGCTCCCTTCTTGCTTTGCTTTGTGGCGCAACTTTAAAAATGAGGTTCAACTCCAGATTCTGACCTTTCTTGTAAGGAAAGTCATTAAAATTGTCATGATTATAAAACTGAATGTCATTGCTTTCCGATAGGTTCTCCTGACTTGTGTGAGTGCTGCGTTTTCCCAAAGTACGCTTCTTGGGCGATAATGGGCACTGGCCGTGATGAATTAAATTCACATTTACATTCTCGTTATTTCTTTCTAAATTAACAGGCTTCTCTGCTTGCATCCCTGTGATGGACACCCTGTAGAGGCAACTCGAGTTGTTATCACCTTTTTCTGATGCCAGAGACACGTCCACTCTGTAATGTGACAAATGATGCTGTTTTGCTATTAAGTCTGCGGCAGCCTTTGCAGATTGGAAAGGGAGTTTTGTTGTAGCGCATTCAATGCTTCCCATTGTTTCGCGTATTTCATATATCGGTCTTCAATTAATAAAATGTTCTTAAAATTTGTTAAATAAAACAGCAACTAGTACTTAAGGAACTGAACACGGTGCAAGACTATCAATGACTATTTTAATATTCAGTTTATTGTCATTAACATTGTTTAGCACGATTCAATTATATTTCTCGCCGCTTCGTCCCTAAACATTTTGGTACTCGTTTATTTCCAATAACTGATAAACAAGAGATAAAAAGTTTTCCTTAAATGTCAATAATAACTAAGTTTAAAGTAATAAATATATGATATCATCATAGCTGATTAAATACACATTTTAATAATACAATTAATAAATGTTAAAATTTGTCCCCATAAAACATTTTGTATTTATTTCATGAGGGTACCAATTGCTTTACTTTATTTCTATGGCATTTGAACCTTGAACCTCGCCTTAGAATTCAATTCATTATTTATTTATTGGTTTTCAAATATTTTAACAATAACATAGCAAGTTTTAATTAATTTATAAGCAGAATTATTATTATATGTTAATACAATTTTAAAATTTCGACCAAAGCATGATATGGGGTCCCGTTGTCCTACCATTTCATTGCCCCACTAGAAACCAAATTGGCTTTAAGACTGTGACTAACATAAAGTCTACAATGAGTCAGTCAACACATAAGCCACCTTAATCCCTGTCAGAATTGTGTATCCCTTAAAGGACTAGCTTCATCCCTGTCTCTCTTTCTATCTCAGGGGATATTAATTTAGCATTCTTCTTTCAATAACCACTCGTTCGAGTCACTCGCTTTAGACCAGTGTCCAATTTAACACTCTCTTCTAACGTGTTTACACATCTTGAACAAATCCAATTTACCATCAAATTTAATGTCTAGGAGCAGTCAGTTCCTATTGAATAGAATTACATATCATATTTATACACATGCTACTCACCAGATTTAATATCACTGATATTTTTACGCGAAGCATTCCCACCTACTTAGTTTCTGTTTTAATTACCTGTTTTCTATATAGACTTTGAATTAATTGAGTGTACGAGCATAGGTGAGTTATGCTTCCTATTTAAAAAATGTTATTAATAAATAAACAAAACGATTATTTTTTCAAACACCCGGAAGTTTAAAACATCTTGTAAAAACATTCACATATTTATTTACAAAATTCCAATGATTTTACTCAACTTCGGTTTGCCTCAATTATGTGAAAAACCAAATTTGTTTATTTAGCATAAAATATTGATACGAAACAGCTGTTTTTGTTGCAACTGGCAGGTTTTACTTTTTCTGAACTCAAACTGACGTGACGCAAAGTGACGTAAAGTGACGGCACGTGAACTATACGTTGCACACGTTGTTAACGTCCGTCAATATATGGTAAGATGCAAGTAACATTTGTAAAAATGCTTGTGACAGATATAATGATGCTGATACATTTCTCCAACTAGTTACATAAATTTCAAGAAGTTTTATTTACAAATCTGAGAATTTATTTGATGGCGCTTACATGGGCGTGCAAAGAAAATTAGTAAGAGGAGACGATGAACCTCCTAACAGTTTTGGCACGTCACTGAAAGCATGAGACGAATTATAATTACAAATATGCTAGTGCTGCCATCTTAGAATAACTTCTGTACTTATGTTGTAATCATCACACGTCTTTTCTTGATTTGTATAAATAAATATAAATCACAATTTACCGCCATCAAGTGGTATGAGTTATTGTAATATATGAATAATCAATAAGTTTGAGGGCCGATTCGACTATTTAAAATTCTGCAACCTCATTGTATAAGGGATTCATTAGGAGATAACCAAACGTTCAATTTTCCGTTTAAGTTATATATCAAGTCGTATTATAACACTGTTTTTCATATAAATGTAATCAACGCATCTATATTCAGTTCCTCAAGGGATACTGGCATTAAATATTAGTGCTCAATCATCAAAAACAACAATAGCTTAACTGAAGATAGCATCTGGCCAAAATTCTATCATAATATTAAAATACATATCATTGAAATTGTAGTGTAGCTGTATTTAAATACAAGAATATAAACATACTTTAATGTGACAATAGGTAATAATACTAAATCAAACGTTTTGAAAAATATCAGTCAATATCTCTAACTGTTAACATTTTTAATAACCTTATTTCTTTTAAAAAAGATATAATCTAAAAGTAAAGTTAAAGAAAAGCAAGAGAGGTAATTTTAATTTGTTGATTTTATATATACTTTAGTTATAGTTTACGCGCCGTTATACCAACGCTGACACTTTATTTAAATGAGGAATATATTTGTAATCCGTATGATTTCATTGATTCTCTATTAATGTAATAACAATAACAACATGTAAGTGCATTTACAAGTAAAACGTACTGCCAATCAGTGATGTATCCACCATAAAGTATTATATTAAATTTATAGTATTGTGGTAGAAAAAATAATAATTTTTAATTGGACGATTCAATAAAAAATAAAATAAATTGTAGCAAACTACATATAAAATAAATATAATACTTTGTAGTCATAGTGAATAGTGAATCATCCCCATCGTTGGATCTAGTTCGGCTATCTGGATATTTTGGGGGCCGGGGATTATTTGGAGTCGCAGTGGGATTTGACACATACACCGCAAGACACAAGGGTGTCTCAATTCACGCTGTATTTAAGTTAACGTAAGGGTGATGATATAGAAAACAACATTTATTTATTAAAATAAGAAAGATGTATGTAGAATTTAAGAAAAGCTCAAAAAAGCTCGAAGTGAACTGTGCTCATAATCGCGGTTGCTTATACCCCGATGGTCAGATTTCTGCTACTCTTAAAATATGAACATTGAACAAAACTTATTAAAAAAACATAGTACACTATACTAAATAATAATATAAAAAATGATAAGTAATTGATTATTAATCAATAATCATTCGACATGTTTCACAATTTTTTTTATTTCAATTTACCTATACAATAAAAAACTTTAATATTTCTCAAACTTCTAAAGTCTAAAGGTTGCTAGTAGCAGACTGCAATCCACTTCACAAAAATAAAAACCAAAAAAATCGTTAAAAATATGTCGGCATAAAAAACACTCATGTGCTTGAGATCGACAATGGCCGTACTGTTTTACTTTCAATGATCACTCAGGCTAAAACATTAAAACAATAGCTTCTATTAATCTCGTAATATTACTTGACTTTTAACCTCTTCTATTATAACGTACAAAACTACGTAAGAGCATATAACACTTCACTCCAGCTGCTAACTTAGCTGGCGCTATGAACACAAAATGGAATCTGAAGTAGTTCTCTTCCCTGGCGTAACTTTCCACGGACGCCCATGCTTGAGGACCTAGTGTGCAGTGTGCAGCTCTTGTTTCACCACAACCGATAAATGTATCACATTTACGTAAATTTATCTCACTAAACATTAATAGCAGATCGTTTATTCAACAAAACGTTAGAAATTTCAGCAGACATTTTGTTTGTGCGATATCAAACTCACCCTAATTGATTAATTAATTTTCATAGTATTTTGTGTGAAAGCAAAATTATGTTTTAAATTTCCGTTGAAACTTCCTCTAATAATTCAGCAGTTATTTCCACACACACATACATATATACATATATTGCATAACAATACACATAGTATTAATAATGAAACGGCTATTACATTGTGAACCCGTGGTGAGGCCTGTGCCCCTGTACCCCTGGGTACCCCACTCTATGGGGCGCAACCCGTGCCACGTAACAGTCGAACAATAAATACACGAAACCTCCATCATCATCAAAATCATCAACACTCATCATTGTTACGCTTCAGAGGCGTAGTAAAAAGGTAACCATAAAAAACAAAATTACACCGTTGAATGAACCAAAATTTGCAGCACGACAATTCAGAAATACCTCGCTAAATGTTTTCCTTAATGCGTCAATTATTTGTTTATCGCTGCAGTAGCATCGATACGACAAAAAATAATCTAACGGCGTTAAACGGCTTAGTGCAAGCTTATTGAACATAGCAATGACCTTGGAAAGGTCAAAACGATAAAAAAAAGTATATTTTCGATAATGTTTTTTGAAGACACAGTTATTACATAATTATTTCTATAATTACTACATGATAAAATAACATTTAAAGAATACTTTGTAAAGTTTTCATAAATAAATATCAAGAAATAAGGCATTGACAGCGAATCTCCGCAGACGTCACAAGAAAAAGTAACATTGCGGTGCCACTCATAACTCATCACTGGATTTTCTGAAATCTAAAAATCAAAATAATTTCATTAATTGATAAGTTTCTGCAGGTAATGCTGTCGAATTTTTTCTTTTTTTATTAATTTTTCAATTTTTTACAGCACTTAAAAGTCAAAATACCGATTATTCATGAAAAAAATCAGAAACTTTGTTATTTTTAAATACATTAAAATTTAAAAATTTAAAATAACTCGATAGCGTTAGCTCGGCATTTATGTAAAGAAAAAGTGTGCAAAATTTCAAAAGAATCGGTCCAGTAGATTTTGAGCTAGAGAGGGCACCGACTCTGAAAAAGATATGTGTGAGAAACCGCATTTAAAAGTTTCAAAGTAACACGAAAACAGACCAGAGAGGAGAACACTTAAAACTTTATATCTCCGACAGTTTTACTCCAATCGACTTCAAATTTTTACACAATAAACTTAGTATGTTGTACAATAATATAAATAAATATAATAATTTAAAAAAATGAAAAAAAGAGTTGAAACCTTAACCCCCCCCTTAATAACTATGTCCCCGACACTGCATTATATTTATCTCATACAAAAACAGCTCCTGATTCCCATAGCCAAACCATTTAAACATTATAGCGTCCTGGATGACGTGGTAGCTATATGGTATGGTGTTCTCTATAGACCATAGAATCATGACGTAGACATTTTATAATATACATCCATTAAATAACAATACCATTGTATAAAGTAATGAACAATAATACTTAATAATTGTATTTGTTATATGTATTCAAATTATAGTGTTAAATTATTATAAATTAAACTCTCACAAATTATGTTATATTTTATATTTATTCTACATTAAACAATTTTAGTTTTATTACGATGGGAAGATAAATGTGATTTTATTTATTTTATAAGTATACTAATTTTATATTTTATGATTTTCATAACTCTACATGCTTTAAGACAGAATTGTCTTAAACAGTTGTGCGTTTACCACTCAGACTCACTTTATTACGGGACGGGACTTAAGATGCATTTTTAGATACTCTGTTTTAAGTTAATAATACTAAACTATACATGTTATATATATTCAAATACAGATACACAAAAAGTGCACGTTCGCAAGTTTGTCAGGCGTGCTTCTGAATAAAGTTCATTCATATATTTGATGTTTTATTAACATAAACACAACTTAGGGGTATATTTTTTGCTATTTTAAGTCAATAGATATATTTCAAATAAATTAATACGACGTAATCTGCACATTGCAGTTTTATAAAATCCACAGAACAAATATAATAAAAATGAAGTCAATTCTTGGAATTAATGCATTGCAAACTTAGATCATAACAACAAACCCCTACCCCTTAATGCATTAGAATAAAATATAAAAACAAACCCATGTAAAATCTAGTGAACCAAGGAAAATTGGGTATCAATAGAGTCGAAAAACTAATTCAAAAAGTTTACGTTGATGTAATGTATAATACGTGTAGACACGTGTGACCGCGATACAATCAATAAGGGATGCTAGCTTCAGCAACAGACTGCAAGCAGCCCTAGAAGCAAGAGTGGGTGGGGTTGCGATGGAGCCAACACGGGGTGGATTCGGTTGTTGCATTTGCTGAATCACGATACTCTGCCAACAGCTCTAAATTGAATTTATTATCAAAAAATGTAAATATACGCGTTTTAATACAAGTATATATAGTTTGCCTACTGCTGCCACATTTGTTTACCACTGCTTTATTATTTAATATAGCACAGGAAGAGAAAACTGCTGCGGCCGAAAGAATTTCTGCTAAATAAACATTTTTAATACAGGAATGTGGAATTTTTTAGTTAAATAACTTTCCACAAACCCCGCACTAACACCTAGAGAAAGAGCACAAGATTTTCTCGATCTTCATAAGAAATTTTATGATTTTATTATTACAAAAATAGGTCATTACTGTCTGTTGCACAACAAAAATGAATAATTAAAATAATAACGTGCAGTGGACAGACAATTTAATTACGCATCTCTCCTCTCCTTGAGCCATTCATATAGGGGTAGGTATAACATTCTCTCAATGCACTAAAAGTCACTACCAAAAGAACTCAATTACAATACCAGAAACTTAAATTTTTATTCATCAAATATAATTAAATTCAACAATAGCAAGTGGCTATCATAATTATACCATCCTGGCACCCTATGTTTTGTGAATGACTTTAATTTCATTATAAGAAGAGGGTGGTGAGGGGAGGGGATCAGTTAACTTTATATAAGTGATGAAATAGTTGGAGAAACTATTCGCTATTGTATTTGACAGTTATATTAGGGAGTGATTGACTTTAGCGATTGACATTCGTAAGGGTTGATTTCTAATGTTATGATGAAAAGAAAATCTTATTTATCTATTAAATATATAAAACAACATGGCGTCTAATAAAAGAAAATAATATGAGGTCTTTAATATCAAAATTTATTATTAAATGCTCCATGCCTTGAGTGACGTATTAAGCACACACGGTCATTCGTTAACAAGAAAACATATTATTTCTATTCGATTGTTTAAAAACCGTAACGAATAATTCAAACGGATTTTTAATAACTACATCAGAAACATTTAAAAGTTTAACAGTGTAATATTATAGTACATATATATAATATTCCCAAACTAGTGTGATATTCATTTTCAGACCACTCCTTAATCCCAATTTTAACTATAACTTGATTAAATATTCTGAGCATGATTTAAGAGCAGAAATGTCGAACAATGCAGCTAATAAAATCATAGTTCTCTCAAAGTAGTTTAGATCATAAATACAAAATAAAAAAGAAATACTTTAAAACTGGGGCGGAATAATTAATCCCCCGTGATACATTTTTCATCCCTTCTTCATTTTTAACAGGAATATGACTCCGTACTTCATTATTTTGTTATATTTTGCAAACCTTCTTTATTGTTACATTTTAAAATTCTCATAACTGTTGTATGAAGCACGCTTCAATAACATAAACTAATTTTTCAGGCACGTGTGCATTGTACCTTAGTGCTAAGGGTGGAAACCCCAAACATGTTCGACATTGTGCTTTAAAATATCAGGAATGACACTTGATAGGCCACACGCGTATGGAAATAGGAAAGAAAATTAATCGGATTTATTACTTTATTATTAATTACTGTTACATTTTTTAAAAATCGAATTATTACGTCATACGTTAAGATACCCTTTTAGGGATTGATAGATCGTTTTAGAGCTTTTCAGATTAAATATCACTAGGTTTCCCTTAAGTAAAATATTACTGAATGTAATATAACATCCATGTTTAATTTAAAAGAAAACTTATACTGTTAAAAACATCAAAGTATTAGTTAAATAACAAAACCACAATGGCGAATCGCGAAGACAAAAGTACGACTAATTCATTTGTTTGCAAATAATGTATTTCCCTGTAAGGGAACTACAAGGGAGCTACAATATTTAAATAAAGTTATTTAAGTAAACTGTGACAGTAACTTTAGTAATTGCATTGTTGTTTTACAATATGTTTATTATAAACTAATTACAACTGAATTTCTATGTAAAAGTTTATTTGTATGTGTGAATCTTTGTATTTGAATGTAGTGTTGTGCATCTGATGTTAATCTTTAAATTAATATCGAATTTTATTTATCGAAAATTATAAATACGTCTTAAAAAAACTTTGTCTTTTTCGTAGCAAGATTGTCACAGAGAAAACGCTAACAATTTTGCTTTAAAAAAAATTCACGAAAATGTATACATCGTTATGTGTTTCTATTATCTGTGCGAAATACCTAGTATTGTCGTAAGAGTACACAAATTAACTATTTAAAGATAGTTTTGTCTCCACTATGCGCTAACATTATTGCCTTTAAAAGGGCTATTCGATAACTAATTTAAATATTGTTAGAGAAAGATAGAATCGATTTCGAATATCGAAACATTAAAGTATTTGTGATAAACATCGATGTAGTATTGACAACACTATGTTTAAAGTCTACGCGTACGTGTGTAGACACGTGTTAAGTTATAACAGAAGTTCGTGTTTTGAATATTTAATTAAATTAATATTATTTTATAAAGAAAAGTTCAATGTGTGGGGGCCTGGCTACGAGGCTACGAGCGAGTGTAGGGTTATGTTTCTGAAATGTAAATTAGCTGTACAATACCTAAAGTAATATTCGTGAAATATTCTCTTTCATACTCGTATGCGTATCGTACAAAAACTAAACAAACTTCGTTACAAATTCATTATAATTTCGTTAATTAAAATTATAGTTTGTAATTTATAAAATAATATCTTTTGTTTGGTTGTTATCAAAATCAATTTGATTATGTGTGACGCTACTACATTGCCAACAGTGCAGGAAGTGACTGGACTCAGCATCACAATAGAAAATAAATCACTTAATAATTCCTAGAATTTAGTTTTGGAAATACTTCTAATTGATTTCCTTAATCGAAATTCTTTTTACAAGATAACAATTAAAAACAATACGTGTTTCTAAACAATAGCTATTACAATTACATAAATATTGTACTCTTTCTGAATAAATAAATATACATAAATTAAAAATAATTGGTAATTTTATTTAGTGTCATCAAAGAATGCTGCCTACCTTGTGTTAAACGTATTGTAAAAATATTTATTCTGTCGTTGATCTTGTAATTAAAATAACTAATTTAAAACCGGAATGAAATTAATCCTTAAAGAAAACAAGTAAAACATTTTATGTTACTATAATGTCACAGAGTATCGAATAAAGCATCATTTAAGTTAATGTGTATTCTATCCTCATTTTTTTATCTCACACTAAGTGAAATTTATTTTTTGTTTATGTCTTGCGTTGTACGTATTTCTTGATATAAATTTAAGTTCGTTTTGGTTTTGCTACTGTTATCGATTCTTATGTAGTCTGCGTACCTTTTTATATACTACAAGGATCGAGCGAGATATAAGCCGCGGTTTTGTACAAGTGAAGGCGAAACGAACAAACCTAACGTGCAGAAGCTAAGATTTATTATGAAACGAAGCCCACCTGAGCTCAACTGACTGGTTAACGTTACCCAGAAAGTATTGCAACATTTATAACACAGAAGATATTTAAATAATATCGTTCATTATTTGTAGACTTTCTTGTATTGTATTACTGAATCAGTTTTGTAGTTGATATTGATAATTAATAAAAATAAATTAATTTTGTTTATGTTATGTCGAATTAAATTTATCATAGTGCTATATATATAAAAGTACACTCTAGCATATCATCAAATTTAGCAGTTAGTTACTGTCGTGGCCATTATGTCAACTAAACCACTTGGTTTATTTATTATTAACCTAGTAATCCAGAAAGAAGTTAATTTCAATAAATATAAATGATCTGGGAGCACAGCTTGCTGTATAATTCATTACATTCTGTTCTTTGCGTTCTGTATGCTGTAGTCAATTATAAATATTATAAATAAACCTTCTAGAAGAGTTAAGAGTTAAGGTTGTAGTTCTTACAGTAGCCGCAGTATGTCGCTAATGTAGACACTGGCAACAGGGTGGCTACTTGCTTACGCGAAGTGAAATAATATTGTCGTAAATTTAAGAGTCAAAAGTATCTAAAACTAAAAGAGTAGGTGGAAATTATTCTTTATAGTATACAATGCACAAGGAATTGTAAATCTTAATTTTACTTTATTTAATGGCGTTCTATTTCCGGTCAGTCACCGACGATCTCCTATTATATTGGCGGTTTTTATGGTGACAACTTAATTTTTAATTCTTCGGTGTATTTGCCCAATAAACTGAACGATCGATATTTTTGTTTGAATTTTGAGCTCTATATATTCTTGGTTTTATCATCCCTGTACCTTCGCCTACACATTTTCTAGAAAACTAACTTTTTTCCTTGACAAAATGTATAACATACAGCCCTCGAGTTATTTGCCAAGCATTCCAGACAATGGAATAAAATTTACAAAGTTATAACAAAATTGAATTAGTATTGTTTTTATATAAGGGAGTAGAATATTAAGGGTAGGTATGTTCTACGTGGAGCCGTATGCGGTGTACCAAAGTATAGAAGTATAGTGTTTTTGTACGTAGGAGCTGTCTACTTATTAGTTGTCAAAACAAGCACACCCCCAACTTTTTCTTACGTACTTCTGGTTTTTGAAAACCCTAGAGACTGAAAAATAATCATTTCTTTAATTCATTTAGAAAATTTCTAGTGAATTAAGCGAATTGAGGTGAATTTTTTAGTAGATTGTCTAATTTAGTTTGGTGAATCCATTCTAAGGTATCTGCTACTTCGAGTTATTAAGAATTAAAAAAGTTGAGTTGATTTTATCTCTGAAAATTGAGTGAGAATGAAATTTCAGTTTACAGTCTTGTTGCCCGGGTTATAAATTCATTCACCTCAACAGTTTCGTTACTAAGTAAATATTTTGATATGATTTTCTATATAAGCTGATATATATTTTCATAGATACTTTTTTTATACTCAAGGAACTTACAAGTAGCTTTTTAAGTACTTTCATCTCTTTCACACAATATATATTTTGTATATCTTTATCTCTATCCATATATAGGAGTGGATCTGATCCAGTTAAAATATAAACTACTAAGAGTATGTTCAGTTCAAACCTTTCTAGAACTATGGTAAGTGTTTGTGTTGTCGCCAAATGTAGTTTCAAGTCTAATGTAAACATTACTGGTTCAAAAAGTGCATCAAGTTGAAAGAATGGAAGAAAAAAGAAAATGGGAAAAATGTAAACGCAAGAAAACACTATGAAATCTGACCCGATCAGATATACAGACGAGAACGAACAACTGTGGTATGAACAAGTTCGGGAAGTCGTGAAGTTATGGGCTGGAAATTAAACGACTGAAAATCTTTGCCAAAAAAGTAAATGTCCTGTTTTCTAGTAAGACTTATTTAGCCACCAAGCGAAAGTATGGTATTGTTTAAGTTCTTCTGTCATTTTGGTTTGTCAAAAATGATGGAATTATTTCTAAGCAACGATGTCAGACATTTGTTGTCGGTAAGTAATAAAATATAGTGTTGACGTTCTTAAGAATTACCTTATAACTTTAAAGACGATTCATTTCTATGTAAACACGTGAAACGAAGAGGATGACCGTAAGAAAACAATGTGAAATGACACTGGGTTCGAACCAGAGAGATAAAATGAAAAGAATATCGCAGAGCGACTGCTGGCGCATTGGTTATGCCAGCAGCATACAATTTAGACTAGTTTAAACCAACGACGACTCGAAAATGATTTGTCCATGAAGTTACGTAAATAATTTTACCTAATCCACAACAAATTGTGACCTATTTTGCTTATTTCTTTAAACGAATCTTTTTAATTGACATCCATGTCTCGTTATAGTCGGGTAGTATGTTCGAAGCATTTCGGTCAGGGATAATGACTCTGACTAAAATAAAACTGTAATACATGCTACGCATATACGATATATTCAAAAAGAGTTATTGAAATATTACATTTTTATTTATATAGTCGAACCAGCAGGATCTTATATACGATTCTATAAAAAATAATGCATATTTTAAATGTGGGCGTTAATACAAATTGAATTTATTATATAGATTTTAAATCATAATAAAAAATGAATGATTTTATTGGTGAATAATGCAAATTATTAAATGATAAGAAAGTATATCTTTTAAACATCTAAGGTATAGTATTGTAAAAGGGACATATTATATTATTTTTTCATTTCAAACTCAATTCTATTATATCTAGTGTGAAATGTAATAATTTTCAAGTAGTGATTATTTTGCAAAAGATAAGATTCTATAAAAAATATTTTAATTAAGCCAATTCAAATTAAAAATAGATTCAAATAAAACAACATTTAAAAGAAATATTATAAAAATAAAATAAACAAACAATAACCATCTGAATTAATTATATTCAATAATCAATAATGCAAATAATAAATAGCTTGTGGCAATATCAGAGATTGCATGCTTTTTGCTTAACAAGTGAGTCCCGAGTCTCGCCTCTCGTCGCCTCTTGATTTAATAACATAAGGCGGTACTCGTACTTCCCACACTCGCAATACAATTGCATATATGTACGTACGTCTCCGCCAAATTGAGGCATACTTGTGTAACGAGAACCACACAATTGTCCTTTTAAAATAAATAAAAGGAAAGGAAAGAAAAAAACAACAAAGGAAAACATTGTATTTGTTAAATTTCTGAAGAAGTAGGTGTAAGATGCCAAGTTTGTAATGAGCGAGATCTGATTACTAGAGAGGACGCAGTCAGAGTTGACGGATACGATCAGGGCCGCATTATGATGACTTTACAGAGTAAAAATTAATTGTTCACGTTTTGTGTTTTGCGGAGAACATATTACAGAGACATTTAGTAAGAAGCAGCGAAGTCTGAGCGAGCACGGAACTTCGTTGATTTCGTTGAATTGAAATAGAATTGAAATGGTTTCAAAAGTATCATACAAACATGAAACAAATGACGTGCTTTAGCATTAATAAGTTAAGATAGCCTCGAAGATAAATATAATCCCCTAATAAGTATACTTAAGGGTAGTATTTTACCCCATCAAATGATATGATAATAAGGATTGTGAGGTCGCTACTAACGCGTTGATTACTTTAATACATTAGGCCATATTGTTGTCATTTTACGACTAAAATGGGGACGGAACAGTTTTTCACTAAATGTTTTCCACGATGTGCATAAAATGTACTTAGGACATTACATTACTTGAGGTTGTTGTAGTTTTATACACAATATAATATTACCTTAGTGTTAATTATTTGCAAAGGCTCTTAGCCAAATGGCATTTGAACACGCTCGTTTTTGTGTTGGGTACATATTGCTGAATTAAGGCTCCCTGGATGTTAAAGAAATAATAATATTCTTCTACTGCAATTTTCTGTGCAACGCAATAGGTTTTAATATTGTTATTAATTGTGATTTTTGATTTTAAAAAAAAGTTGAATTTATGAGAACGCTCGTAATACAAAGCATTGGCATTACTTCAGCGAACCCTAGTCATATTTAATGCTGTTTGCATTAAGTCTTACTTTATTACATTACAGATCCTCTAAACCTAAAAATGGTCTTCTTAAGACGTTTGAATCATTGAAAAGGTTTTCTTAAGAGATCCAATTCAATAAAAGTCATTTTACGATTATAATTAATACGAAATAAGTAATAAAAAATTATATTGTCGTCCAACAGGACTAAATCTGACGAGTAGGGAGTAACTATAAGACAGAAGTGCGTAGAACGTGATTATGGTTAAAGGAAACTTGTACCATAGCAGCCTTAAGAGAACCCTACTTACTATAATACCTTCACTGTATTGTCTCTTTACGCCTTTGTATCGTACGCTAGGTATAGTACTGTGGTACCTTTTTTGGCTTTTACTGTTTAGTGTTAATGGAATATATACAGCATAACATTTTACCCTTTGTATTGGATCATTTATAACATTAAGCTTTTCCTTGATAAATTACGTGAAATAATGTGTTTCGTAACAAGTGCTCTGAGATTTAATTGGTTATCACTGTTAAAATGATAGGGTGTCGTTGAAAGCTGGAGAAATATATGTATCTGGTAAAGCAGACTCGTAAACACAGATTAATAACGAGAGATAACAGGAAATGATCATAATAATCAGGTATATTATGCGAGAACTTGTACACTATTAAAAATAAATGATAGCTCACAGAAAGCTACGAGCACTGTAAATAAACTGTGCACTATAAACTCCTATTATTTTCTAATGTGTGTTTTATATTATAGACGTCCAAGCGTTGTCAGCTTTGTCATCACGCAGCCTGATTTTCTAACAATGAAGTCAACATATTAATTCATATAATTTATAATAAAATTTATTTATTGTCTTGTGATACAATTTATATATTCGCTTATTATTTTAGCTCCTTTAAAAAGTAATCTGTTTGTTATAAGGGCTTATTTTACTTATCATTTATAAAATGTATATAACCAAAAATAAAGTAATCAAATTATGGTGCAGTATCGTTTAAAAAAATAACATTTTTGGTACAACACACCCTTGTTTTTTAACACAAAATTAATAGTATTCATATTTCACTTCTCTCACCCTTAACATGATTAAATTCGTAAAAGTTTTTCTTTTGTTATAACGTATTTGGTTATGTATTGCGTAGCATGGACTTTAAGAAAAAGATAAACCTCTATTAGGTATTAAAAAATAAATTAAATATTTTGATATTTACATGCGTTACAGAATTCGCTGTCTTACTTTTATTTGCGTGATAATACGGCTTAAAGAACATTTATTTTGGGTTAATGACCAAAAAGATTGACCTACACATAGAATAAATAATAGTTTACTTTTTGATAAAGCTGGTACAGATATATATGATGACATGCTTATCCAAAATATACAAACCCCATGATTTAACAAATCTTTTAAGATTATTAATCATTTCTTTCTCAAAATGGAGAACAATTATGTTGATGTATAACATACTTGCAACCATACTTTCTTTGTGTAATTTGTATTATTTTTTTTTTTACTTAAGCTATATTTTTCAATGCAAACATGTTTCAATTCTTTTTTCTTTGGAATAGTAAATTTTATTATTACATTGTTTTGAAATATCCAGCTGTTCTGTACGACGCTTATGGTCGGCCTAGCGGTATGGCGGTTGTGTTTAAAGTATGCGCGTAAATCATGAATCATGTTACACATAAATAGCATAATTGTATGTGCATGTATGTTGGATGTGAGTATGGTATATGATTTATGGGAATGCAAAACTGCAATGGTAATACACCATGGTTTGGTTTGGAGAATACGTTCTGAGAAAATGTAGCTCTAATCGAATCAGTGTTGAGCGCTGTGTGGGACACAACACCGTAAATCATTGAGCACGTTATTGTCCACAGTGTTCGCTTTGAACGCATCGGTTTTATTGAATAAACATGGACGAGAAAAGAGCGGGATGGTAGACGTATGCAGCGACAGCTACAGTTTATAGTATTATTTAGTTATTCAAATGTGATATTGGCGGCATTGCATAATGCGCTCGTTTCGAGGAGATGTTTTGTTTCAAGAAAAACATGTTTAAAGTTCCGTAACCGTAAGAACAGCCGTAAGAACAGCCGTAAGAACAGCCTTCAGAATGGGCTCGAAATTTTCTTAAAAATTCAGACTATAAAATATAAAAATATACACCACACTGTATGTAAACGTTTCTTCAAATTGTTTAATACACTTCGTTTTATCAGCTTAAGAAAATGTATAAGCCTTCAAAAACCATAAAAACCTGTACCCTAAAACTATGAAACTTTTAAATGGTCAATATCGTAAAGCATAAAGATAAGTAATAGAAATTTAAGTCTAAAGAAAAAAAGTGTATAATAAAAAAATGAAGAAAAGGTAAAAAAAAAAACTTATCACTTATTTGTTCAGGTGCGTTTGGTGATAAAATGCGTGATAAAAGGCGGAATAACGGTGTAATAAAAAATTTAAATAATTTTGTGTATTAAAATGACATCGAAAGTTATTCCTTTAATGTTTGAAATGTTATAGCTATGCATCCTGATATATAAACTATAAATAAAACGTGAAATTAATTTTATTAATAAAATCTTGTGCTGTTTACCGCTTCACGGTTTTTGATTTTATACAATGTGTATTGTCATATGAGGATGTCTAATTTAATATTCAATCAAAACGGGGTCCGTTGTGACACCTGAAATATGTATACACACACACTATACGCTGTCATATATGTGCACGTATAATATATTCATATTTTACAGTTCAATAATTATGTTAATTTAGTTGCCATCACATTAGGAGGGACAAAAATGTGTATTAAAATATTTGTATGTATTGTAATAGGTATCAAAATATCACTACTTTGTAACTAGTAACGCCATCTGTAATCTGTTGTGTAAAAACTTTTTCTTATGTCAAATATAGTCTGTTGCGAACTGCTAACGTGTCTTTATAGGTTATGGGCAAATTTACCGGTTTATCAGTTTTTTTATAGTATAAAATAGATAAATTGTTACGTTTTTTTTTTTCGCGGAAACATGACTACGAACTATATTGCGAGTGTGCCAAAGCTAAAAGGCAGAGAGAATTACGATGAGTGGTGTTTCGCGGCCGAAAACTTGTTGGTACTAGAAGGGATGGAAAAGTACATCAAACCTAGTGCAGACTTCGAAGTTAAGCCAGTGGACGACTCCAAAACGAAGGCAAAGCTAATTTTAACCATCGATCCAGCATTGTACGTGCATATAAGGAATACCAGGAGCTCGGCAGAATTATGGACAAAATTGAAAGCCATGTTCGATGACTCCGGTTTCTCAAGAAAAATAACCTTACTTCGACATTTGATTTCGATAAGACTTGAAAACTGTGATTCGATGACTACCTATGTCACACAAATGATCGAAACGGCTCAAAAGTTAAATGGCACTGGATTTACAATAACAGATGAATGGGTCGGATCATTATTATTAGCAGGTTTGACTGATCGCTATTCTCCAATGATAATGGCAATAGAACATTCTGGCATTTCGATAAGTGCGGATACTATAAAGTCGAAGTTACTCGACATGGAAGTAACCAGTGATTTTGAAGGTGCAGCTGGCGGTACGGCGGCATTTGCAGCGAGAAATAAATATAATTCTGGCAGCAGCGGTAAACCAAAGAAATATGGCGGCAACCCAATGTCGAACAAAAAGACCGCGGCAGATACATCAGCAAAAACAATCACTTGTTTCAAATGTAAAGAGGATGGACATTATCGAAATCAGTGCCCAATGTTGAAGAAAAACACAAATAAATGCGTGTTTAACGTTGTTTTCCTAAACGGAAAGTATAACAAAAACGAATGGTACATTGACTCCGGCGCAAGTGCACACATAACAGCAAATAAAGATTGGGTAAAGAACATGAACACAACTCCATGTATACCAGAAATTGTTGTAGCAAATGAATCAAAAGTGCCAGTTGTTTGTTCCGGAGAAGTTGACATTATTTCTAAACTTGGATGCAATATAATAGTGAAAGATGTGTTGTGTGTGCCTAGCCTGACAACCAACCTATTGTCGGTTAGTGAGCTCATTCAGAATGGCAATCATGTGATATTTACAAAGAAAAACTGTTATATTAGAGACAAGAACAATGTTTTGGTGGCGACAGCTGATTTATCTGATGGTGTTTATAAGTTGAGATTACAATCACAAAGTTGTATGTTGGCTACTACAGCTAGTGCAAAGTTATGGCACAGAAGACTGGCACATATAAACAGCCAAGACATGCACAGAATGAGAAATGGTATTGTTGATGGTTTGTCTTATGATAACTCACTTGACATAACCAAATCACAATGTACTACTTGTTGTGAGGGAAAACAAATGAGATTACCATTTTCTCATGTGGGTGAGCGGAGTACAGAAACTTTACACAGAATCCACACAGATATTTGCGGCCCAATGGAAACAAGTTCTTTGAGTGGTGCTCGCTATTTCCTGTTATTTGTTGATGATTATAGTCGCATGACTTTTATTTATTTTCTGAAGCAAAAGAATGAAGCTTTGAACAGATTTAAAGAGTTCAAATCATTGGTTGAGAATCAACAGAGTAAGAAAATAAAGGTGATCAGGTCAGACAATGGACTAGAATTTTGTAACAAGGAATTTGAAGGCTATTTGAAGCAAGCTGGAATTATACACCAGAAAACAAATTGTTATACACCTGAGCAAAATGGACTTTGTGAAAGGAGTAATCGTACAGTTGTTGAGAAAGCCAAATGTTTACTATATGATGCAAATTTAGATAAGAAATTTTGGGCGGAAGCAGCCAATACTGCTGTGTACTTGAAAAATAGATCGATTGCATCAGGATTGGATAAAACACCTTATGAGTTATGGTATGGATCAAAACCAGACTTAAGTCACCTACGTTTGTTTGGAAGCAAAATTATGGTGCATGTACCCAAACAGAAACGTTTGAAATGGGACAAGAAAGCTACACAACATATTCTAGTTGGATATGGTGATGGTGTTAAAGGTTATCGTGTGTACAATCCTTCTAAGAACACTGTAATGATCAGTAGAGATATAATAGTGATAGAAGATGTAACACCTATCAAGGAAGTCAGTGAAGAGTCAGCTATTTGGATATCCAATGAAGAAAATCCTACCGACAATTTAGTGGAGGAAAGTAAAGATAAAGTGGGGGAGAGCAGAGATTCAGTGGGGGATCTGTCTAATAATGTTTCAGAAACAGATTTTTTAGATTGCTCTTCAGGTTCCTCATTACATACTGATGACAATGAAACACTGACTGAAATAAACACTGAAGATGTTCCAGAACAAGCAGTATCAATACCTGAGCAAGTGCCAGATGTGCCAAGTAAGCGTCAGAGAAAGAAGCCTGAGCGCTATGGTATTAGCAACATATGTGTTTCCAGTACTGTTCCAGCATCGGAGGAGATTGTATTCTCAGAGGCTCTTGAAGGGCCTGACCGGGAGCAGTGGAAGCAGGCAATGGCTGATGAATTACAGTCATTTGAGGACAGTGATGCGTGGCAGCTTGTGGACCATCCAGGTGATGTGACAATAGTGAAGTGTAGGTGGGTGCTAAATAAAAAGTATGATTTTGAAAACAATGTAAGGTATAGGGCTCGATTAGTGGCAAAAGGTTTCTCGCAGAAACCAGGTGTTGATTATACAGATACTTTTTCACCGGTAGTGCGGCATTCTACTCTAAGATTGTTGTTTGCACTTAGTGTTCAAATGAAAATGAGTATAACACATCTAGATGTAACCACTGCTTTCCTTAATGGTTTTTTGAAAGAAAATATTTATATGTCATTACCTGAAGGTTTTGTAAACAAAAGTGGGGGAAAGGTCTTAAAATTAAATAAAGCCATTTATGGGCTAAAACAGTCTTCCCTGGCATGGTATGAAAGAGTTAAAGAAGTTTTGAGTAGATTAGATTTCAAAAATAGTCAATATGAACCATGTTTGTTTACAAAAATAACTGGTAAAATTAAAGTGATAGTGGCCCTGTATGTGGATGATTTTTTGATTTTTTCAAACAATGATTTTGAAACAAATAAATTAAAAAGTGTATTAGGTTCAGAATTTAAGTTAAAAGACTTGGGACCTGTAAGACAATATTTAGGCATGAGAATAAATTTAGATAAAAATAAAAATGTTATTACTGTAGATCAACAACAATATATTGAACAGTTAGTTTCTAAATTTCAAATGTCTGATTGTAAGACACAAAGTACTCCGATTGAGCCTAAATTGAATTTAGATAAGTCATCTGATAAATGTTTACCTGATGTTCCTTATCAAAAACTTATTGGAAGTCTGATGTATCTGGCAGTATTAACAAGACCAGATATTGCTTACTGTGTTAGCTATCTCAGTCAATTTAATAGTTGTTATAGTCACATACATTGGAATTATTGTAAACGTGTATTAAGATATTTACTGCATACTAAAAGTTATTGTTTAAAATATACCAATAATAACAATAGTAATTTACAAGGTTTTGTAGACAGTGATTGGGCAAGTGATGCTCTAGATAGAAAATCCTATACTGGATTTTGCTTTATGTTGTCAGGGTCTGCCATTTCCTGGCAAAGTAGGAAGCAGAAAACGGTTTCATTATCCAGTACTGAGGCGGAATACACTGCTCTTTCTGAAGCTTCAAGAGAAGCTATTTATCTAAGAAATTTAATGCATGAAATTACTGATGTATTTAATGTAATTGATTTGTATTGTGATAACCAAAGTGCATTGAAGTTAGCTTCGAGTAGTCAGAGTCATAATAGATCAAAGCATATAGATGTGCGTTGTCATTTTATTAGAGATGTTGTAAAGAACAACTTTGTAAAAGTTAAGTACATTCCTACTGAAGAAATGCCTGCAGATATTTTAACAAAAGGTCTTTGTCATCTGAAACATTATAAGTTTATGAATTTACTTGGCATTGTTTCTGTGTAATCATGTGTACTTAGATTATTCTGATAAGTGGGGGTATTGTAATAGGTATCAAAATATCACTACTTTGTAACTAGTAACGCCATCTGTAATCTGTTGTGTAAAAACTTTTTCTTATGTCAAATATAGTCTGTTGCGAACTGCTAACGTGTCTTTATAGTATGTATTTTTAATCATTAACTTCTATGCAATATAAAAAGGGCTAGGTGGCACAGTCGTTAATGCGACTGCTTACAGCCGAAAAAAATATTCATCAAACAAACTTATTCAACACACATACAACACTCTTATGTGTGTGTGAGCTTTTCTATGAAAATACATTTTCCAAGCTCTCTACTGCGAATTGTGCTCTATATTTATTTTAACAATTAAGCTGACGCTGCTAGCTAGCGTACGTCGAGTTTGAGTTCGAGTTCGAGTTTGTGTTTGGTTCAGTCATTTTAGGGGATTTTGAATTTTACCTATTGTACTTTAATATTTCGTTGTACAATATTATAAATCTATTGTATTTTCCATCAGAAGCGTATACAACAGAGTACACACTGACAGAGAGACGGCATGACATTATTTCAATAACATCCCTCTAGCGGTGATGTCTGAAACTAAATAACAATCATAAATGTACAAGGGTACTTCTGATATAAATTGTTATGTCGAGCGTTATGAAAATATTATATATTTATACATGTTTTTAAGCTCTAATAATTATAATATTTCTAAATTGTTAAAATAATTTAATTATGATAATGTTCAAATGTACGATATACTCTAGATTTATCTATAGAAGCTTACAGGAGACACAACTGTCTTAAGACAGTCTGACTGTTCATTGTGTGACATAGAAGCATATGTGAACGCTTGTAGGTACCTAGGTTCGTTAGCTTCATCTCTGTTTCTTCAATGTGTTTATAAAATGCAACTAAGACTGTCGTGCCTTCAATGTGCGACAAACAAATAAGGTAAGACAATTTTGATGAATTTTCCGGAATATGAGGCAAGTGCCCTAGCAGCGGAAGGACATGGTTGTAATTTCTAGAATTTCTAGAGTAGCCGTTTTATTTATGTACGCCTCATAATGATTTTAGCCTATCCGAAATTTCCTTCTTTTCAGTTCCAGCAAATTCTATACCTAATACCAATCTAACAGCAAATTCAAACACAAATTACATTTTGGTAGGCTCTGAGCGCGAAAGTTTAATGCGCCTCTGGTGTCTTCCATGTGAGATGCTGGACACAATACCTTCCTATATATTTATTTCATTTTCTTAAACATATACAACACAAATAAAGACGTTAAAATATTCGACACTGCATTTCAAACAGTGACATCCTTCCACCGATTCGTTTATTGTCCTCGTCGTCCTTTGACTTTTCCTCTTGTTGTATCTATCATCGTTAAATTATACAAAAATAACAATAACAAAGCTGTAACACAGTAAATGACAAAACCGTGTCCTCTATAAGTAAAGTAAACATGAATTACCATAACACAAAACACATACAACACGTAAAATACAACTCAGGTTAACGGGTGTTATTTCAGTATTATAATATTTATAACTAAAAAAATTTGATACAAATTTTAAGAGATTTTTTTTTTAAAAAAACACCTTGGGCTGTGATCATTAAAAATTCTTTGAATATTTGAATATAAATGAAACAGTTAAATGTGAAGGATTTTTAGGACTTAACAGGACACTTTTGAATTTATATGAAAATAAATAAGGCGTACGCGCGACTGCTACAGGTTTAGGCGTCTCTCACATTGGTCTGGCAATACACAATTACCGGTCTGGCAGCTTCCAAATGATCACAATGATAAATATCATTGAATTCAAATCATTTTACAGGATACAAAGAATATTTGCTTGATATATTTCCATGCAGCTATTTCAACAAACTGGTTTATTACCTAATTATTATTATATTTCAGTTTAAAGCAGTTTACCATGCGCTTATAACAAGCAAAGAGAATTATTCGAGTGCTATAACAGCAGCTAGTAAAACAGTGAGTACTACTTACGGCGTATTAGCCGAGCTAATGAGCTTACAGGATACGTAATACTACAAAATACAAAATATGTTTGTATGAGAATGTAAAGTGGACGCAGCGTTATAACTGAAACAATTCAACACACTCATAGAAAGAATATGCAAAATCTCGTAAATCACGAAAAGGATTTACCGGAAGAGCAATCAAAAATAAAGTTTTGTTATAATAGGACGAGTTGATACAACAAAATGTTGAAAAATTGGGTAGGAGGAAGAATTAGGAGCTTTTCTAAATTTCCTTTATGAATTTATAGGGATTTCCCGTTAATACGATTGGATTTATACATTACTGATATAAATAAATTCATAACTATATTTAACAAAATTAAACCGGCAAATAAATTTCACTTGATTAATTTCCATTCAGAAAAATAATTTAATAAAATATGGGCAAAAAATATGAATGTAAAATTTTTGTAAAAAAATACACCAGCATTGAATTTTTACAATTGTATGAATAATATAGGGGTAGGTATTTCAATATTTGGGTGATATTTTATCAATGAGAGCACATGAATACAAATAATACAGCAGTAAACATTCATGGCTATTTACTTAATTGAAATAAATGGAGTAACCCTATTTTTTATGGAGTTTTTATTCAAGTACCTTTAGGGTATGATTCCAAATATTTTACCTGTGTATTTTATTTTAAATTACGTAATAAAATTTTTCATATGTATATCATAAAATATTTTGGGGAGGACTGTGTTAAATTTCTTTAGTATCTACCATTTCTTTTCATTGTATACCTGAATTTCGGCTACCTACACGTAGGAACATATCCATATTTGTAATAATACTTATATTCCGGTCAGCTGGCAATTGGGGAGTACTCAAGAGGCATCTTTTATTCGGATATTTCTAATTCACAATCCTCTGCCCCTTCACGAAAATACTAAACTACCCTATAGCACTAAGTTCGGAATGTAAGGGTTGGTTCAGAAGAAAATTCATTCCCAATACTAAATTTTCTCTGGATCATTTCAATTTTATTTTTACGTCTGCTTTCCATGGCGACCCATTTCACGAAATGGTTTACTGGAAATGATTACGTTTCCAAAAATGTCTAATAGGGTAAGTGAGCAACAAGAATGATTCAACGATTCTTTTTTAAAAGCGGAGATTGGACACTACATATCTATCAATATGTCGAGCATGTCAGTGTTGCCAATATTGAAATAGCACTCACTGGAAGAAGAAATCAACACATGTGAAACATCCACAATATCTAAATTTAAATTAGTATTTTCTTAAAAGATAAAACTATTGATAGCAGAAGAAGGACAACTCTCTATCTTCGTTTATAGATTAGATTCATTAATCAATGGTTCTTAGGTTTTACTTTATTTGCAATCCAGAAAATGTTATTAAGGTTTTAGCTTAATTTAATTGAAGACGAGTTCCAATGGGAAATAAGTAAATGAGATTGTGAATCAACCTTCTAACTACCCTTAGCCAGCCTCAAATATTCATGGGCCTTCGAATGCTACAGCTAGAGTACGATTCGTAGAAGATTGTCGACCTATAGAGTACCAGTAGATGAGATGAATGTATACGAGTGTACCTACCATACCTACTACGAGAATCAACTCGTGACTCGTGAGTGAGAAGAGTCGTCACCACCCAACCAAAAACCTCTTCAACAATATCAGCTCCCCAGTTCAATGGCATGAAAGACCGTTGCGTACAACTGAAGTACTTATTTTGTACTCTGAACAGAATTGTACTTGAAACGTATGTCATGCAAAATATCACATATTATATCATATTAGTTAGATTGATAATATATCATGTGTGTGTGTGTGTGTACTTAAGTAGTGGATTCTTAGCAGTAAGCTTTGTTGAAGGTAAATGAAATATTTGGGAATTAAATCAAGCTTGATCTAAAGCCATACAATTTATATGTATTAAATCTATTTGTTGCGTTTGTAGAAGGTTTACTCTCACTATGTTTAGAGCTTCATTTGTAGCTTTGAGTGCAGATTGAAATATTTTGCTTTGTCTTTGAATTTCTACCTCTTGATTAGTCTCTATTTGATTTCCATTCATCAAGTGAGAGAGAGAGAGAATCAATTGACGATTAATCCGTTTGTGAATGTCATCATTTAACCAATGAATTTAATCATTGGGCTCTTAACGAAAAGAAATTCCTGTTACGGACCTGCTCTTTCAAACAGAAGTGATCTCGCCGTTATAGCATGTTAAATGGAAAAGTGCTCACACGAAAACCCCACCCTAGTGATCATATAACAGTTGAATATAGCCAACATTAAAACAGAAAAAACCCTAATAAGAACATGATTGACAGTTGTGTTTTCGGCAGCGTTATATTCCTTGATTTGGTTGTTGCCCTTTTAATACCCATAATAATTTAATGCGGTTCTGTTATTCTTCATATAATTGTACAAAAAACAAAAACAAATATCTCAGTCTATTCTGCAAAATAGTTTATGTTCTGAAACAATAGAAATTCAAAACTTTACAAAATTTTCATTAAACAAATCATGTCTTTTTAAGGATTCTTTAATTATAATTTAATTTTAATTTTAATTCGTAGTAGTTTAAAGTTCAACAACACAACATATTGTGAACCCTCACCTCACCTCTCCTCACCTTGCCCTCGTTGTGATTGGTTAAAATTTAATTAATAAATAATTTTATATTTCAGTGTAATATATTCGAGTCTAATTGATTTGACATGTTCGCTCACACATGGACACTAAGCCAATTAGTTCGGATTACTTGAATCTATGTTATACCTGAGCTTTGAAGGTATTAATTGAGAAGGTTAAACAGTTTACCCGGAAATTATCGAAGTAAGATTGGTCGAAATACAAAAAGACGAAATTTTTTAAAACGAATTATTTAGATGATAAAAGAATCTGAAAGGTACCCTTAAAAATCTATATAAAAAATCTATTATTATGATTCGCCGGAAATAAGCAATATTTTTTTGTTAGTTTTATTTTTAAACATCATGAAAATCAAACATGATTGATGTCGTATTATTATTTTTTTTTTTCGTTGATGTTTATCCAATAAAATCACTGTTTACATAGGTATCAGTATTTCAGTCGTGAGATGTTAAGTTTGTTCTTTGTACAAAAAGATCTAACAAAAAAATATAACAACACGTTTTCTGGATAAAATGTATTTAGGGATAAGCCGTCGCATTCAAAACAACATTTATGAAGAATACTCTTATACGTTAGGAGAAGTTATTCATTATATACAGAGGCGAATTAATTTTCTAGAGACCTGGTGTCAGCGGTAGAACATGCCAACAGCACGCAGTGTTCCTGGGGCATTAAACGTTTAACTACGACTGCGTCCAATGTTGCTTAACTTCAGTGTTCAAATGGGAACTGGTGCGTTCAACATGGTATAGCCGTTGACATGCATAAAATAATAATTTGAATAGTTTTATGTCAAAAATCAATTCACTTTTGTTTTACCGTTTCATAAAAAGAATTGTCATATTGAAATGATAGATGGCAGTGAAGCGAATCGTCGATCTAGGTCTTGGAAAACTAGACACAATCATCCACGGGTAATTTTTCTTTACAATATTATACACAAGTACACAGGGTGGAAAACAGTCGACACGAAACACGCGAAACTATAATTTAGGTCAACTGATACATCGATTTTCATTATTTATAGATATTTTGATATGCATGGAAAAAGTAATATCACTAAAAATTGTTGATATATCGAAGTAGGGTTAATGATAAAATATTGAAATGGTAATATGGAATAAAATTATATTTATGCTTAGGGAGAAATGTGTACTAGGAGACGCGTTCACAAACATTGAAAGAATAGAAATACAGTATTTTAAACTCGGCTGTATTATTTACATGTAAACTGACACCAAATAACTTATGATATTTTTATATAAAATATTTTATCAAACTCTTAAGGGAATAGCAAGAAATTCTGCATGGTCATTTATAAAAAGGAAGGGAAGACAACTTACCTCTATTATTAAATATATGAAATGTTATCTCCCAACAAGGCTAGTGCTAGCGTTGAGTATATTTATAACATATTGGAGATACGTATAATACAAAATATCCACTCCGCTCTAGCTGACTAGCGGTATCCACTTTGCCCTTCAAATTGAAATCCAATAAATGTATTCACAAGTCCCTTCGTTTATGATTGATGGGTTTTTGGTTTTCCACCACCAAAATATACAAATAACAATATGTTTACTTCGGCCCTATGTACTAAATATGCTATCAATGTTATATACATTTCTATCAAATTAGGATTTACGCTGTGTTGAAATATTAAAGCCGTTATCTTCACAAATCGTTTATATATACATTATGGTCATTTTGTGTCAATTTTATATAGATATACATGGATTTATGTTTTTGTATGTATTTATGTACCTATATATGTTTATTCACATATAAAATACATAAATCATTGAACAAATTTGAAAATAAATATTTGTTTTTAGTTAAATATGTAGTTTCTAGTATTCAACGCGGAAATGTGATAATTTTAGGAAAGCACAGAAAAATATGTGTCAGCATTTAACACTTTTTGTATTTTAGTTTATCCTCCACTGGCCTCCGCCACTGATTGTCTCAATATTTCAATTTTCTACGTTTTTTAATATGAATAAGTGCTGTATTATACGGTACACAAAACATTTTTGTCTTTGGAAGTTTAGCCACGACAAAATTACATTCATCAAAATGTCTGTACACATAATTACAACCACGCCATTCATAACCCTATTATTAAACACTAACAAACAATCAAGTAATGTATCTTTGCTAAAGCGGTGTGAGTATATGCTATAGCCTAGTGATTAAACTTCTTTTTGTTTTGTATGAAGAATGTAGTGCAAAAGGTATAACTCAAAAGAATGAGGGAAACACAAATATAAACGAAAAGAACGAAGATGGGGCATAACTAAGATGGCCAAATGGGTTCTAAAATAACCCACTAATACCAACGAGGCAGCAGCTAGTAGCAAAACCAATAATTTCGCCACGTCATACCTGTTTTGTGGCGTGTAAAGACCAAGCAGGTCATAAGGTGATTACCAATATTGTAGACAAAGATATTTACTTTCTATGGGGTATCTTGTTGCAACTGTGCACTAAATATGTATGCTGACTGTCTAAAGGCAAATGCGCACTGAAGACACGACTATCTTAAAACAATTTTATCCACTATTTCGACTTTAAACAAACCTATGTCTTAAAACAGTCGTACCTTCGTTATGCGGCCATCCTAAAGATAGTAGACTGAGCTATCTTAGATCGAGTTGCTCTTCGTTGAAAGTACCGACGGTAATACATTTATACGAATAACCATACAGCTACCACTAAACACCGTAGAGTTCGCTGCATACGTTTCCATCCTGCTCGGCTTATGTTGTATGTTACATACGATAAATTGAATACGTTTATACGTTTGACGGTAGCCTTTATTCGTCCAAAAGTAAATCTAGGGCTGATAGTTGATCTATTCAACTTGGCAACGTATTATTACACACCCTGTGATACAACGACTAAGAAAGGCTCTCGCTCATATGGTATGTTATGTTCTAAGGGCACAAGCATACTTATCGTTAATTTTGTTGCACGTCATCTGCACATCGGAACTTATTTAAAAGTTCTCACACTTTTTGTATACACACCACGACTATAAACGTATACATATACATACTACACATTGTTCTTTCGTCATTTTCTCTATTATTTCTTTTAATTTATTTGAAGGTAGTAAAAAAATATACTGAAGCACTTCTACATATATCTTGTACATAAGAACTATAGTGCTGAAGAACAAACATAATATTAAAATAGTTAAGTATACTTTATTAGCACTCATTTTGATTTTAAGTTAAGTACCTACTTATTTCTAGAAGCACTAACGTGATTTTAATTTAAATTACTTTGTTATTTTAACTTTACCGAAAGAAGTAAATTGTTATTTTATGTATTGTACTCTTGTTACTTCAACAGGTTTTGTTTTTTAAATATTTGTTTATATTTGATTGACATTATTTAAATTGAATAAATTATAAGTACGAGTATAAACAGAGGCGGTTATACATAAGCATTCTAGCATAAGAATGTTTCACCAAGTTGCTTTTAACATAAAACTCAAAAAGTGTTAATAATTTTAATAGCAGAACCTCCCTGATAGAGGGAAGTATTTGCACCTAACATGTCTGTATAAATTGAATACCACCATTTGTATAAAACACCTATACAAACTTCCGACTGTACGAATTCACACAGGAACCACAAAGTAAAATAACAAATGCGTTTAACAAACTATATAAATAATTTATTACTTGAAACTCACAAAAAGAAGCGGAACTAAATTTGAGCCCAAAAAAAAGGAAGAAACCCTGAAATGCAATAAAATGTATCCCTCGTCGGTTTAAATGGTTAGTAGAATATACAAAAAGATTGACAGATAAAGGAGCTAGAAAGGTCCTTTTAGACCCTATTAGGATCTATAAGATTTACCAATTGTGTCTAATGCATACCGACAATAGCTTTTTTACAAAAGTCATTTCTTAAGAAAAAATTTACAAAAAGATAATAATTTTTAGTAAGTTTTATCGTTTGGTAGTTTCTAACAAAGAAACTCAATCATTTAGTGACTTTAAATTTGATTAGCTGTAAAAAGGAACGCTGAAGATATGCATGCCATATGTCACGGCCTCGCATTTTGGAACTGTGACGGATTATGTTCCTTTTATAAACTTTATTATTTTATGGCGCAATGAAAGTGTTGAGAAAAGCATAGTGTTAGTGGTTTTCTATTGTAAATTGGAAGACACGATTCCATGCTGATCTGTGGACGCTTACCTTAAAACATTTTACTTTCAATTGATTCTGCTTCCTCTTTAATTTAGTTTCTTAACAACTCACTGTGACTTATATATTTTTAAGGTAGGTCTTTTCTCTACCGGGTATTTCAACCTATATATGCCATGCGGGTATTGTTTTATTTGTTGTATAATACAATACAAGAGCTGGTATTTATTCGAGTCAGTGCGGTGGAACGTCATGTCAAAATATCCCATTAGGCATTAAAGCCATTAGCATTAAAGGTATTGTATTATTATATATATTGTACATTTACTTTGTATTGTATAGGTTTGATAATAGGAGCTCTTCAAGCATTTATATTCATTTACATAATTCAATCCCAAGATAGTAATTTGTGATTCAGCCATATTACACGATGGGATTTTTCATTTATTGTTTTTTATTTAATTTTATAAAAGAAATTATAGGTTATATAAAGTGGAAGAAAATTAATATAAAACTGGATTCTTTTCTTAAAATTTGGTTTACAGAATAAACAATCAAAATAAACTATTAGATAAAGGGTACATGTTTAGGAAAACCGAGAAATCATAAGAAAACTATAAGATAGTGCTATAGAACAAGTACATGTCTCTGGTAATGATTTGCAACAACTATAAATTAATGTTAATATAAAAAGAAAATCTATTTTTAATTACATATTTAAATAAAACTAAAAATCAGAAACAGAAAATAAATATATATCTCAAAATAAATATAAATAAAGTGCACAAATTAATAATATAAATAGAAAATATCATGAATGTATCTGCATAACCTAGTTACATGTCTAGCTTCACGTTTCCTACATTCTGATTTTATTAATCCATTGTGTAATATGGTCCTTTCTAACGAAGACAATAGACTATTAGTTTGACTTTTTAATATAATATACTGTTGTAAGTACGCATAAGTCGTACTTATCCTTCCTATTTTTAATATAAATGTTATTTATTTTATAAGAATTATATTATGTTATCTTTAATTTTAGTATTAATATTGTAACAAATAATTGTTTAAAGTTAGCGCTTGTAAACATTGACTCTGGTCTGTGGATATTTTATATTGTTATTTAATTTTTGGCAACACTGAACTAGTATTGTATGATGTAAAGTTAACAAATAAATTGTTAATATACCGTTTTGTACTGGAGTCAAAAAGCCAGTCTTCTCCTGAGTCTCAACCAAGTGTTTACTAATTGTACTTCGTTCGTACAATACTCCAATTGTAACATCTAAGTATTCAATAGTGAGCACATTTTAACTATTAATCAAATTATAACACTAGAATTACATTTTGTTTTATATCTGGCATCTTTATTAATCCAATAAAATACTATTGTAATTAAGTACGTAGATATAATATTACAACGAATAAATGATATATTTTAATAAAAGTGTTTGTATTAATAGTAATAAAAAGATACTAATTGTTCAACCGTCGTATGTTGCAACGAGGTTACTTTAGACCGCTCAAGTATTCTCTAATTGCAACAATACACCGTCTTAACAAGAATCCTATTAATCATCTTAAAAGAGTTAATTCTTATCAACGTGAGTAATTCAAGAAGGTGGATGATCGTCAACTGAAGAGTCTACTTCCAGTAACTAGCAACACTGCGTGATGTATTAGCAAGCTGAGTAATCTCCTTCTAGAACGACAATCCGACCTCTTTTTACAACATTGATGTCAGGTGTAACATCCGCCCTCGAATCAACTCACAACAAATGGTGTCAGGTGGGGTCTCGAAGAGATATTCCTACACATAAATATCCAAGAGGTACGCCCAAAATTTTTTTTCTATATATTCTACACCTGGATGCAGATCAATTATTCTGGATACCACTACGTCGATCGATTATTTCCAAGATTACCGAAGAGTACGAGATAGAACGTCAATTCATCTGTATTTCTCATAATTTTCTACAAGTCCGGTGGATGCAAAACTACAGCCCGCTGAATCAGAAAAAAGAAATCTTTTGCCCCCAGCGAATGGATGGATGCTTCTAGAACACATGGAATAATCTAAATCGATGTTAATCGTCTCCAGAGCCCTGCACACAGCTGTTTATAGATCATAATCACTGATAAGAAAATCTTTAAGTATAATAAGACAGTATCTTTCTTTTTGTATATAATTATTATTATAAATTGATAATTGTATTTTTTTTATTAATAGCATTATTTTTAACGAGGCTATCATTTTTTTTAGTATTATATTCAGTACTTTTGAATATTTACTATAATCCAAGCATTTTTTTAGTAGCAACGTTGTTAATGAGGCTATTGATATTTTTTTTTAGTATTATATTCAATACTTTTGAATATTTGCTATAATCCAAGTATTTTTTTGTAGCATCCTTGTCCATCATTGAAGCTATTAATTTTTTTATAGTATTATATCCAATACTTTTGCATATTTACTATAATATTTTTTATAATTGTTTCCGCAATTATACTAATTTATGTTAATATTTTTTTAGAACAACATCTTTTTTTGAACGAGAGGGAATTTTGAAAAGGAGAAGTAAAGAGCTGAAGCAGTTAGATGGCAGTCTGTTCAATCAGAGAGACTACCTTCCTGTTACAACTGCGGTGTCTGAGCCCCATCGGAAATTTCCTGTGAGTTACTGTTTTCGCTAACAATTTTTCCTTGTCAGAATCCTATTTTTCGGAGAGTCGTTTATTGGTACAAAATAATCTTTAGTCTGTATATTATATATAACTTTAATTAAGTACAATGGCACCGAACGTTCATTCCCTCACATTAGTTGAGAATACAATCAATCTAATTAATGAGTTTTCAAAAAATTTAGAAGTCCAATCAACATCCTTAACAATAGTTGAATTAAAAATCAAAAACTTAGAAAAAGCTTGGGTTAAATATAGTAGTATCGTAGAAGCACTGCTTCCAATTCTAAAAAATGAAGAAGCTACGGCTATCGTTAGTAAGTCTATGGAAGTTGAAAGTATTTATGACGACACTCTTATTTACTTGTTGAATTATAAGCAAACATTTGAGAATGATACACATATTGTAGACGACTCAAAAAGCATAGATTCAATAAAAAATCTGAACTTAAGTCCAATGCAACTAACCGTTTTTGATGGAGAATATACTAATTGGCAAAGTTTCATGGAATTATTTACAAATTTAATTCGTAATAATAGCAAACTATCAAACATTGAAAAAATGCATTATTTAAAATTAAATTTGACAGGAGAACCACTCAAACTCATAAAGAATTATCCTTTAACAAACGATAATTATGAAATTGTTTGGAACATCCTTTGTAAACGTTATGACAATAAGGTAGCACTTATTGAAACCTGTTTGAACAATTTAATAAACTACAATGTTATACGTTTAGAATCAGAAACTAATATCAAAAATTTTTTAGACGAAATTAATGAATCGATTAGAGCATTAACCGAGTTGGGAATATATTCTAATCATTCAGATTTTATTTTTATACATTTTTTAAAGACCAAGTTAGATTTTAACACATTAAAGGAATGGGAAAACAGAAATACTTCTGAATTACCAACCCTAAATGATTTTACGAATTTTCTTGAAACACGGTGGCGCACTCTAGAAAGAAGAAGGCATGTTGAATTTAAAACAGATTCAAGTCATTCTATTTCTAGTAGTGAACCAGTTTCAAGTGAACAATTTGCTAACGAAGTCGAAACAAAATTTAAAACTTTTTTTTGTAACTATTGTAAAAAAAATGGTCATTTAGAGAAATATTGTTTTATCAAGAAGGAAAATGCGGATACGGTATATCCTGTCGCGCAAATTAATATTTGTAGGAGAGATACGGTATTTTCAAAACCTTCTGTTTATTGTAAAAGATCGAAACATCTTGAATCTGATGGTCCTCAAGTATCTTTTACTAAAAATACAAAACAAAATTCACGTTCTTTTTATAATCACCATTTACGTAAATTTAATAGTTTAAATAAAAATATTGAGATTAAAGAAATACAAAATACCAATGATATAACAAATTTTAACTGTAACAATGAAAATGTTATTGACAAGCAAACAGCTGACACTGTTCAATTCAGAATAGTCGCAGCCAAAGCAAAGACTGTATCATTTTTATTGGACACTGGTTCTCAAATTTCTTTAATTAAACAAAATATTTTAAAAAATAATATCAAAATAGATAGTACATCTAAAGTGTTATTAAAGGGAATCTCTGAAGGCACGCCTTATACTTTAGGTTCACTAAAAACTTCTATAATTTCAGATAGTTCTAGGTCGAAACATACTTTTCAGGTTGTGTCAAAGGATTTCCCCATTAAACACGATGGAATTATAGGATTAGATATTTTACGTACATTTAAAGCAGTAATTAATTTGGAAACAAACAGCGTACAATTCTCACAACATGGCAAAATATTTGAATTACCATTATTGAACATAAACAGTATTATCATAGTTCCAGCACGTACTAGGAAATTAATTCCTATGTCGGGTTCTACGGTAGGAGTTTGTGTAGCCAAGGAATTGCTACCTGAAGTTTTTTTAGCCAACGCATTAATTAATCCTGTTAATAATACTTTTTATATATCAATAACTAATTCCTCAGCAAAAGATGTAATACTTAACAATTTTAAACCAGATATTATTCCAATAAATAAATTTAATTTTTACCATTTTTTGAAAAGAAATCCTAACGATCCTAAAAGATCCTTACGACATCTTTTATTTAATAATATAGACTTTTCAAATGTTAATTCAAAATACTTAACAGATTTAATGGAAATCTGTAATAATTTTAATAACATATTTTTTTTCCCGGTAGATAAGTTATCTTGTGCGAGTGCACTGAGTAACTCACCTAACCCTGTAAACATTAAGCCGCATAGATTATCTCATGCGCATAAAGAAATTGTTGAGAAGCATATTCAAGAACTGTTGGCTAACAACATTATTGAAAAATGCGACTCACAGTTTAACGCACCTCTGTTAATGGTACCTAAAAAAGCAGATGTGTCGGGGAACAAACAATTTTGCGTTGTAATCGACTATCGTAAACTTAATGAACAGACGACAAGTGATGTTTATACTTTGCCTCTCGTACATGACATACTAGACCAATTTAGTGGTGCAGAATATTCTTCTACGATTGATTTAGTTACAAATAAATTTACTAGTAATAAACCAAAATTTAAATTAAATTTTGATAGAAGGGTCAATTCTTTTTTTTCACCTAGAAAGTATACGGTAGTTAATAGGAATAGATTAAAGAGATTTTGTACCAATCAACAAAACCTTGACGTGTTAGATGGATTTTGTCAGGGATGATTGTTTTGTGAGGCAGTGTCAACTCTATACGATGGGATCAGAATCGTTGTCGACACTTTGCTTCTCTTTTTGTTTTTTTTCCAGAATTGTAACTCGTATATTTTGTTTTTATACGTGTCCCTTTTTTTTTGGAAGGGGGTGTTGCGATAGTACGACATCGTCCTATCTTCCTTTTTCTTTTTCTTGGAAAGAAACGCATATGTTTGTTTAATATGCGTTCCTTTTCTAGGGTTGAAGGGTGTTGTAAGTACGCATAAGTCGTACTTATCCTTCCTATTTTTAATATAAATGTTATTTATTTTATAAGAATTATATTATGTTATCTTTAATTTTAGTATTAATATTGTAACAAATAATTGTTTAAAGTTAGCGCTTGTAAACATTGACTCTGGTCTGTGGATATTTTATATTGTTATTTAATTTTTGGCAACACTGAACTAGTATTGTATGATGTAAAGTTAACAAATAAATTGTTAATATACCGTTTTGTACTGGAGTCAAAAAGCCAGTCTTCTCCTGAGTCTCAACCAAGTGTTTACTAATTGTACTTCGTTCGTACAATACTCCAATTGTAACATCTAAGTATTCAATAGTGAGCACATTTTAACTATTAATCAAATTATAACACTAGAATTACATTTTGTTTTATATCTGGCATCTTTATTAATCCAATAAAATACTATTGTAATTAAGTACGTAGATATAATATTACAACGAATAAATGATATATTTTAATAAAAGTGTTTGTATTAATAGTAATAAAAAGATACTAATTGTTCAACCGTCGTATGTTGCAACGAGGTTACTTTAGACCGCTCAAGTATTCTCTAATTGCAACAATACACCGTCTTAACAAGAATCCTATTAATCATCTTAAAAGAGTTAATTCTTATCAACGTGAGTAATTCAAGAAGGTGGATGATCGTCAACTGAAGAGTCTACTTCCAGTAACTAGCAACACTGCGTGATGTATTAGCAAGCTGAGTAATCTCCTTCTAGAACGACAATCCGACCTCTTTTTACAACATTGATGTCAGGTGTAACATCCGCCCTCGAATCAACTCACAACAATACCATAATTTATTATAATGTACAAAGGATGATTTTAAAGTTTATGAGAAATTTATAGCTAAATGTTTAAAGTAAGCGTGCGAATTAAAGGTGAATGAATGTCTTACTTAGAAAGCGCATTGATTAATTGACGATGACGGATTCACTCTGACGTTGGTAACGAATAATTGCACAATTTGTATTCGATTTGAAACTAGTGTCACACTCATAATATTAACAGTCGTAAAGCACAATTTCTTGTAGACGTTTTAGCAGGGCCATGTTAGTTATCACACCTTGAGCTAATAGATTTTATAACAAGTAAAATAAAATATTATACATCTTTTTTGATAAGTTAAAATATAGTGTCTGATAAGAATTACATTAACATGTAAATAACAAATTTATAAATTACATTTATTTGAGAAGGATTCTTAACCTTTGCCCTCATGTAATCTCAAGTCAACGACAGTTGCTTACTTCATTGATTTTACATATTTTAAATGTTCAATATGCCCTGCAGTTTGTTAATTATTATTTTACATAGAAATCTACGTCAAAAATCAGAGCAACTATATCCTAATTTCCTAATTATTTGATCGATAAACGTTACTGTGAAGTTAACTATTCAATACTTAACAATATAGTTTGATTATAAATAAAGAACAGCGAATCCATCTACTGAACATTCTAAAGAGTCAATAATTTAACTTTCCAAATTTAATAATAAAATTAATTTAAAATAAGACTACGGTGTAACATATCAACAAAGTTAGGTTATGGTTCTCTACTTTATAAACTTTCCCTTAAAACCTAAAATATCTTAAAACAAATCTCTTCAAATTGGTTTCACATTTCCATTAGTAACAAATTTGACATGTGTTACGTAAAAATATTATGATGGATGGGACGTTAAGAGCATCAGAGATCTATAAATATCAGCCGAGAAACCATCTGCATCTGCTCTGACTGTAAGGCAGTCCCTGACGTTAAAGCAAAGACTGTTCTTGGTAAAAATGAACGGTTTAGCCAAGCTACCAATACTTATGAAAGAAACTGTGAATAATAATAATTACGAACAAAACAGCCGATAAGAAGTAACGCCTACAGAATATTGGTAATTGAACGCAAATGTTGCCAAGTCATTAAAAAGTGCGGGTTGTAGTGGTGCGTTGGATCTAGAAATAATGTGATCCACTAGCATTCATCAGGGACCACCACATAATTGAGACTAGATATATAAGCGTTGTCTTTGAGCGTTTATTTTATTTCAATAATTTTATGGTACTTCTATGTAGAATCATTTACAAATATTCATATACATGTATACCAGATATACAAGTATAAGTGAGAGAGAGACAAATGTTATATCCAGTAATATAAAAAAGAAGGACAAAAATAAAAAGAGCAAATGATAAAAATCTGTAGAAATATAAGAAACCCTTAGTTTACATTCCCAAGCAATCAACTTCCCAATTTACGTTTTTTAAATACCCCTGTGTTATTATTTTAGCATTTTATTATTTTGTAGGCGTACGTCAAAAACAGACTGGTATTTAATCAAAAAACATTATAGCTATTTAAATGTAAGGGTGGGAATATAAATATGCAAAACTGTTAAAATCATGAAATGTATGAGTTAGTATGTAATGCACTTTTATGTACGTATGTATGTATTGATACCGCTAATCGTTATATCAATTGTATCACATTGAAAATAATTAACTATTTTGCATATTAATACAGTATAATCAAAATTGATCGATTCAGATAATTAAAATAGTGAAAACCTTTTAAAAAACATGGCATCATATTTGTATAAATAATTTTTAAAGTAAACTAGCCAAACTAATGATTCTAAAATCTAAATCGATAAGAATTTAAAGTAGAAGGAATCGACTTAAATTGCTAAAGCACCCTTAATATAAGAACCCAATGGAATGAATGGTGTTTGTGCCCTTGGTTGGTGTAGGTTGGTGTTAATGTGAGTATTCTCAGAATTTAATTGTTCTTTTCAATACAAAAGGCGCAAGTGTTAAAGCCACATAATATTATATTTAATAAATGTTAAAATTAAAATGATTGATCACATTTTAAATATCATTAACACCAAATGTAAAATGTCAAGTCATCTATATTTTAGGGGCAAGCTGCTTAAACCATTTAAAAGATTTTTTCAATTTGGTTTTTAGATATTTTGGCTAATTTGGTACGGTATTTTAGTTTTATTACTGACTTGTGCCGGGTGGAGCTATGCTTTAAAAAGGACCTCCTAAGAATAAAGACCAGGAAAAGAATGTTAGGTAATTATAAACGGTTCGGTGCGTTTTCTTTGATCAAATGTTGCTTTTGAATTCACAAAATTATAAATTATATTATTCATAATTCGGTGATTTGTTGGAAAAAATAACAAGAGTGTTTTAACATTTAAACATTAATTTAATACATATTTTGCTAGCGTAGTTTTTTATACTGATTCAAAATTGAAAATTATTTTTAATTATCCATTACGGTTTTCAAATCATCGGCGTTTAAACATAATTGAAACTGTAATTTAGTTTCAGACGGCAGACATGACTGCATTTCTTTTCATAACTCACTTGAAATATAATCTTTTACGTGAAATATACAATAATAACTCTCTTTTGTATTGTTAGCTACAGCATCCCTTCATTCCTCAAACCCTTATACACTCCCACCCATTCCTACAACCCTCAATCATTTTTACATTTGTTTCAGAAATATCTGCATCTGACATTTTAGTTATGAGTTTCATTATAGCAAAATATATGCAACAATTTTCTTGATTCATATAAAAGTATTACCAAATACTGTGGCATAACTACATATTATCAAGGTTAAAAGGTAAATGCCTAAGCAGGTACAATATTGTAGATATATATTACGTACTATAAAATTTGCTTCGTCAAAAAATGAGTTCACTAGCCCTAAGGTTCATTGTTAACAAATAAAATAGAAAATAAAATTCAACCAAGTGTACAACTTCCTTTATATAAAATCAATATATATCAATTACAAAATCTAAATTTGTTTGGAAGTAAACAAACACAATTATACAAATTATACTGAAATTTATTTACACAGGACAGACGGTCGTACATATCGACGACGTGAGGACGCATACAAATATAGAAAAATATATATAAGTAATAAATAAGGGATGAAGGGATAGACCAGCAGTAAAATTAACCTACATGAATTAAGATTAAATAATAAATATATATGGTAAACACTACCCCAAATCTCGGACGCCATATGGATGTTTGGTTATTGACCTAATGGCAATGCATGTGAACAGGGGAGAACTAGTCTCTATTGTTATATACTTGAGGGCTTTGAGATTTGCATTTGGACTGGTTATACATTAGTGCCACTTGGAAGGAATTCGGACCTTTACATTGAAACTCTTCGCAACACTCTACGGTGACAAATATATCTTCTAATATAATAGTATTTTTGGTAGTATTAGTATATGCGAGCAGTACTTTTTAGAGAAAGATTCAAGCCCCTTTTAAATTTAGGGATATGTTTATTGTTACTCTTTTTATACAGTAACACACATTATATAAAAAGAGTCCGCCTCTGCAAAAGTTTACCCCCAAAATAACATATTTTTTGCAAACGTTTTCATAAGCCAGTTGTTATGGGTAGAAAGGATTTAAATAAGGGATGGTAAATCGTAAACAGTGCAGCAGCATACTAAGGTCCTTTTGTACATGTATATATGGTACACATATGAAGAATGGTGTAATAGGTAAAATAAAACCCTAAAAATCTACCCCTAAAAGTTCAATCTGGAAAAATTTAACCTCTAAATCTACGGGGGTAGATATTTTAATACATATTCATCCACCCTCACATATAATATATATAGTTTTTATGGTGATCATGATGAGATTTTATCAAATAAGAGTGAAAGAGAGGGGGTAACTTTTAGTATTATTACATAATATTATTACTGGATGTATTTTTCACTTTATAGCATTAGTAATTTAATTAAATTTTATCTAGTAATTTTACTTTACACGTATGTTATGGATATCATCTCATCACAGCCATTGTAACGAAGTTTGCCATATTAATCTGGCGGTAGCGCTGCGATAAAACGGATATACCTATATCACACATCAACGTAAGAGATGAAAGAGTAATGAACATTCTCTTTTTTTAATTAATACTTACATGAGAAACATCATGTGTAATGGTTATTAGGGAGGGGATGGGATGGGAGAGCCTAATTTGCAATAGAAGTAGACGAATGGAAAGGTGAATAAATGTCTACCATTGAATATCTACCTATTTCTAAATGCAGGTGCTTATTCCTAATTGGAGTACCTATATCCTTTAGAAGTACAATAAAGATTATTTTTTGCCTGAAGGATCTTTAGAGGAACATGTCCTGAAGCAGTTTCAGTATTTTATTTATTTATCTTCCTTTATTGATACACCATGCCTTACAGGAGCATTTCCAGGACAAGAAATGTCAGTCATGTACAAAAATAAACCTTAAAAATGAAATTTCATTTCAATAGTTCACAAAAAATAACATTACAGTACCGAATTACAATAGAAATAAATCTAAAATAATAATTCCTAAACTAATATTTATTTTTCATCCATTTTATTTTATATTTTTTTCTAAATCCGTTAACAAAGAGACACTTCAAATTTGATCCTAAATTTTTTTTATTAAATGTTAAATGAAATGATTGCTGATACGCGCATTACAGTTCTTCACTTATCTCCTCCTCTTAAATTGTCAGATTTTGAAATCAATTCTATTAAGGAATAATAGATAAAATGGAATCATAAGTAGGATTAATAGAGATAGGGCTAATGAAAAATACCCCTATAACGTTCAAACGATAGGGTTTAGTTGGTTAGTCAAGTTGGTCATTGAAGTTGGAAGACATAAGTAGGATGCATCTCGGTAAATAAAGATGCTCTTTGATTTTGGTTGTTACCAGTCTTCCTAACGCTTAATTCTATCTTGTCTAAATTTGGAAAATATTTGATTTCCTTTTCTCTGGTGTAAATAACTCGTTGTCTAAGTCCCCCTTCCCACGCTGCCCTTTTAGCCGACTAATAGAAAATATGCTGTGTTTCCCACATTCAATATCTTACCACATAACTTTGTAGCTAGCATTATGTACAATACATCTCTCTTGGTGTCTTCTCTATTGTCAAACAGTGACAATTTCTGTTCAGAAGTATTCGTAAACATAAAAACAGTATCGCGGAGAGCACAGGGATTTAGGGCAGCATAGGGTGTTTGGAGAGCGTATGGATGATGGAGAATCAGATCAGAATTTGATTGGCAAAGAACAACGGGAGGTATGATTATGATATCAAAGGGTACGACGCGACAACGCTGGACTACAGTCGACAGCAAACAGCCGACATCCAGACAGAATACAGGACACTGGAATAAACATCCCAAAGGACTAAAAGGACAGAGGAAGGCTGCAACCGTGACCAGCATAAACAACGTCAGGCTGGATTCTGATTTATTTTGTACGTGATCGTAATGAATGATAAGATATGAAAAAACCTGTAATATTTAGATTGATTGGAAATGATATTATTAATGAAAAGTTATGTAAAAATCTGAATACTAACATGATAATGCCAAAGGAGGCTTCGACATAGTACAATACTTATCATCATTGGGTCATTATTGATTTCGTAGTAATTCACTGTATATAATAATCATAAAGGTACCATTAAATAATGCTTATTTAAAAATGAATTGGGTACAAATGAAATACGGTGATACCCCACCCAATTACCTGTAGGATGATTGTGAGGAAGGGGGGGGGGGGTTGGTGGTAGGTGATTTAGGTGGCAGAAGCGCTGATGGACTGTTGGTAACAATGTCGATATTGTCGAGGGAAATCCCAAGAGGACGGCATCAAAAAGAGATCAATGAATATTTTGACATATTGCCACTATAAATATAAAACTCTTTCATAAAATAAAAAGAGGATGATGAAAGCTGAATATATCCTGCAAATTACCAAAATTGATGTTTCATGAATGTTATAATATTTAACTTAACTAAAACCTAGTAATATTTAAATTAAAAGGTTTTATTTTATATTCTAAAAAACTTTAATCACTAAAAGTGATTTCTTAGTGAAAGAAAGAAGTTCGGAAATATCTCACTAATGAACTGGTTGCTCAGTATGGCTGAGTGGTTAGGCTTGCTACGACTTCAAGGATTCTTTTTAAAGATGCACAGAATGTCACAAATCACAGCGAACAAATTATTTATGAAAAAGAAAGCGAAAATATTTTTCAAAATATTGTCAATGATAATTTTCATAAAATATAAATATATTTAATTAAAATTCTGACATAGTTAAGCCAATAAGGAGGAGCTACCGAGACAGTCCGAAGCCGATTCGTGTACATTCGTCAGGCAAACGTAAGTGGGATATATCCATGGGGATAAAATATCCCAGTCTGAACTCCAGTCAGTCGGTTTTGTGAACGGGAAGTGAGCAGTGTATGTCTATGGTGCCCATATATTGGTTCTAAAACATCGTAGAAATTAATTATTACGATAAATAAATATATATAGAGAACTATATTTAATTTTATGGTGATAATTTTATTATTAAATTAATTGTGAATTATAATTAGACCATACGTACAATTTGTAAATATTGTTTATAAAATAAAATGGTGCGAAATTTAAAAGTTGTGCTTTATTAATTAAACAATTAGTGTGAACGTTCATTGTGAAATTTTTGATAACAATATTAGTGCAACTAACCTATTTATTGTGTGTTTAGTGACAAATGTTGTTAAAGAAACTATACAACGGTGGATTTTATTAATCATTTATTATTGGTGAGTCTATTTTTTAAATATAATTTGTATCTTAATTATAAAAACATCCCTGACAATCTGCGTAAGATGTAAATGTTATTATTATTAACAATGTGTATTCGTACACCTGTATTTCCAAGAATTACATTTGCGGAACATGCAACTTTTGTTAGAAATTGTAATGGGTATTATTTCTTGTCGGTCTAATTGAAATGCAAAGGTATTTTATACTTTTTAAGGGTGTTAAAATAAGTTTGCAAATCATTCAGAAATATTTTCATTACAATTTTATTCTGCGCGTATACGTTTCCTTTTTAGTTTATTTCACGTCCTCTATTGACGACCTATGGTGTCGAAGCCTCCTATATGTCAACTACACCGCTACATGTTATGATCATATAATGAATATAATCAGTTAAATTAAACAAACAAGACTAATCAGGGATTTGAACTCGAAAACAAAGTTGTCTGGCACAAGCATTAACGCTCTCGGCCATTGATTACATAAATTATGCCAAAATTATTTCCATTGATTTGTATACTACGTTTTTACTATAAAATTAAATAGCTCACACGTCTAAAATGTTACGTAAAAGATATCTTTGTGTTAACATAATAAGAAGATGTTACTAATTTTAATAGTACATACATTAACTAATTATTGTAATTAATATAAGTTTATTATTAATTAGAATTTGTATATAAATTTTATAAAAAGTACAAGCATTACATTTTCCGTTTACGTTTTTAACGCCAAAATTGGTTCCGATTTTGTATTACGTTACATTCCTCAGGTATATTACTTCCTTTTAAACGCAAAACGTAAATTCACGTATAATTTAATATGTGTTCTACGTACCATTTAGTTTTTTTATTTACCTAATTTGTTACATTGTAATTAAATGCATGTAAAAGAGGTTTAAATTTTTTTTTCTATATTTTTTAAGAGTTTGTCTAACTTCAGAAGATTATGATATGAAGTATCTAAGGAAACATCTCTTGTAAAAAATATAAAAAATATCATTCTGTCAGTTCTATTTACCTAATATTAAACAAAAAATATACAACCATATGCTTGTGACAGACTTCTTCTCTTCTTCTTTGTTTTCGTTTTATATTTTTCAATTTCATATATATGGGAGTCCATTTCGTAAGTGTCATTTTCCTGTCTCACGTCTGAATTATTTAAAAAAAGAAAAACTTACATTGTCAGTTGGTGTAAAAATCTTAAGGGTTTTTCAGTTTTTTTCCTACTAGAAATATTGGCAATGTAATAATTGGATTTTGGTAGTTTAATCCAATATAGCTGAGCCAATATGTATGAAGATCTCAATTATGAAGCCAGTACATACCGTTTACAAAAGAAATTTTAATAAATTTTTATGGTAAATAGAAAGCTCGCTATCTAAATATAATTAAATGCTTCGTTATACCAACGCTGACACGCTATCGTCGCTTTAGACGTCGAAGACACTAAACATTGCATCGACAGGGTACCACTGCTTTCAACGTGTTATTTACTTCATTGCAACTAAATATCATAATTGATTCTCTCTTTAATTAATTATATAAACATGTTCACCATTCGATACTGATTATGTTATCGAACATATTACAAACAATAATATAACAAACACAAAATAATATTTTAGTGAAAACGCGACTGTTGGCAATTTGAACAGTTGGTACACGCCAAAAATTAACATCACGTATGTTTGTTTGGACTGGTGGCCTGCCTTTAGGGGTAAATTAAGCCCCTATACCGTTTCATAGGGGTTGTATATAGACATATATACAGCGTTATATATTACAGGATTGGAGAATTCAATCAAACACTTGCTAAAGCAGGTAATTGTCAAACGTGACAATTAAAAACACCCAGTTATTTTCTCTAGCAACATTAAAAATGATTACCTTATTATATTTCAAATTTTAATCCGACCCACCCTGTTTTGTCGCCACCTACCTTAATGTTTTAAATTAAAATTAAAATCATTCCGGCTTCCATTTCTACCCTTAAAATATCTATACAGCAAAGGGTTGGTGTAATGATGAGTTACTTTCTTTTAATTATGCCTAAAAATAAGTTTTGTGTTACATAGGAAATTTAATATCACATTTTGTTTAAGATTATGGAAATTTTGTATTGTTTTAAAATGAAACGGTGCGCGGTGGGTGAATGCTAAGGGATGGGGGTGTGTTTCCAGGTAGAAATTATCAGGGAGCATCGATTATAGATTTTATGTTATATTTTAATTTAGATTCATTATCAATACGCTCGTTAAAAACATGACTGTTATTTATATTCATGTAATATTTTACTTAAGCGAAACATAGTAATGTTAATACATAAAAAGCATTTCTTAAGATTTTATAATCCTTAAAAAGGTCTTCCTAAGATATTTTATGATTATGTTTATAAGTAAAAAAGTAGTTACAATACGTTGCATATTATGTAACAATGTTTACGTCTTAAGTAATTTTTGCTGTGCTTAGCGGATGAGTTGGAAGTATTTAATATAAGTAGAATAGAATTACAAATATACTTTAATTCAAACACTAAATAACCTCAGTTTGAAAATGTTATTTAATAGGTTATGTGCCTCAAGAAATTTCATTTAAAAATTGTGTGTATATAGGATTAATAATATTAGGTCGTTAGAGAATTTTCTAGCTCCCTGTATGTTGATATTTTTAATGTGAGAGAAGCACATATGGTCAAACTGTATTTGTGTCTACGTATGTGTGTGTGTGTAATGGGGTGGTAGAACGGGTGGGGTGTATAGCTACGCGATGCAAGGGTTAATGAGTGGATCACCAGTGCAGAAATGTAATTAGTTGCCACAAAATTACGACTGCCATGAATTCCACTACTGCTTTATTGTGATAAAGTCTAAAACGTAACCAAAGTAAAACTAAATTGGGAAAATTCAATTGTAATTGTTAAAGTAGATTAAAAGAAAATCTCTGTATAAGAATATATATATTTTAATTGTAAAATTCTTTTGTTTAGTATACTTGCTAAGGTTTTATATTAATTATATTACTAATTTCTGAATGTTGTCATCGCTAGGGCTTGGTTGAAGTTACAGTTTAATATACAAGACAATACTACTGATTTACTAAATGGAATGAATATCTTTATTCGTAATAAAATCAACATATCTCTTACGATGTAATCAACAAGAATTAGGGGACAATGTTTTACCGAATTAGCGGTCATGTCGTATTTCAGAGACACCCACAAACACGATGCTCATGTGGGAAATGCCAAACAATCAAGGATCCACCTAGTGTACGAATATATGTACTATAGTATGCAGACAGCAGCAGTATGATGCGAACAATATTGTACTTGTACGCGAGAGAGCTTATGCATAAAAGACCATTATATACAAAACGCCATTGTTTCAGATACTGTTCAAGCTACTGTTCCCCATTGTTAACTGTTCTTTCTATGTGTTTGTAACCCTGTAAAATGTGCGGTTTGTTGTCGATAAGTATTTAATAATCGTTCGGTGTTTTATTTCATATATTTCTATCAAGAATATTGACCTCTGTATAAAAGGTTGTATTATGACTACAAAAGTTATACAACCATACTTTAAAGGCAAGTGTCCACAGAGTAAGAGATCAACAGATCTGTTTGTTTATTAAAAATGTAATTTTAAAATCATGTTTAATAAATTTTAAATGGAAATAACTTTTTCTTCTGATGTTTAGTGGTTCTGTTAGCACACGTTCCAATACTTTTCGAATTAAATTTTTTTACGAGTTGCAAATTGAATATAGCGTTACATTCTGAACATAATATTCCTGTTATTACATTTTACATCAAATATTGTAACGAATTTTACATTATTACTAGTTATATAATATTAAACAAAAATTTTAATACTGTAATACTGTTAGCATGTATATGTACTTACTGCTTTCACAGATTTCATTGAAAATTGCGTAGAAGCAAAAAAGAAAATGGGGGAATATATATTTAACTTTTAAATTACATTTTTTTTTCTTCAAATAAATAGGTATCTACAGACTTCGTGCCATTAAACGTTCAAGATTCTAATATTCGATAAAAATAAAATACACCCCCTGAGCTTTATTCGTTTGTTAGTGAGCTAGTGATTAAAGATCACAGAGGGAGCCCCATAAAAAGAAAAAAAGATCAGAATTATTTGAAGTACTCATAGTAACAGACTAATATACTTGGTAATAATGAGTTTTGTCAGTCACTCGTCATTGACTGACTGACTGTATTTTAATTCTTTATTTAATAATGCTTATTTTCATTGATTTTAAAATAATACAATTTACTAACTTGCCTAAAATTTTATTTGATTCATATTTTAAAAACGTAACATAAAAATATTTTATATCCGGTATAAAAATAATAAAAAAATATCCTATAATTTAACAGTAAAAGTCCAGAAGTATGAAAATATCGCACCGTGGAAAATTCAAAAGTTATTAAAACATACGTTTTCCAATATTATACGAACATTGCGAGTGTCTACATAATATAACGTTGGAAATAAAGAAAAAAATGAAAATGAACGCTTGCTGGAGAGTTCGCAAACTCAAATAAAGTGATATATTAGTTTTAATCCAAAAATTATTAGAAGCCAGTATAAAAGTTATATCCTTTGAGGAAAGTAAATGATTTCTACATCAGAAGTGGGATTTTAAGTTTTCTTGTTTTTATTTGTAATACTATCGTCGAATATTTTAATCTTTGAACTTAGTTCAATGATGAATGTACTCGTATTGTCTAGAGAATCAATTGCTATTTTGTTGCAGCTATTTTTAGGGCATCGATTCAATATCGTGCGGTATTAAACCTTAATATCTTTAATTATGATCTTCGCGTTAACAGCATTTTTATGGTTTCTAAATGTATGTCAAAGAATCGTTAACATTTTATCGTTGAATGTTAAAAGACATTCTTTGACATTTTTAAAACTATAAACTTTATATACATTTTCCTTATAGGCCATAATCTTCTGCATTTTAAAATATTAAAACGCCAGTATTTTTATCTCTTTCTATCTTACAAAATTAAAATATTTTATATCCCTTTCTATAACAATATTTGTTATTATATTGTGTAAACATTCTTGCAAAAGTAAACAATTTTAAAATTATAAAAAAATACATATCACAAAAAATAGAGACTGTGTAATCTAGAATCTAAACAAGGACTTAAGTTTTTTTTAAATATATTATTAAATAAACAATAAACAATTTTAACTATTTAAACATTTTCGAAATTTGAGATACCAAAATAACACCGACAGTCATTTTTTTAATGTTTAAATATAAATAAATAGAAAAACCTAACCCTAAAAAATAAAATTATTTTTTAAAACTCTGAAAATAAAAAATAATTACACTCTCACACAGGGATGATAAACCTAATGTCAATGCTATTATTAGACTGACTTTCTTAGTTTTAATCTAAATATAATTAGAAATTATGTTAATACTTTTTATGGGAAATTCATATTTCAATTAATAATTTTTCCACTCTTGTTTCCGTACATTAAAATTAAACTTTCTTATGCAAAAGATTTTCTATCCCTGATCTAAACTTAGAGTTTTAATATGTGCATGTCGTTGTATGTATATTATACCATCTTCCCCTCTTTTTTAAACTGTTTATAATATTAAATTAAAGATAACTGATGTGTAGGTCTTATTTATAAAAGTATAATGTTAACGCAAACATTATCTTCGTTCTCCTGTACTCTACTGTACTTTACTTTACTTTACTTTACTTTCCCTGCGTTTATTCTGTTTAAAATTAAATTGGCTTAAGGTTTTTTTTTATTACAATTATAATAAACTTTTTTTTATATACAAACATGAAAAATAAATAAATGAGCAGCTACCAAAGCATTGTACAATCGATGCATCTTTAATGTTAAAGTTAGTACCTATTTTAAATAAGTACTGTAATTAAAGATTTTAAAAAATTAATCTCTACTTTGCACAGCTCACTTAATTGGCTTTGTGACAAAGATACATCAACTTTAAATATCCAGGGGGATGCTTCTACAACTAGGGGTAGAAGTTATTTTTTCAAGAAGTGTATAATTGATGTATACCCTCCAAAAAATGGAAAATGTTTTTGTATTTATTTTTTCAAGTAACTGTTTCTACTAGTTTTGAATTGATAGTTTCGTTTATTTCTTTTTCGTAATAGTAACCTGGTTCTATGCTCAAAATTCGTCCGACGCAGGTGTAACCACCTCAAGGTGCAATATCCTGTACACCATTTCTTTAAATAAACTTTTAATATGTTTTTTGTTTTGTCATATGTTATTTAATTAAAGAACAAAGTCAAATAAGTGAGAAGTTTTAATTAAAGAACAAATCTAATAATACGTTGTGTATTTCTATTATTACCTTAGATAATCTCGATTTAGAAATAAAACAATCATTTCAATGCAATGAGTATATTGTAGATAGAATACTTTTAAAAATAATTCACCGTCTATAATTTTAAAAATAGAAAATCGTTTCATTTACAACGCACAACAAAAGAAACCTAAATGGACATTTGAAACGATAGACAACAGTGTTTTATTATAACCATATGCTGAATAGCATAAAAACATTTTTAATGATTACAATACATCAAAAAGAATCATTTATATCCGTAAAAGCATCCATTGTTGAACACAATACGATTCCTGTGCATATATCACAGTAAGTACACCCTTTCTGTGCCGATATGCGCTCAATTATTCTGTCTGTATTGTGAACAGCCATTAATGTTTTGTAAAATAAACCATAAAATATATTTTACTAATGTACCGGTATTTTTTTAACAGAAGTACATCGAGATAGAAGCTACATATTATCAAGTGCATCCATTTTTCGAAGACGCCATTCTTAAGTAGAGTACCGTGGATTATTATATCACTAAAACTCGAATTGAATAAAATATTACACTTATCGTAAATTCAAAGCCTAATTTCTTAACACAATTGTATTTTAAAACGTTATTTGAAGATGTAAATTATTATTCATAATTCGAAGCTAACGAATTCCATAGAACGTAGCGCTCGCCCGCCGTAGAGCTACACAAAACGTAGCCTATAGACGTAGCGCGCTCTACGAGTAGCTTGATATTACATAAAGGGTGCAATACAGAAACGTAGAACTAACTGTATACGTCGAAGGACGTGTGACGTTATTAAATTATCTCTAAAATAATAATTTGAATAACTAATTAAAATTGACAATCCCCACGTGGTTGAATATGAAATACCGTAGCGAGCGTAGCTACAACGTAGCGCTAACCGTAGCACAATAAATATTTAAATTTTATAAAACGCAATATTATATAAAAATTGTCATTTATACCGCCATAAAATAAAATATAAATATAAATGTGCGAATAACAAGATTATATTCAACTAAACGGAAAATTGTTTTATTGAATTTCCATCAAATTTTTATAATTAATAAATACGAGCTCACTAACGAGATCGATTAATTAATAAAAAAATAATTAATGTTTAATACGCTATATAAACTACGCAAAATTTATTCAGTTGTTAATTTTTAATTTATCTGACATTAATTATAATTGAAATCAATGTAAAATAAAAATACGGTATTAATTAATAAAATAATTATCGATGCTCATATTTTATTTATTTTAAAATTGTTTACAACAGTTGTTGTTTGTTTTTCTGATAAATTAGTTTGAGTCATTTACATATTTTTGGTTATTTGTTGACAAAAATTTGAATGCTGGACCACACAGCATTCGTTGGCGGCATCTTTTGCACAAGTACTAAATGCGCAAATCAAATGCGGTTCAATTCGTTTGTAATGGTCAGTATCCTTGTTTCGTGATCTACAAGTTACACAAGAAATGTAAATAATCAACGAATTTAATAATAACCCTGTGATTAAATTGTCTGTTGAATCATTAATTACCGCATCAACTGTTTCTTTCTAGGTTAAGGTAGATATTTGATGTCAAAAATTACCTGGTTTAATTTCTGTGTATATCTACATCGACATTATCACAATTACGTGGCCTTTCTTATATAATTACATGGTTTTAAATTGAGTTTGAATCAACACTGCTATTAAATTTTGGTTTCTTTGACGTTGATTTATGAATCTGTATTTAAACCTCTCCTAAACGAATTTATTATAGATGATGACAGCATATTGATTATTTCATCACTTCCTCACTACCTCACGTGAAGCGTGTTCTGTAATATGTACAGGTATTTATTACTGCTTATTTCAAGAGGTTGTAATTTTATATAAATAATTTAGAAGCAATTATTTGATTTTTTGAAAGGGAGCAAATAGGTATGTGTACTTAGTTACATGTATATTTAATTTACATGGCTAAATGATAATAATATAGTTTTTAAAAGTACAACACTATGTGACCCAGTTCATACGTCATATACAGGCGGATAAGGCCCTTCGTACAAGGGGCGAACGTGTATACGAGTGAGAGTAAACACACGGCACGACAAACTAGTCGAACAGTGTTTTGTGACTATAGAATTTTTAACAGTAGCATAAAAAGCGATTTTATTGTGTCGTACACATCTCTGTTCATAATGTCACCATCAAAAGCATGCCCTGCGACCGAGAATCTGACTCGCTGATAACTTGAACAAAACCAGTTTAGTCTCGTTCTCAATACACGTTCGTTCTCTCACTAACAAAATAGTTCCATTTTCATTCGGTTCGGGCAGATTCGGGGCAAACGTTTGCAATCAGTGCCGCTGAAGCTTTTTCCTATGCTCCACCATTGGGGCAAGTGAAAAATGTATTATTTATTTATTGCAAAGCCTCAATGACCAGAAGTGAACTTGTTGAAACACGTTCGGCTACATATATCGGCTTAGACCTCTAATTCAATGTAACCAAAAAAGTTTCTTAAAGCAAGAGTGCTTGTTTTAGTGCTGTAGAATTATAAATAAATTAGCTAGCAACTTCCGGTTTGTTGTATTAATAAATTGTAATTATTTCCGAAAATAGTCTGCATTCAGATTTTGATGTAGACGATCGCCAAAAATAAAAACCATGATGTCACTTATGATACAACACAAAAATTACATCCAATACCAAGGCGCTAGAGGAATTGATTCGAGTACTATTAATGTTTAATTAATTCATTGAAATCATTCGTATGTTGTGTTATCCATAGACGAACATCGCAGATGACACGAATATTTTATCTTTTTATTATGTTATGTGGTTCTGGTTTGGTTTCATATCGACGAGGCGCGACGTTTTACAGTCAAGGTATAAATAATAAAATGTTTATGACGCATGATATTAAACATTAAAACTGCAATATATAGACAGTAATAAAAGGAATATTAACTACTATAAAACTTAGTTAATTGCTTTAGTGAAATTACTCAAAATTAATTTTTAAAAAACTGAGAAATTTGTAAACGTGAGAGTGTGGAGACGTCAGTTATGTGTGGCTTGCATCAAACGCATTGAATTTATCATCTGGGACACGGAAGAAAAGAGAAGGCTGCTGCAAAAGCTTGCAAAACTTTGCTATTCGAGTATCCACTCGGGTTAATAAGTACTCAAAATCTATAACAGGAGTAAACAAGTATTATATACCTTTTTCGCTGTTGATATATTCAAGATATTTATACATTTTATAATAATAGATACATAAAATATTCAATCACTACCAATAAATGAGAAAACGACACATAAGCCTTATAAAACCGTTATTGATTAGAAATACTATTTATACATTCATCATATATTTAGAAACATATTTTTAAAAATTCTAAGAAATTTTATCAATTGAATACAAGATTGTGTTCATTATTGTATAACACACATTGTCTAAATATATACGTGAAAATATTTGCCGGACATTGTAGTCTAGGTACTACACATACATAAAAGATTAATGTATACGTATACATACATATAGGACGTCAACTTATAACCGACAGAAGTACAAAAAATAAAACAAATACAATTTCCTCTGATTTTTTTTTGTCTTGGTGTCATTCTGTCGGTTCACCTGAGCCGTCAGAACTTGTATTTCTTCCCGGTATTCGCTACACTGCGAAGTTGTATTATGTATTCATAGATAGCATAAACTATACAACATACAAACGTAGTATAGGTATTCTACTGCATTACTGTATACAAAAAACAGCCACAAGACTTAGCACGAGTCAAATTTATCAAAAATATATGCTATGACAAAACACTCGTGAATATATATTACTTTTATATTAGGATTAGACAATGATAACGTTTTAATAATTAATAATGTTTTGTATGTTACAATAGTGAGTCATACAGGGCCGGATGAAGGTTTAGCGGTGCTTCCTAATAACACAATTAGAGTGGCCCCGACAAATTAAATTTGTGAACGTATAAAGATTGTTAGAGGTACACAAAAAAAATCGTAGGATTTTATTCTCACTTGCAATGTACAGCGCTCTTATGTAGGGTGAAACAAATATTACTAATCTGTACTTCTGGTCTATAAATTATAATATTTAAATTTAAAAATATTTAATTATCGTTCTTTTATAGAAATTTTAAAATATAAATCACCATTTCTTTACAGAAGTTAATTTGGACCTCAATACTTTAAATTTGTCAGGTCATTTAATTTAGGTTTTCATATTTTTTAATTAAATCATTGTTTTTTTACCAAGTACTAGTTAGTAGTAATAGAATAACTGTAAAATATGTTGATCTCAATGTCTCAAGTGATTTCTTTGTTACCTATACCTAGTATCGACTCTAATTTTGTATGGACAAGTATACCAGCATATTACGTATGTAAAAATGTGTAAAAAACAAGCTCTTGTTCTTATGAATAATTAAATCAACTGTGATGAAATTACCATAATTTTTAGCTCTTTTTTTGTGGTGTATACTTTCATCCCTAGGCTGTTAGATGCATCTAGGGTTATTGACCTGTAAGTCCTCACTCTAGGGGTGTCTCGGGCTTACAAGAATGAAATCTGTGACTGTGTGATTTTACCTTAGGGATAGTACCACTAAGTTTTCTGTTAGACAACACCTGCTTGCACCTTTTCTGTATTTGTTATTGTGTTTAAAAAGAATAAAATTGTAGTTTCTTTGTAGCTGGTATTTAAAATGTAATGCGTAAGGATTTACGTAGCTCTCGTTTTTAATTTCATTAATTTTTCAGTATGAAATTCTGTGAAATAGTTTTACACACATTGTACAGTTTTATCAGTGATTCGTAGATGCAACAAATAAACATTTGCATTTGTCGTAAATAGTTTAGAGGTTAAAGAGTATTGTTTCCCGACGTATTAGAAGTAAATAGACGCACTATACAATACTTTAAACATTTTTAACAGTTAAGATTCTGAAAGTCACACCTCTTCTTCACAAAAATATAACAATTCAAAAGAAATTGCCTCAGGTACTTCACTGCCATCCCACAGTAAATACAACTAACATAATTTATAAAGTGACAATAATACATTTAATAAACCATATGTTTATATTACTATCATTTTAAAATAGCTTCTCAACTATAATGTATTATAAATCAAATATTATTATAGTAAAATTTGTAAATAATAATCAAATAAATAACATACGTTCATACTGTTGAAGTTAACAAAACTGAAATATGTGAAGTTAATACTAATTTACTGACTGTAAATTAGGTTTTACCATATTTCGCTCGATTCACAATGAGTCATTACAGAATGTAATATTAGAATTTAAATGTAATAGGAAATACATAAAATGAAGTGTCGCCTTTAACTTTAAAATATAAAGATATACGTGTATTATACGAGTAGTATATGGTACTAGTATAGAATGTAATGTATATATATTCAAACCAAAAACTCCCACTAGAGTAACACGTTTATGTTTAATTACGTTTTACAATTTGTGTTTGTGAAATATTAATATGATACGGGACGCCTCGCTCGGAGTAACTACTATAAGTTCATTAGTAGTTTAAACTAATTATATTATATCCGGTGTTGTAATGTTGAAGAAGAAGAAGAAGAAGAGATTGTATAAATATCATTTTTCTTAGTAAAAAATAAATATATTTTAATTATTATTTTTACGTCTTAAATTTATTAATTTTTTTTATTATTATTTAAATTTAGAATGTGTTTGAATGTAATATAACAATTGTATGTGATAAAATAGTACAAATAGAGCAATGATACATTGTGGGAAACAATTTTGTTTATACAATATCTTTACTTATATCTATGGCTTGTCGCTAAAAGGGCCAGTGTCAATTTATTAAATTTTTAGAAACGTAAAATACATAATCAGATTCTGTGCAAACATATCTATGTTCTAGCCAATGTTGCATCACTTTTTGTCCATTCGTATATAATATATTGTAACTTTCAGGAACACAACGATTTTTTGAAAACCTAAGTATTTTAAAAACAACATTTAATTATACAAAACTAATTGCTTTAAAACAATGAAAAATAATACAAAAATGTACACTATATTAAAATAAAAAAGTTGTGGCTTACAATTTAATTGCTATCTTGTAATTATCTAAAATTAGTATTTAATAATCCAGCTTTGTACAAGCGACCCTATATTTAAAGTCATGAGTTTAATATTTAATGAATTCTTGAATATAAAAACGAAGCAATAAAATTGTTTGAATTTGAAAAAAAGGGTTTTAGTGGTGTATAATTATACTAATTACACAAATGGTGTGGAACCTGCTCAGTGTGACTACTCGTTCTCATACTAGGTCACGTAGAAATAAAATATTTAATGGCATTAGCTAAATTAATAATACAATTAATTTCACTGGCCGCGTCGGGCTAGGTAGTTTTGTTTTATTATTTCAAGGTTTCTGTTAGAACTTTGTTTTGAATTATTTATGTTTATTTGAATACTAGACAAAGTTATTTCTTTAATAAACTGAAACAAACGAACCCAATTAAAATTTATTACGGGTATTTAATTATTTAGTACAATTTCAAATTATTGTAGCGCGATGTAAGATGGAAACGATTTATTAAGCAAAAGTTTTTATCGAAGTTTGTACCAACAGAGACGTTACACATACAAAACTTATAAAAACGATATAAATGAATTTTCCCGCAGGACACCTTGTATATATGTATGTATAAGCTGTATATGTACGAGTATATACAAAGTCTAAATATAACTCAAAAGCATCTAAGTTGACAGACTGTATTTCTCAAAGTCAAACTTTTAAATCGCTTATTTAAACAACAGTTTTTGACAAATTATAGTTGAAAAGTTTTATTCAAAATACTTTTGCTTTTTTCTAGGGAATACAATAAAAATATTTTGAAAACTTATTTTTAATATTTTTCTATTTTTATTTACAATTTTTATAGTTTCTGAAAGAATAATAAGATTTTGAAGCTGAATCATATAATACAATAATTTCTATTATTGAACATGATGTCTTTGTTGAATTCTTTATTACAAGATATTATATGAAGACTTTAAACTATATTTAAAAGACAATCTACAATAGATATTTTTAAAAATGCGCATGCACTGATGATGTAAATGATTTTACGACATAATAAATATAAACATAAATAGGTGTATGCAGTCGTCATTTGTGTTTTGTGGGATTCACCACTCCATTCGCAGACAAAACCGAATAATGTTTATATGTCTGTTGAAATGTTCAAAAGCACGCGCAGGGTATTAAAATATTATAGAAACGATTGTAAAAATATAAAACGATGGAAAGGGGATGGAAAATGAGTGGTGAGAGAAGAGCGAGAAGGGTGGCTTGTTCTCCAGCACACGTACAGGAACTGAGACTGGATTGCATACTTTAAATATAGTAAAATACATTAAAATGGTTGTGTTCGTTATGGCTTCATTTCCCATTGAATGGTCGATACATTACCCCGTGAATACCTAAACAGCTAATGAAGCCCTACAAAGGATTATGTGGAATTCGTTTTATTAGACCGAAATGTCTTTATTTTTCATGTAGTGCTATTAAATCGAACTGGAAAATATGTATTCTTTAAAATTTTAATACAGATTTATAATTTAACTTTAATAAATGCATTTGCTACACTTTTATAAAATAATTCTCAATTGTTGTAAATAAATATCATACGGACTAGGTAGATTAATACTTAATAGAGTAAAGCCAGGAGAAGAAGAAGAAGTACTATAAAATTTTAATTACATCATATATACTCTTACTACATCAAGTACTAGAGTAGGAAGAAATCTATTTTAAATTATCTCCACCAAGCTTTTTTCCATACATATATCCTGTACATCCTGTATCCTGTGCTGTAGCTAGATGTACGTATATTATAGTACTACTTTCTATTAAGCACTACTGCTTACAATATAACTATGTCTACTGTGTAATATTGAAGTACCTTCTTCACTCTTTTCCACCAGTTTTCCACCTTCAGGTGGTTTTCACAGACAGTAATTCCGTTATAGTGGAAGTCTACTTGTACACGGATGGTATTAAATAAAAATAAATATGAGAAAATATATTAATATTACAGACTGCATATTCTACTTTTTTTATGCTAAGAATTTTGATTAAAATCTTTGAAATATATAATATTTTGACGGCACAGCGTCGATCTAATCCCCACGCAACCAAATTCACGAGGAGAAGCGAAAATGTTGCTAATTGATTATTAACAATCTTAATTTGTTACAGATCGAGTGTACAGATAAACTATGATACATGTAAAGGTAAGATTACCAAACTTTCACATTTCGTTTACTATCCCAGAACTGTTCCACTCGTACTACTCATATGCAGCACAAATTTTGAATCATTGTAACACACAATGCCCTTGAAGTTTTCTAAACGTTTTTCAGGTGGGACGGTCCGAAATTGGACGGCACATACAAAATGAAACACTCATCTTTCCCAATCATAATCAATAACACTATTACGCAATATTTATTTTTCTTAAAATCAACAATTCTCACTACGAATATATCCATTCAATAAATATTTATCCAAGTAATAACAGTTTCAATATTTGTTACTACATATCTTTAAAAAAACAATATTCTGTCTTGAAGTAACTACTTGTATTTACAATGATCTTAAAACTTGAAGCTCTCGTATTAGTATTCATACAAACAAAATATTTACAGTTTTGTAACTCGTCGACATTCATTTGTTTAATATCAATAACTCTTCATATTGCTAAAGATGTGTAAACAATTTGTAAGAGATACTTATTTATTCTTTGACAATGACATTCACTATACGTACTACTTGTTGTTAATATTAGCGATATGACTTCTGAAGAACAATGACCACTTGTGTACGGTTCAAGAAGTGTACACAATGTGTTTAGAGTCGCGTCGCGTGTTGCCAGATGAGTATCATTAAATAATTATCCTTAATAAACAAAACAAAATAAATAAAGGTTTACTTACATTGCCGTACACATACATCGATTTTCTGAGTGTCATTTTTTAGCTAGTTGTATCTAGTCATCAGCCTAAGTTAGTGCAACCTATGTAGCCTACGTCCTCCAGACCTACGTCGTTTTAGCAAACCTGAAATTTTGAGAACAAACATTTTAGTATATAGGTAACAACATATGTGAACTTGCTACCTTGAAGGCAGGGCTCTTTTATAGGTAGCAATTCCAAAAGGACGATTTACAAACGTTTCCCATTATTATAATTTGTTCCAACCTTATCTTATTGCCCTATACGAACCGGCATTGTCGGTGCCAATAACAAAAAAACAGACTTGCAGCATTTTTACAATAAACTGCTCAGATATATTTTGTAGTAATGTATATTTAATGTAAAATGCAAAAAAAACTAGAAAGATAAGTATCCAACTATCTTGATAAACAATCTTGAACATCCAAAGTGCTTTAGAACACAGTTAGTTGAACTCACAGGTTACTTCTTATTGAATAAAAGTCAAGGAAATGATAAATTGGATCGGAACGGATCTACCAACAAGATAACAATCTTTATAGAATCACTTTGAAAGTCATATATAGTAATTTCAATCGTTTATCTATTGTTCTATGCGTTGTTAAGCGTCAATGTTTACTAAAGTAATGTAAAGGAACGTCCCGATTATCAGTTAAATCAATTTGTTGACTTTAAGGTTAACACAAACTTACGTCAAAATAATTTAAGCCACACATGATCGTCCTATGAATTGTGAAACAGTGGGGACGATCATTTAAATATTGAATATGTAGTTATTTCATGTATCATAAAACAGAAAATTAGTCATTTTAAAGTGTGAGTGTTAAAGACAATATCGATAAATTATATCTCACTTCAAACATAAGATGACAAATACATTTCAAGATAAGAACGAACATCGTGAGCAGTCAGTAGACACTCCCCTGTTTGAATACTTCAATATTAAAAAAAAAAAACGATACGAACATGTAAAAAAAATAAAAAAAATAATCTTACCCTTTGTTATTTTTCAAAACAATGGCGGATAAAACAAAAGCCGACTATTATAATATACTTATAGTATATTTGTAAGATATTTTAATATTTATATTTGTTTCCTGTCTCGCGACAATAATATGTAAATATCTTACTGAATTTATTCATTGTGACCACATATACGTAAATGTCATCGGTGAATTATAAAGATTTATATTTACATGTAGGATATAACTAATTATGTATTTATATTTTGGAAAGTACACAGTGAGTCATCCTGATTCGATCAAGTACATTACTTAACGTTCGAAAATGTACAGGATGTATTAGGCCTTGATCACACTGCGGTTTTTTCCGTGAAGTTTTGTAACACATGGAATCATATGAGCATGCACACACCACGGGTTTTTAATTTTCTTTTTCACAAAAAAATCGCTGAGGTTTAAATCGCAGTGCGATCTAGGTCTAACGGCCCTAAAGAGAGCAGTCGTTATATCAAATCATTCAAAATACATTTTGAAATTTATACCCATGTATTTTTGAATGAATGATCGAATTTTCATATATTGAATATCAAAATATATACCGTGTATGTGTGTGTGTCTGGTGGCAGGGTATAATTCAGTCTGTTAAAGGCACAGATCAAAGAGAAACACCATGCGAATATATGTGAAAGTTATCTATCTGTATCCAACAGTTGTACATGTGTAGAGAGCTAAGGACTGAGAAGTATTCATCCCTTACTCCACCATTTGATATTTCATTCCGACTATATAACCAAACCGTAATACGGGGAAGTAATATACGGGTGAAGATAACGTTCAAATATTACATTATGACTTCTATAAAATTTATTGTAACCTTTGATTGGTATTGGTTAATTTGAAACTAAGCAATTGTCAAGAATAATTAGGATTTACTAATTACAAATTCTGTATACAATACCGTTATTAAAACAAATACGACTCATACTTAAAACAAGTTGTGGGGTTTAAACTGCCGATATAACTCAAAAGCATTGACTCACTTATTTTCTACAATGTATATAGAAACGAATAAGATAAAATTCATTATCGTATTATAGATTTATACCGCTCTTATAACGTGATTTGGACTACTTGTTTAACAGTTATGAGGCTGAGAATGGGATAGGCTCAACTATGATTGCAGGATTCGAAGGATCACATTACCCTTCCCGTCATTCGGAGATTGTTTTAGGTAAAGAATAGGTTCAACCAAGGCCGTGGTTATCTTGCAATCATAGTACGAATTATAATTCTTATTTGAGCTTTCATTAAACAACTGATTCCATCCTCTGCTCCTCATAAAAGGGATGCAATGTGAAGGGAAATTAAAACTACATCACGGCCTGCATCTATCTATTACGTTTATAAAAGTAAATTTCCACTAATTATGGTTACGTAGAGGTTACGTATAATTTACTTCTTATAATTATGTATGTTTCTATACATAGATATTGCTGCCGAGTGTCTTATCTATTTCTTTCTAGCTTGGTTGATTGGCGGTGAGGTAGGGGGTAAGTAAGCAAGCAGGCGCAGTGTTCGGCTAGAAAGAGACACAAAAGACTTTCCGCAGCTATCTCTCTCTTTGCCTTTATCGCAGTATTCTTATACCTCTATGTTTCTATACGTTTAAATGAAAGAGTTTCGAATTATTACCCCGAATCCAATAACTTCATTTTACGTAACGCGCCCCTTGAAATATGTGAACCAGTAGTTCATCATCCCCAGCAACGGAACAACGTGGCACGGGTCCACGCAATAGCAATGCTGTCAGTATCTTGTACTTTCCGGTCAACACGTCTACATTAGAGAGTGTAGAGAGAGGGGTAGTAAGATAGAAATATACTCATATATAAAGGGAGTCACAGAAATGTGGTATGATTCCTAAAGGGTGGTTTCAAAACCTCAAAAACCTATCCCTTAGTGTCCTTGTGTCTTTGTGTGTTAAAACAGACCCTTATATGTGGTCAAACACCACCACACTACTGCTAGAAATACGTATATTGGTTGGGGTGGCGATGGCGACTTGACAAAACGGGTTCTCCGGGCTAGGGGTGGTTTTTGATATATGCACCTACTGAATCGTGATTTCATGTTATTAATATCTTACATCTATAGAGTTTCATATCTGTTTTGTGCTTGTTGATAAAATCTCATAGTGATACAACATGTGTTGACAAATTTCAATCTTATTCAAAGTATTTTGCGTACTGTTTGTTGCTGATATTAGTAATCATTCTGAGATGTTAATCATCGTGTTTATGATATGAATCTCTCACAGTATTCAATAAAGCCAATGCGTGTGATGAGAGTAGTGCGGACCTGTAACCGCTTATCTTATGGAGTGTTAATAATACAAAGTAATTTTCTAAACAAGTTTTTTCCTGTATTCTATTCATGTAAACATACCATTTTATATTTGCTATGAAACAAATTGCAATAAAAATAGAAAATAACAATCTAAATAATATGGTAAATATAAAATTTTTTTATTCAATTCTTACAAAATATATTGGAATACAATTGTTATTGTAATATATGAAAAAGTTATTGTTATTGAAAGAAAATTGCTATAGCATGTGTCTATGAAAGAAACAAATATAAAAATATTGTACACATATTGTTATATATGTATCTGTTGAATATTGGCAGCCGAATGTGTATAGTGAGCGAAAGCTCTAGAGAGAAAAATGCCAGTAGAAGAAAAATGACTTATGAACAACAAATACTACTAGTGTATGAATAAATAAAAATGTAAGAAAAATTATATGAGTGGAAAGTTACAGAATGTGTATATTAAATATTAAAAGCTCAAGAGCTTTAGTGTTTTGAAAGTAAGTTTTTAAAATAAAATAAATATTCAATACACATAAGCTGATTAAGTTCTTGCAGCTTTTATTTAAGTTGTCTCTAGATACAGAATCAACAGATATACATTTGCTGCATTATTGTTATTTTAAGTTTAAGTTATTTTTGCTGAAAAAGTAAATAATGCTTTTTACAGAGATCCTATTATGTTTATACAAATTATGTTATTTGTGAAACTATATTTTATGAAAGTGTTTCTTCTTCTTTGAAAAAATTATTAACCGTAATCTACCACAAAGCAATTAATATACATAAGTGTGCATCAAGAATGCGAAGTGGGAATGCGTGAAAGGAAAAATGACAAGAGAAGGAAGTTAGACAGAGAAGAGGAAGTTGAGGAATTGTTAAAAGGAGACAAAAAAGGAAGGAGGTGGATGACGAGAGAATGTAAAAGAAGGAATAAGAAAGAGAAGGAGTGGAAGCGAGAAGAGGAGGTGTAAAGGCTTTAACTGTTATTTTGTACTACAAACCGAATGAAAGCAATATTTATTATAAAGTTTTTATCGTTGTGATAATCATGCATTACATTCCACAGAAAATATATTTCAACTTGAAGGTACATTTATTGTAAACATATATCCAATTTCAACAATCGTGTATTCTATAATATTGATTCCATAACAGTTCGTATCTATCGCACAAATAGTAAATAGTCCAGAATACAGCGTACTTCTGCAATATGTCATTGAAATATAAATTGCTTTGGAAATAAAATAAATATGTTTCGATATATGAAAAATGTTTTCTTTATATATACAGATCGTATAGAATCTTTATTATTATTTTCTGTTGTATCTCTTCATCAGAATGGCGGTAGTTTGAAACTATCAATATTATCTATGATTTTAAATCTTTTCGCGTTATGTGGAGATCCGGATTAAAGGGAGTCGGCTAGTCGAGGTGTTACTGTAATACAATATGTGTGTGTATTTTATTAATTTCATAAGAAATATTTATTAATGACTTAAATTCTCAACAAAAGTAGTTAAAGCAGTCGTAATTTAAACTGGGTCAAAGACAAACTAAAATAAAGTTTTTCATAAAATCAAATTGAATTTAAGTTGTGTGAAATAGCTCAATAATTAATTAATCAACGTAGTTTACTAAGTGTTAGGAATGTATATTTTATTTATATTAAAAACTAAAGTTACTGAATTTAATATTTAACATTTCAACTTTGATTTGCCATTTTCATTAAGAATTTAGGGTGACATTGCGCTGGAGATATGATAGTTTTTAAACCCTAATTTATTTCATAATTTTCAGTTTATTTGTTCATTATATTAATTATTTAATAAAAAATAAAATGCCATTAGTTGTGCATTTAGAATAGTACTTCCAAACACTACTAAATATTTTATTAGTTTTGAAGTTTTATATATAAGTTCATAAAGCTCAACTTCTTAGAGTAAAACAATAGAATAATCTTAAATAGCTATAAAAAATGGGCATAAAACTTTTTTTTAAAATAGCTGACTTATTTTTTTATATTGTTTTTTATTCTTTATTTGAAGAACATTTTTTTTCTTTCATAGAAATAAAATACACAATAAAAATTGATTTTATTACATTTCATGCTTTCTATATATATTTTACAATCTGGATATTATAAGCGCAGTCACATCTTTCTATTCTTTATTTATTGCATTATCTAATCTCAATTGATAAGACTCATTTGTGAGATTTTGATTTATTAAATTGAGTTTTTTATTTGCTTTTCTTTTTTTGAAGTCTGTGTCTGTCACCAAACATTTCAATCTCTGTATTTGGATTCTATAGATGAATCACATAATTTATTTCGTTCGTTTTGCTTCTTTTTGCTTTTCGCACATTTTTATTGTCTTTAGGAAGACAAATACCAATACACAGACGAAAGGAATTTTAGGAATATTGTTCTCTCACACTTTAAAAATAGCTGGGAATAAGAAAATCATTTTCTTTTGATTTTTATCGGATTTAAAAAGGTTAATTTGAATAACAATCCTGGAAAATTATAAATTTTCTATACTGTGTTTTGTTATTAATTAATAGCGAGCTGGACTCGTCTGATCGTTCTGTCGATGTGTTTAGAAAACAACACGGCATGCAATTACGTTTCAGTAGGAAGGGTTACTTCAATAAATCGTCAAATTTATTTGATAGAATTATCAAACTGAAATAATGAAATGGGAAATTAAAGCGTACGTTTGTGTATTATAATAATTGTGACATACGACATGGGTTAAAGTTTGAACTAAACCTCATTCGCTACATCCTATAGTAAGGCAGAGCTATTGTTGATTTGGTTTTTTGAAGTTATAATCTAAACAATAGGTTTTTCAACCCCCTTCACTTGAAATATGGTCTGAACTATGTGTTTCAATTAGCGGATCCCTCCGGTAAGCCGGTTTGGCATTGGCACAGACACTGGTGGTGGCACTAACCCTTCGCACTGTACAGGGTTTAGTCTACATTCGTGTGTTAACTTCAGAAAATGCCCTCAAGTCTTATATAACCATACGTTACACACATAATACATAACGTCCAACTCTCTACAGAATAACTAAATGTTGACTCCTATTCTAGAAATTACGTATCATTACTAGTTTAACGGATTAGTTTTTTCTCTTTAGTTAAATCAATACCAAAATGTATTCATTTGTCTGCAATCCGCTAATTTCATACTAAAAATACCTGTTGGTTATTGGAATTTACATTGAAATTAAATGAAATAATCTGAATATGTTAACCACATTAAATATATTGAATTGCTTTGGATTTTCATTGTACTACGAGTTTGTATTATGCTTTTGAACACAGAATTAAATCATTATAAAGTTCTTTTTGTTTATTTTGTAATTTGTTTGTTGTGAATTAATTTCGTAAGTTTATTTACAGGGTGTATAACATTCACACACATAACTAGTCCTGTTCATTTATGCTATGGTTTGTTATATGTACTCTAAAAGGTATAGTTAAAATCAATTATATTAATTAGGCTCGTGTCAATACGCCCAGATTAAACAGCTGAGTTTTTTAGGTGTAGAGCAATGGTTCTTTATATCTCTGCTATACACTATACAGAGGCGGCCTTCGGGGGTGGCAAGCAGGGCAACCACCGACACTATAGTTAAGGTAAAACACTCGCCTTGCGTTTATTTCTAACCGCATCTAATATTGACTGAACTAAAACACTACCTACAGTTAACTTGTGTTAAATTTCCGCACAAATATCACATAACAAGATTATAATATTTCTATCAACTTTAATTTGCATGTTCATACATATAACTTTGGTTAATACAAATATTCCAACTTTTTACTGAATATCAAAGCAGTGAGATTTACCCACTGTCTGCGTTCAGATACGGGTTGTATGAGTACAGAAAACAACGTCGTTTGAAAAGTTTTGTTGGACAAAACCCCTCTCGTAGTAAAAGTATAGGAACAAGAGACAGCGACATGGGAAGCGAACCAGCAAAGTATGATATATATGACCGACGAAAGTAAATAATTGTACACATTTTATATGATATATAGAGTTAGGTTTTAACACTTTTGTTATCTCTTAAAATAGGTATATATATCTAGGGTTATATAATATAGGTATATGAAAATAAACGGTATACGGGTCGGGTACGTGTTGAAAAATATTTTATAAAAAAAGAACTTTTTAAGTTGTTGCCATTTTACAGTAAATTGCTAAAGTGGTCTTCACATACAAATGAAATTACGGAAGTGCAGACAGATGTAATAATGAAATATGTTCAACTTCACGAACTTCTGTTCGAAGTTTGCAGTTTTTATTTATAACTTACATTACTTACAAGAGGACAAGTACGTATTTTCGGTAAAAAATCAAAGTACAGCTCTGTAATGCAAAATGGAAGCTAGACCATTTACTTTTTTGGAGTTTCTAACACCTTGGTTCCTACTACACAAATGATAAAGCTACCTAGTTTTTGAATACAGTTTTGTAAATCATTTATCACAATGATCTCTTGACTTTCAAAAAGTACAAAATCATTTATTGACTTAAAACCTAACGACCGTTGTCATCACATTTAAATTATCTAATCCAGGAAACCGGAAATAGGATTCACATTGATACTAGCCGTATATATATCACGCACAGTGTTTAGGGGTTGCAATATCTACCCCTGCATAGACACAATTCAGAAATATAATATTCAACACACACATTTATATAAGCAAAACATATAACGCAAAGGAAATAACGTCATTCCGCAAAATACGATTATAAACCAAAAATATCATATAGAATCATGAAATTAAGTAAAAAATCATATCTGGTCAGCTTTAGGGGTTGAAAATTCATTTCCTGCATTTAGAACGTGTCCGTGAAATCCCCTTCTGCCCCTTCCACCATGACATTGTTATTTTAGCTACTGCTATTTACCAGATTACCATTATGAAGGTTCAAATTTATGTTTTTCTTTTTTATTTTCTGAACAAAAGTGACGATTTTTTTGACAGACCCCTGTTCTTTTTTTTTTTTTTATTTTGTTGAGGGTATAATACGCCTAAACCGGTTGTATTAACAATACTTAAATACGTTATTTCTTCTTTGTAAATCAGTCAAAAACTATAATTTGTCTACTCGTTTTTTTTGACTATTTTTTGTGTGTATATTTTTATGTATATAACGCAGCATGCATGCTGTGAAACAAATTTTTTATTCTTTACAATTTTTGACATAAAATGTTTTATACAGACGCCAATTTTAATATCTCAAACTGTGACATTTTCGATTAGCATATCGTCTAATATGTCAATAACTGATTTTATAAAGGGGAGCTTCATTAACAACCCCCCTCCCACTTACCACTTCGTCTTGGAAAAGATTGATAAGTTTAAAAATAAATTAAAAACGTGCTGCTCAGTGGTTGGTCCAAGAGTCTGTCTTTTAATTAGGACGCTGAGTTTTATAATGACGGTCTGAAGTGAAAATAATGGCTTTAAGTGCGTTCTGTAAATGTTAATCAAACTAATTTAAACGTTATTAAGTCATAGGCTATCAAAACATTTCTTTAAAATAACCATTGTTAAAGAGACTATTATAGAACGAATGCAAGTTTCCGTTATATAGAACGTTACGTTCCCAAATACAAAGCCCTTTCGTACAGCTCATGTTATGTACGAATATGCAAGATATGCATGGAACCCACATTAAAATAGAAACTTTGTTTCATGTTGGCAAGTCGCAATAAGACGGTTGCAGAGTGAGATGGTTCTAATTCTTTGGAATAGAAAGTATAACTAAAGCCAAAATATGTTTGTTAATAAACGTATTTTAATAAGATTTTATAACTGTACTATAAAGTAAAATTAAGGGCACAAACTACCCTTAGTTACCTTTACCCATGTTACTCTAGATTCAAAATGAATATTTAAAACTTTAATTTTAACAAAGGTGGGCCTGGCCTGCATAAAGTATTAGTACGTTTACATTCTCTCTCTCTCTCTCTATCACAGCTCTCGCTTATTTAAGCTGTTCAAATATCTCTCAGTTGAGGAGGTCGCTTTTTAGTTATATTGTCAGAAAACCCACTGTATTTTGAGTAGAATGGATCCAGACGTGTTGTACTATTCATGTAATCAAGGGAAGGAGGTTTGTACTTAGGCATACCATGGCAAAGGCTGAAGGGCTGCAGGTCCCTTCGCTAGAATCTAATCTTATTTCAACGATATTCCCAGTTTTTAGTACTTTCGCACAAAGGAGTTTTTGTTAGTATTTTATATTAAATGTGCAAATTTATAGAATTTTACACCGTGTTATTCTTAATTTAAATATTTAACTAACGTGGAATATTTACGTATATTGATTTTTCTGTTATTCAACTTTCTTTGTAAAAATAAAATAGAAGTGTGAATTGTTATGCAAAAGACATTTTCGTAACAATGTGTTTGAAGAATGAGACGAAACTGTTTTTAATTAAAATATTTTTTAATTTAAATTAATATATTTACTGACTACCCTACAAACAATTTGCCGTATCTTAGCAATCTTGTATCAGAGCCAATTTCAATGTTTTATATGTTCGCATTATGATAAACACAAAGTCGCAAAATTAGTACTGAAATCTGTGTAGTAATACATAATCGTTTTTTTGTTTGTTTAACTTTATGTGTTGCTCGAGACAGCTGTTAGTAGTACCTGTCGTAAATATTACAATTTTTTTTAAATTATTTTGTTCATGTCTTCATATTGTATTTCAATCGACTCGTAAGCTCGATAAAATACAATATTATGTTTCTACGTGATCAATTTAATTGATTTATCACTCTCAATAATATATTGTACACGTATTGGTTACATATTTGCGTATTATTACACGAAACACAGAGAATACACTGCCCGTACATAGCAGTACAAATCTACATAACGTAGTACACATATGCATATTGTCATTTCAATTATTGCTATTTTCAATGCTTAACGAAATGTCACGTCGGAACGATACATGATGTTATATGAATGAATAATAATGCTTACATATGGTGATGAACCCTTTCTAAAAGGTCCTACAGAATATAAATGGCATCATCAGTGTTTGTGAGTAGTGCACCAGATGCTGTACTGTTTTTTGTTTGAATAATCTTTCAATTTTATCAAACGAATTCTCTATTATTTAAATAGAGATATATATTTCTTGATAATCTGTAGATAGTGCGTTGTCCACATCAGTAGACACTTAATACATCAGCATGCTTTGTGGGCGCTACGTATTCACTCAGACAATTTTATATGTTTATAAAAGAAAAGTAACAAAGTAAATTATAAATCTCACGTCAATTTATGAAAGAAAATATAAGAATATTGATAATGTGGACGACGCATAATACTTCGTTATTTTCTTTTAACCTGCGGTTCTATTTTATTTTTGAATTGCCAATTATTTCAGAAAGGTGTCATTCAGACAAGTCGTGGTCCGATCTGATCACACCCATTCTCGTTAGTAGCTGATCTCGTACAACGCCCTTGTCATCTCAATACTTGTCTCTGTCTCTTTCTTTGCTGTTCTTGGTTTCTTGTCCTCACGACTTTCCCAGAATTACAAGATTTTAATAACGGATACTATTTAATGTTGAATGTTTCGCAATATGTTGTTATAACCTACATTTGTAGAAAATTACGGATAATTTTTTGCTCAAAAGATAGTTTAATGTATTACTCAAAATTTCGGTTTTGTTTTTTCTACATGTCTAGTCCGGTTTTGTGTTTTCTAAGCCGGAACTTAGTGGCATAACATCAATTATTTCAACTTGCATTGTTTGTTTCCATTAATATAAGTTAGTAATTACCATATAACTTATTGTATCTTCAATAGCGATGTCTCTAAAACTGTGACACTTTCAATTCCATGTCAATGTACAGAAATAAACGTCCACAAGTTTAACTGTGAAATGTTCTGTGCTTTGATGTCTACTACAAGGCAACACTTTATTTATGTCACATGCATGTACGAGTATGTTTATAATTTATAGGTGTGTATACGCCCTCTTAAAATAGGAAATATTAAAGGCGTATTTTCTATTGCAAATTCCATACGATTTTAAAAGAATTAAATTGAAAACACACGGTAACAGTGTTACACGTGTCCTCCTCTGTGCGACGCTTCTCTCAGTTGGTTGGTGTTGGTCCACGCCCCGTCGTTCGTCATCCGGCTGCATCTGTACGCGCGTCTGTAAGAGCGTCGTCGTTGACTGTGTGAAATGTAACACACGACACTTTCAAATATGACCAGCTGTGCAGACTTCATGCTCGTGACGTAGTCATCAGAGAAGTAAATATGAATTAATATTATTTTATTAATTTGAATACTGACGCTTTGGTATTTAGGTGCTTGTGGTTACTGTGTGATACCAGCCCTAAAAATTATTGAATTATAAATACGGTGGAATCTTCGGGAATACGAGGAGGAACACGACAAGCAAATGATGTAATGGAGAGGAATGGCGGAATTAGAGTGAGTCTGAAGGAACTGTTGCAAAGAAGGAGAGAAGCAGAAGACGAATGGCGAAAGAAAGAACAGGAGTGACGAATATTGGAAAAGTAAAATGCTGTAATTCACACCGATGTATTACATCCTCTAGAAATGCATGTTGTTTAAACAGGGGCGGCTTAGCCAGTGAGGCCCGGGCGGCAGATCTTTGCGATGCCCCGGGCAGCAGAACTTTGCGAGGCCCTTGTTCTTTGTGTAATTTATGTAAATTGAAAGTATTTTTGAAGATGATTGAAATTTTATACTGGAAGATTTATAAAAGTTAACAAAGACGACAAATATTAATTATGAAATACTAAGGTACGCATCGATTCAAGTGGTTTCTAATGAGCGAGATTTCAATACATGTATAGTTATGAATTTTCCTCCCCGAGCAGTTGCCCTGCTTGCCACCCCCTACGACCGCCTCTGTGTTTAAATATAAATTAATATCCAACTACTATAGAAATCAGTTATCCATATTTGCAATAGTTTACTTTAGCTACTGGCATACCGTATAACATATTAACATATTGTGTACTTCAATCAGCAAATTCATGTTAAAATAAGGGATGATGTTACCAAATAACAACCCCCACCCACACCCTAAGGTCCGTACATGCTACCGTATGTTACATATGATTGGTGTGTGTTTCCGTACAATTCTATTGTAGCTGCATATTACATAGCTGCAGTGGCGGATTTATGCCCCAGTCGGTTCTTATAATAGTGCCCACACAATCGTAAGAATTCGTACTATAAATTAGATCTAATGATAGTGGGAACTGAATTCCGAACGGCAATTTATTGCGCCTGCAAAAACTTCTTCCACTTATCAATGTGAGATGAACATTTTACCAACAAGGTCCACCACTGCATAACTATGTTACCAATTGCATTTACATATGAATGATGTATTGCTTTTTGCTCAGCTCTCGTAGTCCAATGTGTACAGTACTCTATAGCATAAAGTGCCATTGACCATATGGAGTATTGTAGTTGCCCGTGGTTTGGACTTGAAAGATAGCTACTCAAATACAGATACAGATGCTGAATGAAGTGCTTTATTTTTAATCTGGTAAAGTACTTTTATAGTAACTGTGGATAGTAAAGACAACAATTGAGGTCACCAAAGATATAAAGGATGAATTCTATTGTAGTGTAAGGCATTGAACTAGATGACCCGTTCACAAGTTCAACGGATAAAATTGAATGTGTTGCTTCTTTTGACAGGAAAATACATTCGTATCTTGAACATCCACAGGCGAAGAAATCCCGATAATTATTTCAGAATGGACTTACGGTTCTAATCAATAAATCACCAATTAAATTGTAAAATAAGTTTATAGAGTTTGGTATATTTAGACGCGTATCAAATCTAAATCGTTTTAATATCAGAATTTATGTTATTTATTAATATAATTCTGTTCTGTATGCTATATATATCGTTCAAGTATGCTTCTGAAATAGCAGCTGCAACAAACACCGTTCTAGCACCCGCTATAATAGCAGCTCGAATCTGTAGGGATTGCGAATGTCAGAATTAAAGGGCGCTGGCGCTGGGCGGATCCAATTTCGTACAATAAATTTTATGAGAACAAATACAATACAAACATATTTCATAAAACTGTCTCTATCGGTATTGGTATTAGTATGATTTTATTAAAAATCCGGGTACTTATTTTGTACCGCAGTTTAGAATGACTTTGCTAATTCTAGAACTGTTGGATATTTTTTACCGCATGAGTTTTTACTTTTCTGAACAACAGAGACGACTATATACATATGTCCAAGAAAGAAATTCTTGACATTCCCAACGGCTAATGCGACTTCATTCTCGGAACAGGAGCGAACACATAGTTTGGAAAATATTTTAGCTGATGGAGTTAAGGATGCTAGATAGATCTTCTAATAAATTTGTTAATTTATTTATTTAGTTGTTAATGTTACACTGTGTGATTAATTTTAATGGGGGTAGGTTATTTTAGTTATCAATTGATATTCGATTTCAGATTGGTAGTAGAAAATAATTTACAGTTTTAATTTATAAATATTTTGTATGTAGTATTCTTGGAGCTTGAACCCTGTGATGTAATGGATTGTTACTTCGGCATCTATAATGAAAATACACGCGCAAGGCAGCGGAAAAGAAGTTACCTTATCCGTATGCGAGGAATTGTAATCGTTGGTATATAGCCGCGTCTGATTTATCCAAAATAAACTCAACGAATTAAAATATAAAAAGAAAATGACTGAAAATGAAAATGTATGTAGTTAGATGGCGGGGTTTTTTTTACCAGTATTATTTATTTGTTATTGAGAGATTCAGTAAACTTCAAAGATGTATTGACGGAGAAATGGTCAGTCAGTTCATTTCAATAGCACCCTTAAGTAGTGAAATACCAGAAGACTAAGGGTCGAACACACTTACGTAACGTAAGGGTAGTATACATATAAGTGTGTCGCCAGCCCCCTCCTATTTCCTACTCAATACACCCCCAAAACATCCACCCAAAACTTAATGGTGTAATTCTTGTCGCCTGCTTGGCCATTACAGTGGGTAAAGGGATTTCTGAGTCGAGTAGGGAAGTTGGTGAGGCAGGGGGTCGGGGATGAGACAGCACGAACACACCGAACACCAGTAGGCTCTAGGGGTGCACTTCCTTTGCTATGAACGTTACGTTATGTTAAGGGTCCACTCCCTTACTATTATTATGTTGTCTACTATTATAAATCGATATTTTAGTGAAGGTACGACAGTTATTAACAAATTCTGATATCGGAAATTTATTTTCATCACAGAATTGATGAAGGTGAACAAATTATTGAAATAATTTTACTTTCTCACGTCGTGGATGGTTTTTGCAATAATGATAGTCTTCGAATTAATGTTAAAGAATAATAATTTTGCTGTAATTAGTCCCTTTGATACTATTTATAACATTTTAAATAATATTGTTAAACTTTCAACCCTCAGGGACACACTCTAAAAAAGATTTGTAAGTTAATAGCTCTTCGAACCCTATAAATGTGGCAATTCCTTACACATTATGTATTTGTTTCACCACTTAAAGAATAAGAAGAAGAATTTAAGTTGTAACGCATCAATTGACGCACGAAAACGCGAACAACTTGAATTGCAACAAAAGAAAAAGAAAAAGAAATAAGAAACCTGAACAAGAAGAGGAGAACAAATTTCTTATAGTTTGTTACACACAGAGACTATAGGCTTTTAGAGTTCCAGATTTTTCTCTGCTACAAACCCAGACGTGAGCCCAGCCATTCGAAAACAATACAAGTGCCTTATTTCTGTATACCTTTTTTTGTTTTTGTTTTAAATTTATTTGTAGTTTAGTACCAATTGATTTTGTACGTGTTATACCAAAGAAAACAATAATGTTGGTGCTTGGTGGGAGGTATTCCTTTCGGTTGTTTTTTATTCCTATAACACTACTATTTTATTCACTAGTGTACCGTAAAGTGTCAACGTGGAATACCAAATAAACTAATAAATATAAATTAAACACACAACGCTAAACCACTGTGCTGTACTTCCTTTAATACGAATGAATCAAACTATTATTTCGGGTTGATTCGAGTTATAAAGGCCTAAACAATTCGGCATTGCTGGCTGGCTGGCTGGCTGGCTGGCTGGCATTGTGTTGTTTGTAAGTAATTAAATGCATCAAATATGGGAGGAATTCATTAAATATTACACGGTTTACAACGTATTGTTACCTGTTGTTAGAAAGTTTTACAACAACTTTATTCATTTATATTTTATGATTCATAATTTGTTTAATGTAATTGTTTAATTACTTTGCTGTTGTTATAATCGAGTAGTTAATTACACGATACGTTTTAATTGATTGTATCGCTTTATGGAAGGAAGCTTATTGTTAAATGTTAATTTTATGTAATTTATTATATTCTTATTAAAATAAAATAATATTACAGGTGTAATGCGGAATGACGAATATATTAAGCAGTTAATTAATTGTTAGAATAGAAAAAGAGTGAAATATTTTCTTATAATAATTCACTATAATAATGTGGAATCGATTCTAGTACGCTCTATAGGTCAATCCTTTTAACTCAATAAAATTATTTATTAAAAGTCCCATTAAATAAAAACTATAAAACCGTTTTGAAATATAGTAAATTATTCATACATTTCGATCGACACTAATGGTGAAATATTTTTATTCTACTTAGAGTAAAATAAAAACCATTACTTGTAGAAATTTTCCTACTGTATGACATACGTTTTCTATAACTTTACTATCAGAAACATTAAATAACCCTAATTGAGAAAAGAGTTGAGCTTTCAATGTGAACTTTCAAGATTTTGAACCCATGTTTTTGTATATGTGTATTTGTATATACATCATATACGTGTGTATGTAAGCTGATCATTACCAGCATCTGTTGCTGATTTCACCCCTTAAAGCTTTCCTCAAAGCTCAAAGCTCTGAGTAGTCACTGAGCTTGAAAGTAGACTTTTGCGTCGAACATAACTAATTTGCATAACCAGTATTTTACTTGTAAGAGTTACTCACTCACTATTTTTAATATATATTTAAAATATATTCTAGAATGTAAAGAAACTGTATAATTAGGGTAGTCCGGTTCAAAAATATGGTTTAAAAAATACATCGACATAAAAATAATATTTTTTAAAATGTGTTCAGAAATTATTGGCTTTAAAATACTCACAAGACTTAGGAGAAATCTTGTATTCAATATTTTATATTAGAAATAAATAAATTCATACCACATCTAACATTAGAGTCCAAGCTGCGAGGGTCCTGTTTTCAATCAAGCAAGATCTCTTACTCTTATAATAACTAGTAAAATATAAAATAAACAATTACAAATAACTGAGTGTACAGCAATTACAGAATTCGTTTTAATTTTTCGACTTAAATCCAATTTTAATTAATAATTTTTCTAGAGAATTTCTTCAATCGTCTTCCAAGAATTATTTTCCGTTTTCTGTTCTTTTCTTTGTTGCTTTAAAAATATAATTAATTTTAAATACGCCCTTCAGTATGATATAGTATACACTATTATAGGATACTTAAGTATTCAAGGCTTAACGATATGTTTTTTAGATTAGACATGTTGGCATGTTGTCTGAAGTAAAACTAAGAAAAAAACTAAAACTAAAAAAAATAAAATAGAAATTCATATTACTATAAATGTAGACGACTTGTAATGGAAAAATAAAATGAAGTTTTTATTAATTACTTATTTGAAGGGAAAACGATAGAAAGAAAATATTGACATTTCCATTAAAGGGAAATTGACTGCACGAAAATTGAAATTTATATTAGAAAATGACGTATTTTAATTTATTTATTTAATAAACTAAATTATGTAAAAATAAAAACGTGAAGTAATGTTATATAATACAACATTGTTCTATATATACATTAAAATAATAAAAAGAAATGTGTACAATAGTATATGACGTAATTTAGTAAATGCGGGACAGTCTTACATAATCCGGGACGTTAACTCATTTTAGTTTTATTATATTTTTAATTTATTATAGACTCAATAATTTTACGGAGCAATATTACCATCAATTGCTGAATTCTTTGGAAATTTATCCACTACAAGGTATTTCCACCCCTATTTTGTGTTGTAGAGAAAAAAACTACCCCTAAACACGTGCTAAAGTTATAATAAATTCCACGTACGTCAAATAAAGCGATAATAATATTTACAGCAATTCGAGATCACTCTTAATGAGACTCACATGTTAAGTTTAGTGCATTGGGCTCCGGTTTCACTGTGCTGCATAGCCTGATGCTCTAAAGTATTATAAATAGTTTTAAGGGAAATTTATCATGTTGTTCATGGTTTAATATTACACAGAATTCAATGGTTTCATATACCGTACTATTGTGAAAAGAATCCTGAACAAAAACCCTTGTGTAGACCTAGAACGTCCCCCTCCCTTTCTACTCTCCGCCTCTCACTTAATAAATCGCCTTGGCCACGTGTGTATTTCTCACCATTCAGTGAAACTCATAGAAGGGAAAAAATGAAAACATCTTTAATATAATATGAGCTACGTTGAACAGCGCTCGACATAAAAAATGAATAAATGCGACAGAAATTCTAATCAACTTTGTTGCTTTGTTAAAGTAGATAATAAGGGTTCTTACACACTGGAATATTAAAGCAGAAGCTTCATTTCATGATAAAGTGGGTCCTATTTAAAAAACGGTTCTAGCTGCGTCAATGTTAATTGCCTCAAAGATCTAATGGAGCGAATTTAATGACGCTTATATCCGTTAGTGATCATAAGAAATCCTAGAAATAGGCGTTAATATAATTCTTGAAAAAGCATTTCATTTTTCTTTTTATTTTTGGTGTTACTAAACATTGTGTTCTTTTTTTACTTAGAAATATTTAAGATTTCTACTTTATACATTTTTTCTTCTAGAACCTGTCAAAACTTTTTCTTTGGCAAGAAATATGATTCAATTAGTCCTAAAGTAAACAAAGAAGAAACTTTTGTTTCAAAACTTCAAATAAATGATTGTTATAAATGACCTTCTTAATCCTTTAAATTATTCAAAAGGATTTTTGATAAAAGTGGCACCGTGCCAATATTTAATTCCTGGTTAAATTGAAACAGTTCTGTCTGTATGTTTTGTGCTCCAAAGTATAAATTAAATACAGCGTATTTCCAAGTAATTTATCAAAAATCCTACCTGCTTTTTGATACAAGAAATATATTCACCAGAGCATGAGATAGTAGCATAGAGGGAATAGCAAAATGTTCATTAAGCGAACCCGACCTGTATTATTTCAGTCCATAGAACAAATCAGTGGTATAGGATAAGCCACTGAAGTTGTAGATGGACCAGAAGTATTTAGTTAGAGTCTAGGCAAAACTATCTAGAAATTTCTATTAGAAATACTTACAATTTCCTAACATCTCTGTGAAGAGTTAAAGCCAACTAGCTGAGCTCAGGCCAAAAAGCAAGAAGATCCGAACTGCAAGACTAAAGATAATTACTATGGTCCAGTCTAGTACGAGTTTACTATCCGGTCTGCCGGTATCTCTTGCTGTGTAAGTCCTTTACGTTCTCCAAGGCAAGGCAAGGCAGTCAGCAAGGATCAGTAGACCAAGCTAGTCCAACACCAGTGTTAATGTAGGAACAGAATCACGGAAAGAAGAAGAAGGACGGATGCGATGGGAATTATTAGGGGGGTTATAGTCGTCATTAGTGTTCCCCGAAACACTGTTTAGGTTGTGAGGGGGTGTCTCTCTCCCCGATAACAAGGGTAGGGATTGAGGAGCAGATAAACCGCCCACTTACAACATTTAAGTATTATTTGGAGTTGTAAAACGGTTAACCGGATCTGTTTATCTGTTATTATGTAGTTATTAGGGTGTTATATGGTTCAGACTCTGTGTTCAGACGCTGAGCTCTGTGAGCTTATCTCATATCTCTGCGAAATGAATGTTGTAAACTTGTTGTAAGTCTGTTACTTATAAAATGTTTTAACACTTAACTGTCACTGTTTTGTGATGACGTCATTAGCTGTCGACTTTAGTGTGTAGATAAGAATTGTCACCAACAGTCACTTTAATAACTTTGTTAAAAAAAGCATTGCGTTAACAATTGTTAACTTGTGACACCTAAGTAAATAGAACGTGTGATATACTTATTGGAACATTCTCTAAGATCCATATCAATTCCAATTAGTAGATATCTTGTTACCTATGACACGTGCCCTTTTTGTCTAGTAGGAAATACAACTGTATTTCAACAAACAGAGCTATGACATTTAACATATCTAAACGAGAACACGGTTATTTTTAATAGATATTGTACACCGGACCATCACGCCTATAAATGTTCGTATTACGTAAAAATAGGTTTACGTTCTTGTAGTTAGCTTACTTGTAACTTGAGATCCAACTAACCGTAAGAATACATGTCAAAGTACATCTTGCAGTTAACCATCGAAGATTGGTCTCTTCCGCTTCCGTCATAACAGAAACCCCATTGTTCTAAATATTATAAATATAAAAACAGCTGTTCTATATTTTCAAATTAAAAAAATAACTCGTGGTTTAAAAATAATTAATGATTTAAATAAAAAATTGTTGACGAGCACGCCCTGTTATTACTATTATCATAATAGCTTTTAAAACCCTATTTTAAAAATCTATTATAAAAAAGGACGTCCAAAATCGCCCACGGTTATTGAATGATGTGGATATAATTTTAAAATAATTAAATATTTAGGGGTAGCTTATTAGTAAATCTTACCTCATTAGCTATCACACAGCATCACCCTTAAAACCCCGGGGGTGTTTTAAGCAGAACGCTACCCCATACTAATATATAACTATGACTGAAGGGTAAATGAGAAATGGACGGCAGGGCAAGCAGTACGGCACACAGGGTTGTAGTATATTTTACAGGGTTGTAGCTTTCAACTGTAAGGGATTCTACATTATTCACAGCTCATAGCGTCTCAAAAGCATTAATTAATCTTAATGGGTACTAGGGTGGAGGAAATGGAAATGGGAAGGGATGGAGTAAAGAGATATTGAAGACAAGTAAGGGAAGGTGTACACGTGTCCCAGCTGACCGCAGTTACAGAAGTCTGTGACCAGCTTTTAACCCCCTTCATCCCTCCCTTAATGTTATATAGGACACGTTTGTATTACTACTTGTACAGCAATTATTGTACCTTATGCAATATACGAGTATGATGATATTTTTATTTTTTGGTGTCTTTTTGTTTTATTGCTTCATTTACTTTCGTAATAAAGAAATATTTTTGTTATGAGATATTATATTTTTATGTCTTGCACAACTACTGTTGTTTTCTTATGAGGGCACACCACTTTGCCACGTTAAGACAGAAGCAAGTGACTCATATAATGTTAGAACATTTAAAAAATATTTTTTTTCTCGGATGGTTTATCCCCTTAATTTATTACTACTAGTCGGTGCTACTTATTTTAAAAAGAACTATTTTGAATACAATTTAATAGGTATTAAAATGTTTTTCTTTAATTTTCCTGGATTTTTAAATAGCAATAAACTTAAAGCAAAAGCGTACATCTGTGAGTACACAAAATTAATGTATATTTGTTATACTCTGGTAAAAATACCATCTGTGTACCATCCCCGTGTACATCTACAACGTAACATTGTTAAAAGTACTCTAAGTACTTCTTCTTCTCCCGAATCGTAGCTGCTTCGTTTTAAAATTGAAAAAGAAAGGAAGGAAGTTAGTATCTTAAGAAAGAGAATGTGGAAAAATAAAGCAATATAAACCTTAAGGGTATGTTATTCGTGGAGACAAAATTACCACAAGTTCTTTATGTAAATTACTACCCTTGGAGCACCTGAACTTTACAGAGGCTAAAATATTTAAAATGAATAAGCAGGTAAGCTTCGGTTTAGGCATAAGAGGTAATTTTATAAGACTAATAAAGAATTTAATTTGAAATTTATAAAAGAGAATCGTTATTAACGGGCCTGACATTGCCAACAGCACGCAGTGTTACCTGATTGCGTCCAATGTCGTTTAACTTCAGTGTTCGAAAGGGAACTGGTGCTTTCAACATGGTACAGCCGTTGACAAAGCATTTAACGCGAGGTCACATTACTTGTTGTGAATGTTAAAGATGCAAGGCCTATCCTTAGCAATATGTCTAGACAACTCAAGAAGCAAAGTTATGTAAATTTATCTAACACGCTGTCTTTTAACCTAAGATTTTCAACCGTACTAAGTGATTAGTACTGTTTCAATTTCATATGAAACTTACAGCTGTAAAGATAAGATAGTACAAGTACTCGATTATTAATTCTAAATGCTTTAATTATGACATTATCTTTTAATGATACATATTTTATAAATAAGATGAGATATATCTTAGCTCATCTATTTAATTATCGGATCTAAGACACATAATGACATTAATTACTGTCGACTTGTTTATATTATTACTCGTTTGTCATTAAATAACAACACAACTATTTCTATTAAATATTATAATATTTTTATTATTAAAAATTCGGAAACGGACTTAAAGACAGAAGCTGTGTCCGAACTAGCGCTATATTTTTTGGGTTTTGTTGTTACTAAAGTTAAATTGGTTATGTGCTTGCTTATCCAGGTGAAAAATTGGGCTGCTGTGCAAGGTTAAACTTGCTAGCGGGATACATGCAGGCACGACTTCATAAAAACTCCAGCATCAAAAATATCCCAAGGCGACTCTGGAGTTTAGGTGTAAAACTAAGTCAAGTATTTTTTAACGAGATATCTTTCAGCTTGTACACAATATAAATATCTTCTACTCTAGATTACTAAAATTAATTAAAACATTTTTTCATGTCTCAATTACTTTTACTTATATACCAACTATAATACACAGTGTATATATTTTTTCTGTACATTATTTTTCAACAACTTTATTCTTTTTTCCTTTTACAGATTCCGCGAAAGACTTGTTAAGAGAGGCGTGGACCTGTTATATATTTTTTCTCTACGAGATTCTACAAGCGGTAAGTTAATATAATTAAAGCTTTCTGAACGTATGATGAGTTATAAACTGAACGCCCCTGACGTGACGAGATATGAAGCACTGCTTTAATCACACCTACCTTTCTGAGCACAGGCTATTGACAGTGCCAGATTCGGAAATATATTTTATTGGACTTTAATTTTTTTTAGTTTAAGAGCAAGATATATAAATATATTACTGTAAGCTATAGTTTGCTTTTTTTTGTTATCTAAGTGCGGTCCTGTACGTTTGAACATTAAACAACATGCCTGAAGCAGTCGGAGTAGGTTTAGTTGTTCTTAACAATCTACATTATGTAATAATACATTAAGTCTCTGTGTCTAGTTACCGCTTGTTAAAAGTAAATTAAAAGTCTAATTTATTAGTACCCTTTGTTCACACCTACTAAACTACATACTACATAAAAAATATCGACATCGATAGTTAAAATAGAGAATCCTAAGAATTTAAATTACATTCAAATGCCGTTACTGTCATATGCTAATTTAATAGTTTAATTAAAACTAATAAGCATTAAAATGATCCAATTTTAATGCCTATAATAATTATATTTAATAAGGCACATGTCGCATACAACTTTAAGTCGTTTAAGTACGAGTACTTCGAAAGTTTCTGCAGTGCAACCTGGCTTATCGTTAGTGGTGACAATAACGCTTTGTGTTAATTAAGGCTTATTATTTTTACACCAGGTAGATAACTTATAATATTATCTTAACGATGAATCTTAAAGACATGATTATTTTTTGTTCTCGTTAAAAATTTACTACTTTTGTAAAGAATAAAAAAAATATAAAAAATGTAACAGAAATTAAATGATACAGTGACGCCTGACTACCTGGCTCCAGTGGTTTCACAGGCTTGTTAGGAATCTTGGCAATTAAGGCGGTAAATTGATAGTTGCCGTGCAGTAGAGACTACTGCAGTAGCTCTAATGCGCACATAACTTTTAGAACAGTTTCTTTTGATCGAAGAAAGCACTTTCAGATGTCTATAACATCTATTATTGATGTAATTTATAATTTGACTACTGTATAACACACAAAACATTTTAGCTTGATTTAAACACACACATACAGTTAGTAGGCCTGTAACAGGTCTCTTAACAGTTTCCCACCAATAATTAACGACCATATTGTGTATGTTAAAACGTTTATACTCGTATAAAGCCTGCGGACTGCGGTCCATTATCTCCTGATAGCAGCTGATGAGATTAAATTACATACATCTCTTCTCTCTCGCGAACACATTATAACATTCTAAACGTTATATACAACAATGTTATGTATACATAAACGACACAACTACCTGGAGCTAGTTTATTGAAATCATATACATTATACACACAGTAATATTGTAAGCAGTGGCGGATTTAGGTAGATTGAGGCCCTACACAGAGAAGAAAATGTGAACTACAAAGTTTATTCTTAGATATCGTTAATTGGAAATATTTAGTTACGTACAGACATTAAAAATAAATTACAGTTTTTAATAGATAACACCTAGGCCCACGTTTTGTGCATCTACCGTTAAATCTGCCTCTGGTTGCAAGTGTGTATATATAAATATTTAATAAACAAAAAAGTGTTCATAAAACAAGTATTTTATGTTTAAACCCAACTTGTATACGAACGTGTTTTCACATTAACATAATTATACCCCGTGCAAGTTTTGCAGAGTATGTTTTTTTTGTACACTTAAGATGTAAGGCTGTTTCTCAATTGATCTTGTACTCCTCTTACAACTTGTATTTGTATTTTTATATTTGTATAAACCAAGCACGTTTAAAATTCTTGACTCCTCTAGTGTTAGCGTTATCAACTCGTTCTAAAACGAGAGTTAGTTTTAAAATATTTGCATCATTCTTTTCCAATTGGTATACATCCTTAATATCACTTAATGATTAATGATTTAAACAGTAATAGCTTCTTTGAAAACCGCAAATATTTTATAGATCATTACGAAATGTACTTAAAAAGTCTTTCTATAAAAACAATTAAACTAAAGACATAAGTTTATAATGTAGTTAAAGATTATTAGTATGTGAATTTAATGCCCCATGATATAATATGTATATTCCATGTTTTAAGGGTACCATATTTTCATAGATATCCATAATAATATGTTATTTTAATGTTTCAGCTATATTTTAAAATTTAATATCGTAATTAATATAATGATATCTTTATTTTATAGTTTTTTTTATATTATTATTGGATATAAATTAGATTTTGAAAAGTAATAACATTGCAGAGTTTGGTCTTATTAGTAATATTTTTATTGGTAATTAGATTTGCACCGCTGCGTCATTCCAAAGGTGACAATTGGTGAACATCGTTGGGTAGATGCGGAAGTGATGTGTGATAACTCAAATATAAGCAAATTAAAATTTAAGAAGAAAATAGCATGTAGCTGAACACCTGTAATTAGAGGGTTAGCTTCTCTTTACTAATTCAATTTTTTACTCACGATTGTATATTTGTTAATGATTGATTTAAAATTAAATTAATTTTGATGCTATTTTATTGCATGTAATATATTTAACCTGTTTGTACTTCATTTCTGAGTAAATTTGTAATTAATTTGAAATTATCATGAGCATAACGTAATTAATACCGCGGCTATAATGTTATTAATCAAACGAATCCACTAAATATACGTAAACACACGCACACACACATCTACATCGACTAATACATATATGTATATATTCATATTTACAAATATAACATTTGGTGTACAGTTTCATTTATAATTATACACTACTAACACATACAAAGACATAGGCGTACACACATGTATTGTAGAGATGTATAGTGTTTGCTTACTGTCAAATTCAGCAAACATCCTTTTCACAAATTTTCTCTTTTTGTGTTTTCTCTGAACACAACACAACACAGCACATGTGAAAACAACAGATTTAGCAATATGTGTATTAAGTATCGAAAATCTAAATATAATACAAATGTTTAAATACGTATGTACTATGCCTTAAATTATTAATAATATTATTCAACCTTAGATGTGGCACGTTACATGACGTGGGAAAACATTGAAAATGTAACACACTGTACACATTAAATCAGTTTTCATTTAATCCATAAAAATATTGATAATGAATCGTACTAATATTACTAGTCTATATAATTAGCAATTCACTACAAATGATTTCCTCACCCCCTCACCCCACTATCGACCCTTGAACCCATTTACTAATTTGTTTGTATTAACTTCAGAAGATTTGTTTGATTTAGAATTTCGCTTTTTGAGTTTTAAGCATTGTGTAGGTACTACTGAATGAGTGAGAGAGTGAGGGAGTGAGAGAGCTATTACTATAGCTTCATTGCCTCTATATACTATAAAGATAGGATATATGGATAACAATGGTACCTATATTTAAACACTGACGCTCAATTTGAGTTAGTCGATCCATAAAATCTGTTCTATTCATTTCAAACAATAACTCTCAAAGCTTTAAACATTATATGCCAGTGCCCAGTAGTGGGGTGAAATGAATTATATTATTTTGAAAATAAAATTTTCGAAGTAGAACTTATTAGTAATCAACCTAAAATTAGATTAGTTAGAGGTATATGGAGGTTAGAGACAAAATAATAAAGGTCAACATTTGCCACTACATTTGTAGATCTCATTATATGCATAGTATTTATAATATAAAAGATTTGAGAGCAATTTTATCATATAGAAAATATGATCGTTTTATGAGAACGTACGATTATTTAATACAATTCAAAAATCCTAAATACACAATGTTTTGATAGATTAATGGGGCTCATATTTCTATATTTATTCAGATGACGGTCATAAAATTTATCATAAAAGAGATTATATGCATAAATGCATTTTTATTTCATAATTCATATACTCCATTTGAATTTTGTTTGTTTAGGCAGAGCAGTTCCATTTTTTATGACTTGTTTGAGTGTCGTACGTATGTCAAAGGTGGACGGACTACCAAATTATTTACTTGTGTGTTATGTTTACAGTTATTGTAATTTTAGACAATCGTATCTCTATAATACGTCATAGAAAAACGTATGTATCTAAGTGGAAAGTGCGTACTACACTGTTGAGTTCAAATCTTTAATCAGATTGAAGTTCATACGTCTTCATTTGCATTTTTATTTCAATAAAAATCGGACAGTGCGTCTGATTTTGAACTAATTAAAAATCTGATCTGATTATGTAAAAGGCCCATAAATGCAGGCTATAAAGAGTCATTCCTATTGCAGTACTTCCTGCATCTGACCTGCGCTAATAACTAATTGTTTCTAATACATATTTACAATAACTTTTAATACCAATTTAAAAAATAAATTATTTAACGATCTGAGATAAAAGTCCTCACATATGATAATCTGAAGCTCCACCATCAGAGAGTCGTAGCATGTAAGACAGATGTGAGAAATAAATTTGAAATGTTTATCTGTTTTCCAAATCTGTTAAATATTTTTTACGGTATTTGGGACCACGGTAATTAGTCTCTCAAAGAAACATTCTGACATTTAAACCATTTCATATAAACGGCAGTTAAAATCAAAATAATCTTTTCATGGTTATAACTTTTATAAGGTGTAATTCACTAACGATATAACAGATGTTATACTTAACCTTTATCAAATGTAATAAATTATGACTGTTATTTGATCTAGCCTGTTTGGATGGTTGCTTTCCTGTGCCTGTGCCTGTGGAAGGAAAGTGTACCCTTCTATTTTTTTAAACGAAGAGCTGACGACAAACGATCCACCATACATAATAATTGTGAGTGATTTAAATATGATATATTTCCGAAGCGATAACAACGAATAAAAGATACAATGCGTGGTTATTAAGGATAGAGCGAGATGGCAACATCTATCTATCAAGAACACAATTATAAGTATCATTACGAGAAACAATTACAAGAAAAGGTAACTACAAATATCAGAATTGATTGTAAATAATGTAAATGTTAAATCTAACAAGAAATGAAGTGGAAACGAGAAGAATTACAAAATAAACGTAGTTTATATATTTTTAGGAACGTTTAGCTCATTATTTTAGTGACCATAGAGTTCTTATCTTTTTAAATGAAGTGGACAGATTTGTCGTCAACTCTCCGTCTATGAGGTAGACACACGGTAACTGGGGATGCTCGCTCTGTTCTACAAATCCATTAACTAAATTGTGGTAGCTTTGTTACTTACACAACATTTACTGTTATAAACTATATCAACACACAAATAGCATGCACTAGCAATATGTTACAATTTATACGAAGTGAAATTAAAAGAACTATTTGCAAACAATTGTTGTTTGCATATGTTTGTATTATGTGTATGTGTGTGTGTCTATCTATAATGGAGGGAAACAATTACGTTAACAAATTTAAATATAAAAATTTGCATTTAGTGAGAATCGCTTCTTCATGTTCTTTAATTTTATATTCGTAATTTAGAAGTAAATAAATAAACCAAAGTTACGTTTCCGTCTGTACGGTGTGTACACCTGTCTGTCTGTTAAGTTGACAGCACTGTTTAACTTTATAAAGTTTTAGTTTATACATTTAATTACCTATACATATATATTTACTTATTCTAATCTAATTTCATTCCTTGATTTTACTTCATGTAAACAATTTATATTTGCTAATGAAATGACTTTATAATAAATGTGTTAATTTTGCATGGGCGTTGGTATATGTTTTCATGGTGAACTGTGCGCCTAGCCTAACAAAAAATTAATTATTTTAAAATGAAATTCTATAAAATATTTGTTCTATTATACCTTAAGCGATTTCTGCATATAAATAAAAAAACAGAAAGTAATACAACTGAACATGAATAAAAAAACCAATAAATATTTTTTTATATTATTCTGATACTAAAATATTTTTTTTATAGTTTGAATGACTTCCTAGGTTCACAGATCTTTGATAATGAATCTGTAGAATTATTTTTTACTAAGAATATTTTGAGAGCTTGTTATGCACCATCTAATATCATTAATTTCAAATCATAATACTTAACGAACACAAATTATTTAAAATATAATTTATTTTCAAACGAACATATTTATGTAGTTTTAAAACAATAAATTGTTACTAGAGCTATAATAAATTATATTTTAATATATCTACAAGTGCGTTATAATGTGAGTATACAATGCCGTCGTTTAAGAGGAACGACACGACATAGAACGTAGTATAGCGCCATGCAGTGATTTTGATGTAATTAAATCTTTAGTAGTGACAGAATCATCAGAACCATATGGTGCGTGTGTTTTATGATCCAATATTATTCTAGTGAGAGTGTCATGGACATGGAGACGGAGACGGAACGGCCGCGGCGTGGCGCGGAGTTTAAATGCAGCACAACCAGTTCTCCAAGAATGATACTAAATAAACTTACGCAATTAGTTACAGTTATTGTTTTCTATTTAATTATTTCCAATTGTCATAAATTAAGCACCAAAAACCTACATTGATTAGTTACGATAATTAATAGTTATTTTTTGTCATGCTAAGACTTGCGTGATTTCATTATTTATTTTCATTTGAGTACAGGTTTACGGAATTGTATCTGTCATGGTTTATTACTATATTCTAGGGCACTTTGTTTTGTATGTACAATGATAAAAATAATTCTCCAAGAAACGGATATCTCTTATTGATTTTGTTAAATATTGTTTCAATATTTATTAAACAAATATATTGATTTCAAAAGAACACAATTCTCTAGTTGAGATAAGAATAGTTGAAAGACCGCAGACTGTTCAAATACGAGTGTGTGTTTTATTATTACAATCTCGTTATTCTAGCAACAATCGGCGCCATTCCTTGAGAGACTTTTTTTTTATAAATTAAGTAAATTTGAAACTGCAGTTCATTTTGAAATACTTGTAGATATTATATAGTTAATTTGTATTATGAATAATTTATTATATCAATTCATCGCAAGCAACAATATGTTTTTTCACTGGGAGATGCTTCTGTCCTTCTATTTAAAATATCTGTTTCATTTACATTAGATAGAAATGAATCAAATACAAATTTATACGAATTAAAATGACATCTGATTATTTTAATATTTCGCGGCCTGTGTGTAACTGTCACAACTTTAATCAAACTTCTTTGATTGAGATATAAGAGAACATTTGATAAGTCTTCTTTTCATTTCTTTATATTACAATGCTTCACTACAAAAAATATTATACCTAGCTTTTTTCATAACGCTAAAAACTAAACTTAGAATCATCATTATTTAAATTTTCTAATAAAACCCAAAGAACTTAATAAAGTCCCATATTTACAGAATGCAAAATAACAATCTTGTAACAGATGTTCTATGTTTGTAAAACCCTTCTGTTATGATACAACTGGGCGCCATCTTAAAAACAACTACCACTACTAAAAAAACTAAACTAAGTTATACTAACTGAAGTACGGAGTGGTGGGTTAGGACTAGGGCTAGACCCACCACCCCCTCTTGAGCTAAAACAACTATACTTGTGGTATTATTATACAAAAAGTATAAAACTAACCAACCTAACCCCTTTTTCGTTTAGAATTGTGTAAACAATATAGAATTGAATAACAAGTTTAGATGAATCTCTATGAAAATATTTACGTTCGTTAGTTTAAAGTCGGCTAAGCCGTACTAAACTAATACAACGTACAAAATAACGCTTTGAAAGTTTCTTTTCCCTCTACGTTTGTATCGTAGTTTGATTAATGAATTCACAAGAATTTAAATTTTTATTGTTATAGAAGTTTTCTCTCCCTTCGCTTAATTCACAACTGGTTTATGATCTTAACTGAATTAGCCATATTTTCCAAATTATATGGACCGTATGTTATACTCAATTAATTATTGTATGCAAATTAGAAGATTAATTATCTGTGTATTAAATAAATATGTACTTAGGAGTTTGTGCGGCAAAATAGTTTACATTGTAGTATGATTTATGTGCTGGCAAATAACCCGATATGTATACGACGGACCCATGACGCGGTGTGATTCAATGATGGTAATTATATATAACATAGATATAATTGTTACGTCAGTTCCGATTCGATCGCTGAAGTTAAGCTACATTGTATATTGACCATTGACTTATAAATACATTGGAGGTATTTATTAGGCAGTGGTGTTGTCTTGATGGTTCGTTCACATTTAACTCTCGCGACTATAAAGTTTGATAATTCAATAAAATATATCCGGATTTACAAGTATAATAGAGTATAGTTTTAAAACAACCAAAAACTTTTGAGTTAGATATTCTAATATTTTTGAAAACCTTGCACAAAATCTCTGTTTCCAAAGAATCATATATTAAAAGTAAACCAAAGTGGTTTTTATGTAAATATGAGAACTAAATCAAAAACTTACTTCGACATTTTCTGAGATAATAGAAAATTCAGGTACAATAAATCAAATATATTTTATACTTATAATACCAGAGACATCTATAGATCATTTTGTAAACCATATGTGTCTTGTACACTAAACTTATTTGTATATTTTTGTAGTGTTTGAAGCATGATACTATTAATCATTCCTTTTATAGTATATATATATATATATATATATATTTAAGGGGAGGTAGAATATTTTTTATAAGGACCATAAGCGGTTGCTCAGGATATGCTATACCCCAACGACTCGACGCTATTTGTGATCCCCTAAAAGTAATACCAACTCTATCCAGCAGGGGGTTTTTAATACCTTTAGTTTTGGTTACATCAAGGTATTATTAAATCTGATATAATTTAAATATTTCACTTAAGAATTTAATATAATAATTTTATATTAAAATTAATTTTCACTAAAGAAATTTTGCTCAAACCTTGATTTGTAGTTTTTATTATTACGTTGAAAGCTTGAAACGTTTTTAATAAGCTTGCTTGGAATGTACTGAATTAAGAGATATTTTGTTTATATTCAATTTATAAACCGCAAACAATGAATCTGTATTATATTAATTTTGTTTAATACTAAATTCAAATTAAAATATTTTATTCATAAATTAAAATATTAAATTAAAAAATACCATCAACATTTTTTTTAAGTTTTATGCGCTTGTTGGAAAAATTACAATTATAGCATTTTATGAAATGCAAAACATTTTAATATATTCTGAAATGGAAACACAAAAAAAGTAAATAGAAGGTATACTACTCCTACATACAAAGTACAATCATTTGAAAAATGAGTTGAGTTACTTTTTGTAGATTTCATTTAATAATTTTGTTTCATTAATAACGTTGTTATAGGACAATTATATATGTTACATTATAAACGCAAAGGCTTTATTGAGGTATACGTGGAAGAGATTTATGCAGTTGTTCTCATAGTAGACCTGTGGCTCCAAATGCTTTCCCTTGGAAGACAGATCGGGATTTATAATTAATAATAAAACAGTGTTATATTGTAATGTACTGAAAGCATTAGAATCTGTAATGTTATTTTGCAGAGGTTTCATTGACTTTGGAGATAAATTTAATCCTCTGATACCAATACAGAATTTCAATAGCTTTATAGATATAACTGATAATTTGGTTAAACCAGTTTAATTATAACACAAGATCTGCTGGATTTGTGACTAATCGACTTTGTTGAAAGTAAAGTTTCAACTTAGTCTGAATAGCAACCAGCATGTGTCGAATTAACCTTAAAGTTAGTCCTAAACTATCAGAGTTCAATGGCGCACTATTATTAAAGTTTGACTGGTATCAAAATTATATATAATGATTAATTGCAGTTTATGCTGGTTACAACACAAACTGTTTGATAATTTTACAACAAAGTTAAAATGGAAACCCTTCATTTCATAAAAAATGTAAACTATTACTTGTTTTGACTTTCCTTTGCGCGAAAATAAGAAGAGTTCAGATTCTCAAGTTTTTAAGCAGCTTTCGTAGGTATTTATCATACGACTAATTCTCATTTTGCATACAGTGTTAACTAAATGCTTTAACAATAGACGAATTAAGTGCTGAATCTGATGTACAACTTGCCCACACATTATTTAAATTAATGATACTATACTAAGAAGCATTGGTGTATAATAATTTTGATACTTTCTCATCTTACTATATTAATATTCATATTTCTAGTAGCTATATCTATACAGTAGTCTTGTTACATCAATAAGAACCAATTGGATTTGCATTTATTATACGATATAATACTATATAGTAAACTGTAAACCTTAAACCTTATACCTTATATTATATTATAATACCTTGCTTTATATTATAAGCGCTATACAAAAGAACGCGCGATCTCTTTGAATATTATAAAGTAGCTACTACTGCTATACCTATAGCTTATCCACGGTTTGTAAAATGACATTGTTAACGTGCAAGGACTCTCAATTATAATGGAAATCTTATGATAAGAAATGAATCTATATATTTTTATTCACATGAGTATTCTCAAAAATAAATAGTTGCTATAGCAACATAATTTTGTTTTATAAATTTAAAACTGTCGTAATTATGCAATAGGAAAAGCTTGTATTTAATTGACTGACAACAGCGCTGTTGCCACACATGCGGTAAGCACACAAAGTATCCAGTATTTGTTTACTATGGTATAAGTTACCACATAGCCAAAATATAACAATGTATATTAAATTTATTTATGTCTACTGAAACTATCTTAAAAGTAGAAGAAGTACATAACTATGAAGAATAAATCGTATAGAGGATTTAGAGACTTATATTTATGTTCTTTGCGGGTACACTCTCCCATAAAATTGAAATATCTGTATACTTATCTATGTGTATATATCTTACTTATAATAAAACCATTTTATGGAAGTATAAGCAACAATTGTTTATTCTGTATTTATAAACAGATGCTTACTGATACATTAGCAAATATATTTAACTCTATGATTAACTGCAAAGTTAAAATATCAAAATTCTGTTTACAAAAATATTTATAATCAAATAATATTTATTTTTAGTGTATCAATAAGAGCTGACTGTTTTGTTTCTCCAATAAAATGTGAACTAATGGAAATATTTCGGAATAATTTTATTTATTGTAAAGCTAATGCATTGGAAATATTTATAGTCTATTGTTAAAATAGAGGCTTAATTAAAATGAAAATTGAAATTGACTTGTCACACTTTCAATAAAGCTCACAAAATTTTGAAGAGTATATATGTGGTGGGATATAAATAGACTTATGCAAATATAACGACTATATTTGTGGGACAAGGCATAGTGCAGGACACATAACATTTGAATTAGGGCCAACTTGAACGACATTTATATGAAATATTGCCATAAAGGAATGATTTGCGACTGCATTAAAGCAGTTAGGAACGACCTTGTAAAGAAACTGCGATAAGAATGCGTCATGTTATATGTATAGATAAGGGAAAACTATTTTATATTTTACACAAGTGGTAAATAAATTTATTATATAATAAAACGAATATTAGAAAAATTAAATTATGTGTATTTTCTATAAAATAATTTTTCTTTGTGAATCTAAAGTAGATGGTTTGAGTTCGATTCTCATTTAAATTGTTTACTTCTCAGTTGTGTTTAGTTGTGAGTATTGAAAATAATTCCGGAGGCGATAAAGAGCATAAATACAAGTTTGCTAACAAAAGCAATCGTCGTAAAACAAACATCTTGCGTTTCTTGCGACTACTCCTAGTTCTACTTCTACTATAGTTACCTCCCTAATTAACTAAAGTGCATGGATGGCACAAACATCAGATTCTGTGTATGCCATTTAGTATTACACTAGTATATAAAACTGAATTCATTTATATGAATTGTTCATTATTGATTTGAAGAGATAAATAAATCAATTGGAATAATATTACTAATCAGACAATAACAAAAACTATGCAAAGTAGGATTAATGCAAACCGGGCAAATAGTTTCATTGTTTTAAAAGAATTACGAAACAACATGTTGCAATCACCATCATCAACATTTATAGCTGTAATATAATTTTATTAAAATAACAATAAAATAAATTATATATTTTAATTTTATATTAAGAATTTTTTAATCTCTCTGAACGAGCACAGTTTTCCGTTCGTAAATTATATTTTCCTTTTAAAATATTCGCTGCATTACACAGAGAGAAAAAAAACAATCTCAGTCTCGGATTTTACAATCTGACTTAATTAAATTTCTAAGTCTTTCTAAAAGGATTAATTAGTCGGCATTTTGGGTTATAATTCACCTAAAATACTGGTGTAAAAGAGATGAAAACATTTCTGATTTTAAGATTTTGTTATGTAACTGAACCACTAAGCTTTAAGGATATCAAACCTCTTATCTACGGACTACTACCCCTTCTCCCTACGATTATGCATAAGGGAAGGAAATATGAAATGAAAACGGTAAAACTGAAAATAATGGTTTTAACGCAATATTCTACCCTCTGTAACGCATAAATATTATATGTACGAGTACGTTTCAGAAAATGGTTCTAAAATGTGAATTTAACTGTGAGGTAGATGTATTTGTGGGCGCAGAATATTTTGGGAGCAGAATTATTTAATTACTTTTGGTATTTTGCTATAACTGTCAAGTCCCTATTGTACAGGTTTTTTGCGATGTTTAAATTTTCATAGTTGACCTCTGCATAATGAAATTTTAATTGCAAATACGTTCTAGAACCGAAAACCAGAAGTGAAACAAAATCAGAATGTAGACAACCAGGAGATTCAAAAGGAATCAAGTTAGAATCTCTCTAAAGCGCCACCCTTCCCAAAATACCACACATTCTTAGTGTAATTAGAATAAGAAGAGAGAACAGAATAGTACAACAATATTGTGCTCCGTTGTATAATCTATTATTCTATCACAGTCACACCAATGTAATCTCTTATAGGTTTGTCCTTTTCTTACAAATTGTGTTTTGGAACTTTAAACATTCTGGCTCCCATTGGATGGATGAATGCACAACACTAATGTGTTTATGGTTATTTTGTGTAACGCAGGAATTTCAAAATCCCAACACAATTATATTTACAATAATTTAGTGGGGAAAAAACATCTGAACCCCCACGCAATGGAGATTGAAAACATAGTGTCTGTTTGGGTCAGTGATTTGTGCTTTGCGAATTAAAGAATCTTCCTGTTTTACCCAAAGAAATTTATAATTAGAATTCTTTCAACTCAAATTTTTGTATCCTTAAATAATATCTAATCAAAAGAAAACCATTTCCCTTTCAGAAGCTTTAAAATTCATGTCAAGTAAAAAATATCAGAAAAATATAAAATAATATATTTGATATGAAAAACGAAAGAAAAATTCATTGAAGTGAAAAAATGTAAATCAAGTTTTTGACTTTGTTGTAAATCGTATGGACGGACGGCCGTTATGAAAAGACAAAAGGCTTTATTTAAATTGTATATAAATTCCTTATTTAACCTACAATAGTAACAGTTATTTTCAGCTACACACTGTCAAAAATTTCCGGAACGGATACTTTAAAAATCTCCTCAATTCCATGCCTTCCAGATCCGTTTTACGTATAGGCCCCACCATTCAATCCACTAATCCTGCAGGTCTTGGCACGCTGTAATTGACTACTATACCGGTTGTCGGTGGTATGTAAATGTTCATATAAAATTACCATTACAGCGTTGCAAAGTAACCACCTTAATTCTACAACGCTGGACATTTCGCTGTATTTCACTGCTGCGTTCTGGTTCATTCTAATTTCCATTGTATGAGATTATATGGTGTAGAATTTAAATTGTTTGGAATAAATGCTTTGGAAATTTTTGACATTGTTGTGGTGAAACTTTGCATATATTGTTGCATATATTATGTAATATGGTGGAAGATATATACATTTTAAAATGTAACAAAAGTTTAAATTCATCGAGTCGTGAAATTTTAGAATTTAAGTATTCATATATGTGTATTCGGTAGTTCAGTACATGTATGATAATGGAATAAAATTGTTAGGTTAAACAGGAATATTGCAGAGGTAGACAGTGCCGAACTGGACTAGAAACTTGTTTGGTGAGCACAACAATTCATTACTACAAAGCTTTTAAATAAATTATGACAAGGAGCCTTCTATTTTAAAACTACCGATGCTAAAAATATAATACAGATTCTATGCAATCTAGAAACTCTTTTAGTTACCAATGCGGCCCTACATAAATAATAAAATACTATTGCAAACTATGGAGTTACAACAGTAGTAAATGCTGCACGTATGACAGCATTTTATTTAATTATAGAATTGCATATAAACATATTGTCCTTTGTAATTTGATGTTCTGCTCATAAACTTTTAAACCCTTCAAACAAACATATCCATTAACATGGTTAACATCCATAAAAAGCTTGAACTTATGGAGCTTTTTTCACATAAACAATTTTATACGCTGGTTGTGGTTATACAAGTATATGGATAAACGAAAAAACGTAAATATTCATTTAAAAATAAGTAAAATTTTACGTAAAAGATGTGTTTGTAAACGACATCCTACGTTTATTTAAGACTTAAATTTTATGTAAAATATATGTGTGATTTAATTCCGTAGGTAAATTCAAGTATCGATTCGGTCATAGCTGTTGCTTTAGATGTTTAATTTTTTATTATCTTAAGATGTTGGGCTAACCATCCAGCGGCTCTGTTTTACAGCCTCCCTATTCCCCTGTCCATTTTCCTTAGCGGTTTATTTTGTGTTATGAGAATTCTCCTTTTTTGTGGCGTTTCCAGATATACTTCGTGGCTTACTTGTAATTAAAATTTAATAAGATTTTCGTTAATTAATAATTAAAAGCATTGTTTATGATGTTTTAAATTTAATTTTGTGAGTTTAGTTTCTGACTGGTATTGTTGGCAGATGGCTAAGATATATTATCAATTATATCTAGTCAATATGTCTTTGTACAAGGTTCATTTTCTACCTATTACATAGATTTAACTTGCTAGCGTGCTATAAGCTACTCCTATCGGTTTTCTAATAATTTTCATTTATTGATTTTCTCTGAAAACAATTGAATTTTCCCTACGTTTCCTCAGACTCGTTTGTCTGCAACTTCAACATCAATTTGTATTCCTATGTGCTTTTCCTGAAGTTCCATTTTAACAGTTTTACTCTTACATACTAATCTGAAGCTTTCACTTCGATTTTCTAAAAGAAAAGTCTGGAAAACAGTATATTACAGCTCTTAAAGAGTTTTATAAAAGTCTAGAAAATTTTTAACATATAAAATTGTTTCAGCTGCAACCGAATGGTAATAATAATATCCACTTTTTATATACCTTCTCCCCCTTAACTGTTCTCTTAAAAGAAAACTACCCCTGAAATTTCAACCCTTTGCACGCTCCATTTGATTTTATACCAATAGCCCATTCACTACAGAGTTGCTAAGATTTAGCAAATCAAAAAAGAAAAAGGGAATAAAAAATAACGGTTTCAGGAAAATAGAATCGCTTTAATTGTGTATTTTAATAAGACCGCCGAGATTTCCAATAAACTAAGGAAAACATATATTAAGTCGATGGCTTTCCTTCATCATATGAATAAACGTAAACATTTCTCTCTAGTCCTGAGATAGAATGAAAATTAAGAGCTAAAAACATTGATTAAAGATCTTTAAGCAGCCGAACCTCGGCCAGCTCTAGTTAGGAACATGATATAAATGATTTCGAGTTTTTAGAACTGGGACAACAGTTGAGCAGGGGTTATATAAAGGGGTTGCCTAAAGGCATAGAAAGAATAATCGCGTTCTCTCAAAAATGTGGTAGCCCGCTTTCAATTTAAACTTTTATTCCACGAGTTGGGGCTATTTTTCTTACACTTTACGTACGGAATAATAATAAAGTGGCGTGCTCAATATATTACGTTAAAATGGATAAGGGTTGTTTTGTTTCTGCTTCTGGTGGGTACACCCTATCGTGATAAATGTCTAGTTATTTAATTTCGAGTTTAATTCTTACTTATTTAGTCAAACTAACTCATATGGTTTTTCTTATACGATACTTATTGTTCTTCAATTTGTAATTTATTCTTTAAATAAGTAAATTGTTGATAACTATAGATTGTACTATTACTTATAAACAATTTACAGTGTGCAATATTTATATTTACTTTTTAGACATACTGTATCCATGTTCATTTAGCACATATCTATGAACATTTGCCATTGTTATATTTTCTAGATGTATAAATTGAGTTTGATTGAGACATCGTAATTGCGAACTTGACAATAAACTTATTCAAGAAAATTCTATTCACTATTGTTCCTCAACAACATTGTCGCGATTCACGATGTTTTTCAAAAAATGCCTGAAGGGTAAAAAACACAGCTCGATCCTGATTGCAAAGCGGAGGCAGCTGTGACTCGAGTAGAGTCTCCGAGTCTCGGGCTTCAAGTTTTCTTTGCTAGGAACAGAGGATAGACTGCTGCTCGATATCTCAATTTATGCAGTGCTGGTGAACAACTCGGATTCCCGACCGCAGAAATTTAACTTCTTAAAAATTAACATCAACCTTCGAATATGTATATTTATATTATGTTTTAAGACAAAATTGTTAGTGTTCATGTCTATCTTTCTATGACAAAGATAAAACTGTCTTAAGATAATCTTATATCCAGTGTTTATTTTTATTTCAAATGATGAATTCTTATCGAAGAGGATCCACCGTTAAAATTGACTTAGAATTTTACTCCTAAGTGTTATGCAATTTAATATTTGATACCCCTGCAACTTAGCGAGTTTCTGGGTGGATTGTTTCGTTTCCTTTCTGTTCCAGTTGCCAGCGCCTTTCACGTGACGTTTGCTACAGTTTCCCCGAGACGTACAAAATGTTCTGTTGAGCTTTTTAACGATGACGATAAGTCCGTTTATCGTATTGTCCCATCAAAGCCCATTATTTTTTAGCTTGAGGCAATAAAATTGTATTCTTATATCACCATTTTATATAATATATTTTAGTTTCTTAGTTTAATGTTTGAGACTAAAAGAATCAACAGATTTTTTTGAAATATGCAATCCATTAATAAGACACTACAGACATATTTAAATAACTACCAGATAATTTTAGACCATAGAATACCTGGGTGTCTTGATATACATTGCAGAACAAAATTACTATTATAATCCAGATCATCGAGGTTCAAATGTCTACTCAAGTTAAAGATTTCATTGTGATACTAAAAAGGAAAGTTGTACAATAGATTCAGTAAGGCACGTGAGGGTTTTTGCGTAGGTTTATGATTTGTTACACTTATTTTACATAACAGTTTTACATCTACGTTTCAAATACAATTAAATCGTATTATTAACTTCTCAATTTTTACCTAAAATTTAACTTAACTTGTCATTTAATAAGAAACAAGTTTAAATACATAGATAGCTATGAATTTGATAATCTATAAATGCCTTATTCATCTCTAAATTTTTTAGAAATATTATTACATATATTTTCATTGAAAATCGTTTAAATGCGAAGTGACTTTTTACTTTAAGGAGGTACACTAGTCTAACATTTTTAAGAAATGATTTTGTTTTATTTTACAGAAACATACTTCTATTTTAGTCTCTCGAGGTGGTGTAACAACTTAAACGAATTTTCTTTCTCATGTATGTTCCATATCAGTTGTACTTGTTCGTACTTGTAAAATATTTTCTATTACGTAGTGCAGTTACCCTCCACCACAACTCATGCGGCGCTATTTCCGGTGTCATTTTTCAGCGAATACGATAGTCGGCATATACTCGTATGAACATGGAATTGATGATGATTGTCTGAGGAATATTTCACCGTTACGATGAATGGTCTACCGGTCTCCCAATCTCCCACTCTACCCATTCCTTTGATTAACGGCTTTAGTATCTCTCCTTATGTAATACAATTTCTTTAGATTTATTTTTGATATTACTGTATTCATGATATGCGCGCTGGAACATTTTTATTAAATGAGATCTAAAGGTGTATAAGTATGAAAATAAGAAGATAGTCAGCTAAATGGAACACTCGTAAGTTTCTAAGACATTACACTTGAGAATTGTACTAATAATATTCATTTATTTCTGTAAGATATGTTGCATTTTCTTCGTTTATCGCAGTCTCATGGTAAATAAGAAAAAGAATTTCCTATCAGAGTATTGAACTTGAAGTGGAGTGCAATCTCCTAAATGCAAGGGGTAAAGAAAAACATTTTTCCAGAGTCATTAGAATTCCCTGCAGTTTTTTTTGTATGCGTCTTAATCGTTGGTTAATATTTCACATCTTATCAATAGTTTTCTTCAGTAAATACGCATTAAAGCTATCTTTCAGCATCGTACTCATTTAGAGACAAGTAGTTTTCTTTCAGTCTTTGATTTCTTAAAGATATCTCAATGGAAATTGACCCTACTACAACTATAATTGCTGGTCTATGAATAGATGGACTTTCCTTACTATTCTCCCTCAAGTGATTCAATATAATTTGTCTCCCTCTTTTTATTTTCTTTTTTTGGAAGTTGTTTATTTCTTCGTCAGTCCAATGAAGAAGTCGTCATTTTGCTGAAATGAACGAGAATTTGGCGGAGGAATGGAGAAACCTCTCAAACCTTCGTTCCAGGGATATTGATCTACGCAATTCATTACTTTTCTAGTGGTTTGTTATATCAAGTACCATAGTCCATAGTACTTTTGCAACCCCCGTCCAAGTTTAAGTACTTTAAGGGAGAAAATAATAATCTAAAAACTGACCCTTTATTTGGTTTTGTACTTGATGTTCATATACATTATGAATTTATATTTTTTACCTATATGAATGCATTTCTTATAGATTTTTATACGGCCATAAAACAGACAAAGTTGACGGAATCACATTTCCATTTTCTGTTGGTAAAGATGTGTTTTATTACTTTATTTATGTGTGCGCACATTATATTTTTACATAATTTATTTTGTATACATAGTTACTACTTTACATCCATGACCATAAAACGGAAAGTCTAGGGGGGGGGAGGGCTTTTCACCAATTTTCTCCATAACATAAAATATCACGAAGAAATTATTTCATGTTCAGTCTTGCTTTTTAATAACTAACTGGTATTTAATTTAAGGTAGTATGTACTCTCCATAAATGTAAAATATTAAATGTTATCGTCTCGTTACCAATTATTATTCAACAATGAAATTCTTATCTAACAATTCATTATTATACAACAATAGCTTTTGACATATACAGATAAAGAAAACAACAAACAAAAAATAAATAAAAAAATCTTATAATTTGGAGAGAACAGACACAAAACTCTGTTCTCAGTTCTGTAGATGACGTATCGTGATATGATAAGTACCCATTTAATATCAAAGCGAAAGCAGAGTGTGTTTAAATATACATTAATCAGAATTTCTTTTGTAAGAGACAAGCAGAAACACAAACACAAATAAATTGCCCATTGTATTCCCTCCTTATAGATGATAGAGAAGAGATATTTACTTGGAATATATAGTATACATATACATATACACTTGTATATATAACTGACTGACATCAACTCAACCTTATAAGTTAAATTCGTTATCAGAAAGTTAATTAACAGATATTAAATGTACGTTTCATTTGAATTTGTTTATTTTATTATTATTATTATTATTATATTATTATTTTGTGAAGCGTAGCGAGTTATAATTAATATCGAGCACCTGTAATCTTCTACTGATTGATTTATAAATTAATTTAAAGGCGAGTGTATTTAGATTAAGAATTCTTCATCAGTTTTTTCTGTACGATTTATAACAAGTGGAGTTATAACACTTTCTCTGTGCACTAATCGTAAATTCATTGTGTTCTCCATAAATTCTCAGTAGTGACTGAATGCCTGAAAGAAGCACTACTTATATAAATGTTTCCCGCGCTCCTCACATTAAATCGAAACTTTATTTTAAGATACCTTGCATGATCGCGTAATATAGAAAACCGTGTAGAAAAGTGTAGTGATAGATATACAATAGAAACCCGATTATAGTGAATGGGTAGGAAGACCCACTCTATTTAAATTTTAAATATCAGTTGCATACAATTCTACTCCCACTTCTGATTCGTAGAAATGTATTTTCCGTTAACCATACAATGGGTTTTATCTTTTACACATCTCGGCGGAACGTAATTCAAGTATGAGCCATCACTTAACTCGATTACATTGTCTACTTTCATTAGTATTAATGCCAACAATAATGTCATTTCCGTTTTACTAAGAAATATTCTTTTGCAACGTGAATTTCACGATGTGATGTAGGTGGTTTGATAAAATCTTCGCAAAAATTAATTACGTTTATTGCATTAATTGTAATTTGACCTAATTTCTTGCACAGTTTAACAAACGTAGGAAACGGGCGTTTGGAAATTTAATTAAAATATTGTTACTAAATAGTCCCATAATCATATCTCTTGCTTTCTTGTTTGAAGCAGCCCTCTTGTGTTAACAAACATCATTTTTTATTAATGGTACGAATGGATTTCATAGCATGCTCAATGGATATTGTGTAGTAACGAGCAATTGTCCATACTCTCAAATAGAGAGTGAGTTGGACATGCTACCAGTATAATCATACTACAATAACACACAACAAGAGAGCGACAGAGAGAGAAAGGTAGAGTCAGGGAATTGATGCTGACCATTGAATCTGCTGACATCATCAACTTTGTTCGTATTTATAGCAATACAACATGGTCATGGTCATGGATGGATGGTAGACAGATAGAAATGTCCGACAATCGTTGGACAACGATCATTACCAAAACAATACAAAATACACAAAATAGAAAGACCATTGTGTGAGAATACTATACCGAGGGCTATTCTCTATCTATAAATCAATTATGATCGAGATAATTGATAAGGGTAGAAAAATATAAGGGTAGTTTAGGGAAAAAATAAATTATTTATTTTTTATACAAATAAGTCAATTTGTTCCATCAATAACTTTTTTCTGTTTGTTTCTTTTATTTCTGGTAATTGGAATTGTCTACAGAGATAAGTAGCGTTACCGAATAAAACTTTTATTGTTATTGCTTGTTAGAGGAAGACTGTCATAACTGACATATAGGAGAGTTATGACTCAAAATACTCAATTATTAAATCCATTCTTTATAAATTAAGACAGGGTCTGCTGCTGTCTTTTTGATTTACTTTCCTTTAAATTAGCCACGAGATAAAACAGTTTTGATATGGTCTAAAACCTATTTCCAATGTTATCTTTAAAACATGATTGTAAGCGTGGCATCCTCGTGACATAAATGACTTCTGTTTCACCTAAAACCTTTAGGGACACATTTTACTGTCTACATAGACTACTTTCTGTCATTTGACAAATCGACAAGAAGCTTAAAACGTCCGAAATGTCTTTACTGACCGACAAAATAATCTAAGTTTATTTAGACTGCTTCTTATTGATTTGTGGGACGTAGGACTTTATTCGTGCTGAGATTTAATGCTGAGATATTGTCTTGGGTCAGTGTTACGCAGGACTTGACAGATACAAAAAGTGGATGGACGTTGATTCATTAAAAGGTGAAACAGAGGGGTGCTTTGCCGACGCAAAAATTTATATATTGCTTGATTAGACATTAAAGACAAGATTGATGTATGTACAAACTTATTTTACAACGAAATCAGTTATGACAGTTTACTTCTCAGGTACAGTATCAATGTATCTGACCATTTATAAAGAAACGCTTAAATGCTATCTACTGTTGTGTAACATTTTATAAAATTTATGACCAGTTGTTATTTTAATCATTTCTTGTTCCAATAACCTTTTGCAGTGTACTTTAAACTAGAACTTCATACTTTATTAAATTTCATTATTTGCTAAAGTACAAAACTACACCAAGTTATCGACAAAGATATAAATTTCCTATAAAGCCAGCAGCAAAATAATAAACCATAACAAAAATATTATCAAAATATCTTTATTTTAACCGCAAGTTCATTTTTCCAATCGATAAATTATTATGATACTATTTTAGTTCAATATAAGACTTGTCTTCAACAGAAGAACAATAAGAAAAGATTGGATCGTAAAACGAAAATAAATGTGTGTTGTAACTAACTCTCTCTCTCTCTCGACTCAGTATGGTCAACACAACGGTCAGTTCAAATGTCATATCAATATCTTAGCTTGGAAGCCATTTAATACATTGATTTATATTTGTATTATACTTATGTCCACTAATTTGTTTAATGTCTTTAAAGCTGTACGAGTCAATCTATTATATTTTGATACGGTGAGTTATTTGAATTGAAATTCATGACAGGTATTTAATAGATGAGATTAAAATCTCGTTTAAAGTCAATCGATGATTGTATTAGTAACACACCGAGACGGAGGCGGGGAAAGGGATAGGGGACAAGGACCAGCTGGTTACTTTAGTTCTAAAATTAATGACACAGCTTCAAAATGAAACAAAAAGATATTTATCATTATGTACACTCAGTTAATGATACACTAGCGAGATAAGATTGTTGAGGATTTGTTTACTAAGGAGGCGAAATAGTGTGGCGAATTATTTTTTGATTTTGTTTTGTGACTTTGTGTTACAAGGACAAATTTTGGAGACCGAAATGAAATATTTAATATTTAAAATTAAGTTAATTTAAATTGATGTAAAGTAGTATGTCGTTCTCAACTTTGGCTAAGACAGTTTTATATTTTGATACCCAGTTCAACTAATTGTCTATATTTAATTATAGAGAAATCCTCCGGCTGTTGAAGGCCTGCAGGTTTCTCTTTGTGAGCCACCATGGTGTGACCACTCTAAAATGTTCACATTATTAAACTTGATCCCATTTCCACTATAACGTCAACGAGGGTGTAACACCCCCACCAGTTCACGAATCGTTTATAAATACTGCAAGTTAGAGGGTGCAGTGGTGCGTAAATAAATGCATCTGATTGCTCCTTTCAAACTGATCATAAAATGGAATCTTTTCACAAAATTCAAAGGGTCAATTTACCAAATTACTTCTGTTTTTTACACTACGTATGAATATTTTAGATACAAGTATTATTGTACTAAATTATTCCCTATACATCGAAAGGTTTTAGAGTTTTTTTTTCTATCGGTTTGTTGGATGTTAGGGGTCGTAAACTAAGGGTCATCAAATGTAATGTAGTGCAATACATTCAAAATCTATTTAATACAATCAGACTTGTACGTGTGTGTGTATAGACATTTGTTACGTAATGGTTAGGGTTGCATTCAGAAAATCTAATTTACTAAATTGATTTTGAGGTTTAGGCATGTTGTTTTACTCCATATATATTGCCCATTTAATGAGGAGCCATAAATACTTGTTACGCAAGCCGTTAAATAATAATTAATTATTTATAATTACTGTACTGTGTGATGCCCAGTGTCTGTTATAAAACTAAGATAAAAGCTCAAAGAGAAATTAAATTAGAGTTTATTGTCAAATGGGTGCTGTAACTTTTTGTAGAGAGCTTTCAAAATTTTCAAAAAAAAAAGCTTTTTATATATTCTTTTAATTAATAATGATAATAATAAAGAGTCTAGAAATATATTGATTTTTCACAACACAGTTATGTATCATTAACATAGCATTTATACCTAATCGTAAATGTAGTATTTAGTGCATAGTATCGTACAAAGCTTCAACCACACAGCATTTAAACCCTTTATTGAAACCTAAAAAGAGTAATAAAATCATTAACTCATTTTCTTTTTCTCGCAGTGTGTGTGTGTGTGTGACTGGGTAATGTGTCTCACATAATCGCGTTATTCCGCTAAATTCAACTGAAGCGTAAATCTCTTTGAAATAGAGCACTAACGTACGCCTAACCACACTTTTACTGTTGAGATACAAACGTTTAAGTACTCTTGTTACCAGACCAGTATGCATCCTGCTATTGAAGTATATTTCCTGTGTGAAACATACATACATATACCAGGTCCGATACAATTTCTTTTCAAAAATATGTTGTATATAAAATATGACTTATCATACATTATCAATTTCCAATTATTCTCCAAGTTCGATGACATAGGATATAGTCGTATATTATTCAGTTCACATTTTCTTAAAAATAAATAATACTGCTGATCTGCAATAGATTACAGATATGGTTTTTATTATATAATCTCCTACCATTGTTTTTCTTAAGTAACATATTTCTCTTGTAACGTGTAAGCGTTTTCTGAACTTCGCAGACTTGTATTTTTTTATTTATGTCAACTCGAATATATCGCAATCGGGTAGACAAAGAGATGGTCAGTTTGAGATATCTTTATTACGTCTATTTTTCTAACATCTCAAGATGTCTGTCATTTTTTTTCTTACTTTATCTCTATGCTACAAGAAACCAGACATCACTCTTCTTTTGCTTGGTACTTCCTTTGAATGTAAAGAGGAACGTCTCTCTATATTTTCCTTGGTGAACATACATACATTTATAACACTAAGCCACAACTGTTTAAATGTTTTATTCTGTTTTCTAAATATTACCATATAAGCATCAATGAATTTATTAACACGTAAATTGTTTTAAATGTTATCGATCAAATTCGCTGCCCAATTAGTTGTTAATTTGGTCTCCATCCAATGACATTCACATTATTACATTTTACATTGAAAAAGTAATTACATTTACATAAAACCTGATCTCATCTTTCAAAGGAATAAATCGTAATAATAGAACCCAAAATAAAAAGAGGAATATTATTCTTTTATGTTGATGTTGTATCTGTTTTGATAAATACATCGACGCTCTTCCATCATCTATATCTCTCTCTGTCTCTCTCTCTCTCTGATATCTGATAAAGTATCAATTTATTTAAAAGGTTTTATTTACAAATATTTTGAATATATTTTCAAGTAGAGTGTACCGCTACTGTACTTCCAGTAAAATCTGTTACACTGTTTTTTTTATTGTATGACATTACTTGCAATTCTGTAGTACTGTCCAAACAACTGCTTGTACGACAATAATAGCAAGGCGCAGGATAGGGTAGCTACATAGAGCACGACGGGTTACAGGGTGGTTCCAATAAAACAAATGATACGATTTTGTTCTTGTTATACAGACGTTATTGTAATTGGTAAGCTGGATACACAATGGTTTAGTAATAACTTGAAAATATTAATCTTCTACTTTAAAGGAAAGTACTGCTAGACAGAGAAAGAAAACATTTGAAGCAGCATAAGTTGCATCAAACGATTTTTTGTTGTCTCTAACAATTTTAAAATAAAATAAATCAAGATATGCTGTGCCCTAGAGAAGAAAAGATGGTTTCTTGAGAAAGCTTTGTTTAGGGTTGAAAAAATAATAAGTCAAAGAGTATTTATTGTGAATTGACTTTAAGACAGTTGAGTAGAGTTTAACTGCTGTGGCAATTTTACAAAAAAGTTGTTTTATAAATTGTACCACCCATGTGAACTGAAATCGATATAACTATTAGGTATAATGCTATTAACTTGATAAGAGAATAACCTATATTATTATTTTGTAAGGTTGGTATTTTTAATGGAATTACAATGAGGATATCGTTGTTGATAACTAATCTTTTATTAATTAGGTCAATTAGTATTTATTTGCAATAAAATACAGTACGATGTTCACTAGAGGAATGATTTTATATGAGATGTTAACTCAACGACAACAATAATTTTATTATAAGACAAAGTTGAATGTGATAAATACAAAATATTAAAACTAACGACATCACGGATTTTCAATATTTTAGTTGCATTTTATATGCACATAAATTGACTTATGTTAATGTTACTAACGCATCACGCAAATTGTATCCATCCATAATTTCTTGGAACACAATTCTTATATGCAAATCATTGATACAAGAAAGTTAAAATAATAAATTAGGAATATTATTTCGACATGATGGCAACATGCACATGAAGCTGGGTGAAATATTATCAACAAATATTTCGTACCAGGTACCATTACCGAAGGAATGAACGAACCCATGCCAAGTTTTCGTTGTTCGTTCATGGGATTGACTGTTTCTGGTGACTTTTTGCTTGTGACTGAATTCCTTTTATTGCTAGCATTGGTGGTCAAATGTCTCCTTTGTAAGATATGGTGGCAGCTTATTTTGTACGAATAAAAAATCGATGGTTGCCTTATCTGTTTACTTGTTTGTTTTCTGAATGTCGTAAAGAAGTTGCAAGGCGACATCTGTATACGACATTCACACGTCCCGAGCTGTTTTGGTTGACATTATGATTTATTTTTCAATTGTTATCAGAAAAGTGAAAAATATGTTTTTACCATTGCAATTTCTAGTTAAATAACAACTTTTTATCCAGTGTAGATAATATTTCAGCGTTCTTTTGCTTCAAATTTATTTATAGAATACGTCAAAACTACACTGTAATAAATAATAAACTTTTAATATCAATTAGCAATTGAAATAAACTATGGTATATAAATAAAATACATTTTGCGATGTATTAAAAACATGAACACCGTCCGTTTCAGTAAAACAATAAAACTACACAAAGAAACCTACCCTTAAAGAGAGAACAAAAATAAAAAATATTAACAGCATTTTAACTGCAGGGGTTTTTACTTGTTAGTTGCATCGTACATTTTTACAAGGGTGAGAACTGTTTAAGGGATGATTGAAATAAAGGTTAGATCTTGAAGATTTGGTGTAAAATAGTCGTTGAAATACAGAAATTGCCAGAAGAAATGTTAGAATTCCCTGTTGGAATGTTAGAAAGGTAGAGCGGAGTATTTTTTGTAGGGATGCTTATTGTGTTAGATGCGTTTGATCATTGTAGAGATCACAGTTTGTTACAAAGAGGCCCCTAATCTCGAAATTAATATATTGTGAAGAAATTACAAGTGCATAGAAAAGTTCCACGTGTCGGGCAAGTCTAATATCAATTACGCCAATAACAAATGTGGTCCAAGAAACCCGGATGCTGCGAGATTTTATCAGAATTCATATAAAATATTCACACACAAAATATTCAAACAATATAAATACTTCTTCTGTCTTAATTTATGCCATTAATATAATAACGATTCCTTTCTTAAAGAACTGCAGGTGGTAGCCGTAAAATAATTTATTTAACTGTTATACATTATTTAAAAAAAAAAAACAAACACTTAAATTTAAATTTAAACAAAATCAAAATCTCTCAGGTATTAAAAATGTCAAGACATTTTAAATAATTGTTTTAACACAAACTTTTTTATAGTTTTCAACATGCCGATGTTCAAAATTCACTTCTACTCTCACAGGCACAGCTGGATTCTGTAGCTTACAGTGGCGTAGAGGTAACACCTTTAAAAAGGGATTTGTTCAAAGTTAAATTAAATTATATATACTAGTGGTTGCGGTTTCTCGGTACTTCCCTGACATGTATTGTAATTAATTCTTATTCTATTCTAAACAGTTTGTCTTGTGTTTCGATTTCAACGTAATTTTTTTTGTGTATTTATAACTAAAGTTACTTTATTAATTACCAACAAAAAATTGTCACGATTTTTACTTTTAATTAGCGCGCCACTGGAAACGTGATTATTATCAGCGAAAGGAAACAACAGTGTCATAATTTTTCAGTGCTTCTGTATAAAATAAATTCCAGAAAGTAAATAAAAGTCTTTTGGTTTTATTTATGGAGAGGTTGTATTACTTTATGACCTGTTTTTATAATTTTAAAATACTCCAGGAATTAAATTGATTGTTAATTACTTCAAAGAACTTTTAATTCAGACCGATATACATATATATCTATATATATATATGTAAATAATTTTAAAGATTCCCAAAGTAAATGGTATGTGTAATATTTTGATTATTATGTTTAACCATAATGTACTATTATTCCTAAAAGTTTTTCTACTTTAATTTATTCAATATAATAGAAACCATCATTCAACATCATCATTTATTATCAAAACTGCCATCAGTTATGTTAGAAATTTTAACAAGTTGATATTTTGGGGTTCATTAAAATCTTTAAAGTGGTTTTGAAGCTGGCTGCATACCTACATCTTTGAAATTAGTAAAATACCTATCGTTCTTTTTGGGTTATACTCGTACAGACGGAAATACAGAATTATTCTACTTATAAGATTCCTCTTATGTATCGCTAATAGCTGAATAAAATTATGATTTTGTTGGCACAAATAGGCCCACTTGCATGCCAATACCTCAACACCTAGTATAACCATAGTAATAAAATATTTAAAGAAATTATAGTTCTGACGTCTGCCACAGCATGGCGTTTTCTCAAATTAAGTCACAAATATTCATGGCACGATTACTGAATGCGTGCTCCAGCGATGCGTGCAGCCTAGATGACTTATGTCAGTTGTAGTTTAGATGCGCTTAGGGAAGTTGTTGCATATTGCTGCTTCGTAAAAAATGACGTGCCTATAATTGATTAATTTTATTTGATCATTATTTTAAATATTAAATATTATGTGTATTTTAGTATTGTGTAAACAAGGTTTTGCATTAAATTTGTAAAGTTTAATCTGAAACTTCTAGTGCAAGACAACTAGACAAGTTTTTGAAAAGTAATGTTAAAGTTATAATTGATAGTTTGAATATTTCCATCAAGTAATAACTACAGTACGAGCTGGAAATAAATTACAATGCTGACATGTAGTTCTCTATATAAATTAAAACTTAGTGATTCTTAATGTGTTGACCAATAGTTTTAATTTAACATCCTTTAGTAAGTTTATTTATTTATTTTCTACTAAATAAAATATTGTTTTAATTATATTTGGACTGGTTTTACTTGTTAAATGTTTAATAAAAATAATATAATTGGATAAATAAGAACTTGCGACAGCACGACGAATTTTTTTCTAATGTACTTAGTTTATTCATTATACATTAGTCTTTCGTTCTTAATGTTTTGATACTATTTTATTAAGATCCCACGAATATTTTCAATATACATCAGGTGCACTGTATACATTCATTCAAACGAAATTGAGCTCAGAACTCTACACACACAAATACAGTCTTAGAGATGCCTGTCGAGTAATTTTCATCATTCAACATTTCCCGACTTCATGTTTTCCTTGCGGTTTCACCAACGACAGATTTGGTTAAGGCTTGGGATCATATGCCATTACTTTCAGATGAGCCTGGCTAAACTTTTATATTACAACCATGTTTTTCTTGTAAGACAGTCTTTTTACACAAGCAGCTCTAGCTCTGGTAGAGTAAATTATTTCAAAACTTATTTTCGAGTTGAACTGGTTTACATAATTAATTATTTATTCATTCAAATGACGCGCGTTACATAATTTCAGTGATATGTACACCTGGATAGTTGGGAATCTGCTTTAGATAGCTTCTTCAATTAATTAGGCAATTAATAAAAAGAAACATACATCTGTTTCAAGGCTCGCATGAAAGTCGTGCGTTCACTGTCCGCAAAATATTGCTGAAATGATTACGTGAGTTGTTAATATTTTAATAATAAAATAAATGGATATATAGACTTCATAAATTACTACTTATGCATATTTATATAAAAGTTTTAATTAAGAAATATTTGATAAACATATTCAACACTAATTAATTGAGTAATTAATCATACTATCTGTTCTCTAGTAATGTGATATTTAAAACACCGTGTCTCAACACCTGACTAAATTTTAATTATACCTCACTGCTGTTTTATTAGTATTTATAAAAAAATTATCAAGTGGATCAATAAAATATGAATCTTTAAACATACTCGTATTAAAACAAGTAAGTTATAAAACTTTCTACTTGTGAGAGATTATAAAATTATTAATGACATTTTTTATTCAAATTAAAGTTTTATTACTTAATAAGTAACACTAATTAAAATTAAAATTTCTACAAATAAATTAGTTATATGGTCATTAAATTATTATATAGTTAAAATATTTAGAGATTCTGTTTAATATCTTCTGTTAAAACACACTGATGTATTTTTTGTGTTTAATTATTATAATAACAAACATTTAAGCAGACATACATACACACTCTACACATAAAGCACAAGTTTTGTTGATTTTTTTTCTATTTATTTTTTTGTTAACGTAAACAACTTTTACGGTAAACATATCTACCAACTTTACAAGTTCCAGAAGTTGTAAACTGATGATTGAAACAAACAGAACAAGTCTGATGCACCCTCATACTGATGCATACGTGAATGGATGTGTGTATGTGTGTTACTTGCACTTAACGGCTTGAGAACTCACAACAATTGATCGAAGAAAGTGAACGTGACAATAAGAATTGCTACATCTGTGTCTTTCATCACCAATATTATAATATTTAGAAACCAGAGTAGAACTGGTAAACAATTAATAATTAAATGATGAAGCTAGCGACATTTAACTGAACTGGTGGTTCGGTGGTGTATTGGGAACCACGAGCATGCTCGGTTTGGACCTGAGCCCAACATATTCATGTGTGTTTCATCACCAATATTGTAATATTCTAGTCTAACATGTAAATACCTTAAGATTCGTAATCTTTTCAATCACCATTTGGGTTTCTCTGTTTGGGGCCATAGCTCTTTCAGGTCTAACACATTTTACATATGAGATATATATATATATTTATAAAGATATACAAACATACGAGATAACTCTGGTTTTTACATGACATTTTAGTTGTTAATATATACAGTAAGTTGTAAAACTGCTACTTGTTTACGTTACTTATTACATTATAGAAATATTTGTCTGTCTGCTCCCTGGTTTATGTTTGTATCTATATACGTATGTACATAAACGAGTATGTAGGTTCTCGTCGCCACTTCTTGCACTTGTGAGAGTTTCAGTTTATTTTTTTTAAGAAATAGAAATTATGACAACCCAACCGGCAGCCACTTGAGAAATAAATAAATACGAACTTAAATTTATGGTAATTTTAAACTAAAAACTGTTTTTAATTTTCTTTTTTATTATTTATACAGAGTTAATTGTAGCCAGTTAAAAAGAATAGCTAATAAACCAACAAGAAATATATTTAACAGTCGTTGATTTTCATGCGTTGTCGTCGCGATCTGCAGTTATTAAATTTAATACAAATTGAATAAGCCAGAAGCGTTTTTTCTGGGTTTCTCAGTTCTTATTTTTCTTCCACTTGAACATAACTGCAGTTTAGCGAAACAACACATTGAAGAACCATTTTTTGTAGGTTAAACTTCAGTTAACTGACTTTAGAAAACGGCCCTAATTCGTTACATAACCTGACATTCGGTCTCTGACTCACTTGTAAACTACAAAATAGAAATGTATCATATGTGTGTTCCTGAAATAACTGCTGGCTATTTCGACTGTACCGGAAATGCAGAGATAATAATATAAATAGGAGATGTATATTTTCGTCAAATTTGTTTGATTATAAGAATTTCTAATATATTGCGAAATCTCTTTCAGTATCACTTCATAAATAATCAAAGATGTGAAGAAATATTTTCATGTATTTTCTAAAAATTTGTTCGCTCATAAAATTGTTATATCATAAAGTTTAGTTTTAATTAAGTGTCGCGGACAGGTAGAATTATGTTTCCAGTTTCTTTTAATAGCTTTTTCAAAGAATTTTTTAATTAGATGCAAAATTAATTAGTAGCTATATAAACTAACATTATATAAATAGTTATCAAAGTAGAAACATTAATTCGAGATGGTAAATTAAATCGGTTTTTGTTAATTATTACTTAAAAGAAGTTGTTGAAGTTTATCATGTGACTTATGTGTTTATTTTTTCATTTCAGATAACACTGTTCAGAAAGCGGCGTATATTCGCGACTAAGGTAAGTTTACTTTTTAAGAATTGCAACGGTAATCACTAAAAATGCTGAGAGTTATGTAAAGCGAACGTAAAACACGTTCATTTTTAATAAAATACTACTAACCTCATTGCTACCACCGAAAATAATTCAAACTTTACCAACCAAGCCAACTGATTGCAAACTAGTCGCGCAACGAAGTTTCTAACGAAAACAAAAAACGAGCCATGTCGATTCGTGTTTCGTAACTCTATAGAATTTTTAACAATAGTATAATAAGGGATTTTATGGTGTTGTATTATGAGGTATTTGTGTATGTACATATTTCAATCCTTTTGAATAGTATTTGTGCATATCTCTGCTTATGACGTCACCATCAAAAGCATGCAACGTAATTGCCCTGCGACCAAGAAACATAGTCACTCAAAACCAATATCAAATCAGTTTAGTTTCATGTCGTGTGTGTTCTCTCACTAACAACACAGTTGCATTCTCGATCGGCTCGGGCAGATTCGGGGCTAAGGATTGCAATCAGTCGACCCATGTGCGGACGGCCTTAGTTACATTTATTGTGAATTCCAAACAGGCGAACGACTTCAAATGTTTAGGATAATTAAATAGTGAATTCCTTTATAATTGTGCAAAACCCAATAACTCTCTATTAATAAGGATTACAGCACAGTAACTACATTAAGGTAATATACACATTTTGAGTTTATCGAGATTATATCAAAAGTTAATTTGGCTTTACGGTGAATAATTTGTGAACAAAAATGTAACTGTTAACTTGTGAATGAACAAAAAAAACACACACACAAAAGAAAGAAAAAAACAATAAATTTTTGTGCTGCCATAAAACGTTCATCGCCGTGAGTAATCTTGTCTCATTAACAATTCTTTAAATGTTTAACTCTGACCATCTCTCGTTGTCTCTGATTTTGAATTTGTTAAATATGTGTTACTATTTATAGACTTACATATGTTCCGAGGCACGGTTACATTAAAGTAATTCTTTTAAACGTTTGATTAACATTTCTGTTGATTGAGTTGATGGACCAGAAAATACGACATACATATCGTATAGTATAGTGTATAGTATATAGTATACGTTGAACTTGTTTTTTATTATGTACAAAGAATTTAAATTGTTTCCTTTGAGACTCCAGTCTTATTGCTTGTGACAATTTGTGTCTTAAACAATTCAAGTTTATTTTAAATTCACCTCAAAGGAGAATAAGATTTACACTGTACGACAAATTTATCTTTGAATTACTCCCTTTATTTTGTAATTAACATTGACTTTAATTGTTTTATACTAATTTGTTATTATACTTGTTATTATATATGTAATAATATTTATCAATGCAATTGTTGCATTTGATTTATTTGTATATAATATTATTAACAACTCTCTATAATAATGTTAAATTTTATGTGTTGCTCGAGACAACTATAAATAATATTTGATGTATAAGTATGCCATCACTGTTCAACACAACAGAGAAGGCAATACATCCAGTATTAGTCAAACTCAGTTTTATAGAATTTAAGGCAAAGTTAACAACCTATTTGAAATTGGGTAGGAAACTTTAAAGCATCTTTGTTTTAAGTTCTTTATGAATGGCTCTACCAATACCAACAACAATTATCATACTACACAAATATATATATATATATATATATATATATATATATATATATATATATATATATATATATATATATATATACAGACGCACACACACATACTTGTATTATCCCTTTTACTTTCGTTTACATGTCACAATAAATTCAAACAACATTAATCAATCTGAACAAGTACGCGTTCTTTTGAGCCACTCTGTCTATACTGTACAGTTGTACACCCAGTATGTGGTTGTACCTTGTAATGTACAGAATGATGTATGAGTTATGGAGATGCATTGGCATCATTCTCAGCAGAGCTATCCCAGCATCATATGTGCAGTGCTTCAGATTGCCTGGAGGATATGCGCATGCGCAAAATGCCTTTAACATGGTACCTATTCAATCTATTCATGATATGTTATTCATGCCACTGTCTACGTATGACTGAGTTTGGAAATGCAATGTGCTTCTATTTCATACGCTAGGAATATGCCCGCTACGACGGTGCTACGTTCTGCTACGGTGTATTGTATGCGTAGTTAATATATAATCATTTTCATTATTTACTCGAGCCATCTTCTGGTGCATTAGATCAATTATCTCAATATGGATATTTAATACCCAAGTTATTCAGTTTTATCTGATGCTTTGTTATACTCAATTTATCACTTATGTAGTTTGCATCATTTAAGATAATATGTTACCATAGATCACAGTCATTTGTTTTTTCGTGGAATAAACATCCTTTCCGCGCATTTAAAAATAAATGTATTTAAAAAATTATTTAAATAATTTAAATAAATTATTATAAATTAATAAATAGGTGTAAGAATTTGATTTGATTAAAAAAAATGGAAAATAATAATAGGAAAAACACCTTAAGTGTAGACTTCGTCGAAGTGATTTATAGAATGACGTTTACCGAATTACACTTATTTTTAAAAAACGATTTAAAATTATCAGTGGAAGATGTGATGGCAATTCAAGTGAATGGAAACAAGATGATTGTGAAAATTGCAGAACATTTATTAATTGATAACATTATTGAAATGACAAATGGGAAAATAATTTACAAAGGTACGGATGACAATAATTATAATGTGTATATAGAAAGAGCCGATAAATTCACAATTGTAAGAATGCACAATATAGAATATGAAATTCAAGATATAACGATACAACACGCACTACAAGGATATGGTACAGTTATTAGCATCAAAAAAGAAACATGGGGTAGAGATATGCCTTTCCCAGTTTATAACGGAACAAGAGCAATAAAGATGATTTTAAAGAAAGAAATCCCGTCGTACATACCAATGATTGGCAGAAAGGTTTGGGTTAGCTATGCTACCCAAAAGAAAACTTGTAGGTTTTGTGATAGAGAAGACCATTTAGGACAAGATTGCCCTACTAAAATTAGCAACAGAATAAATTCAAATGGTTTCGCACGCAGCTATGCAGCCATTGCGGGGGATACAATGAATGACAAAGCGGTAACTGATTGTGTTGTTCCAACTGAATCAAAAAATGAAGAATTAAGTTTTGTCAATAATTCAATTTTTCCACCCTTAATGCCAAAGAATACGCAAAATGAAACAAAAATCATTTCAACAGCTACTAATGATGATACTATTGCGATTGTAAATAATAATGATAATTTGTCCAAAATTCCTACAGCACACAAAGAAATTAAGAGAAAAATTGTAGAATCATCGTCAAATGAAGATACTTTGGCAAATTCTGAAATTGAAGATTGCTCAGATAATTCCGCTGCATCCAAAATGGATATAGGATTGGAAAAAAAAGATAAGAAAAATAACAAAAGACCAAAGAAACAAAAAAAAGTGACAGGAAAAGCAATGGATATAAAAGATAAAACAATTGAATAACCTTAATTTATTCAATATCTTATTAATATGGTACTAAGAACATTTGCAACATTTAATATCAATGGATTATCCTCTGTAACATCTAAAATTATGCTGAAACAATTTATTATAGACCACGATTTGGACATAATTTTATTACAAGAAGTTAATATAGAAAATTTAAGTTTCTTTAAACCTTATTCCTATATCTCGAACATTGGCATAAATAATAGAGGAACTGCAATTTTGTTAAGGCCTGGAATAGAAGCTACAGATTGCATATGTGAAGAAGATGGACGTATCCTATCGATAACTGTTGAAGATTAACTTTAGACTACCTCTAATCATTGCTGGCGATTTTAACTGTGTGCTGAACCAGAGAGACCAACTTGGGACTCTAAACTTCTGTTCTGGATTAAATAGGTTAATAACTGAACGAATTCTATCTGATATTTGGATCCTCAAGAATAAAACTCAACAGGGCTTCACTTACTTTAGGGGAATGAACATAGCATCAAGAATTGATAGAGTTTATGTTTCTGAAGATAGCCCTCACTGTAGAATACTCCTACTATAAAATGTTTTACTAAGATCCTTGTTTTGTAGTTGTAATATTAAGAAATAAATGAATATCAATATAAAAAAAAAAAAAAATAGGTCAGTGCCGCCACTTGCCTTGAATTCAATTACAGTAAGTGCTTGACTTACGCGGATTCTTAGACGCGAATTAGACAAGTACATTACATACGTTTTTAATATTAAATAAAGCTTGTTTCCATATAACTGTTTTAAAACGTTTTACAAGAGGGCTGACCTATCCAAGGGGTCAAATATCCCCTAGACCCAATTTTAATTTCGGTATGAGTAGAAGCGAGAGGGCATTATCCGTGCGCATGAGAGTGAGTGAGACATAAACCTTGATTACCTAATATTTGGAAAATGGCCGTCTGGTCAAGTTAGCAGGAATCATTGTACATACTAACACTACTCAATCTTACACATTTTGTTCATCAGAAAATAAATGATGTCTTCCGGCTCTGGGATCTCACTCTATTAGTTCTATTTTTTAAATCTAAGGCATGACGATTTCTTTTTTTTCTCTCTGTTACCCAGCCGCAATTGTGTTAAATAGATTTTTATGGTATATGTAATTGTGTTCTATATAACGGCATGTAAAATTGATAATCCTCTTTACCACCACAAACAAATCCATGCATTACCAACAATAGCATTGTAACCAGTGAATCACGTAATGAAATAATATAATTGTGGCATTGTAAACAACACAGTAAACAATTTAGCATATTTCATTGTAAGGTAGTTATAGATTTTCAGCAAATATGTTCTGTATAAATTAATGAAATTTCTCTAAAACAGGTTATACATATTATATGACAAACTCCTAAATGCAAGGAAGACTTGTTATTAAACTATTCAGAGTAAAAGCAATCTTCTCTTTTACTCCATGCTGAAAATTCCAATTCACTCAAAATGTCATACAACATTCTATGAGGAGCAAAGACACTATGAGGATGAGTATTATGAACATTGAACAAGAATATTTGTTATAACATTCATGGTATTTCGAGATATTCTCATCATTCCATCTCTGATAGCATCCAAACCAAAATGTTCCATGTACCGTGTTCCATCCCGCATACACCTTTGAAGAAACTATTTGATAGTCGTATAACTATGAAGCTTAGCTACATATCTTTGTAATGTTAAGGCGGTTGTTGAAATACGTTATAATGTTTACTAAATTAATACTGATTATACTTATTTGAGAATACTTTTTTCAATCTTCAATTTAAAAAAAAGAAATTAATTCAAACATGATGCAGTAAAGTGAGTCATTTTATAACCTCGTTCGTATACTATTTTCACGTACAAAGCTTGCATGCTGAGGAACTAGTACCACCTATGTATTTCTATTCCGGAAAAGCAACCTCAAAAGAATTCTAATCTATCTCCGGTATTTAATACAGATTTATACTATATTAATATTTATGAATATTATCTGTACTTAGTTTTCGTAAAGCCCTCAAAAAGGTTAAACCCTTATAACCATAACATTTGGTTTACATTTCATATAATATTATGGTATTTTAGAATCTCAATGTTGGAAATATGTTTGAGCATATAAATGTACAATATACTAGTCGTACATACATACATACATATGTAGGTACAACAGGATGTTTGAAAATGTTTTGGGCTGTTGCCAAACACTATATTATAAATATGATATTGGAATTATATTTTCAAAATAAAGATTTTTTATTATTGTGGCTTTTGGCGTCTCATAACTTTCACTCCGTCGCTTTATTGTACACAAATATTTATTTTTTTGGAAGCTACTTTCTTTAGCAAATAAACTACATACTTTAAATATGCAGTTGGCATAGAAAAGGAGGTCCGTGAACCTAGGAAGCCATCATTTATAAAACAGTTCATGATAATTGAATACCAACTAAATGATAAACTAACGAATGCTACAACTAAATAAATAAGCATTCAATCAACATAAATCATAGTTCAAAGTACGTAACCTTATAAAAAATTCAAGTAAAACATTTCAAAAATGTTTCGACTAATTAAACCCAAATATAATATAGAAATAAAGACTGATATGATTTAAATTGGCATTAATGATATAATAAAATAATTATTTAACTAACTTTAGTATGACATTTGTGGTTATTCTCCATCTCTTTCACTCTTGTTTTTAAATCAGTTTAAACAACACTAATAAGTGAGTCAAATGATTACCAGATGTGTCTTTATTTTTTTTCCTTGCTGCTACTACTAGTTCTCGTTCTGGTTCTGGTTGTGTTCGTATTGGAATCTGGTGTGGATTTTAGTCAGCTATAATGAACGCGTGACGCAAATGCGTTGATAGTAATATAGTTAGTGCAGCGTTGAGTGAAAAGACACGGTTTTAAATGCATACCACGTGTTAAAAGCGCCGCTTTAAGAGATTTAGTTGCATACTTATTACCGACATCTTGTGCTAAACAGAGAACACAATATATAGTTATACAGCAGATCCTCCTATAACGCGACTTTCCAGAACACGTTCTTCTAACGCGACTTTGTATAACGCGTATGAGTTCCTGCAAAACTTTCTGCGGACGCCCTTCGAGAAATATTTGTAGGTTTCAACAACGCAGCCGGTTTCCCTCTGATGTCAAAATGTTGAATTGTTTTTCCTCAAATCCAATACCTCTGATATTGACGCATATTTTTCCTTAATGCGAATGTTTTACGTTTATAGGAGTATAAAAAGGGTGTAATTTAATAGATGAAACGTTACTTCCAGAAAATAAACTTTCCTTTATCCATAATGGTTGACATCTAATGCGGATTTAATTCCGATTTCAACCTATTAACTATCATTGATTTTTAATAACTCGACGATAAAGTTCATCCTTAAATCTTTAATTAAATTTATCTAGAGAATATAAAAACAGAAGAAGCAGAGAAGAAGCTGAGAAAATAAATAGAATAAGAAGAAGAGTAATAGCATAATGTGACCTACACAAGTATAGTGGAATCATATAATCAATAATTAAAGAAAGGTTTATTTACTATTCAGGGATGTTGTTTCACCATTTTCCTATTTCACCATAGCGCCATTTCTCAGGCTACGTTCTGCCTGCTTTTATTTCGTTTGGAGAAAAATGTTTCTCAATCGGAGGAAATTGTTAAACACTGTCTCAATATAAAAAAAATTTGAAGAAACGCAGAGGAAATGATACCTTTCAGAATTTCGTGGCGGTAATTTACCTGTTCGAGCTTCTTGCTACTTAGAGTCAAATCTTCTGCTTCTTCTTCTTCAGTGGCTCGACAGCCCTGGGTGGGCCCTGGCCTTCTCAAGAATTTTTCCGTGGAGTTGTTAACATAGTCCCCTGATATAATTCCCAGGGGCAGGGTGCCCGGCTATACCCCCAGGCACCGGGTACCCATTTTAGTCGCCTCTTACGACATGCATGATCAACATTGGGACTATTCTTTCACACCCGGTCACCACTCGGGAAAGAGTCAAATCTAGATATCTAAAACTTGTGTTCTTGATACCCAAATTATTATAACCTCAAAATTGTCGAGGTTTCAATATCAACTGAATACTTCAATTATAATTTCATCATTGAATAATTAACACAGCCTTAATTAATGAAGAAATAATATACTGTTAAATAGTTTTTTGCTAGCAAACTTTTGGAAACCGTGTAGAGTAGTGTGTGTTTGAAGGGTTGTGGAGGAGGTAAGTGGGTGGGGTAGGGTAGGGTAGCATAAAACCAGCAACGTTACTGTTCTAGACATTTCTGTTGTAAGAAATGTTCATTTCACTTCTGATACGTGTACGAGCTTCGTGACTGTGCTTTCTTAGGATATTCACTTCTATTTTTTCTTTCTAGTTTATTGTGAGATGTGTTTCGTTTTCTTTTCCAAGTATATATTTGTGTGATCTATAAAAGAAAACTTTTATATCAAAGGAGATAAATTAAATCTTTTACGATGGTTAATCTTTAGTGTGGTTTCTAAAATTTGCTTGCTTCCATTTTTCAGGTAGAAAATTGTCTTGCAGTGGAAGATTCAAACTTGCTATATTGCCAGAAGCCTATTCTAAGGTTGTTTCTGTATTTCTCACATAGAAATATATAGTATTATACGTAAATGTTACGCATGTGTTTACATGGTACTATATATTACTTTAATTAGTGCTTAAAGCTCATTGAAAGACCTATACATTATGTACCATTTACGTTACATAACTTACGTATCTGTTCTATAATATAGTGAATTAAAACAACCAAACCTACAACAACCAGCAACAAGATAAAAAGGTCGAATCAATGTTTCCAGCTTTTTCTCCCATCTAGATTCAGCTCTGACGATCTTGCTGGTGTTGGTATACCCGTATAAATATAACATACAACACGAGTACTCCATTTCGTTGTAAATGTAAGGTTAGGGTCTCCATATAGTGCACTTGAGACACATTTCTTGATCATGAATAAGTGATCAACACTGACACGAACGGTTCTTCTAAATATTTAATTTGATCAAATTGCTTCAGATAGGGCAGAGACTTAGGCCTATGTAACAGTTATATTCGTGGGTATTTTTATATCATATACATTATAAATATGTGTATATTTAGATAACTACGCTTATTTATTTAGTAGGTGTTCGATACGTTAATGTCCTCTTTCAAAGGATGAGTATGTCAAATATTAATATCAATCGATTAATTAGTTAAACCGTAACATGTACGTCAATCTGTACGATTGCTTTCAAGGGTGGCATCATTATATCTAATACCTCTATATAAAGGACATAAATATTTTTAAAATATCTCCTTACTTTAAAGTAATCCTTATTAGAGTATGAAGACGGATTTGTTTGTTATCGAGAAAATAAGCTCTTACAAAATAAATAGTGTAAAAAATCCCCAAAGATCGCCAATTTAAAAAGAGAAGAAGAAGAAAAAGTATCTTTAAATTTACATCCTTTGTTATTTTTAGTAGTGTTTTTTTTTATTATCTCTTTCTTTCTCTTCTGGGATTCAAGTGAAATAAGATATTTATTTTAATGTATTGAAAGAATTTTTTTATATATTTCTTTTTTTTGCAATGGAGTTTTTATAACTCCCAATAGTGTCTGTTATTTTAACTAAAAATCTGGAATTATTAAAAAGTAAAATATTATTTTGTTTATAACTATTTTATATAAACGCGAACGTAGCATTTACGTAATGTAATACGTGAAGTCGGATGTATAAAAGTTGCTATCTAGGTTTGCAATATCAAAATTTTTCTTGGAGTTGACATCGTTGTAATAAATCTAATGTAGTGTTACAAATTTACGACTAAATATTCCCTTGGCTGAAAAATAGATATGAAGACTTTTTTTATTACTTGATAAAATGAAGACAGACGTATATATGTAAAGGGGATGATCATAAATACCTAGGAGTTACTCTAAACTTCAATCTACCCTTATATGACGTAGTATATGTACAAATCTAACCCCTTTTTGTGTCAAGTAATGACTTGTGTGAGTTGAGCGAATATCTCGAAGCTTTTTCATATATTAAAGTCGCTGAGAGAAGTTAAAAAGTGAAAAATACATTCTTCGAAATTCGGTAATCCGTTGTCGTATCTCGTAAAAACTTTTTCTAGTGTCAGAAAAATAAAATTTGACATGAACGTATCTCTAGTAATGTCTAGTACTCCAACTATACTACCCTTTAAATATACCACCAGTATTTGTACTTTCTTTCCGGATGTAACAAACTTGACGGGTCCAGGGGTTATTTTACCTTTCTTAGATCCAACAGACACTCTTAAACCACACAAATCCGTGCTTGCAACGGCCTTATACCTTATACTGTGTACTATTGGGGTGGTTCGTTTTGTAAGACATGATAAAAAAAAATACATTGGAGATTTAAGGGATGTTGTCGTCAGTCTGGATTTACGAAAAAAAAAAACAAACTAGTTTGTTTCTCTTTTTTTGTTGTATATTGTACAGGACTTTTTTTTAGTTTTATGTTATTATAGATAAGCAGTATACATAATATATATAAAAACATATATGTATATATACATACATATTTACTAGTAATATTATAATAATTAGTAAAGTCGCCAGTATAATGTATTTCTAATTAATTGTTTGTTACACCAGCATTGCACTATCCAAGGCAGTAACAAAGATATTAAAACAACGCATGCATTAACGCTAGAATGCGTGCATTGTTGTAGCGATCATGTCTGGCACGCATACCTACGTTTATGTGTTCCAGAGACAACTCATAGTCATACTCGTAAACAGACCTGTCATCGAGTGATGTATTTCCCTCTACGCACGCATCTATCAATGGTGGGATAATTACTTTCATGTTTTTTAAAACAACCGTATTTTATAAACAAAATTAGTGACAAGTTTTTGAAAATAAACCATTACTATATAGAATGGAGTATTAGACAAGCACAACAGCTAATTGAATGACATGCGACCCTGTCTTAGAGAAAATACTACCATATCTAGAATTCCTAAATGATCTTAGCCAGATTTAGAAAATATATAAACACTTACGCTGGAAAAAATAAAGTTCGCAGTGGGAGCTAAAATTAGATGTATGACTTTTTAGCTTTGAGCCCACCACAGCATAATGCAGAAGTGATTATAAAGCTTCTTTACTAATTATAATTTAGATAATTAAATACTACAGTGCGAGTGCGAGATATAATATATTGTAAAGAGCAATTACTTTAATAAATAACAGCATTCTCATAAATCTATCAAACTGATAAGAAATCCATTAAAGTAAACCATACATCAGCTTGTAGTTTAGTTACATTTTTCTTTTATTAATTTAAATTCATTTCATTTACTATCTATTTTAAAACAGTTGTAATTACGCAAATTTAAAATGTCTGCTAGTCGCGAGCCAGACAAAAAAACCATATGTTATAAAATGCAGTTATACGTTGTATGCATTTTTTTTTTAAGTAGCGGCACATTTTTTTTAAAAGCATTTTCAAACATTTACGCGATGACGCGCCTGTGATAACAGCACTGAAATAGTACAGACTGTATCCGTTGTGTGGTATATGGCGCTACTGTACTGTTTAATGTTAATCAGCGAATTGCTAAAGAAATAATCAGTTCTTTATGGATGCGCGGTCGTCTTTCACATTTAATATGTAAGATGTGTTTCTATCTTGTTTATTAGGATACTTCTTATGAAGTTTGCATGCATGTGTGTTGTCTAATTAAAATACTACACATTCAATGCAGAATCTGTTTCTATGTGTTTGTGTGTCGGTCATTCTGCGAATCGTATTATAAATTACAGAGTTTTTAAATATAAATTACGAACAGGGTGTTTTGAAATGTGTGTCGAGTATTCTTGTACTTATATTCATCAATTTGGATATGTTGTTTTACTGGTTTGGGTCCTCAAGTTTTTTTGGAGTAATTCAATTAAGCAACGCAAGCTTTAGCTACATTTTTAGTTCCTACATGAAGCGATAAATGTTCAAATCTAATCCCTCCCTGTATTACACATATTTTACACCCTGCAAAAGGATATTTATCGTATTAGAAACACATACTCACGATTTCCACTTATATATCTTTTTATACATTATTTATACACATAAATTAAGATAAGCTCTCACATTTAAACTTTAATATTATCCGCTCGGCTGTTCGGTTCGTCGCGGATGCAATTATTCATAACTTTAGTATGGTATAGTACTACCGGCGTTTATAACCAGATAGGATTTACTTTAGAAATACATGTTCAAAACATAAATTTAGTGAAATCAAATAGATAATATTTAGACCGGCAGAACTGTTTTAAAGTATCTTTTTTAACTATTAAAATAGACCACGCTTGAATACACTTTCATAGTAATTTTATTTATAAATAGATTTTTGTTTAGTATATATTGTAAGTTTATTAATAGTAAAATAATCTTCTGTGTGTAGTCAAATATGTAATATAAAAATTATTTATTAGGAGTATTTATTTTATTTTCTCCAAGTATTCGCTAATGGCTGAAGAAACACCGATTCAGAAGTGGGACAGATGGGTGGGTTGGTATTTTTTTCTATAATTCTTTGAAACATTGAATCCAAAATTAATTATCAAAGATTAATAAACCAAACTCATTATTATAATGAATACAGATTACTTAGTAAGCCAACCCCTTCTATTTCCAATCGAACCATTTAGACGTCACGTCGCGTCAATACAATTCTAATAATTTCTGACATTAACTAGCGACATACAGTTATAATATTTAAATAATTAATAAGACACGTCACTCATGTATTGTAGTACATATAAATGAATTAGAATAGTCTGCTACATGTCATTTTCTGTCACAAAAGGCTGAAACACACATACATACATGTGCTCTAATACCACATCTAATGTAACATATATTTACATACACTTAAATAATTTAACTAGTATTGATTTAATAAATTAACGATATATTCTGATGTGATACATAATTAATTCTATTCGTTTTAAACCGCGGTATTATTAACTCTACATTTAAAGCTATTACTTTGTTAAAACATAGTTGTAACTGATTGGAGGTTTTTTTTTTTACATTTTTGTAATTCCGAATAAGAATATGTTGGATATTTGTAATAGTATAAATATCTTAGTTGTTAATTAGATACAAGGAGTGGGTTTAATTCATTTAAGACTTATCTTTTTTGTTATATCTTGATCATGTGTTATTCAAAACAAAATTATATTCTTTTGCAATCATTGATATGACTAATGGGAAGACTATCACAGCTAAAAATGAGGTGAAAAGTAAAATTACATTTATGGTCAATTAAAAAATTATACACAATTTTATTAATATAACAAATATGCTTGGCTATCGATGATTCCCGAGGGAGCCTTTATTTGCAAATCTTATGTTGAATTATGACTTACACAAAAATCCTAATCAGATTTAAAATAAGGATAATATTTATTATATTGAGTCATATTAAAAGATTAAAAATCTTACAAAGCACATGTTGTATGGTAGATATTACAGTCATCAAGAAATATACGTTAGATTACCATCTTACGTTTAAAATATGTGTGTGGTCTCCATATTAAGAGAGCTATTAAATCTATCCTACATATTTAGATAATATCAACATCAAAAGAGAAGGATAAAAAGAGAACTTAATGTTGAAAAGTTGTTTTTACTTTTAGCTTTTTAAAAAAGTAAAATGTTGTATAAAAGTGAAAAAAGGATCTTGAATACGAGTATGATGTTGTAGTCGTACTTGTTGGACTTTGGCAAATGGTCCTTCGCATCCGGATTAGCTCTCATGGTCAATAAAGTCCAGTGAAAACATAAAAGGAATATCTTCTCCCTTGTTATCACCATTGTAAACTTCTGTTTTATTTTTATGCGCTTTTTTGTAAAGTATTTTATATCAAGTACATTTTATATACAAATTTACATAATTTTCATGCCAAATTATGTGCATTGTTCTCATCTATTTAAAATTTAACTCAGTTTTTGATCAGTTTGTTTAGTTAACTTTCTTGTTCAGAAAAATGTGTCAAAAAGTTATCAAGTTTTTCTTTTATTCTGCATAAATTGGAGAAGAAAATATATCCAAGCTTTAAAGATGTGTTTCGCCTTTCGCGGATCTGACATTGGAAGAGATCCGTTGTCCATGATTTCGTAAACACAAGGAGGGCGCGCGTTATGTACGGAGTTCTTTCCAATACAGCTCACAGAAAATAGTAGTCATCGCAAGCAGTGTGTCCTTAATGTGTTATGTTGAACAACTTTTATATCTGTTTAATATCACCCAAAGCCAACAGTAAATTATATCCGTTCGTGAATTACAGCTGTAACGATAACCGGTGCTTTAAAACCATATCTACTACAGCACAAATATAAGTAACATTTTTCAAACAAAATGTGAAAGTACTTTGAAACCGGGAAATTAATTTCAGGAACTTCTCTCTCGTCTTATTCATCTGCAGTTTGCAAACTTACAATCCATGCATATTATTTGATAGTAACTATATTTGTGTATGTGTGTGTGTGTTTGCGAGGGTGTATTTGTGTGTGTATAAGTAAGCGTACATCGTTAGTATAGTTATCATTTGAAATTCCGGAGGTTTTTGGAATGATATTACACGGGGTAACATTTCAAACCGGAAATGTTGTCATTGCGAGTGCTATCAGTTCTAATAAAGGGCCAGAGTTACGGGTATTTCCTATTTGGCAACAGAGATGGCGCTAATGATCGTTTTTTCAGATTATTTATAGTTATTGAAGTTTCTATAAAAACTTGTAAAAAGAGGTTAGTATATAACTTTAACTTTTCAGTTTTATTCTGTTGCAAATTGTACAAGATAACAGGAGCTTACTTAGTGAAAATATATCCACCGCTTTTAGCTGCTAATTATTGATTTTAAAAGTTGTTCTAAGCCACTAAATACTGACTAACGTGCTCTAACGTCAATATACTTTCGTAATGTTTACCATAAGATATATTACAGTCGGTAATATCTTTAGCAAAACCACATAAAAAGAGTGCTTACATTATTTGACGTTGTGACGTCACTTATATTGTAGAACGAACGTTAATGGGTATTTTATGTACTTTTATATTATTATCATGTTTTAGCATACCCGTAGCATAGTGGTGGCGTAACATATACCTATAATAATGTATTCAATAAAATTAAATCGATTTTACATCAAATGTCGGCAAGGTATACTGTATGTATGCAAAAAGCTATCAAAAAGTTCAACAACCCTTGTTGAATGTCGTGTCGCTTCGTGACGAATAAGGGTATATTTTATGTAATTATGAGACTGTAATTAAACAACCCTTAAGATATTAAATTAATATTAATAATAAAACACTTATAGGATTTTTTTCTTTTATGGAAATTCCATTACGTAAATAATTTCAACCCCCTATTATTTGACTAATTTATTGACAATACGTTTAAGTTTAATGAATCATTATTAGCTTTTACCGTTTGAACTGGTTTTATAATCAAAATTACAACCGCTGCTTCGCTATTGCTATCGATTAAAATAAAGAACGAAGAAATTTTATTACTCATTATATATTTGTATTAATGGAATTATGAAAATTCATTCTAAGTTTAAATTTGTATACATATCTAGAAATCCTTATAGGGGTCGTTTGGTAGAATGTGCTGAGGAACGTTGAATAAGTTATTTTTATTTTAAAATGAAACTGGTTTGATTTGGAGAACCGTGTTTGTACATTCGCGATTGCCAAATTAATTTAGTAAATTAAAAATAAAAGTTATTTATGGTTCTTTCATTAAATTGCAAAAAATAGACTTACCCCACTGTCAAAATAAACAACGCATTTTTCTTTTGTATTACAATATAAATATCAACTGAGTTAATATTCAAGACAACTTGAGTCATTGAATTCCTCTCCTGTAGTTTTAAAGAAGCCTCGAAGCTTCGAAGCCTTAGCGAGCACCTCAAGTAGTTCTAGGTAGGTTTATAAATAAAACCAACGAGGTAGAAATCATTCATTATGACAGGACAGAGACAGAGGAAGGGGAAGGGGAAGGGATATAGACAGGAATCCCTCTATTCGATATTTCAATAAAATGTGAAGGGGCTTTCCTTTATAAAATGTATCCACATCTACTACCACCCTTCAAAAGAGAAAAGGATATGCCTAAATTTGGAACTTCACAATATAAAAAGGCTGGTGATGTATTATTGGAGCGAGCGTCCATAGATCGCATTGGATTGTTACATGAAACATGGAAGCGAAGCACTAGAGGTTTCGTATCTTTAATCCAGTATCGTATATATGTGTTATTGTCAGCATCGCCAGCATGATAGGTTTTCATTTTACAAAATATATAAGTTACCTTTTTATTCATAAATCATACATGTATTACATCGCGTGTAAAGTGAATAGACCGCGTTATAAAATCAACAAACGAGGTAATCCTACATACATACGTAATACGTATATAAATACGAGTATACCATGCAAACAGTTACTCGATTTTGTATTTCCGCAAGCGCCTGCCTGTTTTGTGTCTACTACGTTCTGTACCGCACCGTGCTTTTGTATGCACTGCATCTGACACTCATACCGAATCATTTGATAAAGCTGTAGCTGTAGCTGTAGCTACCTATTCACCATAAAGGAAACCCGTCTTATAATTAACTAAACTAATTATTGTTGTAAATAGAACAACAGTTTATCCTTTATTATAAAGTGTATATTAATAAAGGATAAAATAGTCACAGGAGCTAATTATTTGGTGAATGAGAAAGTTATAAACGATCATCAATAGATAAAAGAATCTATAACTATAGTTTATCATGAAATTAAAATCTTATACAGAAAACTAGTTGCAGTGACCCACGAAGATTGTGGTTTTCTGTTTCACACCCAAGTATTAATTTGATCTGCATGTCAAAACGAAAAAACGAAAACAACGTGCGTGCACTTTTTATAACAAAAGTATATTTTATATTAATGTTGCTTAAGTTTAGCAATTATTCATACGCCTCAGTTCATATAATACACAATACGTTCTCATAATATTTCAGGATAATAAGAAATTTATATTAATACTAATTTATATTTCTTTGTACACGTAAAGTAAATAACACTCTTATATACTCCACAACGGTACAACACAAGAAAATCAATGTTAACCTAATTTCATAATAATGACTTATAAATATAATTGGTTCTATAGTTAACCTACATACAATGGCTGTTGGAAATAATAACCATTACAATAATAATGATACAATTTTCCAGCACATGGAAAAAGTCTCCGACCTACTGGGTAGAGCGGTAGGGGTAGAGGGTGGTAAGGGCGAGACCCAAAGTGTAGGCAACCGGTAGCCTCGCACTATATGTGCTATATGCTATAGACATTATACCACATATACCAAGTAAAGGTGTGGGGTTTGCATAATTCATACCTTATTTCCCGTTACCTAGGCTACATGCATGTTACACTGGCATAGACACACACACACATATATAGGCAAACCGTCCGAACCGCATATAGTCCATAACAAACCATATAACCGAATACAAACCGAACGGCTAGCCGTTAGCTGCAAAATAGCACCACATATGTACCATTAAAATATAAACAATTTTTATATTTAGAAGTAGCATTAGCTATGTACGAGTATTATCCATTTTAAAAAGTGGTGTATATTTGTTAGGCTATATTACAGGCGTTAGTAGTAGTTTAGACTCATGTACCTTTCTTTACTAATCCGCGGTGTATGCCAACAGCACGCAATCAATCTCCAGGCGGTCATCCGTACGAAAATTAACTGCGCCCAATGTTGCTTAACTTCAGTGTTCAAATGGGAACTGGTGCTTTCAACATGGTATAGCCGTTGACATAGTATTTCTGTATCTTTTTTTTTTTAATTTATTTCTGTCGTATTTTCGTTGCTGAGTCTTCTACAATATTGGCAGTATTTATGGTGTCATGGCCTCATAAAAATTTGATAATAGTTTACCAGTTGCTGCTCTAAGATATACTTATTATTCGTACCCATATTTATTAAAAAATGGTTCTGTTTATAGTTTATATATTTGTTAAATTATTATTAATAATGGTAAAGAAAATAACGCAATAATTTTACCTAATTGACAATGAATAAATCAATTTAAACGTAAGTTTCCACCATTAAACAAAAATTAAGTTAATTAAAAAACAAATAAGCAATATATAACTCGTAATAATTAAAAATCTGTCATCCAGTCCATTAAATTTGGCCAATAAACTCCTAACGACTTCCTCACTATAAATAAAATATCTCTGGATGTAGCGCAGTGTAGCAGAACGCGTAGTATCGAATCCTTCGATGCAGTTTAATGATTTAGAAACCACTTTTATGCGCGTAAATACAAAACTTATGATTTATGTAGAAAATAGTTGGGTTCTCATAGGGAAGGAAAACTGTATATGTGAATTTCTATGTAATTTCGGTAAAATTAGATCATGTGTTTTATATATTTCCTGTTTGTATAACATTAAATATCATGTGTAAACATAATTTTTACTGGCAGTCTAAATTAAAAGATTTTGGTAAGCATGGCCTGTCTTCTTGACCAAATCAATTGTTGGTAAATTTATTACTGGATTCGTGGTCGCTTTGTTTTTACCAAAATTTAGTTTTCCCATCCTGCAAAGTATTGCAACACATTCCTCTGCCAATTGTAGATCTTAGCACAATTAGTTTATGAATTATGAGAATTTGTTTAGCAAAATACTCCGGCATTATTTTTTAAAAACCTGGTTGGTATTATGTGGTTGTTTCAGCCCTTAAGTCTGTGGGGTTGTATTGAATAGGCTTTAGGTTTCCCTGCTCCCGTTTCCTTTCCCTTCTCCTCAGATCCTGCTTGCTGCTAATCCTTGAGGATTGTGTTTAAATCTTCCATGATCTGGGTAGCTCGGTTTTGTATATATAAGGTATAACTCCCTGAGCTTCCAACATCTTGTGCTTGTAATTCCCTTTTCTTTATTGAAAAACAACGTATAAATTTCCAACAAATTGTTAACGAAAAACATTAAATAAAATTGTGGATTTTGATAGCGAATTAGGGGTAGGAAGAAGAAATATAAATGAGCCTAATAGGATATCGTTTTAAATCATAACGAAGTCTGTAGGGATACTTCTAATTTTGGGAATATAGCTACAAATTAAAAAATTACGGCGTTAAATGTTACATTATTTTATTAGAATATCAAATATATTTTTTATTCCTTATTTTATTTATATTTCTTTGTTACAGATATGAAGAATTCAAGATAAAATTTTGACGGCAACATGATGAATGGAAAAAAATTAAAAACAAACACAATGTTTGCTTTTGTAATTTTTCTATTTACATGGATTACAATTGGCAACGCAGTGGACACATGTAAGTGAAAATTAAATGATAACAAATATTCTATTTTCTGTCTGTTAATTAAATTCTCTACTAGATACATTGTCAGTACGTAAACTTTACGTAAATGCTACTATTATATTTCAAATATATATATACATCACATATTATGTTGTTGTAACAAAAGATGTCTGAATTTGCTTTTAAACTAAAATGTAATAGTTTTCTTTTTGTAGTGTTTTGGTAAAATAATATATGTAAAAAAGTTTACTTTGTCTGGAAGCTTTCCTTTTGAAAATAAAACGGAAAAAGCCTTGTCACTTATAATATTCGTTTGTTGGTTTGATATTCTGTGGCTGCATTAGAAAGACAGCCGTACAATGGTTTCTGTAAGTGCAAAATACTGTACTATATCGATTGCATGAAGTGTATGTATGGCTGTGTGATACTGCACAGGTCTGTGCTTTGTGAAATAATTCAATACAGAGCTTTCATGAATCATTTACTGATAATGAAAAGGCAAATTCGATTTTGCAAATTCAAATTTATAAATTTATTATTAAATTTTCTTATTTAACAAAAAACTCTTGGTGAATGTTAGCGTTGGTTAGGTATAGTTCAAATTACGAGAGTTCGGCGGCGACTCATACTTAAAAGTTGTGTGGTATAAACTACCGATATAACTAAAAAGCACCGACTCACTTATTTTTCTATAATGAATATAGAAACGAATAAGATAAAATTCATTATCGTATTATAGATTTATACTGCTCTTATAATCTCTTTTAAGTCACCGCTGAACTCTCGTGATTTGAACTATAAGTGTTGTATATGTCATATGCGTTTGCAAACAGCGTTGCTAAGTGTGCTATTTTCTGTAGTATAATTTTACAAATTAAAAATAGTTTTGTCAACAGTCTTTACAAACAAACTAATTAATTAATGAAGTAATAGATCGATTGGTTCATCAGAGATAGATTATTAATTAAATGCTATATTTTAATTGGGATTAAATGTAGTTTCTCTGTTATTGATTTTATGCAAATACTCGTATATGCTGACGTTAAATAAACAATGAAATTAAAAATAATTTTATTTGCTAGTGCAGTAAATATACTTTATTTAAACTCCGATGGCGCAATAAGTTAGTTACCACACCAACAAAACCTTTTTGCGGTCTCGTTTGTGTGTGGTGTGTCCTAATACCGTAGTAATTCAGCCATTTAGTTGTTTAAAACTAACAAAATAAAAAACTCTCGTTAAATAACATTCCATCAGGGTCCGGGTTCGTTTTGAAACATAAATACAAAACATAATTGTCACTACATATATTTTTTTATTTGATTAAACAATGGAATTGTATTTTTTTTTTCGCTATACAGATTTAAAATGTCATTGTTAATTAAATCTATGGCTGTGTTCGCACACTCGTATGTATTAGTGTGTAGGTACGAATTTGTCGTGATTCGTTGCATTTAACATGTTTATTCGACATTTGCATTATTGTTGAAACAGTTTAAAAATAAAATCGTGAATTCCGAACATGTAATCGTGCACTAAAAGTACCGACAATCGATACCATCGACGGCATCGATGCTTTCTTTACGGTTTTATTAGATTCTAGGCTGAATTCAACATGACTTGACTCTATATTTTGTTTGCGAATAGGATAATAGGTATAAAGACTGTTTCAGACGATCAATACTTTGCATACATGCTATGCTGACTTACAGAAATGCAAATATTTACATAGAAAACACATGATTTGGAAATATTTATCATGTAATATTGAACTTTCAAAGTTTAGTTTTCATAATAACATGGATGACTTGAAAAGTAATATTACTTTGAGTCATATGAGTATGTCAATGTTGTATGCAACTTATATTTGTATTTAACGTAACGAAAGATAACATTTCTTATGTAATTTTATATTAGATAAATCTAACATATTTTATTTATAAATAATTAATTTGCAATTTTATTGATTTGTTAAGGTGGTCGATGTGTGTATACAGGGAACATAATTGCCATTACGCCAGCTAAATATTGTTTCATATTAGCCAGATATGCAAGGTGTAAAATATGCGTATATTAGCACATTTCCTGAATATATTACAATTCATACAAAATAGAGACTCCTCTCTCATTATACATTCAACGCTTCTCCGTCCACCCCACCCACAACACCACCCGTTCCCGAATTTTAACCCATTTATGGTATATTTTGCGCCTACAGTTCCGGGACAGTTTTGCGTTAACTTGCGATACCCCCTGCCCTTTTCCAAGCCCTTAGGGAAGGAGTTTTGGCTCTAAACACTTTGTTATATATTACCAAACGCCTGTAGCTCAAATTTGTGTTGACTTTTACACTATAATATGCAAATTGCGCTGCTACTGTTATTCGGCTTTAGAATGAATGTCTCTTTTGGAAAATTTATGGCGTATTTATTTCTCGATGTAGGAGTAGATATGTTCTATGACAACTCGAATAATCAACTTGACATTTTCAATTTAAAGAGGTTTATTTATTGCTGACAAACATTATTATCATTATTTAAGTATTGATTAAGAATGAACAAATTGTCTATTTCTTTTAAATTCCGTCATAATATATTTAAACAATTCTTGCAGTTTTATTAGCAGCATTTTGTTCAATAAAAATAAAATCAATAAATTTATTTAACATACGCTTATGAACTTTTGCTTATAAGGCTAATGTTAAAGGTCAAGAATTAACATAATTGCAATAGTGAAAAATCGTTTTTATTTCGATTTTTATAAACTCGGTTAACTAACACATTGACAGCTAAATCAATGAATCAGGATTTTATACATATAAACAATTATACGTATCATAATATTGTTACATTTTATTAAAATTTAATAACGAGTTTTATATAATGCAAAGTGTATTTGACGCTGTATTTATATTATGTTATTGATTTAAAACTATTTGATTGGTAAACATGATCATATATTTTCTTATAAACATGATGTTTCTTAAACTCTTTTTTAATTTTATTATGTTGGTTACATGCTTGTGTGGCTTTCGTTTTATTCTTAGACCTTTTTGTTGCGTTGTTTTTTTTATATTGTCAGTTAACGTATTTTACCTTAGTAAATGCTTTAGTAGAAACTATTTGTTAGATTCTTTGACTTGTTTCAATTGTTTTACTGTTTATATAAATTTAAAATAATAATCTGTGATTACTATTATCGAGCTTAAGTTTATAACTCGGCCAACTTTCAAGATAAATACAAAAATAAATTTAGAGCTTTAGATATTTGGTTTAATAGTAGTATGTGTAACTTTTATGTAATGTGCCACTAAAATCCATAAATCAAAAAAGTGAATCAATATCCCAAGTTCTAAGCCACCATTTTATGTATTATTTCAAACTAATAGCAGTAATAAATATGAAAACAAATATTAAAACAGCAAGCACATTACAGGAGACACATGAAATAAGATATAAAATTAAGAAAGAATGTTCCAGACTGAACTTTTACTTTTTGTAACAAATAAAGAAAATAATACCAATTTTCAAGTTTGGCAAATATCCCAAATATGTTTGTATTCATTCGAAAATAAAGTTTTCAAGATACTTAAAAACTTCTGAATTAAGTAAAAATACTAAATTCATGTGAAGCAAATAATCTAAAATTCTAACAAAACATAAAACTTTTTAAAATATACACACATACACTCATATATTTCTATAATGACAGGATATCATTAAAAACTAACATCATTTAAACTTCCGAGAGTCAAGATTTGAACGAATCCGAGTCGTTCGAATAATGTTGGAATTGTAAGAGCTAGTAAACATATAAATAAAGATTCTGCTTAAAGTTGCGCTGCTGAATTATTTGAAAACTTGAACTTTAAGCACAGAAAACCGTCTACGTCACAACAAGAAAACACAAACTCGATGGAATAAAGTTCATAAAATGAAGAGTGGTAAATGTATTTCACCAGAAATTCTTTAAATGTTTTACTCAAAATTAATCCTTGTGTTGAAATTGAATCAATAACATTTTGTATATTTATTTATGTCATCAGCCATACCTGATGAACAGAATTCGATGCCAACTTGATAAAATCGCTGTAAAACTAGAGAAGAAATAAAACGTAAAACAACTTCAAGTCATAGTTTACGACTACATGCATTTCATGTTTGTACCTTTTATAATTTCAATCTCGTTTGAAAATAGGAGCGTGGTATTAACATTAATTATGAGCTAACACGAAGAATAGGCCTCTAATCCCATATTAACGTCATAAAAAATATAACGTTTTACATAATACATAACCATAATAATTGTAATAATAATTCCACACTATACGTAACGCCGAACGTCGTGAGACCTCTCGTGTCAGACAAAGAAAATTAAAATCGCTAAGTATTTTTTTTTCAATGCACAACTGTTAGTCTCGACTTTTCTTTTAAGGAAATTTTATTCTGCAAGAATTTTCTTTCTTGATAAGAAAGTTATTTAACATAAATTATTAGGACTTTGCATGTATTTAAAAGTGTTAAAACAGTAGCTACTTACAGAGAAAATAATACAATTTATGGAAGAATAAAGAAAAGACTTTATTTCAATAGATTTTAGCTGTTTAAGTAATTGAATCAAAGTTTGTGTTAGAATATGCAAATTAATTAGTAAGTTGATAAATCTAAAACTTCATTGTATGCAGTTATAACCCCAATCTCTTGGAATATTTAAACAAAATATAAGCATAAAAGTGGATTTAAAATTTTACGATCTACCACCCACCACGAGCACCATATTTGTGATGACTTGAGTCTTGAATTAAGATAACAGAATCAGGACAACATTCTGCTACTTTATTTTCATTTTATTATTTTGTTGGATGTATATTATGTTAGAATAATAGGTTCTAACATAATTCAGAAATTCTATCCCCGTTTCGAACCAGTGACAACGGCTTTAGTATTAACAGCAAACAGTATGAAAAAAAAGTAAAAAACGTGAAACCCTATTTTACGATTTTATTTTTACGAGAGACAAAACAGCCTCAGGACTTTCGCTTGTTACGAGCATAGCGAAAGAAATAAAAAAAATGGGATTCAACAGGAATGAAACGGGGTTCGCAGGAATCTTATAACATTGTGTGAACAACAACGATTCGTACAACATATCTCGGACGTGAATGCATACAAGGATTGCAAGGACCATACAGGATATCCTGAAAGTCGCATAACAAAAATAAACATTAGTTTTATAGCAAAACATCGGTTATTACATATCGCATTGGAATTGGTAAAATAATTGTAAATAAAAGTAAAGACAGAAAATCTGTTGTTTATGTTTTCCGATTTTATTTTCTGATATTATCTATTTATATTTAGTTTTTCTTGTCTTTTTTTTGAAGAGTCACATTCAAATATACTGAATTCATTATCAGTGGTGCCCAACATAAATTATTTAAGGGTATCCTTAATATCTATTTTTGATTTACTTTATGTAAAATGTAATTTAAATGCCGTGACATATATTTATATTATTAAATCATGCTCTATTCAAACGATAAATTAGAAATAAAGATAAGTGATAGGCGACGTAGAGGAGAGAAAAGTTGCAGAATAAGAGATCGAATAAATTTCATAGTGTCACTATCCCTTCTTGAATACATATATTAAAACTATAGCTATGAGCCAAATTCTAGAATAATATTTTATGCCCTTTTATATATACATTCATTTCCTGTAGTTTTCCTTCTATGACTATATCTATACAAAAACTTACATCGAAAGTTTCCTTTATATATTTTCACTATATATTCCGCATTTTACTTTTGGTGATTTAGCTCTCACATTATACTTATAGTCGTGATTTCAAGGCGTATCAAATGAACCGTATCTTACCGAATGATGCCGACAAAATTTGTTGCGTCTCAGATTGCCTGGCAGCGAATCAGCGAATCTGATGGGGTCACGTGATATTATCGAACTTTTGTATATGTTTCGCAGACATTCTCAACGACATGTTCATTCAAATAGTTTTCTTTACGGAAACCGTTGGATATTTTATAGATTATTGATCATGTGACAATGATTTTGATTTTTCTTTATGAGCATCCACACATCTTATTATTTTACGATGGAAGGCTCAACTAGAAATGACCAGGAAACCTTTTATACATAGAATATCAGTGACACTTTCTTAATTAAACCTGCTTACTCCTCAAAAGTGTAATACGAGTTTGTATTATTTCTTAGGGTCCATTCTAAGGATGATCATTATTCAATGCATAATATCTTGTATTTATAATATTGTTTTTTTCTCTTTGCAGCTCAATGCATAGCTCCCCTTGGCATGGAGCATGGATTAATTAGAGATGATGACATTACCGCCAGCTCGTCATTTGATAGCGGAAATGTCGGTCCTCAACATGGACGGTAAGTAAATTTACCAATTTTTAAAGAAATGGAATTATTTTATACAAGTTTCCCATCTTAAAACATCATTTAAAGAGCTCGAAATCGATAGACGGCTCTAATTATTTATCGTAGCTACTAAATAGGTCCCATGTGACTTACATCGATGCCCTTAGCAATAAAAAACCACAGGAATCTCTAAAATGAACCCCTAACACTTTAAACTTTAAAAGTAAGACACTAAAAATAAAAATAATACATCCCTTGAAAAACAAAAACCTTTAAGTAACGTTGGAAACTTTTACTAATACAAAAATTTACTTTCTTTAGAGGGTAGTAACACTCATAAGGGTGTGTTAGCTGTTAAGATTGAGGTGGCGTGCCGAACCGTGACCAATATTGGTATATAACCCTCTTAAATTTCCTCCCCTTACTCGTAGACGTAGTAGTATACTAGCAACCCTTAGTTGTATTTGAGATTAGAGGGTTTTGAGGTTCATATACACTTGTTGTTTAGTATTGAAACAGAAAAAGGAAAACCTGAATTTTCCAACCCCTTAAATTATATACGTATATAGTGGAACGTATATTTTACAGTGGCGTATCAATAAGATTTCCTTCTATTGTTAGGATTCAATTCAATTCTTCAATTGGTAATGCTACATAGCTTTGTTTTGCGTTGAAAATATCTATATACAACGATGTGGGAGCCCGATCGCTCCTACTGACTTTACATATGTTTGCCTCCTACAATAATTGAGCTTAGCGCGTCACTGGCACGCATAAATTCTCGGCATTTCTAAACTTGATACTTGGACTTTTGTTGTAGTTTGAAATGTTGAAAGCTGTTTCACGTCGGCAATGTGTTTATAAAGCATGACTTTTGCTTTTGTATTTTACAATATAGTTATATGTATGTAGGAGACATAAAATAAGAAAATTTCATTCATTATATCATTTTGTTTTCAAACAACATCAACAACCAAACTTTCTTACCGTAAATATTTAATAATAATGTAAGTTTATTTTATCATCAAAGTTGTATGAAAATTTACTTATAAATTATTTTGAGCATTTTTTCTATATTGTTCTTTTGCTATACCACAAGATTTATTTTATAATATTATTCGTTTCACTCTACTTATGAATCCTAGAGATTGCAACTCAGAATAAGTTATTTAATATTGTTTATACATTATTAATTCAGCATTCGAATTAACAGTGTCTTTAACAATCCGTGTAGATGCATTAATGAACTAAATATTGCGCTGGCAAAGTTTCTTGTGCAAGTACAAAGAAAGACAAAATAAACATTCAATATTAATCCCGCAGTATATTAGACTATATCGAGGGGGAGCGAGGGGTCAGGTGGTGGAACAAAATAAAGTAAACCAATAAATACATTGAATTCTATTTGTACGATACGTCTTGTCCTTTTTATGACCCTTAGGGTTGTTTTATATAAGTTTAGGGGTATGTTTTTATCTATCATAGAAGCGTTAAAATCAGAGGGTTTTTCTATTCATGGGGTAGATTTTTCTTTAGGTTTTTATTTTATTATTTATCTCCCGCCTCTTTGAGCTATGTAATTTTTCACTATAGTGGATTTAAAATATACTAAGAGGAGCTAAGAAAGTAGCCCTTATGTGCGGGTATTAGGGGTAGATTTGGGGAAAATACTTTTAACTATTGAAACCACAACATATGTAAGTTTTTTTTAAAGATGTTCAATTTAAGGTGTAAGCCAACCACCCTAGGTAAGAATGTAATTTAATTTAATACATACGGAAATTAATTTAAAAGTTTGCTTTTTTTATTCTCGTATACATGAAGTTTTCACATTATTTTGAAACGAGTTTTTTAACTAAGCCTAATTTTTTTCTTTAGATAATATATCGCAATATACGAGGAATATGAAATTACGGACTTGAAGGAAATTACTAATTTTTAATAAAAAGTTATTAGTAAAAATAATAATATATGAACTTTTTAATAGAAATAACTTTAATCACTGTATATATTTATTAATTCCATATCACGTATTATGTTTCCTTCTTTAAACGTAAGCTCACTTGTTTCTGTAAATAACTGTAATAATAATTGTGGTTTGTTAGAATCTTCAATAGTTTTAAGATGAAAGAAGTCATCATCAAAGTAATCTCGAGAACACACACACACATCTGGGTGAAATATTAAAACTAGTACATTGTAAGTACGTATAGTTTATACGTTAGATTCTTTAAATATTTGAGCGGTGCACTCGATGAAGTTTACGTAGCATTCTAAGCAGTAGCCAGAGTATTGAGCAATTTTTCACCCAATTGAATATAGAATTCTCTAAACCGAAGACACGTTTATTAGAAGTTAGAATTTGTTATTCAAATACTGGTCCTACATAGTGTTTGTGTAAATGTAGACTGGAGGTTGTTCTACACATATATCTTGTATAATAATGGTTTACGGTTGACCAAACAACTAGCTCTCGCTGTAGGAATACGAGTGCAGACCCTAGACCCCTTCAAAACAATAAATCTTATTAATTTTCTATAAGACATTATATATGGGCCTACAATGTTTCAGTTTCTGTATAAATAGGACATAACGATGTGATGTTTGTTTGCGTATGTTAAATATTGATATCGGACGATCTGGTTATGGCCAACACCTACTACAAATACAGATTTTGCTCTTCTAAAGCTCACTAGATGGTGTTTGAATGAATTCTGCTTTTAAAGAACGTTCTATTTGCACGTACTTATAGGTAATTTTCACGTAAAGTTCAATTGTCTGAAGAATTTACTTGAACTCAGCAGTTTAATAAAACCCAATCTGGGGAATTTAAGAGATTGTAAATAAAAGAGGTATTAGATACCATTGTTACATTCTTAGTTGAATCTGATCGATCATTAGAACGCTTTAAAAGTGTTGATTCATTGTTATTTTTCTGTAGATGTATATACATATATGTATGTGTCAGACTTATACGTCATTATCAGATTCTGATTCAATCGAGCAATCCGTTTATCGTCGAATCGTAACAGAAAACTGATTGGCAAACACAAATTTGAAGTGCAATTAAATAAAATGAATCTGAAAGAAAATCGAATCAGAATCTGATCATCTAAAAGAGATTTAACCCATTTAAAGGTAAGCGTCCAAAGTACGCATCGCACAGATTGTTTATTTGGTTAGTTCGTTCACTGATTTAGATATTTTTTTCCTAAATTATGTAGGAAATAAATAAACAATAAACAAGATGATTGCACTTAGGAAGAATGAACAAAAACGTCAACGAACAAAAAGATCAATTGGTCCATTCTCAATTCACGACAAGTCTACACACTCGCTAGTATTTTCTTTTGGGAGAGAATGAAATAGGGAGAAAACGAATAAAAGCACATTATTATAGCTTTAAGAGGAATAGTAGCTTACTATACTGTACTAGCACTAGCGCTAGGCTAGAACTGTACTCTTAGAAACAGATAAAAACCTCTCTAGTTTTTTTTACTTACAAGTTCAGAGCAGAGTAGATTTTTTTTATTTTTTTTGTCCATGTTCTCTCAATTGTTCGGACATTTTTAACCAATAAAGGTAATACGCAGTAGTCTAGGAAAACAAAGTGCACCACTTCTTTTAGAAAATACAATATTTAAAACTACTCTGTTGAGTTTTCTTTTGCTAAAGGACTTAAAACCTTAAAAAATGTCATAAAGTATATTGAAGATAAAGCTAAACATTTCGTGAGTTCGAAACGCTTAAGAACCAAAGTAAACACAAGTGTACACCAATGTCCTATAAATCTTTTTCAATAAAATAATATTTTTGCCACAGAATTTTCCGCGATACTCGTAAATGAAATCTAAGTAACTCAATGTGAACATAATATGTTTTGTAATATTTGACTTCAAGAAAAAAATATGGGAATAACAACATACAAACCATAAATATGTAAATCTAAAATATATTATTCTTATAAATCCTTCTACAAAATAAATTCCACCCTCATAACTTTTGTTTTATTATTTTTTTCGAATAAGAATCACATTAAATTTATTTATAAACAAAATATATTTATTTTCAATTTGCCATCCTCTATATACGTTCATATAGGAAGAATATATAGACAGAAAGTTTCTACTTTAATGTTTATAAAGTCGGTTAGGGATCTTTGAGAAATAGTCGGTTAGGGATTTGAGAAATACGTACCACATAAATTATAAGCTAATCCGAAGGTGTTGACATGTATTTATGAATGGACTAGACATATAAAGTTATTGAGATAGTAAACTCATATTTGGGGAGTATCACTCATTGCCTTTATTATAAAATTTTATATAGAACAAGTTGAAAAAGGAGAAGTGATATCTATAAAGCAAAGTATGCAATAGAAATGTTGGTTTTAAAATTCAAACTTAATTCAAATATATTTATTACATTAAGTTCACGAACCCAATAGCAACCTACTTTATACAATTCGTATGAACTTCGGCACTGAATAAAATAAATATATATGTATTTTTTCTATATGTATGTATAAGCAGTGAAATATATAAATCTAGTTTGCATAAAGTTATGCATTGTACATGATGTACAAAGGAATTCAAGTAAAACTCAAAAAGATAGAGCGAGATAGAGAATACTGGAGTGTATTCATATTATGAATTTTGTAAGGGGTGTAAATACGAGTATAGAAACTCATAGGGGTGTAAGATGACTGCTGACAGTTATACAATACATAAAACGTCAAAAGATTTTAGTGAAAACCCTAGTCTTTGATTTTCTTTCACATGGAAAAAATTAAAATCATAATTCTTTGAACTGGAAATTTTATTTGAGATTTTCTTTTGTTTAACTAATTAACTTTATAATTCTAGATTATTGTAGACCGTTAACTGTGTACGTCAAATGTGTTTTACATACGGTATAATCAATAACATTTAAATTCAGTTTATTTTGAATAGAAAAAGTGTGTATTTTTCTTATCTTTATTCAAGTGCAATGCTTTAAAAATCAGTCACGTTTCAAAGTTAATACATAAACATAGTAATTTCATAGCGATACCTGTATAAAATATATACAAAGTTAAAGATTTTAAGTTAAAACATTCAGGGGTTGATTTTATAGGTATATAGGGTTGAAATAGATATATACGATTGGTTTTAGTTGACTCTAACATGTTTTAAAACCATTTCTACCCCTATATAGGTATAATGATGCCATATATAAATCAGTCAAACTAATAACAAGTAAAGCATCCCTATATAAATCTACCCTTACAGTAAATATCAACCCTTAGTCTGTATACGTATATCTTATCTTATATAATACCCCTTTAAAAACGTAAAATATACCTTATTTCCTTTAAAGTAGTTGATAATTTTAATAATAACTGAACGCATAATATATACAAAGTTAATTTGACAGAAAATGGATTTAGGGGTGACATTTTCCTCGGCAGATTACTGTGGGAGTATCATTTTGGAAAGATAAAGCTCGTGCCACTAATACTATTGATCTAAACTAAAAACGTGATGGAGAAATCTATTTTAAAAATCATATAAATTCATTATTATCTAAATGCTTATAAAATAATTGTGATTACATTACTAGCACGCATCCCCTTAGTGGGGGGGGGTCAAAGTGGAGTGTAGTCATCGAATTTATTAAAAAACTCGAATTAATAAAGAAATTATTTGTAATAGTTTTTAGTTTCTGCTCCGCTTCAAAGAAATTTAAGTTCCGGGGCTGCTGGCACATATTTAAAAGATCAGATATATCCTTTACAATGAAGCATGCTTAGTTACAATAATTTCGACATCGCCTTTATTGTACCGAATGAAGATTTCGTAAACAGGTTGATTTTCAAGGGACAATATTGAATAAAGATAAGGCCCTTATTATTTTCTCTGTTATCTCTTATTATTTTCTGTATATACAGATATTAGTAATTTAAATATCTACCTTCCCTTCCCCCACTTGTCCCCCCTTTATTAAAATCATCAAGCACTTCCAAATGTAAATATAACATCTTGGAACATTCTTCAGATATTCTTAAGTAAAATATTTATTATCGATTTTATTTTATTACATTTTTTTTTTTGTTTTTGATGAATATTTTTTTGTCCTTTGTGTCTACAGCGTTGAATAAATATTAGAACAAAAATATTTTGAAGGGTGTCGGCTTGTCAAATGAAGTAAATCAATTTTAATTAAAGCTAAAATTGTCTTTATAAATATTTAGGGGCTGTATTTTTTAAAATAAAATGAAAGTATTAAATTGTTATCAACTAAAAACATTTGTATATGTATTCACGTAGAGAGATTGGCCAAAAAAGTTAATTTGTATTTTATTTAAAAACTTCGTTAATATATAACTCGCAAGCACTGTTGCTTTTGAGGACATTATGTAATTATGTGTGATGTATAATTATCGTAACAAAATTTATACTTTATATAAAGTTTCTCGTTTCATCTTTCGTTTCACAATGCTTTATCAAATTACAATAATAACTTGACAAGTTTTAAAAACAAAGTATTTATTTAAATAACAAAATACAAAATCAATAAACATAAATTGACTACATGAGTATCTTTAGTTGAACATATCTACCTACAGAGGGCGCGATATGTGAATAAAAAATCAATTAGATGCATGTGTGCATGTATTAGTTTACATTATATTACATTATAAGTAAAGACTCACACCACTAGCGGTAAACCATACACCGCTGTGACGTCAGAGCGGTGTCTGCTCACATTAAAACCACTTAACGACGGTCGTGTAAGCTTTAGGCCGTGTCCAATGATAAGAAAGGACAAGGTACGATTGTCCGGTATTGGGAAAGATTTATTAAGGATAAATAACCAGTTGGGTAGACGGGAATTTATATTTAAATAAAATTATATCGGTTTGTTGGGTAGTTCCAAAAATTTATCATTGAAAATTAAGATAATTTAACTAAACTGAGTATAAATGTAATGTAAGAGTAAGATATATCATATATATATATATATATATATATATATATATATATATATATATATATATATATATATATATATATATATATATATATATATATATATATATATATATATATATATATATATATATATGTATATTATATTCGAAAGAAAAGTTCTGTATGTATACGGATGAAAAAGTTTTCCAATTCGCAAGTTTTCATCCTATATAGAGGTCTAGGTAGGTACTAGCTGAAGCACGAGCTTTCACAACTTGTCAATCTAACTTTGCTAAAGTAAAGAACGTAGATGAATTGTACTAGAAATATTTCAAGAGTTTTACAGGTTTGCAGCAAATTTTATTTAGGAAACTTTTGTTTTTAATAACATTATCTACAATAAAGAACTGTTGAATTTAATTTCTGTGTGACAATAGTAAACATATGTTTCTAGATACGTACTTATTTGATTAGTGAGGTAAAGATTAGTGACACAAACATCTATTTCTAGAGATTTAAAAATAGGTGGCTTATATTTGTATTTAATGAGATCACAAATTATAAAGAACAATGTTATCTGAGCAGGTATACTTGTCAGATATATCGGAGGTCTGTAGAGGTCACACAAGTAACGGTAAACTAGTTAATACGTGATCTGTCCAGGTGAGCCTGTCAGGTAAACCGTTCGTTTATGGTTAGAATTAGACTACTTTAAATTTGTGGCAGAATTCTTATTGAATATTGTTTTTATAAAGCTTCTCTTTTTTGTAATAATATATATTTTTCTTTTAACGTAAAGAATTTGAAGAACACGAGTTAATTATCTCCTCTTAGAAAATAGATAGAAGGTTCAAATTTGATATGTATGTTCTTGAAGGAAATAATGATATTTAACGTTTGGAACAGGGTATATTTAAATGCATAAATATACGGAAATTAGTTAAGATAATAATTTGTTTTTCAAAATAAATATTGAGAAGAACGTATTTTATTCAGCCCATTTCCTTTTGTTACTGTTTTTGATATTCCTACTAAACAAGAACATTGAATCCCCCTTAATCCTATTGCAAACATTGTAACTAAAAATAATGGTATATAATACAAAATAACAAAACTTGGATTTAAAATTAATTATAACTTTTATAACATAAACTTTTTGATATTATTTTTCAATTTTGTTATTTGGTTTTTCGTATAATGCTTTTATACATGCAATATCATTCTATCAACGAGAGATCAGAGTTTTTCGGCTTCTAAATCCTCTCCATGTGTTTGCTGTTCCCTAGAGACAATAACATTGGTGTTTCAAAACATATTTCACGGTAGTGACAGATACTAACGTGTATTATAAACCCTGGGCCCGGCCCCACCACCTAACAAAATTCATCTGCGAAAGTAGAAAATTTTGTGATAGGTTTCTATACGTAACGCAACGAATCACACGCTCTTCAGTGGTACACAAGGTGTGGTCCATGTTCAAAACTTAAAAGAGTGATCACACGTAAGACTCATGTCAAGACTGAGACTTAATTTTGTATATAAAATTTGTTTACGTATTTAAACAGAAGTATTACATAATATTTTTTATGCAGTTTACTATATATGCATATAAGCAACAACTAAATTGGCTCGTGTAACCATGTAGTCTGTCCATCACTGTACTACACCATATTATTGGATAAAAATCATGTGAAAACTTACTTACACTGTGGAAAATAAGTAATAAAATATATAGACTATATTACGAAGTTAAAAATGTTACGTACTTTTCGTTAAACCTAGTTTATAGTCTGTTATAAAAAAAATCTAATCATGTCATTCTCCGATAAAAATTTACACCTGTTAGCTTCAATAACGAGATCACTCTGCATTGTATACTTGAAAATATTAGATTCAAAGTTACTTGGGTTTAATTCATCGCATTAAATAAGAATTCGCAATAAACAAACATATGCGATGAACTAGTTAGTACATCACTTAACTGAAAATTTAATAAATAAATTCTCTTGATCCACCAGTGGTGATTTTTCCTTAAAACAACAGCAGATAGAAAACAAATAGTCTCATTTAAAAAGAGAAATAGTATTCGGTATCCTGCTACAGTGTTAGTTTCAGTATTAATGGTACTCCTGTTTTCCAGACAAGTGAAAATAGAAGCACATCAACATCAAATCGTATCAATATATTTCCCTTACTTCATATACTGGTATAGTAACGTATCGTACGTAGCTTCAACGTTAAAAAGATTCATGAATAAACCAACCCCTAAATGAAAATATAAAGTTATCTGAAATATAGCTTAAAGAGTATTGCAAGAATATTGACCACCACGTGATATAACTGGGTACATCCTCGGTATCCTTCGGTGTAACGATAGTTGAGTATCTTGGTGTTACATTTATCTTCATTAAAGTGGATAATTCTAAACCAAAAGCCATATATGTTCGTTTTTGTGCTTTGGATATCCCCAAAGGTACTATTTTCATACTTGCAGACTACGTTTCTCGAACTCTAACAGTATATTTCAATTTTCTGTATAAGAATTATTGCTATGTTGGTACGAGTATATAGTACTTTCAAATAACTTTAACTATTTGTCTTATGTATATGTATTTATATTATATATATATATATATATATATATATATATATATATATATATATATATATATATATATAAGCTTTCGAAGTATAAGGAGTTTTTGAAAAATTTTAAAATAAGTTTTTTTGTAGTTACTAGCCCCAATTTTTTATGACTCTATTTCGGTAACAAGGTCAATTATTAGCTGTATCCTCCTTGACTATTTTAACAGATAAAAATCATAGTTCTCTAACCTTCGAAAGTTATGCATGCTATTATTGAATACAACCTTGAACTTTTCTTATCCTATATTATAATGTTCCAACTGTATATTTATATGTTTATATGTTTATATGTTTATATGTTTATATGTTTATATGTTTGTTGCTGAAATTCGTATGGTAGAATGGAAACGGCTCCGTCAATGTTCTTGAAAGTTTGCTATTTCGTAGAGAAAAAAATTCTAAGACTTTTGGCGTCCCCGGATTTTTCCCTGAATTTCCTGGAAACCCGTAATTTTGGAAAAACTGGAAAATTCGAAAAAATACTTTTGCAAATATCTGACGAACTAGAAAAGATAGAAAACTGAAATTTGGTGTGTGTATTGAGATCATAATTGTGCACATTTTCGAATAGTTGGAAATTTGAAATTTGAGTTCAGTAGCGGCGCGAATTTTTGAGGGCAATGTTAGAATAGAGTTAGGACGTTCAAATTTAATATGTAGGCTCGCTGTAGACAGTAATTAATGAAAAAAAATAAACAGCCCCAAATTTCCAGTGGCGGCGGGAGTTGAGACAGTAAAAGACAAAAATATTGAAAATGTAGTATTATAACTTAGGGTATGTATTAAGACACTAATTGCGCATGTTTGCCAATAATTGGATTACCAAAATTTTAATTCAGTAGCGGCGTGATTTTTTGGGGGCAATGTCGCAACAGAGCTAGAGCGTTGATATTTGGAACGTGGGCCCTATATAGAGTGTCATTAAAGACACACTATAGAAAATTGCAACTTTCCAGAGGCGGCGGGCGCTGGGGGCCAAAGACCAGAAATATGAAATATATAGATAGGGCTATAGTTTAAAAAATATCCTATAATATAATGTTCCAACTGTTTGAATCTATTCTTATCATCTTATATTATAATGTCCGAGGTGTATGTTTGTTTTCTTATATTCTTATATGTTTATATGTTTATATTCTTATATGTTTACGCGATTCGTATGGTAGCTCGAAAACGGCTCCGTCAATGTTTCTGAAAACTTCCTATTTCGTAGAGATAAAAATTCTAAGACTTTTGGCGTCCCCGAATTTTTCCCTGAATTTCCTGGAAACCCGTAATTTTGGAAAAACTGGAAATAAAGTGAGCCCTTTTTTGCTGTATTACTTTCAAGTCGTAAAAGATAGAAAGTTGAAATTTTGCATGTGTATTAAGCTATTTAATGCTGACATTTCTCAAAAAATTAGAATTTCAAAAATAGAAAAAGGGGGGGTTGAAGAAATTCAGGGGCCCGGTAGGGAACTTTGGAGAAAGTTCATATTCTGGATTGTAGAATAATTAAGTATATTATTAATAAAAAAAAATTCAAAATTTCAAAATTTTATTTGGGGGCACGGGGGCAGTGTTTTCCGAGAGTAAAAATTGTGCTAGAAAGTTGAAATTTTGTATATAGGCTAACTTTGGTAACTTATTTACGAATCGAAAAAAAAAATCCCAAATTTTGAAAAAAAGTTGGTCAAATAAGGCATAAATTGAAAATATTTTTTATTTTGATAAAAAAATAATATTTTTTTAGTCAATTTATATGTGTGTATATGTGCGCGAGTTTATTTATTATTTCAATTTAAAAATAGAACAGTTAAATATGAAATTTAATTACGAATTATTTTATTGGATTTAAATGATACACGCCAAAAAGTCTTCGCTTTGCGACGGGGGTAAACGTTGCTGGAATTTAAATTTTTACATGAAGTTCAAGCCACACATAAAAGACAGACGTCGCTTGCGACGGGGGTAAAAGCTAGTAATATAAAAAGATCTAAAACCATTTTACCCTAATCTTCTTTTTGCGTGTTTGTTGTTTTTGTTTTCTTAAGTTTACCGTTTGCAAGAAGTTTCTTATATTGTGGTTAAATCCGTGTTATGTTGTATCTCGAAGGAACGTTTTATAAAGGTTTGCTCTATGTATACGTAAACATAGATGGAGCTATACAAGAACCGGTAGGCGGTAGGCGGTAAGCGGTAACTGGTAACCGAACCGGACGAGAATCAACGAGAACGCGGGTTAGTGTGATCCCAATTAGCGATGATTAATTATTCATAGCTAGTCTTACTCTTAACTCTCTCATTAATGTGCAAAGTTGAGATGAAATTCTTGCAGAAGCTGAATTTATAAGCGGTTTATCGAGATATTCCTGCGTTTAATTTCATTGAGAATAATAACAAAATTATATGGATAATGGATTTAGATACAGTTACAAATATTTATTAGCTATTTTTTTTATTTGTTATATTAATTGTGTGCCTTTCGGCTTTACAATCTACATTATTATATTTCTTAATGCATTTCATATAAATTCAAAGTTAAAAACTAAACTGAAACTATTCTAGACTATTACTACTTCGAATAGTACTTCCTGTTTCTTCTTTTCTTGATCCTCTCTCTTCATATCCCCTACTCCTTCTTTATTCACACCGTTTCCTGCTTCTCCTTCCTTATTGCCTGTATATTCATCTATTACCTCTTACTTTCCTTGTCTCCTCTCGACAAACCCTCTAAAATCTTTTCAATATCCTTCCTGCCTTCTCTCATCGTTTTCACTTCTCCACTTATGTCTATTACAGGCATAAACACTCTATCTTTACTATTTCGCCTTGACTCTCTTCCTTTACTATTTTATTATTGTCTCTATCTCCGTCATCCACCTCTTGTCTTTATCTCCTTTCCGTAAATCCTCTGATATAAATATATAAATATGTATTAGTTATTAATAAACAAATTAGAGTGATACGGATTAAGTAAATGAAGAAATCGGAAGAATCCTCATAAGGCTTGCCAACTACATTAATTTTTTAATATGAATTTAAGAAAGTATGTGTTCTTAATGTTAAATAAATATTGTGTTACACAACCTCTTTAAAATACGTATCTTACGCTCCGTACTTTTCTTATTTCAACTCTAATAAATCCAGGAGAATGATCATAGATGCATTACGGCAATGCCTCCTTCTGATTCCATTTGATTCCTAGTAATCCACTGCTAATTCTCGGTTACTTGGTTTATTCCTTTTACTATTTCAGCTTTACTTAATGTCTTACATGAATAATAATAGCACAGACGCTTTCCTTAGATCTGTTTTTACGCCTTACATTTGTAATTTGCACTAACTCTTTGATTCTCGCTGTTGAATATTTTATACACCGCTACGAATATATTAATATTAAATTGTATACCTTTGAGATAAATATTAAAATCAATCTTTTTATATAAAGTTATAAAGCAGGGGGAGCTACGTGCTCTACGCTTTGGTTTAATGTGGTAATTTCTTAATTAGTATTTCATAAAAGGAGATGTTTTGATTTCTTATAATATTTCGTCGATAACAAATAAATAATTGAAGTTGTTAAATTCATAAATGTCTATCAACGCTTGAGGAGGCTGTGCCTTCCTTCCAACAAGGAATATAATTTATTGTGTCGTTACACACGGGTAATAAACAACCACTTTTTTATTATTAACAGTGTTGTTATTATCTTAGACAACCTCTAGATTTTTTTATTCATATTTAATATATCAAGTCGTTATAGTTTATCGGTTAGATCGCGCTATAATTATTGATTATCAATTAAACCTAATACTAATTACACTGTAAGAGATAGTAACAAGCGTTAATTATAGTAGATCAGCGATAATGTCCATACATTAAGATATCTAAACTGGTTTTGGTTTAATTATTACACATTTTCAAGAGATATACAGCTTATATATTATCTATATACAAATACCTATACTTATATACAACTAACTAGGTACGTAAAGTGAACATGTATAAATAATTATATGTAACACATGTACATATATATAATTATTAGTCTTTAATATACAGGGTGAGTAGAAATTGATGAAATTAAATAAAGAATAGGTTTTATATATATATAGTGCTTGAACGCAAGTTCGGTCTATTTTGGATACCCTGTATCTAATTATTGATCGATTTAAAATAATGTTTAATTAGTTAATTTGTTAATAATAAGTCCATCAACTTTGAGTGTTTTGATGTTGTATAATTAATTTTGAAAATAATTTATATGGAGGCTGGTATTAATTAAAATTAAATACTTAATTAATATTAAATGATAAAGGCTGTTTGTTCATTTCAAGGTATTCTTTATTTATGTAAAGGAAATAAGGAAAATATTTAAGTAGGCTTATACATTTATGTAATAAAGTTAACTTCTTTTGTTTTTCAAGTGTAATTAAGGCTTTTGATGTCAATGAATACTTTTCATTTTAAATTGAAATAACAGTTTATTTTGTGTTTCTTAAAATATCTCCTTTTAAACCTTTTTAGAAGGAGAGAAAATTAATTATGAATTCTAAGAAAGATTTAGATCGGTGTATTGTTTTCCATAAATCACGAAACATAGATGTTACCTCGCATTTATATATATAACTGAACTCTAGTAATATTTTATCTAATAGTATCTAAAAAATGAATTTTATTTTTGTTTCATCGTTTCGTTACAAATTCGTAATATTTTATTTTCCTTCAAACGGTCTAGTAAGAAGTTGAAAGGAGTATATTTTCAAAAAGTTGTAAAAACGTTGTGTATTAGGTCACATTGTTCACCTATTTAGCGCGTTATTATTAAATTGATCTATTTTGATTTTTGTAAAATATATTTCACATTCTTATATTTTTAAAAATATTTTATAAATAAGTGAAATAATACACAAGCTATTTTTAAATATTGTTTACTGTTTTTTGTATAGAATTTTACGTATTTTTGTATTTATTTAATGTATTTTACAAATCAATTGTCATTTTTTATTTGATGAAAGCTTTCAAAATGATGTTTTCTTCTTTTGTGTTTTGAATATATCATGTCATAATATTTGTGGTTGGAAAGAAGCCCGTTAAATATACACACGAGCGCGCATATGTAATTTAAAAATAGGGGTAACACTACCTAATTTAAAGGGGAGTACGTCGGTACTTTCACTTTCTGCTCTCGTCTCACTTTTTTAACTTTCCATTTTATTTTCTTGTTAATAATATATGTATATCCGTGCTTACGACATAATTATTAAATATTCTTACATAATTTCAGCTTAAAAAGTTTGCGTGTTTCTTCATTTACACGTGTCCACGTGTTATTGACGTATACGTAAGGGTGTGGGGTTCGGGGGTTCAAATGTGTGTAGACATCTGTAATTTTTGTGTGGGATATCCATATGTCAGTCCTTTTACTAAGAGTGTATGTCTTTAATAGAAATATTCCCTCAATCTCAGTTATATAAGAATCAATATATTATACACTTCAGGCCTATTTTTTTGATACCATTGAATAAGAAAAAGACATTTATATCGGTATCAGGTTACGCTGGCTTGTTTGTGTTTTGATAAATTCATTTTTTTTTAACACGAAATAAGTTGAAAAAATTACAAAAAGTGTTCCTTTATTTAAAACAACAAACAATACTTTTTTAATAAGCCTGCCTCAAAATGAATTCCGTTCTGTGGAATAGGTTTACGTTAACAATCTCGGCTGCAATAAAGAACCGCTGTATTTAAAATCAATATGAATAAAATCAATTGAAGTGTTTGATACGACATTTAACGTCAAAGCTCTTTAAGATTCCATGTGTGAAAGAAAAAAATATATAGAAAACTACCCTTGAACTATTGAGTGTTTCCAAGACTACATATGGTATAAACTCTCTTAAATGGGGTTGAAAATCAACCACCATATCCTTCTAAATACTGAAAACCACCCCTATGATATATATAAAACGTAGAAATGATATTTATTTCTTTCAAAATTCGCTGAACACTAAGGGCTAATTTCTGAAACATTTTATTGGTTGTTTCTATTGTTTTTGTCCCATAATATATTAAAATTTAATAAAATTAATAATGTTTTCTTCTGTTACAGAATCCGCACTGAAAGTCACGGGGGAGCGTGGTGTCCGAAACATCAGATAACCTCCGAACCCAAAGAGTGGTTAGAAATTGACCTTCACAGTGTTCATATGATAACGGCGACTGGAACACAGGGTCGCTTTGGAAATGGTCAGGGTCAAGAGTTCGCCGAGGCATACATGTTACAGTACTGGCGGCCCCGTTTAGGAAAGTGGGTCCCTTACAGAGATTTTAAAGGAGAAGAAGTAAGTGGATCTATTTTAATTTACTTATCAACTGTCACTTATTGTGAATGACAGTTCACAATTCATGAAATGGTAATTTCAAGTCCACCTTTAATAATTTACATGTATAATGGACGGCCGAATAATTCATTGTTGCAACCGTAAAGCACTTTAGTTAGTTATTTCGCTGAATAATACCTGAACTTTATTTATATGAACTGCATGCTCTATAACCTGAACAGGGTGTTAATGAAACTATAAAATAAAATTCATGCAAGCTTTTTAAACTTCTCAGCCTAAATTTTATACTTTTGAAACGAAATATATCATCTCGGACACTTCGCTATATGTAATACTTTATTTCAAACTTTTTTTATTTATGAATACCCTGTTCCTATTTAATAATTTACATAGATCCATCCAACAGTCAATTCAAACCATCACTCTGAATATTCCCACACTGTATTCCATATAAATGCTTTAAAATTTTCATTTAAATACACTGTGAGTATAAAGTGTAAGAAAGGTAACTGTTACAGTTTAAAAATTTAATTCATTTTCGTTTTCATTGCTGAAAGCTTTTCCGGGGAAATAACTTTAGTTAAATCTATAAGTTATTTATATGAATAATTGACTTCTATTTCTGTTATATATATATATGTAAATAATACAGTGTGGATAGAAAGAATAAAGCACACGTGCATAATTAAATAAATAATGGCCCGTCACTCGAAGCAAGACCAATTAAAAATGTTGTAGTTTCTTTTTATTTCGCATTAGAAATAATCATATTCTTTCAAATTTAAATACCTTACATTCTATAGATCTAGCAGTTTATCATTAAAGGGAACCAGACGATATTTTCTCACTAAATCAAAAGTGTCAGTTATATGTAAATATGATAAACATTAAAATACTATTAATCATTAAGAAATATTTCCAACAAACGTTTCTCGTACGCAATTTGTTACGGCTGATGATTTATAAGATTTGTCATCTATTTATACATATATGTCAAACATTGTATGAATGTCTGTACTCCATACATGCATTGTACTATTGCGCATTGAGAAATCGAGAAAGCCCTACCTACTAAATATATACATTTATATTACAAACATCCGCTTCCTATTGTGAGGTTTATTACGTATATAATGATTTATATATAAATCTTTAATGATACATATCATACTAGAAGAATATACAATAGTATTGTGTGTGTGTGTGTGTGTGTATGTGTGTGTGTCCTCAACCTTACAAATAATATGTTATTATGTAACTATGAGATCATTTATTTAAGAAACTTTTTTAAAAGTTTTTGATATATTACATTTATTATTTATTCAAAATATTATACTAAATATAGGTTCTCGACGCTTTTTGTATGGAACTGGATAGAAATTAATGGGAAGTGATAAAATACTAATAATTATCACGTCTTGTCACACATTTATCCAGTGAACAGTGACCATTTTCTGATCAAATTTGATCTCAAAATATCTTCACACAGTTGAAAGACATTTCTAATGATATTATCAAAATATTAATAAATCAATAACTTCTTAAAATAGTTTTTGTAAAATAAAGTGTTAAATTTAATGTTTTTAGTGTATTTTCATATAATAACAAAGTATTTTTCTATACTAAATAATAAAAGTTATAAAACGTAAACGTAAAAGTTTTTACAATAAAATGATTCCTACAACTATAACGCAAACAGTTTGAAACTTTTTCAATTTAATATTCAATCAATAAATAATTATTCATTGTAACAGTCGCAGTCGCAGTCGCAAAACATTTGCTCCAAAAACCGTGAAGAGTCACACAATTTAAATAATGAAAAAAAGTTTAGTAGAGCTCTGAAAATAGATTGAATCAATAATTTCTGCATTAACAATGTGATTTTATTTTAGTGAAAAAAAAGAGGGTGAAAAATAGGTTTTAAGGGAAAGAAGGGGGTTTGATTTTATGGATAAAGTGAGGGTAGAAATGTGGAAGCTATGTTGTTCAATTTTGTGAGGTTTTTTTTAGCTTTCGTCATTCATGGCAGGCAGACTACTTGAATTATTATTGGAGGCTCATTTGGCCTGAATTAAACACACACTGCGCTGGAGGATAGAAATAACTTTCATAACACTTATAATCAAATTATGTGATGGAGATAAATCATCGGTTTTTAGGGTGTTATTTTATTTTATCGAGAGGGACATATATGGACCACGATCATGAATATAGAGCACTGTTATTAGGCAGAAGATCCTAATTTGTATTACTGTAAAATGTAATTTAAAATTAGCTGAAATAATTCATGAAAAATATGTTTCGAAATTTATGTAAATTTAGGAATTGATAAAATAATGGTGACTCTATTACGAGTTGGATATAAATGAATGGAAGCCGGTAAATACAAATCATGGATATTACATTACATTTATGTAATATTTTACATATGGAGGCTTACCTTTAATTAGAAAATTTTAATTTTGAATCTTACTAACATAATACTTAGTAAATAATTCCGCTAATAAATGTATGAATCTATAACATAATCACAATCTCTCTTTGTGTAAGATTCTGGCCGTTATAAACAAATCATATTAGAAAGCCCATATTTTATAGTCTGTGTTTATTTTCGTTCAAATAGCTTTATGCACTCACTAGTGGTTATGATTGCTGGCTTCTATTAAATGATTTGTTTAGGCTAGCGTACGCACACACATCGTATAACTACATCAAAGAAATTTCATTTAAATTGCAGCTATTTTGAGATTACTGTTGCATAGATTACTAGAGCAGATGATTTGTAGCTCTCAAATTTTCTGCTAGAACATCATAGGTGGAAAATCGGCAATTAAAATTACGGAATTGCAATTATTTGTATATTTTCCAATACATAGCACAGTTACAACAATTTTAAAAAAATTTCAGCGACATAGCTGTTATAAAAAATTAAAGATTATGGATTACCCTATCAACTGCCCAAATATCTTCTTCTTCTTCTTCAGTGGCTCGACAGCCCTGGGTGGGCCCTGGCCTTCTCAAGAATTTTTCCGAATGATTTAATTATTTGAGATTTCGTAACAAGGTTTTTTTCACGGGGTGGAGTTGTTAGCACCACACCCAACCTACAACCTGGAGGGCCAGTCCCCTGATATAATCCCCAGGGGCAGGGTGCCCGGCTATACCCCCAGGCACTGGGTACCCATTTTAGTCGCCTCTTACGACATGCATGAGCAACATTGGGACTATTCTGTCACACCCGGTCACCACTCGGGAAGGAAATATACCTGTCATATATTCGGTTGAAAATTAAATAACCAATCAATGGATATTACCAGGCTTTATTATTCAATAAAATAACCCTTTTCGTAACTCAACAATATACACATAATGGACCGATGATTAACTAACTCAAAGTATATCGTCATTCTATTTGAAATATCATAAGTTTATAAGCATACTACTATATTAATTGATTTTATCACGGATAAAGATAATTATGGAATATTATTCTGAATTTTTTTTATTGAAATTTTCAATTTTTGTACAATAAAGACAGTTGTGTGACCGTCTTAAGACTTTGCCAATTTTTTATCGTGGTAAATGCTGTTCTGGTTTTAAAACAAATATACAAATATCTATACATAGCATAAGTAACACACAAATATACACTACTTATTATTTCTAATAGAAAAGCACACTTCCATAAACAAATAAACACTTATAAATTGTTATTAACAAAATAAACAATTATAAATTAAAGAAAATGTCACTTTATTTAAAGCTCCACCAAAAGCAGTTCCACGAATGCTACAGTTTAGTTTATTTGTACCTAGATTTGACTTTTAAGAGTGTTTGTACTTAGTCAAGTGTTTTTTTTTATTTCGTCATGAACTGGTTGGTATTCCTTCGATAAAGGATGAACATAAACAGTTTTGTATATAATTAAACAGACTTAAGATATAAACTAATATCAAAGAAATTCTTCACCAGTGAGAGATGCATCCATTTTGTTTGAACCCTTTGTTTGATGCCGCTTAAAGTACAATCAGTACACAGTTTCTTGAATATTTGTAAACATACAAGATCTGTTTTATATCTTTAGCACAAAAACCATTTGTTTATAGCAGTTAAATTTAAACGTATACTGTGAATTCATTCAAAAGAATATATTCGATTAAATTTTATCTATATTATTTAATTTTAATTTAAATAAGCGAGCATGCGACCGAGCCAACTTTTATACCTTGTTATACTAAAAACTTAAAGCTAAATATTTTAATAAACCTACCGCACTAGTGATATTCATTTCATATCAGCCCGTTTAATTTTATTAGCGTTATTTAAGACCTTATCGATAGCTTATTATGGTTATTAAAATTATGTTGTATTTTATTAATGTAATTATAATAAAAGCAGAAGCTGGCGCCTGCTGTTGCTAATTAAGACACACTGTATACATCGTTTTATGTCAACAACCTACAGAGAGATGGCATTAAAATAAAAATATCTCTCTAGTATAAATATTGAGCAAATCTGACAACTTCTTTAAATATAGTTTTCTTCTCACACACAACTTTAAAATGCAATCAAAAAAGTCAACAAAAAACGAAATTAAAATTATTTTAGATGATTTACTTGAAGTTAGCTTTTACGTTTAAGATATTCCTTTTTTAATGAAAGATATAAAAATGAAATAAACTAACCGGTAAATGAAACCAGCCCCATCCCATGGGATAATCTTTATCGTAGTACATTCATAGGGTTCACTCTACTATATATTCATTATTCTTGAAATAATGCATCTGATAATTGCTTCCTCTTTTAAACTACTATCTTTGTGTGGTGCAATTCTTTCTATTTTTATGGCGGAGTTTCACGGTCTGCTCTCATTGAAATGTACATATAAATCTAAATGCTTTCTTTTATTTTTGTGTTTTGCTTTCCATTGCTATTTAATATAGTAGCTATATGAATTCTGCTGATTCTTTCAATATAGAAATAGTTATACTACTTTTTGTGGACTACTTCAATCCTTTATTTTACAACTTTGAACTTTACATTGATCAATATATTCAAAATGTACAAAGTATTTTTATCAAGCAAGCAAGTACTTATTTTAAAACATTTTAATGTATATATTTATTATATAACACTAATGTAAATATATCTTTGTGTTATCTAAAGCGGTACATAAATTAAACATAACTGAAGTTTGTTAATTGACTGAATTAATACTTAATGTACTTCACCTAGCTTAATCTAAAAATAGAAATTAAACCTCTCTTCTCTTAAGTGCTGATTAAAAATACAAAAGGATGTAAGCATCTTATTCTTGTAGCTTAATAATATTTGTTCGTTCTCATCAAATATTTAAATAATTAAAAAATTTGTGAAATTTTCTTGTGGACATTTATTAGCTGATTTTAATTGGGATTACGAAAATACAATGGATGAAATTTTATAGATCGATCTTCTTTGTATTATACCATTCATAACATACAAAACAGCACAACACATTTTTTTCAGTATCAGACATAGCTTAATTATGTGTAAGCAATAAGGAATTTAAAGATACTTGCACTACTTATGATAAGCATATAAAAAAGAGATGTTAAAATTATATTAAACATATGGTGATATTCTAAGAGTCGTATTATTATCTTACATTGCAATTAGACCACTGCATTTTTTTGTAGTACTCGTACTTTATCACAAATCTCTATGTTGATAGGTTACTCATAACATTGCTCTTCAAAAAGTCCATACACTTAAATTTAAATTCTTATATAAATGTACAACGCATCTAATGAAGCATATAAATGAAAAGTAATGTCTAACAATATACTTTATCAGTAAATCAGGCAATAAAGTAATGACCTCTGACATTATTATGACCTTATAAATATTTTAATGGGTATGAAAATAACTAGAACCTGCGCGAACTTTCTCACATTAATAAACAGATTTCATAACAAATTTATATAATTTATTACTCTAATAAAAATGTTAATATATATAAAAAAAAAAGTAAAAAAGAAAATAAAAAATAAAATTAAATAAACAAATACAAAACTCTTTAAGATTATTAAATGAAGATAAGACGTTGTATTATAATTCTTATAATGAAATAACACCTGTATGGAAATGTCACACCTTTGTAATTATACCTAAAATATATACCTTATATTATTAAGATAACAATATTATTTTACCATTTTGAATATATATTACGTATATACTACATAAATAAAGACATATATACATAAATATGTATGTATGTAGCGTGAGACAAAGCGACGAAATATCTGAAAAATAATTAAATAAATTTAACTCACGCAAAGTGAAGAGAAAACCTCACAGGATTACAAAATACTTTGATAATTGAAGTACTGTAATACTTTCTGACAAAACAGTTTTATTTGTTCTTTGAAATTCGTATCTGATACATAAATATTACGTATTAGCAACGCGGATGTAAATAGGGTTATAATTATTCGGATTCTATTATCTGTAAGCAAAATTTCAGCATTCGTTTTCACTTGGGCTGACTTAGTTGCCTGTCTACCTACTGTAAAGCTAGACGTATACTTTTAAAAAAACAAATTTAATCTTTCTATCGCTAAAGTTAATTTCCTTTTATCACAAGATTAGTACAGGTATATTTATTTAATGCCGCCCCTATTTTTTGTAAGTTTTTTACTATAATAATTTCATAGCATGTGACAAACACGCATAGTCATACATAACATGTTTGTACAGACAGGTTCAAATGTCATAAAACTCTTACATATTCAAATATTATTTTAACTTTTAATACATAGTTTGATACATTTCTTTTTTTATCCACACTGTATATTTTATAGCACACGTGACATGATCGCGTGCCTATCGTAGTATTCATCAATATGTCTGGTTCACTATCGTTTATCTCACCTTCACATACAATATTTTATATAAAGCTATCTCACTTTACCTTATAATATATAGAGAGAGAGTTGTATGTTGTCCATTATCACGCCGCGACTACAGGGAAACACCTACACTGTGGCCAGAGTAAGAGAAAGGGTGGATTTGAGGTTATTGGAGAGTGTGGGGGTGAACGGAGGGAGTGCATGCCGATACAATATTACTAACATGTAGAGACATATGAGGTTCAAATTAACTATATTGTGCCTTCGGGCTATGTTGTACAGCAAACTGGTCTGGCATTGATTTTGAAAATATTTATTACATAAGATTTGCTATGGCTATGCTATTTGATATTGAGCTGAAATTTATTTTATATCTGGTTAATAAAATCGTAAATTACGTAAGTGGGGAGAATAAAAATTGTCACTAGATACAACTGAATTTAGAGGGAAAATCAACAAGAAAGTATTAATTTAGTGTATTCACAATACGGTGATATATTATTCCAATTTAATCCTTGATTATCAAGAAAATATGTATTAACGATCCTACACGTTAAAATGATAATCTATAACCTATATACAAAAGGTCCTGCTGGCTCAAAATAAGTTTCGTAAGCTCCTAAAACTCTATAAGCCACTTACTAGTAAAGCTCTAAAATAATCACATGGATAAAGCTCGTAATAGTACTCGCAAGTTATCCTATATTACACGTGATTTTGGAAATCATTTTTTAGTGGTAGTAGGTATCAAAAAAGTTGGTAAATATTTTATACAAGAAACAAATACATAATTAGGAGAAGATCTATAACAAAATGCAATATGATACGAGTTTATTGCAATGCTCTAAACTCTTAAACAATTTTGATGTGTGACAGTTAATTATCGGAAGCTTTTCTCGTCAGTTTAACCCTTTTCCCTTTTGAAATCTTTGACGGTAAAAGCTCTAGTTGATTATATTGTCGATTATGGTCTTGTTATTAGCACCGGATTGCGCCCGTTTCTTATAAATATACTGTATATAACGCAGTGGCGTGCAGTAGTTTAATAGGTTTTACAATTGTACAACTTAAATACCAATTTTCGTCCGATTTTCGGAGATGTCCTAATAATGAATTGGACGATTTTATATAAAGATAGACAAAGAAAACATATAAAAATCTACGAAGCGAATCTATTTCACTCTTGCTTAATTAATATCCATTATATAATTATTATAAATATTTTTAAAGTTAATTTTATTTTACTTGTGTGAGAAATGCGACAAGACGTGACAAGAAGAAGAGGTGACGTAGCAACTAATCTAAAATTTGTGTATATGATTTTGTATAAAATAAATTTATGACAAATGTTTTTCTATATATAAACCACGTCTATCACAAATTAATATTTAATAAAATACGCGATAAGTAATTAAAATGAAAAATAATCCACGTCATGCGTCACAGTACTGTTCTACCTGTCCAAAGTAGTTCTGCAGTGGTTCCAAACCGTGGCGTAGTTATAACATAAAGGTAAGTTGTACTTATTTAACTCTTTCCTGGCCAGACAGCAAGGATTATGATCGCCTCGGCGCTGTAGATATATATAAGTATAACTCTAACAATATACCTTATGCTTCATGTGCTAAAGTTCCCAGCCCTTGTTCACAGGGATGTAATCGAAAATAGCTCGTTAAATATTTACTTAAACAAATATCTTATAAATAGTTTAATTCATTTTTTATTCGATCTATATTTATATTCGATTGGTTTAAAAATAAAACTTGTAAATTTGATATTCTCTTTAATATTTAAGACACTTATTGATTTGTGTTATTAATACATAACATTAATGAGATCTAGTAGTAACTTACTAAACATAGTTACGTGTGTTTGAGGCTTATCTAACATAATCAAAGTTATTTGTTACGTAAATGATTTTACCTGATAGATTTTTCGGAAATAATGTTTAACAATAAGGGTACCAAACTTTGCAAAAAGAAATAAACTCACGTCCCTCAGTACATTAGAACTAGACATTAATTTATGTCCTTCAAAGAATGCTTCAGTCGCGTTTCTTCCATTGAAGCACTTGCCAACCATTTTTCTTCTTGGGTAACAGTTTTCACCGGTTTATTTCCATAGGAGACAACTTTATGATACGATCCCACTAAGCTGAGCTTACAATATGCTATGCGGTTTTCCATTACGTTGGACTTTTCCATTTATTGTAAATGTATTGTTTGATGTTCTACTTATAAGGGTGGTAGAATACAACCCTCTATATCATAATTACCACCCTACACCATGGGTACTATAGTATCCCGTGCCCGTCTCTTTCTTTACCTCATGCCCCTTCTCTCTTGCCACTGCCACTCCTGCCGTTCATTCGATCGCACATTTAATTTACAGAAGTCACGCGATCACGCTTCGAAACCAACCCTCAAAAAGCTCTAACGGGGTAAATGTAGATGTGGACTTGGACTTGCGGAAGGGAGCTTTTACTGGTTCTTGTATTTAGGATTCTTTTTAGTAGGTTTCTAGACCTGCTAGTACGACATTAGAAATAGAAATGAACTTTATTCTTTACTGACGATTAAAGAGGAAACTGTTTTAACGATTATATTCAATCGATTATACTCCACGCTTGAACGCGTACAAATTGGTTAAGTTGAGCCCTAGACCAACCTGTATGCTCAGAACGTTTTAAGGGATTATTGACTATAACTTTGTTGGGTTTTAAAAGCGAGGCGAGGGCTGTAATTTTAACTTTTGATAGTTAAGGGAGAAGTCATTATTAGTCGGTATACATTGTAAATATATGTTCTCACTATAATTAGTCCATGTATTTAATAATCCTATGAATTCTGTTTACAAATTACAATTAAAGATTTAAATAGATACTATAACATAAGGGCAGACACACACTTACGGCAAGTCTTATTAAACTTTACTTAAAATTATTAAATAGTAGAATTTTAAACATCTAAATTCATAATAAACATAATTTTATTCTCGATACAATACGAGTATTTCTAAATATAAATATTGTAAATGAACTCCACAGCGGAGCTCATTAATTGTCAAGTTTAGAAATTTATCCGGGGTCAAAATCTAAAAGTAAATATAAATAAAACATAGCTTATATATAAAGTATGAAAAGAGAGAATACTATAGACTACAATACCATCCCTTATTATATGTGTAAGAGCGAGGTGGAACTAAGGGGGTTTTGATAATGTCAACAGAAAGCTACCCTGTCCCGTCTCATGTCCAAAGTCAAGTATATCTAAAAACATCATGACTTTATATAAAAGCATTTAAGGGTAGCTACAAAGGTTTCAATTCTATGCTATAACCCTGGTGACAGGGGTCGCAATTAAAAATACATTTAAAATTGTTTTTACTGTCTTATATGTTACCGAATTTAGACGTATGGCTTAAATACAGTAATGTGTTTAAGGGTAGGATAATTTAGTCTATGTTGACCTACTAGTCACAATTTATATTTATTTTTAGTAAGTGTAGGTTTTATTTTTAAAGCATTACAATTATGTTGAGTTTACGTTCACAAAGCATTTTGTATGTTACAGCGAAACTTTGTAGAGTTTAAGCCTTTTGAAGTATCGATTGATCATAAATTCAACACACAAAAGAAACTTTTTTTAGTAAAAACTTTTTTTTTCAATATTCAAAAAATCATGAATATTCGAGTAGAATCATTTGCAATGTAAGGAAGGGTACACACAATATATGCTTCCCTTGATGCCAGAGAAAGCAACCACCCCTATACGTAAAATAGATGTTATACAGCGGTTTCATAAGGGTCGAAAGGACAACTTCTAACCCTTATGCAAAATGTTACAACTTGATGACAAAAAATTGGATTTTTTAATACATTAGAACACACATAAAAACAATAAAAGGGTTTTTATATTATGTGGTAAAAGATTTTGACAGTCAGTCAACATATGTCTATTACTATATGTATATAATATGTTGATATAGCGGGGGTACAAGGGTGGAGGAACATTATACAGAATCCCACTTCTGAGATTTGTTGGTGTATGGTAATTCAAACCCGGATACATTATTTATTATATTATTATATTTAAATTATTTATTTTAATACTTTTGTAAGTATTACTCCCCTATTTTCATTTTCAAAATATTAATATACAAAGAAGAATTTAAGCTATTGTTAATTTCTTTCAATTGTTGACAGTTATGTACAATATTTTCTATTTTGATATAAAAAAGTAATATTTTCTTATATATATAACTTACTTTTTCTCTTTTGATATCAATAACACTATAAATTGTATTTTGTATTTCAATAAAGTTGTTAAATTCACTCCCTACAAAAGTTAAACATACGCTTTTCGAACCAACAACTTTATAAGTATATCTCTCTAGATCTCGACATACATATGTTTGTATATATGTATAAATGTGTGTGTGTGTATGTCTTTGATATTAGATAAGAAACTTGTATCTTGTTAACTGTAAGCAATCTTTACATTTGTTGTGCTTTTTCTGGGCGATTACGGAAGCCAAATAAAATATTTACTTAGTTACCTTTTGAACGGTATTGCTTTTTTTACCGTCGTATTTTATATTACCCATAGAATTGTGTAACGTAACAGTGATGGCAATTTCCTAAAAATATATTCATATGTATGAATGAAAATGAAAATGATTATGTATATTTTACGTAAACGATTATTGTGTATTATTAAAAAAGTTATGCTAAAAGTTAAATATTTTTATTTTAGTTATTTTTCTACCTTTTGCGATAACTATGAGTTCAGCAACCGGCACAAACACTTATAATCGATCAGCCTAAATATTTGTACTGCACATTCTTCGTACTCTGTCTTATTTTATAAAATGTGTAAATTAATAATTTTTCGAGCATACTTTTAGAATAAGACCGTTTATTTGTCATCACTGTTCTAAAATAAATTTCTCTATATTTCTTACCTACTCTTTTTTTAGTAAAAGACTTTTTCAATTTAATATCATTCGGAAATGTTTCGTCAACATTACGTTTCAATATACATTTATGGTATATTTTTATATTGCGTTTTGCAATTACATTATGTATTATACCAGTAAAGGTATCTTAAAAGTATTATGTACTAACACAAATTTATGTTTTATATACAAATTGATGTACACAACCACGCAGAATAATATTTACAATGAGTAAATCTCATAAAAGTATCTCATAATCTCAAAGATTTTATAAGAATGAAATTTATTCATATTACATAACGGTGATTATTTGATGTTTTATAATAATGATTATGTTAAAAATTAATTTTTATAATAATCTTCTTCTTCTTTTCTTACAGAAAATCAAAGGAAACACAAACACCTACTTAGAATCAAAGCAGGAACTTGATCCTCCGATCTGGGCCAGCAAAATCCGGTTCCTTCCTTACAGCTATCACAGACGAACCGTCTGCATGAGGGTTGAAGTCTACGGCTGTTATTACAGTGGTAAGTATTATCTACTTGTATTTATTTTTCCTGACATTTTTTCCTTATCAGTTTTCTTTAAATTTAAATCTTTTTGTATTTTTCCGTTTTCTTTGATGGTATTACCTTTAATCTTTTTTTACTTTAAACATAATATCGCTTAGCATATGGGGTTTTTCATTCAGTTTTAATTTTCTCTTTTAATAAGAAAAGAATGGTTCTCTACTAGAAATATTTCAGTCTCCTCTGCACTAATGAAATATTCTAATTTCGCCTGAATCGTACGTCAGTTCCTCCTTTAACTCTTTACACGTTTCACAGATGGCATCGTGAGCTATTCTATGCCTCAAGGAGATAAACGGGGCACAGGCTGGGAGTTTTACGATGCTACATATGATGGACACTGGGCTCAAGAGCTGAAGCGCGGATTAGGGCTTCTCACAGATGGAAAAGTGGGACCTGATAATTTTAAGATGAGCTACTATGATAACGAAAGAGGACAAGGATGGGTTGGTTGGAAAAACGATACACGAAATGGAAAACCTATTGAAATCACTTTTGAATTTGATAAAGTCAGAGAATTTACAGCTGTTCATGTCTTCTGTAATAATTTATTCACCAAAGATGTTCAGGTACGTTTTCTCTTCAATTTTTTATTATAAAATTTACTGTAGTAATAAAAGTTTTTAAGATAATCCGCCCCAATAACATGAAACTCTTCGTGGTGGAAATTTGTTTGACATGAAAAATACTCGTACATGTCTTATCTCTTCCATCGTACACTTGTCTGACATATTAATGCCATATTCAAAGATGTTTTTTTAAATTTCAATATATTTTTAAATAAAAAGAGGTTATTTTTTAAAAAAGCTTTGTTTGGCGAACGTGTGCTATCTACGACAGGCTTGCACTGGTGATAATAACGCGGTTAAACTTGGCGTAAAGCGTGTAGAATGTGGAACAAGATAATGGGATATACTTAATTATTTTCTGTAATATTGAGGTACAGGAGTATATATTAGTCACGTTGAGTTTTCTGAATTTAAAGTTTAAATACTTTTTTATTTTTACAAGACTTCAACCATTAAGACTTAGGACTAGATTCTTCTCAATTGATATTCTAATGCTTAGCTATCAAAGGTATTGTTAGAATCTTAGCTGTATGATATCCTTACAAACTGACGTCATAATTAAATTATATAATCAAGTAGAAATATGTGAGTAATTTATATTCTGCGCTCAAGTTCATTTTTTTTTATAAAGTACGCGTTAATCTTGTTAATGTTATGACACCTTTGACACTTCTGACATTGTTGACATAATGAAATATAATGGAATAACGTGACAACATGTTTCTCACTTACTACACTACCCCTAATACAAAAAGGGGAGGATATTAAGATCTAAGTTACCATAAAACAAAAAAAACAGCACTAAAACTCTAGCATAGCCGTTAACTCTCACACCTAAGAAAGTCTAGTGAGAACCGACAGAAACAGAGAGAAGTGAGGAGCATAGTAAAAAAAATGTGAAACGTTATCTGAATATATAAGTAAAATGGCTTCGAAAATGATCAACAGGCTTTAAAAAAAATAAGAAAAACTTTAGTCTTTAGAATTCAGCTTCCCTGAGGAAAATTCGATAAAAAAAACTACCCTTTAAATTATATTAGAGGGTGTATTGGTGTATTTTTTGTACTGTTTTTCTTGATTGAATATTCTGAACAAGTGTTTTATCGCGAGACACACTTTGTTTCTTAATAGTATTTATATAAAAAAAATAGATTAATGTTATTTTGCACATGAACTGACTATAAAATGCCTTGAATTACTTTTTAGTCCAATCGTTACAGGGTTTTTACCTAGTAGCCTTATGTATTCAGATTAAGTACACATTTTACGGCAGGGTTTCTTAGACACTGTTCAATTCTAGGCAAAAATACAATCGCTATTAATTTTGCAGAATCAATATACACAACGTACACGAACCGTTCGATCTGAATCGAACCCAAAACTGTAAATTAAACATTTTAATTTATTAACAAATTTTTGAACTGAACTAAACATTCATGCTATCTGAATCTACAAGAGTATAACTGTAACATGTTAAAACTAAAATATGATATGAAATGATCCTCAGTTCTATAAGTATACAGAGAAGGTAGGACTGCAATGTAAGCCGTGACGTAGTTGATATAAAACTAGGGGAAGAGATAGGTAATGTAATTTAAAAGGTTTTCTCATTAGCGAGATCTCTATCTTACAAGTTTTAGTAATAATATGCTGGTAACATTTAACCATCTCTACTGCTTAGGTACAGCATCCCTAGCATCTATTTAAATTGGTCCAAGAGATCCAAAAGGATTTCAAACTAGATCAAGATAAAAGCTAATGAATTCTATACGTTTAAAGTTACAAATGTATGTGTATACTTTCTTGTAAGTTTGACTACTGCTACTCAAAAGTCGAGCAGGTTTTCTTTTCATCACTGTTTGCTCTCACTAATTAAATGGATAATAATAGAAGCAGAAATAGTTGTGTGACATTACTGGTATTTATTGCGAAGAATTTCTTTTTTGATAGATTCATTCATTTTATTTTATAATTAAGGTAGGATACTTCAGAAACTTTGTATATGTTAAATATAAAGTTAATTACAAAAATTATCAGTGGTTTTTTGTTCAAAGGGTTAATGTCAAAATGGCCCTTTTACCCGATTAATTAGACGAACACACATATACACAATAATAAATGTTTATCCAGAAGATAGGGCTATAAGAAAGTACTCAAACAGTGAAAACATATTGCCCGTTATTGGTTAGACACACTTCTGATGTAGTAAGAGAATTATTTTTTTTTTATTTCCGATTTATCAAACCACCAGTTAAAGTCCTACAGGAGACCCAGTTACGATACTCATAAAAGGATAAGTCTTAGTCCTTCTTATTTGTTGATATCCTTAGCAAATATTTGTTATAAAATTGTTTCTTTGCAATAAAGATTATCATATAAAATTCTTGAACAGATATAATAATAATATAAAATTATCTGTTATTATATATAACATGAAGAAAATAAAACAAAAAAAAACTGAAACATATAACAGATTTTAGTGCTTACAATATTTATCATCGCAATATAAGATATTTTCTATATAAAAATCTTTGTGAAGTTTTTCGTTATGAGAACAATACATAGAAATATAACAATACTATTATACTCCTTTTATAGTGTAATAGAAAAAGAAAATGAGTAATATCTTTCACGCCATAACACTATAAAATAGACTTATAAACTTTTACGGTTGTGTGAGTTAATATTATAGGAAAATAATATATAAACTTTGTAAAATATGTTACTTTTTTTTAATAAAATATTGAACTTTTATTGATTTATGTCATATAAATTCTGTTTGTTCTAAAAGTACATTTTTAAATATGTTTATTGCAATGAAAACTACAACAATTTTATAAACTTAAAAGTCATAATAATATAAACAAAATTGCGTGTCTTTAAGGTTTATGTAAGTTAGCAAACCAGTTGTCAATTTTATAAATGATAATGCGTATATATAATATTCCACTCGTTGAATAAAACTATAATTGACCTATTTTTACAGCGTTTTATAAAAGTAAACCATTAAAAACGCTATTATTTTTTTTGACATTTTCGAACGTGCTTATTTTTTGCGCTTTTTAATGTATAACATCAGAAAATCCCACATAAGAAGTGTTTTTATACAGTATATTATAAAGAGCTTTGACCTAAAAAGAAATACTTTCCTGTAAAAGCTCTCATGATATAAACATTTATATGGATTTTTTTTACAATGAAATAAACAAGTTTGACAACAGGGTGATATAAATATTTGTTCAGGTTTTAAAACATTGCTCTACTTGCTACACTAACACTACTGCAATTACAGAGTTTACAAGAAGAGCTTTATTCTCTACAATAATATACGCATTTGTTTCGAGAAAGTTTCCACATGATATACATACATACATGTTAATATTTTTTATAGATTGTGTAACATACATTTGTAAACACCCCCGTCTAATGTGGTTTATACGGCATGCGACTACAACTCCATTTATATATGGTATAGACGTTAAAATTTCAAAATAAACTTTTATAAAAAACAAAGGACAAAAAGGAAAACTTTTGGACACACTGATTTATAAAATGAAGTTCCACTTACAATTTTCAATACAGTATAACTTTAAGGTAGCAACTTGTAGAGCATTGGAAAACTTATTAATTAAAATAGTCGGAGTTTTCATAATTAAAATCCAAACTAATAAGTAAATACATAGGTAGCTAATTAATAAAACCTCTCTGCCAAACACACTAATAATTAATAAGGACAGTATAATTAAAAAATCAATTCTAGGAACTAATACTGCGGTATATAATAAAGTGGACAAAGTGAAAATCGTTTTTCTTTTAATTTGCTTAACTTGACCTTGAGTTTTCTTTAGTAGTAGTCATAATCGCGAAGGATCTCTTCTAGCGATAGTAGTTTCAATAATATTTATTAGTAATAATAAACGAAAGTAACATTTATATAACATATACGTTTAAACATGAATGCCACATTTATTTCACGCTACAAAAGTAATATTTCTTTACATTTTCATGTGATTTTCTATTTTTCCAGGTGTTTTCCGATGTTAACATAATGTTCAGTGTGGGAGGGGAATATTACGTAGGGGAACCTATTACATACAACACAATGGAGGATAGAATCTTCGAGCATTCCAGGAATGTTTCAATCAAGCTTCATCACAGGGTAGGAAGATTTGTAAAGCTCCAGTTATTTTTTGCTGCTAAATGGATTATGATAAGCGAAGTTACATTTGATTCTGGTAAGTTTTACAAACTTTACAAATATTACCTCTTTCCTCTCACCTCTCTCAGAACACCTGTATCTGTATATTAATTATGGATATATGATACATTATTCTTCGTATGATAATTATAACTTATGAAATTTTTTAATTAAATTTTATCTGAAATATTTTAGTTATATAACTATAATTAATAAAGCTATGTACATTTTATAATTATTTTTTTATTTCGTAGCAACATTTTTCATATGCGATTTTAATATTTTGCATTCTTTTATCAGACAGGAATGCCAGGAATGGTTTATGATTTTAGTGCAGTTTTCCACTTTAGCTTTTAAAACTTTCCGAGAAAATATTTTAATAGTATGGTTGGTATTTAAACAATTTTGTTCCCCTAAATATAGGTGTATAATAATGTTGCAGTATACAATAGGTAAAATACCACCATTATAGTATACGGAAAAGGGTCAAATAGTGTTCAGTCGGCCGATATTTTTATAGCGGTGCTAAGTTCGAAGGGTTGGTTCATAGAATCAAATTAGGTTTCATGAGAAAATTTACTGTACATTTTTTGTAAAAGCTCTGAATGATGCTCGAGATGTAAACTATTATAGCTTTAACATAATTCCAACTATTAGCAGTAAATTGTATTTGTAGAATAAATTAAAGACTAAAGAATTATATTACAAGTAAACAGGAGATAAGTAAATAATTTAATTATAACATCCCATAATGCAATAATCCCATATATTTCCTTTGAATCCATTGAAATTTGGTTGCGCTAAAGCATACTTTGCAATTAAGCTAGGATGCGCTGCGCCCCCTTACCCCTTATTCGTCAGCATTCAGCATGCTTACTACAAGTATATTCAAAAAGCGACGTTTTGGATTATTTTTTGACAGAACATATTCCCTTCCCCTACCCTTCGACCTCCTGACCTGACAATCCGCGGTTCAGGTACATAATCCATGGAGGGTAGATTTAAACACCCTCTAACACCCCATTTAGGGGTGTAGGGGTATGGCACTCGCGCGCTGTATTTTTAGGGTGTGTTTTAACGTGTAATAATTATTTTTTTATTCTCTACGAATATTTTTATTATAAAATGTTGATATATTTCTCTTTTTTTCGTGTTTTTAAAGGGAAGGAAGAAGAGATTTGTTTTGAGGGGTGGTTTTGTATATAAATTCATATTGGTTTAGATTTGCATATATCCGCGATAGGATGTACAATATTGTTTGTGAATTTTTATTATTTATTGCCCTTATATTTTATTAAGTGAGGTTAAAAAGATAGCATTAAAGCGATATTAATTTTAAAATAATATTTATTTAAGGACCAACCCTTATTTGTGTTTTATATCAACAACATTAAATCTTTTGTAGTTTGTGTACAAGGGATAACCACTCTCCAGCTATTACCAATGCTGTTAGCATGTTTTAACGTAGCGTTTACGTAAAAACTTTTATATTATTTGAAATATATTTATTATTTTATTGCTTTCTATCGCATGAAATTATTATCACAGCGATTTAACATCTAGTTTTTAAAGTAAATATAATTTGTAAATAACATTTTTATCTTATGAACACCACTATATAAAAAACAAACCTGTTTTTATTGGCAAAGCGTTGATCGGATAATTTAATTAAAAAAACATAAAAAAATATTATTAAAAAAAAATTGGCTGCTAATGTTTAACATGTCTGTTAGCATCAGTGAATACTCGATACACAGTAAAGCTGGATCCGCGATCACAGATATCGGATGGGTTAATAATAACACACATCGAATAGGTACTGCCCCTCCCTGCCCCACACATCTGACCCTCGTGGTTATAAAATGATGACAGGCATCCCCATGGCGATGTATCCAACAGACAGTTTCAATAATATATTGTTAAAATAAAACTAATTGTTGTATTAAACAAATTATTGGTTAAAAACGTTGTGAATATGAAAATAATTAATTATTGCAACTAATTAGATTGGTGGAGCCCGCGTATGTCACAGTGGGCTGGTTAAATTATGAATATTTATTTTAGAACTTTTTGTTTTGTTATTATTTATGTTATATATATAAACACAAACCTGTATCAACGTATTTAACTGTATAAACAAACTATTCAATTTTAAGTTGTCAATTTTAAATAACTTCCTCTTTTTATGTTTATTTAAATATATAAAGATTTATTTGCAACGTCGAATTTGCATTGCTCACTTTAAGAATGATCCGAACTTTATTCAAATTAATTTTTATTCGTGAGGAACTAACAAAAACAGATATTCGTATAGCGAGTAAGATAATTAATTAAAGAAATAATCATATAATTATAATTTATAAATATATTGTATAAATCACAGCAGAAAGATTAAAAGTTTTCACTAATTTGCTTTTCCGAACAAAAGGGTTGCTGAGCTTTTCATACCCTCATGTTTGCTTTACGCTTTTCCTATGTATAGTCTCTTGTATTCATTCAAACTTTAAACTTTTAATTATATATTTTATTTTAATTTGTCTTGAGGTTTTTTTTAATATTGAAATAATGATATAATACCATTCTGTGTATTGAAAGGACTAGCAACTTCCTCTCAAAAAGTTTATAAACTTTTCAGTATTATTCATACACTGTTAATTATATTTTTTATAGGGTGCTCCATTTTTGTTGTATTTGATTCTAACAATTTATATTTAAAACTAAGATAATATGTTTCTATCTATGGAAAAACAAAATCTTATATTTTTTGATGTGCACAAAATGTTGTCTGACATATTAAGCTCTGCTTTCTGCAACCCCACTATTACTAAAACCAACAACTTTTTAGCGTGGAGTTTTAACAAGTTTTAACATCGTTAGTTTAAAAGTCAATGTCTGAAATAATATTTGAATCAGACAACCGTAAAAATAAATACGCTTATTTTCGTATTTTACATACCGACTACCTATACACACACACTACTAGAATACATATTGTACCTTTACCTGTGTTTTTTATTTTTTTGTTATGTTTTTGTATTTTTGTTACATAGATAAAGTTTTTGTATATAATAAATATGTATTACATAAATGAAAATAGAAAAAGAAAGAACTCGCTAATGAAGTAAGCTTCGTTGGAGTTTTATATATTTATTCATGTTTTGTACAATACTATATATAGTAGAAGCGTTGTGGTTTTGTACCTGCCATGAAACGTCATTTTTCATGTTTTATATTGAAAAATATCATTGAACCAATATCTTTCATAGACTAATAACACTTCAAAAATAATTTGCATTGGTAATAACTGCAATGAAATATCACAAATAACTTAAATACTATTATCTATTCTAAGAATAATTGATTGGTTTGTTAACTCAATTTATAATCTATCATATCAATGATATTTAGTATTTTTATATAAATCATAATTATAAATCATTTCTATAATGTTGAATGCATTCTATGACTTCGCTAACGAACACTTCACCTGTATACGAATTCGTTGTGCCGTTATACGATGAATTTTGCACGCGGACGAACCTTTAGTTAATGTTTGAACTTTGCAATGATTTCGTGTTTTCATAACGAGCTGCAAAGCTTACTCATGGTTGTACAATTATAGGGTGCTCCATAATAATTTACCCTTTATTATACCTTAACCTAATGCAATACCTTTCTCTTTAATGCACAGATTTTTTTTTAGGTAATTAAAAAAATATAAGAATAAGTTTTTTAGAAATTCGCAATAATGAATATTTAAATGTCTGATACTTTTTGAACGGACTGTACCAGAAACTGCTGAACAGGGTCTTAACGTCTTACTTGTAAAGCACACTGATTGTTAGTTTAATGAATACAAAGCATTTGTACAACATTTATAGTTATAGTTTGCTGTATCAATTTCCAATTAAAATAATTGTAAATAATAAAATAAGTCGTACTGTAGGTATACAAATTGTTTTCCATTTCATATTTTATTCCTTTTATTATTAAAACTATTTTCACGGAAAACAAAACTTTCCTATCCATATCTGTAGGTAATCAATACGTGTCGAAAAAGTGTCTATATATATTTGACAAGTTGACATATTTATTTGAAATGAAATTGGATAGCATTGTCTCTTTCTCTTTATTGGTCAAGCATCAAAGAACAAAACGCCATCTTTTTGTCATTATCGACATTTATAAAAGAAAATAGACAAATAATGTCAAAAAACACAAACAATCAGACATTATTATATATCTTGCTTTCACTCATTCTGTCCTCCTCTTTTTCTCAAACTCACAATTTTCTCCCACTCTTTATACTCTATCTATTGTCGCCTAGGTTTGTAATCGATACTTTTTAGTTTGGAGTTGATTTCTTGTAATAAGAAAACGTTGAAATCATTACCAATATTACGTGTGATTATTCTATTGAATTTATTTTATTGACTAAGTTAATTGGCTTATACAGCTTGTTTCCGTTATTTTATGACAATTCTATTCTGGTTTATTTTATTGTTCTTTAATTAATCTACCTACGATTTAACGTTTGCTATAGCTTATTTATTTCTCTATTTTTCAGATATTGCACATGGCAACTTCACCATAGAATCAGCTCCCGTCACGGAATCTTCAGAAGATCAAAATGATATATTTGTAGAAGGTAAAGATGGCCTCGTCCATCCCAAACGAACGGATGAGTTGCCAGTCTCGAAGGCAAAGCAACAAGAAGATGCTACCTATATGGCAATCATTATTGGGGTCCTAACAGCCGTGATCCTCTTACTAGCAGTATCGATATTCTTTATTGTAAATAGGCACCGAAAAAGAAAATGTTTTGCCAGTCCTCTGACGTCAAAATCTGCTCTTCCGGGTCCAGGTAAATAGATGAATTCTATGTAATTATACTTCTTATCTTTCTTATTAACATCTAATACATTGTTATACCTTCTATAAACGAAATTTTGACCCTATTGACGACCTAAAAGGATTTACATAGGATATTTGCTCCTTCTTTGGACCTACATGTGGCAGTTATCGGACAAATTACGATGTTTAGGCTCAAATGAGGATGATATTTAAAACCTATTCAGCACTAGTCACGTCCTCAATTTTTATAATTATTTTGAGTTATGCGGTGTTGCATAATATATATATTTATTTATATATTTATGTAAGTTAACTTACAACACTTAATTCGCTATTGTAGGAAGCAACATGGCCGCTGGAGGTTCCACATGTGGCCAGAGTACAATAGAGAAGAATCCTTCGGTGGTGTCATATGCAATTAACGAGCTGGACGACTACACAACACGTTGTAACATGTCCACGTTGCCAGTACCTTGTCCCGGTGACATCACTAATGCCAATACCTACATTCAGGCTCACGATGTCAAGCTGGATGACTATCAGGAACCTTATCAGGCGCTTAAGTTTGCTCCGTACTATAGCTATAGCACGGTGGTTATGGAAATGAAGGATATGATGCTGAAAACGCCGAATAATCAAAGTGGTAAGTCACTTAATTTCAATAACCTTCCGTAGTTCCAACAAATTTTGGAATACCTGTAGTTTTATATATAGCACATTTTTTTCATCAAAAGTAAACAGTTCGTGTGCAATTCAAGTACAGTTACATGTAACACATCAATACCGTAGCAATTAATTTAAATGCTTGTAAATGAAAAATATTTCAACAAGATTTAAAAAGAAAAGAATACTCAAATCGTTCCAATTTAAAACAATTATCAAGTTCTTCAAAAGTATAGCATTATAATGGTTTTCGTACCGTATTATTATCGGAACTGTATAATTTAAGCTATTTAAATATTCCAGTGGTGCATTCGTGACTTTTGATATCACTTGTAGTTTGTTGAATATTTTATTTAGATTGGGAGGTTTCACTCTTTTGTTAAATGCGATACTTGGTTAATAGCTATGTACTTTGCATTTTCAATTATTTTTAATGCCATAAATCTATCGGCAATATACGTATTTAAAATTTAATTCTAAATTAATCAACTTAAGTTTAAATTAAATGTCAAAAGTAGTAGTGAATGAATAATACTGAAAAGTTTATATTTTAATCCAACTACACCACTGATTTTTTGAGACTCACTGAGAATTATCTATAAAAATAACCGAGATCTGTAAATCATAGTAATTTTCATTTGATCACATACTAAAAACAACAAACGTGTAATTTTTGATATGATTATCAACCTTGTCTGTGTATTGTCTGTACATTTAAGACATTGTAAAATACGTGATGTGAATCTCACAGTAGAGAAGCTATTCGAAACACTTATATTATTCATATATTTTCTGATATGTTGAAACAAATTTAGTAGAACCTCTTATTTATGTAAATTGAAAATTGATTTTAATGTGGTATTAAATATATTTTTACCAAAATTATCTGTTATTAAAAAATCAAATTTTTAACTAGTTTCAATTATTTATAAGAAAACTATTTATATCATAAGAAGATTTTAGATTATTTTATGTCCAACAAAAATAATTTTTTCTTTAATTATTTTTCGATTTTATGTTACTTGTTAATTATAACGCAAAACCTACAAAGAAATTTACGCAGGGCGTTGTCTTAATTCATTTTATTCATCTTTTTTCATTTTATTAATCGATGAGGGTCAATTACAATTGCATATCACGTTACTCCGTAATCTTAAAGAAGAATCTCACCGCTGATGAAAAAAAAAAAAGAAGAAAAATTAAATACATAAAAGAAATGAATAATGAAATGTTTAATTCCCGATGTAGAATTAAAACTGTAAGTAATTATAAAACTCAAAGATTTATTTAATCGATTACAAAGTAACAAAATCATAAAAATAATAGCTTGTTATTTAATATCGTTTATTAAATTTAAATTGAATGTAGTATTACGGTGTTTTATTTATTACTTTTTGGATAATGGAGATTTTTTTAAAAGTTGTATAGATAAAAGTACTAAACCGCAGGAGACCAATATACATATATCAGTGGTCGGAGAGATATTGAAAACAACACAACTCGTACAACGAGCCCGCATCTGCATCTGCGGCAGAGCAGACACGCGTATAGGAAGTCCACTGATAAATTAGTTTGGACCACATAACATAAAGATGAACACAAACATAAGCCTGATGAGATTTCTATGCATATATTATTATCCATTAATCGGAGAATGCTTTTTTAATTATCCAACAAACATATATTAGTTTCTCAGTAGGTATAGGTACGTAATACATTCTTTTGATCATGTTCGATTATTATTGGCTCAATATTTTGTTCAAATATATTAAGTTACCAAATCATTGGAAATCGTTGGAAGCCATTTCATTTTAAAATATCTGAATAAATTCAATAGCAACGGGTAGACGCGTATAAAGAGATAGAAAATAAATAACTTTTGAGACGTCCCAAACTATAATTAACATATTATCGAGATTAAATTTATTAAATAATGATTATTAATTAATATTTTCGACATTCAATTACCAGTAACTAAAAAGGTGGTTTAATTTATAATACTAAATATCACAAGCAAGATAAATATTAATTTAAAATTTTGGTACTATATATTTATGTTATGACCGGTCATAAATTCTGAAGAAAAATCATGTTGGAATCTCATAGGAATATGGGCGGACCCACTTCGTCCCGCTCCACACCGGATCGTTTGTAACAAGATTTCTAAAGCAACAGATAAATAACATTTTTATTAAAAATAATATACAAAAACGTTTCATATTGCGCTACTTTTTTTAATTTAAAATGGTCGCACTCTAATAATATTAAGATACGAGCAAGTAGAAGAAATAAACCATTTTTATTTATAGGAAAGGATCTACTTTAAAGGATATTTTTATTTATTTTTCTTTTTCTAACTTCTACTTTAATCGTTACTTTGCTACCGAGAATTAAAATCAGTGTAAACCTAACCTATATTTGAGAGATGTATTAAAAATTATTTATGGAAAAAAATAACTTTGTGTATCTATTTACTACTACGTCATCATCATATTTCTCTCTTTTGTTCACAAAATAACCATCCTAATATTACCTGTCATTACATTATGACATTATAAACTTTGTGTTTGTCTATAAGACCGCCCATATAATCAAGCAACTATTAATCTGGTTATAAAATATGGTCATATCCATTACATCAGCCAACAAACTTGTTAACTTTGAAGGAGCATTAAAAATATATGGATGGATATAAATTTTAATGATATACATTTTTCTGGATTGATTTTTATTAGTCATATATTTTATAAAGGGAACTTCCGAAATGTGATGATGATGATATTTTATAATGACGGCATCATAAAATAAAATCGTATCATTAAAAATTATGTAACATTTTATGTATAGAATGTTGCTTAACTTATTGAATTGTAAATATAAATAGTTTAAAGATTTTCATGGGTTTAAACTCCTTAAAGCGGAAGTTGTTAAGATGTACGAGCATATAAAAGTTAAGTTTTATTAACAAATTTATAATTACGTTGACGGAAGTTAAATCAACATTTAAAGTTGTGTCACTGGTGGAATTAGTAATATTAATGACACCTGCTTTATGGCCGTAATAGTAAATGCATTAATTTAAAAATTTAAGAGAGTTGTTTATCCACTATCAAATTGTGCTCTTATCAAGTATCAATGATTAGCTAGCGTTTTAGCGACTGCTGATACTTCTGCGATACGGTAAAAAAATATCAACCGGCTAGGCATTTACAATTTAATTTTAACTTTAAATTGATTGTAAATTTCATTAAATAAGACACTCGTAAGTAGTACTTATTAAACAAAGTTGTAAAACCATTAAAATGATGAACACATGGTAAAGGAAGTTATTAAAAATAAAAGTACACTGCAGTGCGTTTTATACAAAACATGACGAGACGGTAATGATAATTAATATCAAAGAGTATTTATTTCCTTTAGCAGACACACTCAGAACACTTTGAAGACGTCTGTACTAACTCGTAGCCTGTTTAACAGAACTAGTTTGTATATATTATTTGAAGTAATATGTTGAATGTATTTATAATAAATATTATGCTTGTAAGAACTTAAGATTATTGTAAAAGCATTTAAGTATGTGGGCGATACAACGTACATAAAATTACCTATACTATATATTATATATTTTATTACATTTGTATAATGTTTTCTTCAAAATAATATTACAACTTTACACACACATTAATAGAATACATTAAAAGTAAAGTCACATATTTCAAGGGATTAATAATAATGGATTTTTGAAGAGGGACATGTAAATATAAATATATTTAAATTATTATAATTGATCTATATTTAAATAGAAACACATTTACATATATGGGCATGATTTTTATGTAATCCAAATTAAGTCATCTGTTTAAAGACTTAACTGTGAAAATTAAATATTTATATTTTTCTTTAAGTTTCTCTAAAATTAAATTTATTTGTAATATCTTACTATCATCATTTCATCTTAATAGTTTATCAACTATTTATACATATTTTGTAATTCTTTTAGTTTTAATATTTTTCTGTATTGGTTATTCATACTGTTAAGTGTTACAAGTATGTAAAACAGTAATTGTTTTGTAACGACATCAACAAAGTTCATGTGCTCTCGCACTTAACGGAGTTCACAGGTCAACTTACACACCGTCACACTCTGATAATCGTTTAACAACTAACTAAAATATCGATGATTCCAACGAATCATGAATACATCTAGTTATTCCAATTCACATGTGAAACTAATTATAAAAAATTAAATAATTTACACTGTCTACGAAAGTAATTCATAATGAGATTATCTTATAATATTCTTCTTGTTTCTTTATACCAGAACTAAAATTAAAAAGGAAAAAAGAACTGTTTATCTTTTATCTTTTGATTAAGATCCGTCTGATGTAATTTTAGAGCAAGCGAGCACTGCAAACCAGCAGAATAGATTGCTAGTACGAGAGTTAATAAGAAAAAGAATATCTATTAAAGACACACACACATATATATATATATATATATATATATATAGAGTGATAGAGTATAGAGTTTTGGATGTATATGGAAGTCAATTATGCAATGTTTAAATCTCGACGTGTACAGAAATTTTAAAAATTGATAACCATCAATTTATTATATTCTAAAAACATATGAATGATGATGATGAAGAACTAGATATGAATATGCAAAGTTACCGAAGTGTGAGTTTTTAAATTGAACAGCCCTCTAAAAAATCAATTACCTCTCATCTGAAAGGTGTCCATAGATGTACCATTTAATATATTATTAAACTACATATGTACGCTTTATTGTGAGCCCGTTGTTAAAAGAAATCGTTATTATGGTTGCGTGTTAACGACTTCTGTCTAGCCGCCACTATTCCAAAAAATATTAGTGTGATTTATATCATACACAGAGAAATGTATAATATTATATTCCTTTGAGTTTTCTTTCAAGAAAATTCAATCTATTAAACCTCTTGGCACAAAAAAATAAAATAAAAGAAAAAAATTATACAGTAAAATACAATCTAGAGATATATACGAGTACATTTACACATACTCGTACAATGCAAGTAATTTTGATAAAACGCTATGTTGAGAGCTAAAACTCGGAAAATATTTTTCTAGAGGAACATGTTTCGAATTATTAATTAGTGAAATGTTACATTTAATAAATGAAACGTATATTTTGATAGTGAAGCAAGTCTCTTTTTTTAGAAAATAAAACAAACGAAGGACTTGTCCCGCTTTCAAAATAAACTGGACACTGAAGGGCACAACTTCAATTATTTCCAATTTGAGCTATGCCTTTGTTTCAGCAAAAGAGTGGGCTGAATTAAAAAAGTGAACATTATACCTAAAAAGAAGAAATAATTACAACCTACAGAATTTCACATTAATGACAACATACTCCCTTGTAATTTCGTTGATGTAAACAATTCTCATATTCCACAGAACAATTCACATAGGTACTATATTATTAATGGAATGTTTAATTATTTGCAGATGCATCAAATTATGATTATGCTGTACCGGAACTCGGCACGGTGCCTCTACTGTCATCGGAAAGAGCCCTACCACCGCACACTTCCTGTAGTGACCAGGACAGTATGTTCTCGCGCGGGTCCAGCATTGGCAGCAAATACAACGAGGGGAAAAAGGTAGGATTGTATTTATGTACCGGATATATTTATACCGGACGATGATTATTTATTTAAATTTAGAGAATTATTTACCGGCTGGAAGGTAAATTGTAATTAAACAATGGCTTTAGCAGAGGAACAATTAGAAACCCACCCCCGATAGGCTATGTTTATCATTTTAGCGCCTCTGCCAGCCAAAAGGGTTAACAAATTAGTGACAGATGCAATATGTAAATTCGAGAACAATAAGAAAGGAATTAGATCAACTTTTACACAGTTGTGAGGAAATTTGTCCCTCTGAAAATGTCGAAAGTTTTCAGACCGTTATTGGCAGTGTATCATGAATTTATCCGGTTCGCAATTTTTTCCTTCAATTATAAATTTACAATTAATTTACCATATTTTATAAGATGTAAATTAGGTTATTCAAACTTAATAAAATATTATTTTAATTGTTTTAATTAATAATAAATGAAACGTGAATATTAAATGCAAATATGACTGAATATACAGTACAAGTGGTTGTATAGCTCAACCATAAGACAGCACAGCACCCCTCCACCCTCTCCACTCCTCCCTCTCAGTCGACTCATTGGTCTACAGACATCTTCTACTATATAATATTCGTATAGACAATTCAAAACAGGGAGCAGAGAATGCTAAATTATTATGAAATTAAATTAATTGTTCACACAATAAGGTTTTTGGTAAAATTAATTTCCATTGTCAACTTGTGGTATTTTCAACCCTTAATTTTACTACACCCATCCTCCCTCCCGTCTCCCATTCCATTTTCTTCCATCTCTCAACCTCGGTCTTTATATTTTAATTTTCAAACCCTCCCATTTTCCTTCTATCTATTAAAATCCTTTTGTCATCTGTAGCAGTGATAGTCAGATATTAGAAGCAACTGTGACATGCATATTTACCAAGGCTACGGTGTCGGTAAATCGGTAAAGAAGCGCCAGATATTCGGCTACGACTTTGACCAAATAAATTTAAGACATTTTCGGGTTTGTCTAATATAAATCTGTCTTAGATTCCATTCTACCCAGTGCAAATTTATCTTATACTCCATTTAATTTCGTATAAATCTGCTATAGTAATTTATCATATACAAATATCTAAAATGCTTATACAGTTTTCATTAGAAAGTATTACATAATGACTTTTATATGTATAAAAAAAGAAAAACAAAACCTCACACACACATTTGCACAATGCCATTGTTTAAAATATTTTCTACTTACTACACGCTTTTCATTTTCACACAATTTAATGGCAATTTTCATTTCGTACCATTATTCAACTTGCAAACAATATTAAATCAGAAAATTAATCTTTATTTCACACTGAATTGAAATAGAAATGGCCTACGATAAAATTTATACATATATCCTTATACAAATAGGCATATACATCTACATTATTTAATTTGATGTCGTAGACGAAGAAAACCCAGTGGTTTATGATTCTATTGTTACTCGGCAACCCTAAATCCCTACTATTGCATACATATATACTGAAATATGTATATAAAAATGGCATTGGCGTAGATTATGATGTATCTACAATAGTGATATTTAATAATTTTATTTTTAAAAAGACAACAATTACTTTTAAGATGACAGATTTAAGATTTTTACGTTTCCTTGTAAAGTTGTAATTGTAGAAAAAAGTGTATCCTGGTATTAAGTATAATACGAGAAAATGTATGTGAAGGTACAGTGAAGTGTAAAGGGAAATGCGGTTAAAGAATATACCTAAAAAAAGATTTCATGCAAATCGTAATTTTTCACCCTACGTCACTGTGCTTGCGTTCACATAAAATACACGAGAGGATATATTCTCGTACCCTTGCAATTTTAATTACGTGGAGCGTTTATTATCAAAATCTAACCCATACTACTACTCAAATATAAATTAAAATATACAAGGGTTACTTTTATATGTATATGCATATGCTTGTGATATTAATAATATTATTATTAAACGACTACTAAATTTTTTAATAAATATTAATTATTACACACAGTTATAATTATTACGTACTCAATGGTTGAATTAATATTGCTTTTAGGTTTATGACATGTAATATAATCAAGACCTTAATTCCGTCCACGAGCAATGATTATATACGATACGTGTATTCTGTATTATACATAGAGTCGGCATTGTAGCCAAGATCATAAAGTGCAGTCCTATTTATATATTAGGTTCTATCTCGCATTAATTGTAATATATAAATAGTAGAAGAAAATTCAATTAGCCTATCAATATGAATGACTGCTTTATAGTCTAGCTTTTCGATTGTTTCGCATTTTTGACGATTGTCAGCTTTACCATCACACAGCACATTACGATTTTATACAAGTTAACAGTCTCTGATACATTTTAATATTAACCAGTATTTATTTATTTTTTTAAATGTAGATACTTACTATCTTTTGTTAATATTTTATCATACCAAAGAAGCAATGTTCTTTTAAGGAACAATACATATTTTAAATGTATAAAACTATGGTTAACCACTGGTCTACCAACGAATACATAAGCGGTGGTTATTATTCCATCCCTTAATAACAGGAATTAATCATCATTTGTTTCACTTTACGAAATAACAAAATATTCTCGGGACCGCAATTTTCATTCTGCGACTTATAATGAATACCGGTAATGGTAATCATAATGAAAATGAAATTAATGTGTCAGAATTTTAATTTGGATCATTCATCTTAATTAATTAGCTTTATATAATTAGAAATTATGATTAAAATTTAGTTGGGAAAGTTATTACATTAGTTAGGTGTTTTAAACAGAAGACTAATTTATTGTTTAATTAATTTTTCTAAAATATAGCCTTAGGCCTTATAATATATTACTAGTTTTTTTTTGTAACAGGTATTGCTAAAGCGATACTGTGAAAATATTTGTGGCCAAGCTCATATGGTTCCATGCTTTAATTAATTGTTATTTTCCATTGTTTCAGAGTCCAAGTCAGCAAGAGGTTTTAACAGCTCTAAAGAAAAGACTAGAACAAACCTGTGTTCCTGAATTTCCTCGACATCGATTACGAATGTTATCGAAATTAGCCGAAGGAGCATTCGGCACGGTAAGATATATTTTTTCATTAATAACTTTTCCTTGATATTGTTTTTTTTTTTTTAATTTTAATATATGACTTATCCAAGTTTTTAATAATTTTTTTAAAATTTATTTTCTATATAAGCAATAAATATACACATAAAACAAAAATTAAATTTAAAAATATATAATATATTACTCTCATAAATCTGATATAATTGATGTAAAACTTCTGAATACTTTTATACTACCCACACACACATACATACAGTTCCAATCGAACATTTAATAAAAATAAATAAACGGGAGTTCAAGACACATACGCTTAAAATAAAATAATTCTTGAAACAACTGTACGCTACAGTAATATATTAAATAGCTTTTTTTATTTACTTGAAATTGTTTAAACTCCGATAATGTCTCCTACCTGTAATAAACTACTTTTATACGTTAAATTGTAACAAAAAGAAGAGAAAACGTTTAATCTCTTATATAGAAATACACAGTAGCGTCTCGTTACATTAACCAAACTATCTCAATGTAAAAAACATTTTATTAAATCAGTTAATTAATTATTTTTTAAATCTGTGAATCTTCTTATTAATGTGCTAAAACTAAACGTAAATTGTACTTAAAATAAAGTTAAGCCCCTCCTTAAATTATACGCCACTGTAAATATACATACTATAGTATAAGATCAACAGCCAAGCGAAGCATTTTAAGTCATTAAAAGTAAAAACCTACAACAATTTTTTTTTCTTTTAATGAAAAAAAAATATGTTCAATACTTTTAAATCAAGGTGTGTTGTATTCCCTTATTCCTTTTCAGTAGCGTATTCTCTTTTATGAGCTATTTTACAAGATAAGACTACAAGGAATAGAAGCAATCAAATTCTTACACGTCGTTAAATTTGTTTAGCGTGACGGATTGCATTGTTGTAAACTTGCACAAGTATTGTTGTATGCAAATGGATTTAAAATGTGTTGTTTATTTTAAAAAGGTGGCAAGCCTACTTTAAACAAAAAACAAATGTAGAAAATTTATATTAGTCTATCTTATGCTAAATAATGTATAACAATTTTTTTCTGTTTTGAAATTGAACAAGATTTGTCAAATCTTCTCGTTACACCATTTAGCTGATCCCTGATTTAATGGAAATAAAGCAAAGATTTTATATTACCTAATATTTTTAGTGATATAAATTATAAATATAATTAATTTTTTAACCAAAAGTAATAATAGAGTCAGTTCTATACTGTATATAATTATAACTGATTTTCTAGCCTAAGGACTCTACCATTTCTAAACAGTTAATACAATTAAGTAACTCTTAAAAACTGTGTTTCCCTCTTTAAATTTTACTGAGCTCGTCTCCAACTTTTCTCTATGAAGTAACAATTTTTTTATAATACATTTTGTTACTTAGTTATCTTTATATTATTTTAATTTCATTCAGGATTTGACTACACTCCTGGTCAAGACGCACCTCAAATTTAACAGAATTTAAAATAAATTTTAAGTCGACACCTTGTTAATAACAATTAGTTTTCTTTTATAATTGGTACATTTAAAATAGTATGTTATTTTTTCTAATTTTAATTATTTTTTCTTATTAATTTATTTTAGATATACATAGCTGAAGCAGATGGTATTCCAGAATATTCTACAAGCACCTCACTAGGCAAAAGATTAGTGGCCGTCAAATTCTTACTGCAGGATGCATCAGAAAAAGAAAAGTAAGTGATTTAATTGTTTTATTATCTTTGTTCATCATCTCCATAAAATTATTGCAGTATGTTTTAGATATAACATGCTGTGCTGTTGCATAATAGTAGAAGAATAATTAATTGCCTCCTTTTTTATTTGATTTATGTACCCCTCTACCTCATACATAACACCCCCCCCTTCACTCCCCTTCTGCGCAGCTTCTGTATATTTATTTAAAATATATTTAAGATATTGTATCTTACAGTATTAAATTGTTAATGTGATATTTTAAAAGTATTAAAGCAAAGTCTTCTAACAAACCCCTAAAATACTAAATTAGATGCATGTTCACGTCTCCTACGTATCTCAACTTGCACCCTCCTGCTCCCACTTTTAACCCTAGCCGAGTCGATTTGAACAGAACAGGACGACCTGGTGTTTTGCCGTTGGTTGTCAACGGAATTTCATCGCATAAATCACGATATCTCCTCTACAGCTCAAGCTGATAATTACTGTTACTATTCCATAGGACAGAAACACGTTGCGCGACGCGAGACTTTATTCATAGTTATTTATCGCTGTAATAATGTGACGTACTGTTGAGGCCATCTCGGATTGAATTGTTTGTAGATGCATACGTCAATGAAATCAACCCAATGTCAACTTGACGTTAATGTGCTTACTATTCTGATGCACCTAAGCATGCTATTTGAATAGCATGTGTATTCATACCTTAATGCTAAATCATTAGTGATTGTTTTACATTTAATATATTTATTTTTGTTTAATTTGGCTCATGTTTTACATATATTTTTATTTTACTTGAGTGTATTCAGCTTCACTCTCCTAATTATATACCAAACTTAGTTTGAAAAATAATAGACTCACTCCTTTTTACTACTTTGTTATGCTAGGGCTTTAAGGAAATGAATTTATTCCGCAGTGTGGGCATTATTTTGACTGTTTACCAGGGCTTTTAAAAATATTATGGAATCATTAAAAAGCTAAGAATAATTATCTACTAATAGCTTGCAAAGAAAGATTAAATTTGTGCAACTTCGTAATCGATCAGAATTTTGATATTGAACTATTTTTAATGAAAATTAATATTTATAAATTCGTCGCATACATACATCACGTGACTTAAACGATTTCTTTTAATGGAAAACACTTATTCTAACTTGTTCTTTTCATCCCTAAAGTAAACCCTAAGAACGTATCATAACCTAGTTCTGTTCAATGCACACTTATTAATGCCTGACACGAGATTTCGCTGCCTTATATTTTTATATTCTATGAAGGGGTTGAAACTTGCGGTGGTTGTTATATAGAGAAAAAAATAGGGGTTGGTTTTTCTTTTATATATCATCCTACCATCATATATAATATAACACATATACATACACAAAATTCTTTCATTCTACATTGCTGTTTGAATGAACGTATAGAAAATCATAATATAAAAGAAGTTTCAACAGATTTTCTTTTTTTTTTCTCTCTTTTCGAACGTTCGGTTTTATAAGAGCATCTACGTGGGAAAATAGGAAGTGTTTTGCAAACAAACTAAAGCTGGATCCCACAATGCTAGTGGAACTGGAGCATGCAGGGATGCTGAGATCATTATTAAGTTTATCTTTATTGTGCATACCAAATTTAAACGATCTTATACGTATATATATCGACCAAATGACCTTTTCTTCGGTTAAATTACATCCAGTCACAACTCGCCAAACTTTATATTCATAAAAAGGTCTTCTTAAGAAATTTTATGATTATGTTAAAACTCAAGAAGGTAGATTTATTTAAAAATAAAACAATAAAGTAGGTTACAAAAGTTGTAACATTGTCGAATTAATCTTATCATAAAACTCCTTAAAAATACCCTTATCAAGGATTAAAAAATCTTAAGATAATTATCCCACCCTTTACTAAAGTAATTCAGATAGTCTTACAGGCTCACATTAATAGCGTTTTCTCTTCAGAATAATGTTGTATTGACATTTTTTACATTTCAAAATTTTACTATCATTTATCATTTTACTATAAAACAAAAAATAACTACTAATCGATACAAATATAAATGTACATCAAGACAATAAATCTTCTGGAATAGAAAATGCCATAAGTGACTTAACCGTTGGCCTGTAACACTTCAAACTTAAATTTCTCTAATAAGAAATACATAAGAAATATTTATTTAAAAATTCAACATGTGTTAACATGCAATATATTTTGAATCCAACACCAAAAAAGCAGCAGTTTCCAAACTGTGGGTAACACGGTAGGGGAACAATATTAAAACCGTCCTATTATTAATTTCTACCTATAACCTATATTTAACTAATAAAAAATCGTGTTATTATTAAGAGTAGATAAAAGATGGGCAAGATATAATGGAAGAGGAGGGCACTACTTTTTTTTGTAGTGGTGTAAAGTTTGGAAACTACTGTAATAATTTAAAATGACTCACCGAGCTCATTGACACTGGAAAGAAACCTGCAGTGAGCTGCAACAAGAGAATTCTTTTAGAATATATATATATATATATATATATATATATATATATATATATATATATATATATATATATATATATATATATATATATAAATAAATATTAATATCAAATTTTTTTTAAATTGATAATTACGTTTTAAAAAAATTCCTAACACAAGATGGCTCCTGCCACTAGAGATGAATTGCAGGAACTCGAAAAAGAAAATTAACCTAGAACAGAAATATTGTATTTAAATATTTTTTTTATTACCAATAATATAATCATGTGCTACTAGTTATAATTACCTGAAAATGAAAATCAAAGTCCAAAATTACTCTGGTATAATTTGCAATATAATGTATAATTTAAATCACAATTTAGTTAGATATTTTACTTTAAAAATCACACACATATTGTTTGTTTAATATTGTAATCACACACTAATTGTTCGTTTAACATTATTGTCCACTAGCGATAACGTACTTTTTAATCGGAAATTTCGAATTTATTTATAAAAGTTTTAATAAAACACTACGCGAACCGACCCGACCCGACCCGACCCGAACAGCTGTAGGGAAAAATTGTGGTACATAGTTTTTAAAAAATTAAGTGCATTCATTAAGGATTACTGCGCAAAATTCAACACAAATTTAAAATCAATGTATCTTTTATATAAAATTTAGTTAGATTATATCGAATCCTTGATGAATTACTTATGCAATTGTAAACCCACCACCATTAACTACATATTATCCCCATCACCATAAGTTAAAAATGACTTACGATCTGTACTCTGCTTTCCGCAAACAGCAAAACCTTCTTCTATTACATCTGAAGCACTGTGCGGTATTCTTTACACTGAAAAAGAAATAAACATTACTGAAGATGCACTAAATATTAAAATAAATAATTTTTACATATAATTTCATACAAATACATATAAAATAAATTCGTGAAAAAAGCTAAGTATAAAAATGAGTGAAATCGTCTAATTCTTTCGTCTACACCCCTCCCCAATATCAGTATCACCCCTTTTTCCAATACAGTACGGTACTGTGTCTGGTAGTTTCCGTTGTAAACAGAAAAGATTATTTATTCTGTCATTCCATATATAAATAATGACCCATCAAATGATACAGTATTTTCTCATATAAACTTCTGCACACAACGCGTAATAAATCATACTCAGTAATATTTTTCTTTAGTGAAAGTATAACAGAAAAAAAAAATAATAGGAAAACTCCTGCAGGAAAAATTACTTCCTTTTATTTTTCTTTTTATACTCGTATATATATATAATACAAAAATATGATGATTTATACATTTATAATAATATTATGTTAAAAATTGTTTAATTTACTATGAAATTAGATTATTACTATAAATCTTTATTGAGTATGTATGTGGAATAATGTGTGAGGTATATTCATATACGGGAATACGCGTATTTATCGCGTTATTTAACGATTTCCCATCAATAGTATTATCACCCATTAAACTGTTGACTGAGCAGTGGTATATACTTGTATTTTATGTATCATTGTTTTTGTATTTTTCAGAATGGACTACCACCGTGACGTGCGCATTCTAGCAGCCTTAGAAGATCCAAATATAGCTCGAGTGTTAGGAATCTGTTCACACGATGATCCGCTCTCCGTAATAATGGAATATCTTGACCACGGTGATCTCTGTGAGTTCCTTAAGACACATGTTCCTGCGGAAGGCGCCAGGACTCTTCCTATTGGCGTTAAGACGTTGAGTTTTAACTGTCTGCTCTATATGGCTACACAAATTGCATCCGGAATGAAATATTTAGAATCTTTGAATTTTGTTCATCGAGATTTATCAACGAGGTTAGTTCATTTTATTTTTTATCCTCTTCTGGGCCCAATCGAACAGATCTGATTTATATGAGTGAAACATTTTACGAATCACTTTTAAAAGAGTATTCCTGAATTTTATTATTAATTATTATTATAGTTCATAAATACTCTTTTAAAAGTGATTCGAAAAATATTTCTCTCACACAAATTAGATCTGTTCGATCACGAAAATTGTTCGCAAGACTCAGGAATAGGGCCCCTGCACTGAGCTCGCTTTCTCTCATAGTAAATTAGACATAATACTGTCCTAATGATCTTCCTCTCTTAATACACAAATAGAACTGCAACTGCAGTGTCACTCCACACGTACTTTAAATATTGACTCACTTTCTCTCTCTCTCTCTACGTACTGCCCCTAGCTAATTAATCGATCTTCTTCTGCTTTACTAAACTAGATGTTATTTGTATTTGTCTATCGCAAATAAGCAGAATTAGCATATGTAACACAGCACAAGTAACTTTTACATAACACGAAACGAAACAAAACAAACTAAAATGAAAATATTAGTCGAAGTAATAGTAAAATTTTAAGTGAACTTTTTATGTAAAAATAGTTAAAAAAATGTAATTTCACATAAATTTTTTTTGCAAATATAATTTTAAATATACAACGGATAGTAGAATGCGTAATGTTAATTATTTGACCAGAAAATATGTTCACTTTTGGAGGGTGGAAAAATATGGAAAGGGATGATTAGGCAGCTATATTTCACTGTTATTTTTCTTTAATGTGTTTCCAGAATTAAATGAAATGATAAGTAACACGCAATGATATAAATTTTCGCTTTAAATTTTAATCCCTTTGTATAATATATATATATATATACATATATATATATTTATATATATGTATATATTTATATATCTATATATTTATATATCTATATATTTATATATATATATATATATATATTTATATATATATATATATATATATATGTATATGTATATATATATATATATATATATATATATATATATATATTTATATATATATATATATATATATATATATAAATATATATATCTATATATATTTAATTAAAAATGTATAAATTCATTTAAATATATATTTTGTGAATATACGGTGGCATCTATTAGCAGAAAGCAAAGACTTCGAGATCGAGGTTTAAAACTTAGAAAAATCTTATATTTTACGGTGCAGCACCACGATTTTAACTTTACATGTGTTTGAACAGAGTAGTATTAGAAATTGGTGTCAATTTTATCTTTGACTAGACTATGTGACTACAATACCAAATTGCAATTGTTTCAGAAATATCCTAGTTGGAAAGGCGTACCAAATAAAGATTTCCGATTTTGGAACTGACAACGAGATCTACGTATCAGACTATTACAAAGTTGACGGCAACACTAAACTACCAATTCGATGGATCGCTTGGGAGTCCCTATTTCTAGGAAAATACACAACAAAGAGCGACGTATGGTCCTTTGCGGTTACTCTCTCAGAAATCCTAAACTTTGGAAGAAGAAAACCGTACGAAGGTTTCTCAGACCCACAAGTTGTGGAAAATTTGTCCCACGCTCATAGAGACGACGGACATTTCATATGTATTCAAAGACCAAATAGTTGTTCCAAGGACATCTACGATCTTATGCTGGAATGCTGGAGAAGATGTGACACGGATCGACCATCATTTAGGGAAATTCATTTATTTTTGCAAAGAAAAAATTTAGGATATGCTCCAGTTTCATGAAACGTGTTCCATAATATGAATTATTTTAATTAATATTATTTTTAAATTAGTTTTTAATTTTACTGACTGTCATTTTTATAGACTTAACTGGTTTTGTACAATAATAAATTATGGCTGAACGTTGCACGTTATTAATAATTTTAATTATGACTAGATGTAGTATTAGAAAGAGACAAACAATTTTCATTAATTTTCTCTCTCTAGGATCATGCCTAGTACATTTTCACTACACTTTATATTTCCTCATATGAGCCATCACACATTTTAAGAGACTGGAATGCAAAACAAAGGACAGGTGTATTTGTCCAGGTATTTAAATATCATTTGAAATGTATAATTAAAAAGTAATAAAAATATAAAATGGGAACAATAATAAAAGAAAAAATCTTCAAGAAAATGTTGAGAAAAAAATATTACAATAATGATGTAAATATATAACAGGGTGTATAAGAATAAGCTATACGCAATGAATCAATGTCTAGGCTAAATGTTATATAGAGTTATTTTGTTTAAAATAGAAAATGTTATAACACCTATATTATTTGATATTTTGTAAACCATAATAATCTCGTAGATAGTAAGTACAATAATATTCTATATAGAAGTATTAAGTGGTATATTAAACAACGTACGAGTGAAAAGTAAAACAACAAAATATCAATTAATATGAGAGTTTTAAATATTTAAATATAAATCGAAATATTTAAAAATTGTAGTCATTTATTTTGTTCTAATTTATTTAACGATTAATCTATAGTTCAGTTTATATGTAGCACAATTTTCTAACTATTATTGTTAACTAATTACTATATACCTTGATTTTGATGGTTTAGTTACTATTTGTTAGAATAATAACTAGTCAATCATGCTACCCTCTTGTTTCTAACATTTTTAAATATTTCGATTTAGTAAATTTAGTAATCATAAAATACAAACTAGTTTTGAAAAGAAATTTAAAAAAAGTGGTTGATAATATAAAGTAATATCGGGGTACATTGAAATCACAAAAATATAAAAATATATTAAAATTATATAAAAAAAGCACAATAATAAGAGCCATGGTTTGCATTTAAATTTGATAATCACATTAAAATTTTGCCTTCGTTTTATTTTATATAAAATAGTATATAAATATTTATGAAACTAATTCCCCGGTAGGTATAATATGTAAAAGAAACTCTTGTGATACAAATTTGGTTTTTAGTAGTCCTAAATCTAAACTAAAATTTGAAAGATTATTTTTTTAATCAGCTCCTTAAACAAAATTATTTTTTTAAATTATTGTTTAAATACTATTTTAATTATATGTTATTCTACATGCTGATTAAAAAATATCCTTTAAATTAATATATAAATACTAGTGTTACATAATTTTAAATAATTCCTTAATATAGATAATAAATATCATAATTTATTGAATAAAAATTCATATAACTATAATCAATTAATTATTGTGTATGGCTAATGTAAATATCTAAACAATTATATTATTGCTATGTAATATAAAAGTAGAATTACAAATATAATAAGAATACATTCTTAATTAAACGTAATTATATCTTATTTATCGTTGAAGTTGTAAAACATTTTTGAAAAAGTTCAGATAATCATTGTGTATACGTTAAATATATTCACTTACATAACAGTTTACTATTTCAAGTCCTAAAATTAAATAAGTTATTGATAGCATGTCACGTATGATGTTATAATATTAAAACCAGTTTCAAATAAATAACAAATTAAACATAATCTGTCTTGCAACTTGAATGATTTCTTTGTATTGGAATTATTATTATTTTGATGATTAAAAAGCAGGATTCCATAGGCCTTTGCAGACAGTAGTTATTAGCTTAAAGTATTGCTAATAAAGATTGTATTTATCGACATTTAATACGAAAATCAATGTTTTTTCATAAGCAACGAGAACTATTGTATATAGGTACTGTTTAGATATAAGTAACTAGTCAAAAAATATAACAAAAACAATAAATGTATCAAGTTGAAAATGAATTTAAAAAATAACTTTTGTAAATATTTCTATAAAATATGTATAAGTGGCCTATCAAGTATCAGTATCAAAATACTACGAAAAGTGTTGCACAAGTATTATGAAATAAATAAAAATTTATGTTTTTAATGGGACTTTTGGTATATATTTTTAAAAATCCTGTATTTTGTTTAATAGATCTAAAATTACAAAAACATACAATACATATAATCGATTAAATGAAACAAAATTTGAAATATTTATTTTTAAACTATACCTAGAGTAATTATATTTTATAAAATATAAATCTTTATACAATATTAAAAATATAAATTTTTTGAAAAATGTTTTTAAACACTGAATAAGTTTTCTTCCACTTTTTAACGAACTAACTTATTAATTACTTCATAGGCTTTGAAGACGAGCATTTAAGTAAAATGTATAATCAGTATATGGCGAAATATAACGAAAAGAAATTCTAAAAATATATAAGCATATGTATGTATGTACTGTACAATTACCATTAGCAAAACCGATTAAATTCAATAATACCAGTAGAATACAGTTACATAAATTACAATACGAACAATGCATATATACTAAATATATGTAGTAATTACATTAAAATATATTTAGTTCTATAAAACATTTAATAATCTTTATTGTAATTTATGTAACTCCCAAAGTTAAGCACTCGATACAAATATTTATAAACGAAACATATATATTAGCAATTTATGATTCAATAGCAGAAAAAGAATTTTTCTTTTAAGTATTTTCAGAATTTGTATAGCAGAGAAATATTAAATAAAAAGAAAAATGAAAAAAGTTGAAAAAAAAATTAAAGTAACATATCAAATGTTTGATTTCGTATTTAAGTTATTTAATAGTTCAGAGACTAATGAAGAAATGGAAATGTAACATATTAGAGAAAAAATATAAATAAATGTTCAGCTTGAAAAATATTAAACTGTGTGTATTTATTTTTACATCATGCTTAGTAGCAGAGTCTGAAAGAACACTTTGGCTATGTCGTGAGATATTTCTTTTTGTATCTATATTGTGTAACTACATTAACATACAGCATTGCAAAATGGGGATAGCCTTGGCTTATGTGGTCTTACAGATAGAATATGTTTTAGACAATCAATTACATATATGACAACAACAACAACAGTAAAAGTAGGACCTAAAGATACCTATGCAAAGATGCTGATTGTGGATGCAGTTATAACACGAATGCTTTATGAAATATAAGCAGAGTTATACTTCTCAGAAATCATTAGAAAGAATCATTTGTTTAAATTATGTTTTGTAATATTTATGTTGAAATAAACAAAGATACAAATCAAGAGTGATATTCAAGACACCAACTATTAAAGAAATCTGCAAACTATTTACCAGTAACATAACGGATTAAAGGAGTTCTACTAAGGTTAGGTTAGTTCTTAGGGAGTGATGCAACAAGTGAGGTTAGTTATTTTGAGAGGTAGAATGATCAAATTGGAAGTAATTATTTAAATGGAAGTATGGATTTAATTATAGTAATGTTATTAACATTATTATTTATATATTTATATATTATTTAAAGTTCAAACCTTAAATTTTCCATGGACCAAGCACAGCTTACAATTGAAGAAAGTAGGAATCCGTGCTTATCGATTCTATTGTTGCACAAATATTATGTTATTAATTAAAGATGCACTACCGAACAACTATGAAATATTAATAAACGCACTTTAAACATTATTAAATTATTATTAAAATATTAATTAACACTGGATAAAGTATACGTGGCACCATTAGTGTGAATCGCGGCGGAACTGTACATTCTATATTACCAGCATTGAAAATAAAATGCCTATACAGGAAGTTGGTAGGCGCCATGAACTCCATGTGCGCATGCAACACTTTTTGCAAGATCACTTTTTTGCGTGGTTAGTTATGAATAACGAAGTTTCCCTAATTATATATTTTGTTAGTTTAAATATTATTTATATTATGTGAAATATATTAAGTGTAGTTGAACAGAAGTTAAGTTAAGTGTACTTGAATAGAAACTAATGAAAACAATTCAATGAAAGAATAATTACTATAAGGTAAAATTCACATAGCTTTTAGGTTAGAACAGTGGCGTCTATTACGCATTAAAACGATTGAAAACGTAGTGAAATTAATATAAAAAAGGTGCTGTTTTATTATTTATATTATTATTATTTCTTTCAATCATTAGTTTGTACACAACCCATTTCTAGAAATCTTCTTTATATTTATTAGTTTCTGTAGTAGAGCTACACTAGTAGCACACATAACTGTTGCAATCATATTCTTTCTCTTATAAACATGATGTAACATGTCTATACATGTTTAACAATAGCTTTATTCGGTTGATAAATCGTTTCAATAATTATTTTGTTTCATTATTCCCTTTGAAATCTATCCATCAGAGAAATTCACCTTTCTTGTTAGTTTCTGAGCTAATCCTGGTACAGGTTGCATTTGAATATATTGCTTATATTATAAAAACCAATTCTTCCTCTTAAAGGATCACATTTTTGGAACTACCATGTCTGTTTCTAACTATTAATTCCAGAATTTACTTGTTAATCTGCTTTAGTTGCAATTAATACATTTATACAACTTCCTTTAGAAGTAAGAGTTAGGATGCAAAAGAGTTCCTTCATATGATAATCTATCTATATCTTGTAATTTACATTAATCCTTCACCTAGTAAAGTTAAAAATATATCCTGTATATTATTTCCTGTAGATTAGATTTTTTAAATGACGAAAAACATAAATCATATACCAATTCAATTATATTATTCAAAGCATGATATTACTTTTCTTTTACATTACATATCCATTTTTGTTTTAATAATAAATCTATTTGCTATGATAATTTATAAGTAGTTTAGTTAGAGTAGGTTTAATTAAAAGTGAATGTGCAACTAATTGTGTTTAAAATATCTTTAACTGTAGTGTGTATAATATCTTTTGTGTAGTGACTGCATACATCATATTTTGAATTCTGAAGATGCAAAGATCACCTGCAGAGTTTCTAATCGGTAAGTGAATTAAAATTATTCTGCATGTGCTTCTATTTATATAGTATATTGTAGTCTTCAGTTATTCATAAAATATAAAGACAATGTATGAGAGTAGTTGCTCTTATCTGTATAAATTGCAATATATTGTGATGCTTTGGGCGTCAGTTCTTCTTGTACTTTGTGTATATTGCAGAATAAGTAGCTATATTTATTAATGAATCATATAATGAGTGATTAAAACCGGTATAAATTTATTCATATCTACTAACAGTAGAATAATAATACTGCTACATTGCATTATTATACAGCATATTATTTATCAAAAATAATATATTCTCAACTCTTTTTATTTGAAATGTTTGTTTTCAAATTAAAAGATATGTTGGTGTTAGTAAATTACTGTAAAAACATTAGCTGATGGCTTCAAAATTTGACAATTTAATTTAATTATGTTTAGTCCCGGATCTGGTGTATTCTGAGGCTGGCACAGATATTAAACCGTCGCTCTTTTTAATAATTACAGCCATTAATTTTAGTTTAGTACATTTATTATATGCAATAATTGATTCATTAATTAAGATTTTCACTATTTCATTTTCTTTTTAATTTATTTAATAAGTTGCTGCTCCAGGCATCAGCCTCAAATTAAACATTCTTTCTCCAAGGTCCGGGGCCGATTTTCTTTTGTAATTGTCGTGCAAATAATACACAGCATTTAAGAGATTTAGATTTTTAATTTATACGAAATGTTTACGCTCTTTAAATAGAATTGTAGCATTTACGCAATATTTATTCACTAGCTACCCCCTACACACATGCTAACATGTAGTATCATTGGGATTTGCGTGGGTTTTACGCTCTTTTTGAAAGTATGGGAGGTTTCTGATTCTTTATCATTCTTTAAAAGTTATTTTTTTTAAATGTTTAGCGTGAAACTTATTTTATCCGAGAGTTTTTGGTCAATATGCGATACTGATCCACTGTAGATGCAGTGGAATAGTAAACGAGCGCGCCGAGTGAAAAGATATGTGTAAGCGAACGCGTTTATTTCTCAAGTGTTTAACTACTTCTCTATAATAGATGACTTCAAATTGAGATTTATTTTAAATATTTTGAATTTTGAATTGATTTATTATGAGTAACAATACTGTATCATTCAATCAGGCTTTAATAACTTATATTTGACTAGCACTTTTATGCATATCTTTTACTCTATCTTGTTCATAAAAGAGAATAGGGTAATAGGATAGGATTGATCCCAATAACGATTCAAGAACTGACTAATTTATTTATTAGTATCTTTTATATTATTGGTATTTATTAGAAGAGAATAATTAGATATTAATAATTAGATTAGTAGTTCTGAGAGACAACTTTAATATAAGTATATAAGACTTTTTTAAAAAAGTTTCGTGGTAGAACCTTCCTTTTAAAGATTATTTTATATTGTGCATTATTTATGGATTCAGCCGTTTTAAATCTTCTCTTCGATATTTTCACTAAGATTTTGAACTAAGCAAAGGTTTTAGAAAAACGCATAAACAAAATTGTACTATTGGATTAAAGTAGTTGGTTTAAAGTATTTCCAATTATTTAGAAGAATAAGTACATTGCACATGATTGATATTTGTGTTCTTCTCTGATTTTTCTACATGGAATTGAAATTCTTATGAAGGAAGGAAGTATGAATTTAATTATAGTAATGTTATTAACATTATTATTTATATTTTTATATATTATTTAAAGTTCAAACCTTAAATTTTCCATGGACCAAGCACTGCTTACAATTGAAGAAAGTAGGAATCCGTGCTTATCGATTCTATTGTTGCACAAATATTATGTTATTAATTAAAGATGCACTACCGAACAACTATGAAATATTAATAAACGCACTTTAAACATTATTAAATTATTATTAAAATATTAATTAACACTGGATAAAGTATACGTGGCACCATTAGTGTGAATCGCGGCGGAACTGTACATTCTATATTACCAGCATTGAAAATAAAATGCCTATACAGGAAGTTGGTAGGCGCCATGAACTCCATGTGCGCATGCAACACTTTTTGCAAGATCACTTTTTTGCGTGGTTAGTTATGAATAACGAAGTTTCCCTAATTATATATTTTGTTAGTTTAAATATTATTTATATTATGTGAAATATATTAAGTGTAGTTGAACAGAAGTTAAGTTAAGTGTACTTGAATAGAAACTAATGAAAACAATTCAATGAAAGAATAATTACTATAAGGTAAAATTCACATAGCTTTTAGGTTAGAACAGTGGCGTCTATTACACATTAAAACGATTGAAAACGTAGTGAAATTAATATATAAAAGGTGCTGTTTTATTATTTATATTATTATTATTTCTTTCAATCATTAGTTTGTAGACAACCCATTTCTAGAAATCTTCTTTATATTTATTAGTTTCTGTAGTAGAGCTACACGAGTGGCACACATACCTGTTGCATCATATTCTTTCTCTTATAAACATGATATAACATGTTTATACATGTTTAACAATAGCTTTATGTGGTTGTTAAATCGTTTCAATAATTATTTTGTTTCATTATTCTTTTTGGAATCTATCCATCAGAGAAATTCACCTTTCTTGTTGGTTTCTGAGCTAATCCCGGTACAGGTTGCATTTGAATATATTGCTTATATTACAAAAACCAATTCTTCCTCTTAAAGGATCACATTTTTGGAACTACCATGTCTGTTTCTAACTATTAATTCCAGAATTTACTTGTCAATCTGTTTTAGTTGCAATTAATACATTTATACAACTTCCTTCTGAAGTAAGAGCTAAGATGCAAAGGAGTTCCTTCATATAATAATCTATCTATCTCTTGTAATTTACATTAATCCTTCACCTAGTAAAGTTAAAAATATATCCTGTATATTATTTCCTGTAGATTAGATTTTTTAGATGACGAAAAACATAAATCGTATACCAATTCAATCATATTATTCAAAGCATGATATTACTTTTCTTTTACATTACATATCCATTTTTGTTTTAATAATAAATCCATTTGCTATGATAATTTATAAGTAGTTCAGTTAGAGTAGGTTTTTACGTGCATTAAAATTAAAAGTGAATGTGTGTTTAAAATATTTTAACTGTAGTGTGTATAATATCTTTTGTGTAGTGAACTGCATACATCATATTTTGAATCCTGAAGATGCAGAGATCACTAGTAGAGTTTCTCCTCGGTAAGTGAATTAAAATTATTCTGCATGTGCTTCTACATTTATGTAGTATATTGTAGTCTTCAGTTATTCATTAAATATAAAGACAATGTAAGAGAGTAGTTGCTCTTATCTGTATAAATTGCAATATATTGTGATGTTTTTGGCGTCAGTTCTTCTTGTACTTTGTGTATATTGCAGAATAAGTAGTTTTAATTATAAAATAATCACATAATGAGTAATTAACACCGGAATAAATTTAATTATGTACTACAAACAGTAGAATAATATTAATACTACATTGCATATACCATAGGTACAGCTTATTGTATATCAAAAATAATATATTCTCAACTCTTTTTATTTGAAATGTTTGTTTTCAAATTAAAAGATATGTTGGTGTCAGTAAATTAATGCAAAAACATTAGCTGATGGCTTCAAAATTTGAAAATTAAATTTAATTCTGTTTAGCCCCGGATCTTGTGCATTCTGAGGCTGGCACAGATATTAAATAGTCGCTCTTTTTAATAATTACAGCCATTAATTTTAGTTTAGTTACATTTATTATATTGAAAAATTGATTCATTAATTAATTTTTTCACTATTTCATTTTCTGTTTAATTTATTTAATAAGTTGCTGCTCCAGGTATGTGCCTCAGTTGAAACACCATTTCTCCAAGATCCGGGGCCGATTTTCTTTTGTAATTGTCGTGCAAATAATACACAGCATTTAGGAGATTTAGATTTTTAATTTGTACGAAATGTTTACGCCCTTTAAATAGAATTGTAGTATTTACGCAATATTTATTCACTAGCTACCCCCTACACACATGCTAACATGTAGTATCATTGGGATTTGCGTGGGTTTTACGCTCTTTTTGAAAGTATGGGAGGTTTCTGATTCTTTATCATTCTTTAAAAGTTATTTTTTTTAAATGTTTAGCGTGAAACTTATTTTATCCGAGAGTTTTTGGTCAATATGCGATACTGATCCACTGTAGATGCAGTGGAATAGTAAACGAGCGCGCCGAGTGAAAAGATATGTGTAAGCGAACGCGTTTATTTCTCAAGTGTTTAACTACTTCTCTATAATAGATGACTTCAAATTGAGATTTATTTTAAATATTTAGAATATTGAATTGATTTATTATGAGTAACAATACTGTATCTAGGTGTATCATTCAATCAGACTGTAATAACTTAGGGTTGACTAGCACTTTTATGCATCTCTTTTACTCTATCTTATTCATAAAAGAGAATAGGGTAATAGGATAGGATTGATCCCAATATCGATTAAAGAGCTGACTAATTTAATTATTAATATATTTAATAATATTGGTATTTAGTAGAACAGAATAATTAGATATTTGATGTATTGACAGCCAACTTTACCAATATTTAGAACAGTTTTATTATTTATATTGTACATAAGGATGCAGCAGCTTCAAAGCTTTTTAATCCCGTTAATATTTTTGATTTCTTATGATTGTTGATAGAAGACTTTTTAAAAAAGACTCATAAACAAAATTGTAATATTGGATTAAAGTAGTTGGTTTAAAGTATTTCCAATTATTTAGAAGAATAAGTACATTGCACATGATTGATATTTGTGTTCTTCTCTGATTTTTCTACATGGAATGGAAATTCTTCTTTAGATAATACAATTCCACTAAAAGCAAATTTCAAAGTGTACCTAATGTACCTTAAATAAAGTGTACATTTACAAAATTACTTATAAAAAGCAAATCATTTTAATCAATTCGATTTATCGTGGAGTATCAAGTGACATATGACATGCATTAAGCAGGGCGTCGAGTGGCAAAGGCAGAGGCAGAGGCAGAGGCAGTGCTTCTTGCTTTACTAGGCGTCGTCTAGGGTTGTATTCGTATACAACAGTCACCAACCCCTACCCCTTTGAGGGTATCATCTGTTCGAAGGGTGGCTGAGATAGATATAGGTTTATGCGTGATTTCTCAAGAGACTTATATGCTAAAATGTTAACTAAATCGATACACAAGATACATTATGGCATTAGCGATATTATAGATGCATCATTATTGGATGATACCACTTGGTACTGATTAAAGTGATGAAAGCATCTGATGTAACAGTTGACTCCGAGAAATATTGGAGTATAAGCAACAGGGAATACCGGAGGATCTCAAAGGATTATCGGTCTCAGTATGTGCTTCTTGAACTTGTTAAAAAATGCATTGTTTTTAGAAGTTTTTTTGAAGATATATTAAGAAGAATATTTTTGAAGACGCATTTCATCAGAGAGCAATCTGACTATTTTAGATGGTTCGGTTCTGCGTGTGATGGAAAAATATTTAAGCGACCTGTTCCCCACTTTATATGCACGAATTGTCGCAGAAATAATCGAGGAGATTTGGCTCCAATCAGCTGGATTATGTCATATTGATTTTAAGGCTACGTGGCATTCTAAATGATGGTGTATGCAATATTGTAGCATATATCTATTACGGTATATATAGAGCGTTACTTCGAAATGAAAACTTATGATATGAACACATGAATGTTGGATGTATTTATGGTGTTGTGGTCATTACTGTCTCACAGGCTTTTTAATTATGATTATATAAATAAAATCATTTGTTCAGCTCTGTCGTTTTTACGTTTGGTGTAGAGCGGAATTTCATAATTTCTAATTGTCTTATGGGGGAATACTGTTACTAGTGTCTTAGAACTGTCTACAACTATTACTTTATGAATAGTTTCCAAGTTAATACCACATAGTTTACCATAGAGCAGGGGTGCCTTTACTTGTGTGTGTGTGTGTGTGATCAATAATTCAGCAATATTATAATTATAAATGCATGTTTTCGTTTCAGCTGACTGATTTTGATTAGGAATTAACTTTGGTTTGTCTCTCGTAATGGAGATTATATTTAAGGGTGGTTAAAGGATCACGTTAATAATACAAATATTTTAGCAAACAAATAACAGATGGCATCCGGATTAATTTGATTATTACAGTGACGACTTACGAGTGGGAGAGTTAGGGTTGAAGAATAAAACATCCCTAATTCTTATTTTTGTATTTTCTACCCCTGTATATATTTACGTGTCTAACAGCGTGTGTTTGGATTAAATTAGTACAGAGTGCAACTTCTGTATGGAATTACTAATATTTGTTTTACTGTTTTTTTTTCTTTCAATTTTCATTAAATATATTTTGATTGCGTTAGCTATATTTGATCTTTATTAATTTGTTTTTGATATTGCGGTAATGACGGAGTAAAAAGGGTAAAAAATATTTTCATTTTGTAAATTTTAAACTTTTTAACTTATATGCATGCACATATCATTGTGAACCAAACAGGATGTGGTTTCATCAGAAATGATACCACAGAGTAATAGAATATTTTCCAAACAAACTTTTTTAATATGCTTTTCTTGCATACATGTTTTTCAATACATGCTTCAACAAAGATAAACTTTTTCTGTATAAAAATATAGTTTCTATTTTTAATTTCAAGTCATGTTATGTAATTTTTAAAAAGTTTTTTTTAAACGTTTTTAATATACATTGTCAAATATAAGTATTTCACCACATTTAAAAAACTTAAAAAAAAAACATGGGGTCTGGAAAGTTGACTATTGTTTATATGCAGTGTTGAAAGTTTTTAATTTCAAACTTGTAAGAAGTTTTTTAAAATAATATTGATTCAGTTTTTCTTTTGTGTTTTTACATGTATAAAAATATTAGCTCCATAAGTTCTTGATAACTGAAAAATTACATACGGTGGTTTTGCCGCGTTAGTTGACGATTCTCTTACTGTATTTTAATTATATTTGGTACAACGAAAAATATTAGAGGGAGATTGTAAATTGGTCGAGGTTTATTCTCTCATTTAGGACAATTTTGCCTGTTGTAGAAAGACAATACCATATTAACAAATTGATAAAATATAGATACTGTTTAATACTAAATTGTTACCTTTGTCCCTGTTTGTTTAATGTGTTCATATAGTGTTGTCTTTATTTGTCGTGTTTAACACTTTTGCTTAACATAAGATAGTTAAATACGTACAACATATTAGACGATTGTTGAAAAGGGGTATGGTTAAAGTTTACAACGAACCTCCTTAAAAAGTAAATCAAAATTAAATTCTAAAAAAGAAATTCGTATTGTGTTATTTAATATTTAAAGATCCTTGCTTGGTATTATTATATTTTCACAAGTTATTAACCTTTTTTTTTTTAAAAAATAATAAAACATTAAGCAATCAATGGCAGCTAGCATCATTAATAACGATTTCAACACCCATAGCATTTGCCCTATTCTAAGCGTACCTTAGATATATTCAAAAAATAAATCATTATTGTAAATAGGTAGCTAAAAAGAGGTACAGTAAATATTTGCGTATTGTTCAATGGTGACTGCATAATCTTTATTAATGATGCGGACGGTTTAAATTGTAGTACAAGAAGAAAAATATTGGTTTGCTTATATTATTAAGTAAAGCAGCAAGCAGCGCTTCATTTTTAACTTTTGTCAGATACAGTAGAGCGTATTTAATAACAGCAACATATTTAAGAGCGTTGTCGTGCTATAAGTTTCATCCTTTGAATGTTAAAAATTTTTGTACTTGTCTAAATATCCTGAAAATTAAAAGTTGATTGACCGTTTCGGACTCGAGATAATTTTAATCAAAGTTCAAATCATTTGTCATTGTAATTGTATGAATTTGTGAAGCCTGAGGCACGCGCCTTTATGAAAATCTGCCCCTGTATACCGGATAGATATATATACATAAACACAACGAAAACCAAATTAGTTTAGTAATTACAAAAATATTATGAAAAATGATGTAAAAACAAATAATAAGTTATAACAAGTTAAAAGCAAGTTAGCAAAATAATAATTATGATGATTTTATTAATGACTCGTGCTCAAAGAGGGAGAGAGAGAACATAAGGAGGGCGTTATGGTTATGGTTGATTAACGATCGCTTATTGTCGGCTCAAGTCGTCAACAGTCGACTCCAAAGTAAACTAGAAACTCCAAATAAACAAGATGTACTCAAAATGATGATAAATTATTGTAAAAGAAGGCAGTATCCATCATTTCTACGTAAACGCTTTATTACTTGTACAATATTAGACGTAACGGTCGGTACCTTGCAGAAATAGATTAAATGCTTAAAACAACTCATCTGAAAATTAAAATGTATTAAAATGAAACAAAGAAGCTATTTATATTAATATACATTTTGTTTTTAGCTATATTAAATGTCAATGTTTTTGAAATATGTCTTGTAATTATAGGAATATTGTAGGGGTAACAGTAGCGGCGTGTTCTTATTGTAAACTGTAATAGTTTCTGGTATATTATCTGGTATAAATCAGTGAAACTCGGAAACTAATGGTCCAAATGTCATGAAATTTTGACACATATCGTTTGAAACTTGGTATTATTTAAAAATCATATAGATTTGTGATTATTTCATATTCAATTTACAATTACTAAATACTATGTGTATTCAAAAACAAAGAAGAGATGCTGTACCCACCTAGGAGTGAGTGTCCAATCAATATCGCAATGTACGACGGGAATTATTATTAGTACCTACCTCCATGTGTATGTGAAAGAAAAAAATGTAATAAATGAGTTGTAATAAATTACAGGATTTTTGTTTATACCATATATACGAGTATGTACATATATATAGAAATGACCCTTTATATAATATATACACTTGTATAGCGGAATTCACCCCTTGTGCAAAAATTCACTCTGACTCCCCGCTATGTTTTACTTCAATGTTATGTTCATGGGGGTGGTTCTGGGAGGGATGGTGGTGTTGTAATCCTAGCGACACGACATTACACATACTTATATAGGTAACAATTACATGGGGTTTTTATGTTTAATAAATTCATTACGATCCGAAATAAAAATACAAAGGAACAAAGGAATACATCGACGTAGGTTTCTAGAAAGGCAGTCAAAAAAGTAAGAATTGGAAAAGTAGTAGACTAGTAGAGAATTCAATTCTCTTCAACATTAGCTGGAGCTGGACTGTGAGATTCTTTCTTCTTCTTCATCAGTGATGCATCTGGTCACGTATCCACGATCAGTACGGATAGCACTCAACGAATGCAATTCAGTACAATTACAATAGCATCAATCCAGTTTTCAAAAAGATAACATTGTTGTAAAAAAGTTGTTATTACGTAATTGAAATTAGTATTAGTTAATTGAGTGTACCCGTATAAAATTATTTTTTCAAAATGTATAAAAGTGATACCAGTTCTTTAATACCCATGCAGAATGGAAAGCGACAGAGACGGAGATATGGATAGAACAGGGAGCAAAAAACTATAAAAATAACGTATTTTATTTTCAATATTTTATGGTGTTGTTCGTTTCTCTACGCCGCTCTGCGCTGTGCTGTCTGTTTTTATGTCGTGGATTTAAACATCTGCGGTCTGGCCAATTTAATGCTTTTTATTAATAAAAACAGATTTATCCTAGTACAGAGTAGAAAATACGTTATATAGAACTACACACTAGAGCTAGGCTAGCTGTTTATTACACATCATTACAAAAATTATAATGTGTATAGAGATTTACTGCAGTAACAGAAAAAAATCGAGATTAGTGAATAGAAAATACGATGTTATAATCGTACTTAAAAACCCAGTAAACATTTAGTGAAGTGCCCTATTTTGCGACGTTTCTATCACTATTTCACTTCAATTATAGTTCGCATCAACTTTGTCTTCATTTGTATTTCGACAGGTGCAGTGGTTTCGTCATCTGTAGCCGATAAAACAGACATGGGTAGTAGCTCTCGTGCGAGTTACAACATTTTTATTGATATTATTAACGGACTAAAGTGGCAATATAATAAAGGCAACAAACAATCATAGCATCTAATACACCCGTGGCTAGTGATCCTTTTTCTTCTAAACTAAAATTGCGCCACCACTGCTTTTGTATCTTTATTAAAACTAAAGAACAACAAACTGTTTTGTATGTAGATCATATCACTAGTTTAAAATATTCAATACAATTTTTTTAATTTCACTTAAATTTCCTTTACGCGTTATTCTTACACGTGCCGTTTTAACGGGGTGGTGGTTATTTAGGGGCGGGAAACAATATTTCTTATAATATAATTTATATATTTCCTATTTCTTTCAGGCCTGGAAATTAAATCTAATATCATTTATTTACTGTTCAGTGCCTCTAACGACAAAAATAGATGATTTACAAATGTAATAATATAATTCTAATTCGCGTTACACTTGGATGAATATTATTTTGAACGAACCCTCTGAAAACTAATGTAATACCTATGTAAAAATACCCTCATCTATAAAAGCGTGTAAAAATAACCCTCTAAGGGTGTTTTCTGCACTTGACTAATGGAAAACTATATAAATGTGCATTCTATAAAATTATATGCTATAAAAATCACCCTTGTACAAAAAGTAAGGGAAGTTTTTACGGTTATATTGGTATTAAAGTGTTAGAAATTTAATACCTTGACAGGAAAACATAAATGTTTATTGTTTGCTTACTTTGCGTAATGTGAGAAAATTACTTTTATTTGAAAGATATAAATTAACGGTAAAGCTTCTTGTAAATGAAAACTACTTTTCAGTTTGCTTGTACGTAAATGTGTTCTCAAAGAGAAGCGCGAATTCTAAAGAATTTCGAAATTCTTCATGCACTTGCAGCGCAACGAATACTACCATAAATATTTAATTTTCTTATATTCTTATTAGTAAAATTTCCAATAAAAGTTAATAATAAATAACTTAGCGTAATACATTTTGATTCCGCAATAAAACTGTCATTGGACAATAAGGTTTATTTAGGAAATCGCACCCCTAAGCAGCACCCTTATTGATTGTAGTGTTGTCAGACAGGAGCTAGAACTGGAGTCTATTGTTATTGGAATGATGTATGCTCTATGGACATTGCAATACAGAAATATCACTAATGTTTAATCCTTATTTATATATATCATTTTAAATAACATGGATGCATAACTTTAACTATAGAGATATGCATTTGAAGCCGACTTAATTTTTTTTTTAAATAAAACGTCTGTTCAATTTTCGTGGCAGAAGGATCAAAAATATTATTCGTTTGTTATTTACCGTCGTTGAGTTACGTATACACGTAATTGCATGTATTCAATAAAATGGGTTGCAATAATAGTGGTGGCGCGTCATGGACATCGCCTAGCGCCTATATGTTATGGAAGTATAGTTTAATAAAGAGGGCTTTATGGTAAACCCATATTGGACGGTTTATGATTGATGGCTGACATGTTGCATTCATGGTGCATTGTTCTATTTGTGTGCTTATTCCGTCATGATGTGATGAATCATATATGCACCCAAAACGTGGTCCAGACTCAGTGCAATATGTGAAATACGAATTCATTTCGATATTGTTAACCGTATTGTTTTGATCATGTGCTTCTATGAGTATATAGAGATTATTGCCTGCTCCACAATTTATCGAGCTACCGAAACCAACACCGCGTATCTTCAAACCTCACCTGACGAGATTCTTCGGGTAATTAACAATAATATATATAGATAATTCGCACAATTTATCACGATAACAGCTTCTACTATGCTGTTGAAATCACTTCCAACTCTAAATAAAAAAGACATACATTCTTTCTACTAGCATTTAACATCAAAGACAAATTTTAAAAATGTCAGGGGGTGTAGTTCTTTAGACCATCTAAACTAAAAAGAAAACAAAGCACACGAGTAAATTTAATTGGACTAGTTCCAAGTACAAGAATTTGTGATATTCAAATTAGATTCGTACAGTGACACACCTTTGATTCTTAAAATAGCGTGACTAATTTATTTGTGTAATTAATTACAGACATGCGTATGTAACAAACAACCATGTTTTTACAGTGAGAACTTAACAAGAATTGGAACAAATTGTTAAGATACATTTAATTAGTTTTGTATATAAATTGTATGTTGCATTGTTAGGGTATTTGGCTCTATAACGAGCTTTCACGATTTTGTTTTTATTTTTTCTAAATGCAATTTATCATCAGGTATAACATCTTGTAAAATTAATTGTTATTTTGTAAAAGAAACAAAAATTCATGCGCAGTGCATTCATACAATTAGTTTCGCATGTTGTTAAGGATTTCGATGCTGTCTTCTCATGATGAAATGAATAGTTATAACGTAGGGCGGCTTCACACTGGAGAAACGACTGTCTTAAGACAATTTTCTCTCTGTAAGACTAATATATATTCCCATGGCCTTATTCACTAGTCGTCTTTATGCCTATTCCGCCTCTGTTTGCGTTAAAAGTTTCACAATAATTATGATATTTATCCTTACTTTTAAAATAAATAATATATCACTTATTGCCGACAACAAATCCCTAGTTAGTTCATTCTTTTTTTTTCTAAATTTTCTGTTTTATTTTGGATGGAACGACCTATGGGATATATTCGTCTTCATTATCGAGATGTTCCAGTTTGCTGGCCGAGTTTGCCTATATTTTGAGAGACTTATGGTATTTGGGGATATTCCAGACAATCCTCTAGATACCTTATGTCCTTGCGCTTCCTAAAATAAAATATCTATTGAAACAGGACATTCGAAATCACATACATGCAACGCTTACATGTAAATCATTTTCTCTTGAGATTTTAAAGAAGAAGAACAGAACATATTCATTCAATTCTGCAAGAATGTCATACATAGCCCAAAATTCCTAAGTTATAGTTAACATGGGAGTCTTTCTAAATGTCTATTCACAATTTTCGATTAGAAAAATATTTCGAAACAAATTTGTCTAATATATGAAAATACTTTTATCATTTTCTTGTAAAAAATATTTTCTTTCGAAAAAAATGAATAATGTATTATTTTATCAAATGTCGAAATTACCATTAGGCTAATGTAGAGAGCGATTAAATTATTAAACCTAGTACCGAGCGTCTTAGTGGCATTTACAATATTACCCGATTAACGTCGTTCGACGTCGCGGCGCGTGGGTGAGAAGGGTAGAATGCGAGTTAAAGGGAGTAACAGTTGAAAGCGTAAACAATGTATTATAAATAGAAACTTGAAACCTTACTGTAAACTATGTAAATGAGTTAATGATTTGTTTTATACTACAATATATAAGGCAAGGTTTATATAGAACGGTATTCAGTTCTTAGACACTATTATTTCATGTTATGATCGTATCGTATACTAGTATCAAGTGAAGCTGAGATGATGCTAGGCTCTATCTCAATTGGCTTAATAAGTTAAGATTAGTTGTAACTGAATTGCATTGAAAAGGGAACAATGATAGTAACAGGATAGTAGAATTATGTTATGGACCGTGTCTTCATTTCTGAAAGGCTGCCTTCACATTGGAATAGTCTATTTGCGACGCCGAGTTTTGCAGTAGAGTCAGTAAGGTATATTAGAGATGTTTCGCATTAATAGACTTTAAAGATTACTGACCCTCTTTCGCCGTAATACACTCAGTTGAGTGTACTTACTGTAGTTTATTTCTACTCAGTTTATTTAATTAAACATGCATGTTACATATCTATATCTACTGTCCATGATATCGTAAACATTTGTATCAACTCGTTATCCAAAAAGTTGAAACAAAACATAGTATATTTAACCTACCAGTGTTTTAGAATCCTCGTTCAGAACAAAATGTTTAGTTTTAATAACCCATGCATATTATATAACATTTTACATCATTTTGTTTACAGCTAAAACTTTGATTAATAGACTTATATTATCCCCGTTACCAAGAAAGTATTTTATTTATTTTCTTATTTGCAATTTATTTTAATATAGATTATTTTTGGGGCGAGTTTGCAGTTTAGACAATGCCATATTTTCTTCGGCTTTTGCTGGTGTGTATGAATAAGGCAGGCAGGTTTATCTTAATCCTTCCCATTAGTGAGGCTTTATATTTACCTCTGGTGTACACTCAGTTGAGTCGTATTTAAATTATTTCTTTATATAAACATCGCAAATTACTTTTTATATAGTTTATATATATATATATATATATATATATATATGTATATATATATATATATATATATATATATATATATATATATATATATATATATATATATATATATAAGCAGCGATTTACATCCATTTTATAAGTGCTACAAGTGCTAGACTTGAAGTTACCATAGATCTTAAATCGATATTTAGTTTTGAATATACACGGCTCGTGTAACTATAATTATATCTATTGAAGCGAAAACTCTTCAGTCTCTTAATCATACGCTTAAGTATATTTTTAAGTCTCCAGTTCATTTTACCTCACTACAACAGGTAATATTGCACCTGCACGCTGCACACCTTATATGCAAAACTTCCCTAAAACTGCTAAGCTATAACTTCTATAAATTTATATTTATAGTATCGATTATACCTTAAATGGTACAAGAGTGTGTCGTTTGCGGTGAAGTCGTTAATAAATTAAATATTAGACGTGGTTTTAACGTTACCGTCTCGTAGAGATGTCTTTAAACCTTGGCTACGGCTCTACGGTTGTAGCTACTGCTACGTACGCTACGATCTTGTAGTCCATAGAACTTTGTTAAATATTCATTTGTGTTGCTCATGGGAGAAATTTGTTTTTCGGAAAATTGTAAATTGGATAACTGTAGATCGTGGAATAATATATTATATGTAATCCCGTGACACATTTAATACGGCGATAGAAACGAAAAGAAAATAGTTGTTCGGAAAAACGTGGGAGTTTACATCGAGTCGTAAATTGATGTTCGGTAATGGTCAATATAATACTTCTCCGATAATTTGTAGACAAATGGCTATTATAGTATGTAATAAAATAAATAATTGTAAATAAAATTCCAGTAAGCATTTATAACAAAGTAAAAACAAATAAGGTTAACCCTATCGAAACACCACAAGGTTCCTGACCAAATCTCTATCAGGTTCCTTGTAGGGTCCTCGTGAGGCAGTAGCAGGCATAATTTATATCTGTATAATTTTTATATTATAATTACTTTCAATACATTTAAAATGAGTTCTTTAATCGTAAATAACTTTCCTTAGAGCATATGATTATTTAATTAAAACTTCCTAATTGTATTTCACTTAATACAATAAACCAAATGACATCAAATATTCACTCGCGAAAGTGAGTAACTTCAAATGTGTAAATCATATACACAAAAGTGTCATTGTGGATTTTGTAATGCAATTGCTGAAATCTAAGCGAACGTGGCTTTTGTTATCTAGTGGAAATTGCTCATTTTAGCATCAATGTGTATGTATATTTGTTCTATTATGTCTTTAAGTGTATGTATAAGTATATGTATATATATACATGCATTGTAGTTGTGAGAGATATTGTCACAGGCAATTCGCGGTTTAATGGAACAATTCTCGTAAGGACAAAACATTTAGAAGATCAACATTAACTGCATTCGAAAGGATAAATGTATAAGCGTTGTGTTGGATGCAGATATCTGGGTTTAAGCGACATAAGAAATAGTCAAATCTAAAACGAAAGTAAGGAATATGGAAGAGAAAAGATTATTACACTGAGCAGTTAAGTAATCTGATATTGAAACTCGACTACCATGCATAAAACTTGGGTATCTGATCGCTAGATGGAGTTGGTTCATTCTATCACTCCTGTTAGACTTTTCGTGGAGCTTTTAAATACATAAATGTAATAAAACAAATTACCCCACTGTGTCAAAGAAGTTTCACTTCAACATTTATTCTTATTTGTACAGGTTTTTGAAAATGACTGTACGGTGTTCACCATAAGAAGTGACTTATAAGTCAATGACAGTTCATGAAAAGACTGACTGAGTAGTGTTCTTAGCTTGAAAGTCAATGTAAATGTAGGGTGCTTACTGCTTACTTACTTCTTGTTGAAATACCACATTTACTTGCGCGGTAAGGTAGAGAACCAACATGTAGCTCTACCATGTACATCACTAAATCTTTTCACATAGATATTTCAGTAGCGGCACGTTCACTGATTGTTACTTTGTTAGTAAAATTAGTTGGTCTTTAGTTATATACGATGGCAGCAATTAAAAATGTACTTTGAGCGGTTCAAAAGTTAAAGGGACAAACACCACGTCATATTTAAAGTCCGTTGACGTCAGAATATGGTTTCAAATTTCAAATAGCTATATCTACATCAATTTTTTGATATTTAAGTGCAAAAGAATATTGTTTAGAAGTTTTAAATTGCGGTACTTGAGCGAATAATTGTTGCACAAATTAAAAATGACACCTATTATTTAAGAACTCCATACAAAGACTGTGTTTTGGGTAAAGGGGGACTAGTAAGATGGAGTAAAATTTTTTGTTGGGTTTGCTGCAATAAATAAAGCTCACAGTTCGTTTAAATTTTCCTTTGTCTGAACAATTTTGAATGAAAAGTACATTGCATTAAAAGTTGCTCTATTCAAACAGATTATAATATGTGTATTATTATATATAGTATTCTACTATTAAAACTTTCCTTTGTATTACAAATTACACATATTTTTAATTTCTATTCACTCATATCCATACAAAACGTAAAATTTTCCATAGCAACAAAACCATCTACTAATGACAAAATTATGTTTCACAATTGTATATAGTATTGTACAGATGTTTGCACAATATAACTACACACTCGACATGATCATTCCATTAATACGTACACGCAACGTTGCTATTTCATAATGAAAACGTGTATATATGTATATAAATCTGTATGTCTGTTTTGACATTTTGATTCAGAATAATCATTTGTTATTTTAGTTGCCTGTTTTAAGATTGTAGGCGCTTTAGAATACGATATTTACAAAACCTTAGAGACCATTAACAGAAATGTTTTAGCTAAAGCTTTTGTGTTACTTTGTACAAATGAATTATTAACATATTGTTGTAGTAAACCGTCCATTACATTATTTCTTCTGTTATTAACTAAATATTATTGTTGAATTATATTCAAAAAGTATTATGAAGCAAATGTATACTAAATGCTTAAACGTGTATGCCAGATAAAAAGATAAACTGTAAAGAATTATAATTTAAAACGTATTAATAATACGTAGCAAATTATCGTGAGTAATTAATTAAAGAAAACTTTCTTATAACAAAGAGCCATTTTGTCTGCAGCCAGTTTGTGTATCCTACGAATATAATTGCACATTTGAGCATCATCTAGATATGAAATAATTTTAATTAACGAGTGACTATAATATCTTTAACTGTATGTATTTATTCAGGGCAACATGTTTTATTAAATCGTGGGTTTCCTACTCTCACTTAATTCAACTTTTGTAAATGAGTCCTTTGAGAAATCTAAACAATTTAACCCTTTTATTTCATTTAAATATATTTAAATAATTCATGAAAAAAATACAAAATTCTTTAATTAAATTAAAATTATAATCATAACTTTTAAAGAAAATACATTAATGTTTTTTAGTTAACAAAAATAACTTGTACAATTCTTAAATTAAAAATTATATTTACTGTTCCAAATAGCGCTCCGCCCCATCGCAGACTGACGGGTATCTCATTAAAAATTATTTTTAATACAACAGATTTTCATTTTTTTAAAGGCAATATACTAGATCCAGTGGCGAGAGTGAATTGGGAAGAGATGATTGCATGTATGAGATATACGTCATTCTGCGATGGTGTGAAGCACTAGTGTTTAGATTATGCTTTACTTTAAGAAGTACATTTTTAATTACTTAAAGACGTTAAAGATATTTTATCAAATATTTAAAATATATGTCAAGTGTAAATATAATTATGAATCGTTATTAAAGTTACGAGATATAATTAAATGAATATAATTATTTAAATCAATGAGCAGAAAATGCTATTACAAGATTATGAAAGATGTTTTAGTTCTGAGAGCCGAGAACTCGACTGGAGATTACAGATGTTGAATCGTCCTCGTCATATAAATGGACGAGGCGGGGCGAGCCGAGCCGAGTAGAGATCAGGTCGGGCCAAGCTTGTCTGTCTGGCATAATTAAAATGAACCAAAAATGTTCTTATTATAATCCGATTTACATAAAACTCATATTGTTACACAGGATGCTAGAATAGAGGGGTTAATGTATAGGTGTATTGTATATACAAGTATTATATTTTAATGTATACAATACATGACATAGAGATGTACACGTCACTGATAAAGTAATCGATGTTTACTACTTGTTTCAAGCAATTCATTTCCTAATGTATCTTACGTGATTCTCACAAAGTTCCATTGATTATAAATTTTCGATGTTAATAATCGATGTAATGATATCGATTCGATTCCCCCCCACTGAAATAAACTTTAACGAAGTTATCTGAAATATAAGCTGCAAACTTTTGTAAGCCTCGGTTTGATAAACGTTGGTAAAGTGGCATGCTTAGAAGAAACTTCCTTCAAACCGAGTAGGCGGTTTGGGTAAGAAACCTTTGTAAAACAGTTAGTTGTTTGATGGAAATGCAAAATTGCATAAAGTATAGCTGATAGAAGGATTTATCGACTTTGCTTTAGGGGAAAACCTTATAAAAGTTAAGGAAGAAAAAATGGATGGGCAGGTTAGGAATTGCTAAAATGGAAACAAAACACCCGCTAATTTTAGGTTTATCCAACATAAAAAAACATATAACTGTTACATAAACTATGGTACCTTAAATACAACATTTTGCTATCTATTTCACTACTTTTTGAAAAGTAAATCCTTCCTTTCTCTCATTAGAATAGTCATAAAACTTTTAAACAAATTTAAAGTACAATATTGAATGAATCTATAACGTTTCACAACTTTCATGGATTCTAAGCACAAGTTAAAATTCTTAATAATTAATTTATATTTCAACAAGTCAGTGTGATATGTAAGTCCTTTGTTCCTATCAGAGGTCAATAAAATTGACAGACAAGGGTACAAACTCTTAAACGTTCTAGACATAAACAATTCAAGCTTCTCTACAATCCCTGTATAAAAGTTTAACAATTCTTTTCTTGTATTGTCCGCTGTTGTCTTTACTTTTAAATAATATATGTCTACATGGTGCTAGTCTTTTTATTTCCTTGGGCTGCAAAACTAGGTAATACTTGTTAGATGGTCCTTTGTACGCTGTGCTCTCATCAGCTTATCAATAATGTACATCTTCGTCGGGCACTAGTGACCGCGGATATTTCATGGCACTGAAATACAAAGTACATACAATTACAGAGTGGTGTTACAGTACATAGAAGAAGAATAAATCAGTAGGAAAGATATGTTTCATATGGTGCAGAAGCGGTGGTGATATGGTGATATTTCAGGATAGTTGTGTCAAGACTACTTTGGTTTGTTTAGCCATCTCACCTTTTTCACAACTCTCACAATTCTTCCCATGCTTCAGTTTTGGTTTTCCTGTTTTAACATGTTGACACCACGTGATCAACGGTCAAACTTCTTTACTAATACAATTAGGAAACTATTGTGATGATTAATTTAAATATTGACAACGATTTTATCGCATAGTGCAGATTTCGACATAGTGACCATTTTAAGAAAATAATTATTATAATCAGAGTCCAATCACCCTGAGAAATATGAAAAATGATTTTCGTTCTAAAATATAATTACGTTTATAAATTAAGCTTGTGACTTTGACACCATACCTTATGTCGTATGTCCAGTTTATATCTAAAATAGTTCTAATCATACTTTCATGAGATCTCTGATATTTTCCTGTTGCCATAAAGCTTGCTTTGGTATTTGGTTTGTATCCTAGGTTTACCGCTAAACTTGCTATGAGTATAGTAGTAGCCGTAGTACTCTTCTTCTTCGTACATCTTAAACTTACAGTTCTTACACTGGAAAAATTATATTAGGTAAATATTTTATGAAGTTGGATTATTAAAAATAATCACAACAAAGCTTAAAGCTTGTACAGTACTTTACTTTAACCATAGCAAAACTAGTAAGAATGGCTTGAGCATTTACATAAAACCACATTCAAAATCCTTGATTATTTACATCTTTTCTGGCGTTCATTACAGCCTGAAGTATGAAGGTGTAAACTCACTTTGGAGAAAGAAATAATATGAAGATGTAGATGATAAGTAATCTATATTGAAAAGAATATTTTTATTCTGTTTATTTTGCATTTTAATAAAAAGGAATTCAGATAAGCGGTTTTAACTAAGCGTTAAGTTATATATAAGTCAAGTTATAAACAAACCATAAATTATTTGTGCATAAAACATTTTTAATGATTTTTTTACAGTGTAATTAAAACTCTATATTTTGTGATAACAGGTAAAATGGCCGACCAACGGTCTGAGGACATGGAAGAAGGGGTTTATATCCTTTCTGGAAATAGTATATTTCAAATATTAATGTACTTACTTTGATTTTCTGAATACAAGTCATTTTATAGCATCTGCCGGTTCATTTCAGACGCCATTACTTGGTTACGACGCTCGGTAGCAAAACGAAACGACGCTAGGAAACGATGGCTTTATTATAAATAATATAACATTATAAATTGAATATTGTGTACACTCCTTCAAAGTAAATGAGTGCTTCAAATTCAAAGGTTTTAATAAGTCAAATATTTTACGAATTTTAGATGAAAAATGATTTAGATACATCAAAGAAAATGTAACCACAATTAGCTAAAGTTGAGGGCCACTTGTTGTGTATGACAACTAGAACAAGACTTAATTATACTGGAAATAATTAAAAGTTTACAAACTAACTTTCATATGTATTTAATTATAAAGCTTTTAATTTAAAATAATCACAAAAACAATTTAAACATTATCAAAAATCTCATTTACATCACATTTTCTTCATTTTCCTCCCTAAAAGGTCATTCACCTGTGTCATACAAGCAATATGTACAGTCTACTTTAACAATATATTAATGAACTAACATAAAATTTAATTAAATGGAGACAATGCCTCAACTACATTTTATGGACAAATAAAATCTTCGCTAAATGTTATTGCCAAACGATGTATTAACTAACAATAGATGTACGTACAGTGATATGTCAAATTATTATTGCAAGAGATGAAGTACGTACATTTAAACAGCTATGAAACTACTTTATATAAATAGGATCAAAGACACACAAAGACCACCTGCGACCATAGAGATCTATTGTTTGAGAGGAGGGGGAAAACTACTGTATTCTAACAAAGTAAATGTGAAATTTGATGGTGTATAGAGTTAGATCGGTATATCACCGTGTTCTCAATGGCTACGTGGACTCTATGAGTTCGCTGTAGAATAGAACGTAGACCGCTGTACGAACAATGAGATGATGGATACAGCGCCGCGCTGTGAGCTGTGACAGAAAGCTTTACTTTTATAAATGACTGAAAAATGTTTTTATTTTATATATATTTTATTCATGTATTTATAAAATTGAAAAATGATACATATCCATTAATTTTGATTGGTAGGACTTTCAATTTATACGGGAATAGCCAAATTTACCTGAGCATGTCTTTTACCTGAAATATTAGCATTAGAAATCTTTCAGAGTAATATAAAAGGTAAAGTTTTATATGTTATATAAACCTTACATATACGTAACTGTGTTTACCGGCGTATAAATAGAAATAAAAGGGTATATTTTCCAGGTGACGGCCTTATATCGTAACTAGAAACAAACCAAAAAACCAAACAAAACCAATATATTTTTCAATTGGTAAATTCAATATTTTTTACAATATTTTTATATTTTCAATATCGTTCACGATTTTATTTCAAATATAAGGTATTCAGTATTCATACATGAAGCGTGAGGTGCAGATTGGGTGGAGGGGATGGGGGTTGATATTTTTCACATAGAAGTGAGTTTGTTTTTAGAGTATATTACCCATATATACGATTAAAGAGGGTGGGGTGTTTGGGGGGTAGTTGCGTTACGGTATTGGTACTAAGCTCTGTTTTGTACGAAATGTCACCACCAGGGGGCCATTGGAAAAACTAATAATATAGAACACCTACCGTTCTTGTTCTTTTGAGGTTACCAAAAAATATATATCATGAAAAAACATGTTATATTAAATTTTCTTTATATATATATTTTAAATTTTATTTTATATAAAGTAAATACTATTTTGTAAATATATAATTAAGAAAGCTAAGAAAATTATTTCCGTTGGATTAGATTATTTGTAGGGGGTAACCGATCTAATCAAAAGCCATTACAAGGTATATCTGACTAGAACTATTGAACAATCTACTACTCTATGAAGTGAACTGATAAAAGTTGTTTTCGATGGGGAGGGTTGATGCATTAAAGAAACACTAACCATAAGGGTGCACAAGGTATCGCGTAATTTACTCGAACGTAGACCCATTCCTCTACGCACTACACACTTGCCAAGGAATTCAGGATGAGTCATGCAATTTTATTATTATATAGCAAAAATAGTTTAAATTGCGTCCGGTAGCACCCTTATTCTAAAGGGTAGAAGGTTAAAACAGGGCGTGGTTATGGTATAATGTTATTTTATGTATTCAGTACACTTAAGTAAATATTTTATAATAGTTTTATCAGAAACGTCTTAGTTTAAATTATTTGGAACTAGATTTTACCAACTAGAACACTGAAGAAAATTTCATCATATTTTTGATTATATTTAAACACCTCGATTTTCGTGGTTAATTCGTTCTAGCATTAGTCTAAAACCGGGACAGCCTTAAAAGAGCGTGCGACCGCTCCAAAACACAAATTCGATAAACATAAAATATGAATGCTACATTATATTTATGTAATAATTTACTTTAGCCTAAATTTTGCTTACAAACGACTTATAAAGATAATTTATAACTTAAGATCTTCTTAAGAAATTTTATGATTATGAAAATGCGCAAAAAGGTAGCTTATTTTTCAGTAGTGAAATAGCTCCCAAAATTGGGTATCATTGTTTATGTAATCGGTAATTTTTATTATGAAAGATATCCCTTAAGTACGAGTATCTGTGTTTAGCTAGAATATATCTATAGACAATAACTTTAACCATTACGATAAATTAATTGAACGAATGTGTATTGAAATATTCCTAGAATGTCATAAAAACACTGCTTGCCCCTCTTGATTTGACACCATCATCCCTTAATGCTGTCACTGTGTTGTGTTTTTTTAAACACTTACATAAAAACTACCCTTAGAAAATACTACCCTAATACAAACAAACAGTTAATTTAAATATTTAATAAAACAAAAATTTAACCCTACATTTACGTAAAACAACAGATTTATCGTTTATTTGGTTAACCTATGCTTATAATGTACTCCTAGTGTAGAAGTATTTGCCACACATGATTTGTCAGGAGTATTTTCTTAGAGGTTTTCTTCATTACAGCCCAATTAATTAAATACATTATGAAGGTTGATATATATATATATATATTAAATCATGTTATGATAACGATACTATGAGCCCTTACAAATAATAATTAAATTAATAATTAAATAAATATAACTTCGTTCGTTATTATAATAGCTATAACATTATAATAATATGGTTATTCCCAAATATTCGTGTGTGAAATATATCAGGGGTTGTAAATATATCTTCAAATTTACGCACATGGTATTTATTCATTTACCCACTAACACGTTTGTATATTATTAACTAGTCCAGGACCTATGCACTTTTAAATTTAGAGATATTGTGAAAGCTGTGGAATAAGTAATAATAACATGCGACTAGGTACAGTTGAATGCATTTTGAAATAGATATAGACATATTTTTACTTGGAAAGGAATTAGTTTGCACTAGGATAACGAGCCAGTCTCAAACGCTTGCTTATTGAAGTTATAATATATCATTGTGCTTCCTGTTTTCAAAGCTTAACCCTGTTTTCATTATGTCTTATTTTTGTGTGGTACTAGAAATCAACACGCGGTTCAATTCAATACGCATGCAAGTTGTTCACACCTACTGGCATATGGTAAATGGTTCAGTCTACATCGCAGTCCTGTAGTCTGTAGTATTATTAAGGTTTGCAGTCATGTTTAATACTGTTGGGTAGTTGTTTATATTATATAATAGCTCCACATTCCATAGTAGGACATAGGGATTTCACATGGCAAAACCATGAGGCATGGGGCATGAACAATGAACAAATACTACGCCGTGGCTTCGCTGATGGACTTGTGATATTTTAATTATAATACGTTAATTAATTTAGAGTTATATGCATGTATTTAAAGCAGCTGTACATGCATGTAATAGAGTATTATATAATATGTATATGTATATGTGAGGGGTGTCAAGTTATGATGGAATATTCTACAATGCCATTAGATGCTTGTCTATCAAAGATGCGAAGGATGCTGCTGAAGGACATAAGCATTACAGTCCTAGTATATGTATATTCATCTTATTTTCGTAATAAATTAGGCATGCGAAAAGCTGAAGAATATTTACATTAAAAACAAATAAAATAAATTTAATTTTGAAATTAATTATTTTATTTTAGTGTAACATTATCTTTTACACGTAAATATTACATAAATGCAATATATAAAAGTGTGTACAATATACGCTGTAGCTGTAGGTTGGCATAACCTAACGGTTTTGATACTGTCTCTGCCAAACCAATACATAGCAGACGTCAACCGTCTGTAACGGCATCCCGATATTACAGCATCTCACATCTTCAGTCTCGTGGTGGCTGAATGATTAATGTACCGTCCGAAATATTCCATCGTAACTCCTTGCTGGGAGTACCACCTGCCCATGTCCTCCTGTTCTACTCCTGCCCCCAACACCTCCCCTTCTGTAATCATCTACGAATGAATGTCGTTTTGGTCCTCCTTAGATGTGGATGTTTTAAGTAAAACGTCGCGCCGTCCTTAGTCGTCATGGCAACCATTGGCAACCAACGTCAAAGCGACCACGGTTTATGATTGGTATCACATGTAACATATACATATTAATATTTTGGCATATCGATATATTATGTCTCTGTCAAAATCTGAGACAATTCGTTCAGTCGAGAATGTTAATAACATTTAGTTTGCTATGTTTCAGAAATACCAATTATTTGAATGAATCTAGGTGAACTAATTGCGAATTAGAATTGTTCCAATTAATAATAACAAATCAATATTCATTAGTAATATTAGTTTGTAAATTTATCAAAATATAACAAACTACTTACATTCCGATTTTATTTAAGGATCACCAGAATAAATATTCAAAAATAAATTGTTATATTTATATATCAACCCTTTCATTATATTTAAATGAAGGACAGACAATTCTAACACATATGTACTTTAAAATATATATATCAAATGAACGTTATACAAATAAATTAGTTCATATAACTGTCACAAGGGGAACAAGTGACTTTATCAGATATGCATACGGTCAATTGTAATTTGTAAGGGGTCAAATGTCACGTGACAGCCAGGAAATTAACATCAGAACGTTAGATGAAGTGCTAACTAGTTATTCTATATGTAATAGAACACTCTTACTGTTAGAATAAATAAGTTAGCCAATTAAATAAGTGAATTAGCCCCGTTTTATTGCTGTACCATATATTTGATTGGTCTAAATTAAATCAATTAGACAATAACAATGATTGACAGCGCTTATTTTAACTGGGGTATTTATTTATATCTTGATTACGTAGTTTTTGCTAAACGAATTGTATATCATTAAAGCTAACACATTCGCGGACTGTTCAAAACATTGTGAACCAAATTTCAAACCAAAAACATTTAAAATGATAATTATTCTTTTTTAAAAATGCATTAAAAAAGAATTAAAAAATTTTGAGTTCTTAAATATTTGCAGCTATTAATTTTCACATTGGGGTGTTTCAAGAGACGACAGGGGTTATAAATCGGAAGTTGAGGAAATCAAACCAGCACGCTTAAAGTTCCGGTTTATAATAGACTGTTCGTACTACCCTTTAGATTTATAACAAATATTCTGGTCCTGGTAACTGGTTACATATATTCTCATACATTTTACTGTAAATGTTTTGGTAATGCGAGAGCTTCATTTCTGACCTTTATAGTGAGTTAAGCGAAATTAGGTAAAACTGCTTTATAAGTAGAAATGTTTTAAAATGTTTCATACGAGTATATTTTGTAAAATTAATACTTTATTAATAAAAAAAAACTTTAGTAGTTTTTAAATGAGGAATGCTCTCTTTGAAATAGGAATATTTAAACCATAGGTACATATCTTAATCCGAAAGGTGTATTACTGATTGACATTCGCCCTTTTGGGGTCCTATTGTTCCATTTCGATCTTTGGTAATATGATGGAAACCTATTCTTTTTTCCAAATTATGATTTATAATTTTTTTGACAAAGAAGAAATGTAACATTTTGAAATATAGTTCTATTTAAATTAGTGAGTCGAATCATTAACCTTTCGTTTTAATTATTGCGTCGAAAATAATCTTGAGTCATTAAAATTTTAATTACAAAGTAAAAATGAAGTGGTCTCATATCTGAATCAATCTATAGGTAGAAATATATTCTCCTAAAATACGCAGAAATCAATAATAGAATGTTTCAATTTATTCAACTAAAAACTACGCGTTATTATGAGCGTTATCATGATATTATATACAGAGCTTTGCTCGACCGAAACCAAAAACCGATTTAGATTTAGAAATTGTATAAATTATATATGTGTTATGGGTTTTGAACAGTTCACATTATTAATGGGTTTTAAATGTGGGAGTTAAAATAAACATACATTTATTAATGACTATTATTTGGCAGAGCTAATATTAAGTACTCACTGTAACAGGTGATATTTTTCATTATTTTGTCATTTTTTTAAATTAACAAAACTCGTACAAACAATTACATAGCCTATATTTCTAAAGTGTAAATTCTATTACTTAACATAATTTTAGTTTCCAAATATTTCAAATGAATTCCAAATAAAATGTATCTAGTTTCAAGATGTCGTTTTTATAATAATTTTAATATAATTCGTCGAGAGCCTTTGTGCTTGATGCTAGACTACTGTATATTAGGATCCGATTTTCGGACCCGCGTTTTGATATTATTTCATTTAATTGATAAACTTTATAGCACTAACTGTATATATATATATATATATATATATATATATATATATATATATATCAGTTATATAGCTGAGTTTTTAATTTATATAAAATATGAGTACAATTATTCAAAATAAAAGAACATTTTTATATTTGCTTTTGTATTGAAATAAATTACTTTGTATATTTGATACACTTTTTCATTGTTTCTATTTTTCTTTTGTTTTCTTATTTTCATTTTATACGATACATTTCCAACTCATTAATTATTTTCTTAAAGAAAACAGAGAAAAGGAAATATTTTTATATATAAATATATATAATAATAAACATATTAAATGTAATATTTTTAATAAAATATATACAAACAATAGTAATACCTCGACGGGGATGATTATATCATTGGCTAATATACATAGAATAAGGGCAGCTGTTTTATTTAAACCTTCTCTGATTGTAATAATATCTAATATGACAATAATTGACATTAAAATATGATATTTTATAAGAATTTTGCTGTTAGCAAGCCATGGAGACATCGTAATGATCCGAGACCCCCAGAGGTGTGACACCAGCTCAAATGATTGATTGACTTCTATTATATTTTCAAATAAATGAATAAAGTTTTGTATGATATCAGTGAAATATAGACACAATTTCCTTTCCAAATAAAAATAAGAAAAAATGTTTTGTTCAACTTCTCAAAAATCTACACGAGTGCATTGTTGTGGATCTTTATATATGAATTTATATTATCTTTACCATGTAACTTATACAGTATTTGTGAAATTAGAATTAGATTACACCTATAGCTATTTGTTTCTAGTTTTCAATAATTGAGATATTCTGTGCTTTAGACCACTTAAAAGCATTTTTCATTACGTATACTTCTCATCAAACCTACAGATATTTCCCTTTTGTTTTCATTTAATTAGTAGACTTAAATTATTTTCCATTCTCTCATACAAAGGGTTTTTAATAATGTACTACATACATTTCCATATATTTTTACTAAGACTGTATTTGATAAATAATTGAGTTTAGTTTGATTAATCACCTTGGCAGTTCTGTTATGTTTATTTAAACGAGTACTTGCTATATTATTCTTTTGCGAAGTACATAAAACAAAGAATAACCTGAAAAGACAAAGGTCGCTAAAGCTCTCTGTCAGGTGTGCTTAGCCGTAGCACAACGTAGCACTGACACGGCTTGGATGGGGGTGGGGGGATGGCGATGTGGCGTTGTTGCCCTTTCACAGAAAATTGTTGCTGTTTTATTCTACTTTTGGTTGTTGTGTTTTAATGTATGTAAATTACTTCTATCATATTTAAACACAGGGCGAGCGGGTTGTTAAATGTGTTAAAGAGAGAAGGTGTTAAACAAATAGTTTTTTTTTATATATAGTTTCTCGGGCTTCCTAGGCATGTAGCCTTTTATCGCCCCTAATATTGTTCTGCTAAACAAATAGTTGTTAGTGTTAGAAAAATATTAGCAACGTGGAACAACCAAACTATTCACTTATTTAATCGCAGCAGCTTTTAATTATTCGCACTGCAAGTATTGATCTCTTAGCTCGATGATTCTCTAACATTTTCCAATACCTTATTACATAACTAATAGATTAATCGAAATTAGAGAAACAGTAGTATTAAAATTCTAAATAATATATATATATATATATACATTTATACATACATTGGTATAATTTAAAACAATAGTATAAATTTCATATTAATTACAGTTTTATGTAAATATCAGGACGTATATTTTTTTCCAATCAATCACTGACTGCTTCGCGTATATTACAGAAACGTATTAATTAAATTTATAAGGGCTTATACGTATACAAGTATATCCATACAATATAAGCTATAGTCCAGAGCCCACGAGGCGGGAGCACACACAATATAGCTTCATTATAAGTTACCTATATATATATATATATTTATATTTATATATATATATTTTGCAATCAATAACATTTTTTTTTATGTTTTACATTCTGAATTCATTTATATTCATAACTTTTATATATTAATGTGTTATTTTACTACCTAAAGGTGTTTATATATTAAAAATATGCAAGAAATAAAACTGTGAAAACCAATTTAATATAGATTGAAAGATATCAATTTCTATTAGTTTTATAGAGTCATATTTCAAACACCTTTCAAAACCTGCCTGGCTTATAATAAAACAAGCTCACTGTATATATACATATATATATATATATATATATATATATATATATATATATATATATTTATATATATTTATATATATATATATATATACATTGGATTTTTTATTTTTTAAAACATAAAAAAGAACTATATCCATTTGAAATTCTAATTTCTTTGCTGGTTATATTTAAATGCAAGTTAGTTTTTAACCATATTTTGATGTCGCTGAATTAGTAACTGATTTTATTTATCATTGTTCACAGCATTCATAATATCAAACAAGTAAAAGACTAATCTCTGCTATAATACTACGACTTATTAAAAAATAATTGGGTATTTGATGTCGTGATTTCAACTTCATAGAAATAAGGGCCCATTATTATGAAAACTAATACTTAACAGGTTTATGTTTTACCTTAGATGCATATTAATTTGCTGTCACTAAACAAATTGATAAATTTATCAGAAACACATGCAGCTACCAGTAGCAGTACCAGTACCAGTACATACAACCTGTTTCAATGCCATAATCAATCATCTTCGCGGATGACGTCATACACACACTCGTTGATTTACTACCCTCAAACCTGTGGCAGCTATAAAGGCACAGGGAAAACTGAAGAGAAGGTGCGGGGTGTGGGAGTGAGGGTGGCATTAAAAACCTCATATTCAAACTTCTGTGTGATATTTTGAAACCCCTGTATAACACATCGTTGTTCAAAACCGTTATAAATTAGTATTGTTCAGTGAATCTTCGTTTTTCCAACTATGTAGGTACTCTCATCCGATCGTTTATAACAAGTATTCAAATGCAGGCGCCGCGCCGCCCTGCACCACGGCCGTCTGGTCAAAAACGATGTTTATATAGTGAGTAAATATGTCGCAGATATGCAGGCCAACGTGAAGTTGCAGTAGGGGTGGGAGAAAGGGGTTGGGGTTGGGGTGGAGTGTTGTGTCGCGATGAGAATGGTGTAAGCTTTTGAAGCGAGGAAGTCGATGGAGCTTATCAGCAAGCTATGCAGATTTATAAGCTCGTAGTTACTAACATATGCAGTATTCAATAGGTGTGAAAAACATGAAATTAATCATTTTAATTTTGTTGTACAACTTGCTTGATTAATTGCAAATATGAAACAATAGTGTATTAGTAGAATAGCTCGCTATAAAATGTAGTAAGTAGTTTTTCAAATAAGAAGAATAGTAAAGAGATGAGAGCTCATTAAAATGCTGTCACAAGTTGAACATCTTTGAAATTCCTTTGAAGTAAATTTCATTCTCCTTAAAAGTATAAAAAAGGTTCTACCGAATTTAATATATTTAGAGCTTAATAATTACATAACAAATTATAAAAATAAATGAACAATAAAACACAATTTTTAAATTATTTACAGGTCAACACATTTATTATCGACATTCATTTATATTTGAATTGTTTTTTTTTAATGTTTTTTATTTGAGGATACAAAAAGCTTATTGTAGCATTTATAATAATAATAATAATAACTAATAGTAATAATAATACATATATTTAAAACAATGCGTATGATATGTTAATGATAAGATATAATGTTCATAACATTAAATAATCATTTGTACTTCTCTAAAAAAGAAACGATAATAAACCTAATAATACTGTGTTATTTATTTGTTATATGTAATTTAATTTACATAACTATATCGGAAAAAATTTATTTATTTAAACAAAACTAATATTATAATAGGAGTAAGATTTCGAAAGCTTAAAATAATTTTAAAAATAAGTGATCCACTTATTTTTACAATAATAATTAAAAATACATTTTTTAATAATTCGTTTCTTGATTTTTTGTTTATTTACTTAATAATTGTTAAATATTTTACTATCTACTTATTATTATTTTTAATAATTAATAATTAATCCAAGATATATTATTTATTAGCATGACGAAAATTCATTTAAAATATTATGTAAGATATGAAGAATAATTTCAATGAGTGTTTTAATTACATTACGTTTCGTTATTAATAAAAAGATTCTTCGAATTATTAATTATAAATATATTAGCTGTAAAATAAATAATATATCTTAGGAGAATGTTTTTAAATAATTAAAATTTAAACTTATATACAAACCGATAAGAATTGTATGTATGTATAAGTAAGGGCAAATATAATATAATTACTGTGTATATAAATATTGTGTTTCGTTACTTTATATGCAGTGATCATTACTTGTGCAACACATTTACATAATGTTTGATTTCTAATTAATTTTTCATTATAAAATTAAATCATTTTTCATACAGATTTTTACATAGATTATATTATATTGCATACCAAGTATAAAAATAAAGTGTAATATAACATTTTTCTTATTGCTATCGTTTTCATAGTTAAATCATAATTAACTCATTAATAGTATTACAAGGGTAATGTTATTTTACATGGCTTATAGTAGTTTTGGAAGTTGGAGTACTTCAAATTTTATACTTGGCACACAGAGGGAGACATTGTAATTCTAGAAAAGTGAATTATTTGATTTTATATTATAAGATCAATATATCGGTAATAATAATTAATAAATGATATGATTGATGCATTAGTTTTCGAAGGCATCTTACTAAATAAATGTTGCAATCACATCTTTCAATAATTATTATTACTTTTACATGATCTGCATTTATGGATGGGTGGGTGAGTTGTTTCCTACAGGCATTGGAGGATTTTAAGAAGGTTATTATTCAACTACGATAAATGTTATTCTTTTCTATATTGCTAAATTCTACGAATCGCACAATAATTTAGCGCTTGTCATCGTGTCCCCTGCACTTGATTGTCAACGTGCCTTTTTGAAAACTGCTTTTAAAGTATTTAAGAATATTTTTATTTAAAACTAAATTCATTGGAAATTATAACACAAATTAATTTTAAATACTTTCATTTTAAACTAAATTATAAGATAGTAAACAAAAATAATCAATCGATTTAATTAACAAAGTAATGACAATTTAGTTTTAAGTAATAATATTCAATAAATGTTCTTTCGCATGTTTTCTTTGTAAGAATAAATATATTTATAATAGGTAATTGTTATATCGAGTATTCACTGTACACAGTTTATTATTTTTTTTAATTATTTTCTATTTTAAATTGCAAAGGTATACATAATTATTTTTTTATTATTTTATTTATTTATTTAATTTTTTTCAATAATTTTTATTCGATGATAAATGATGTCAACAAGTGGAGAATTTTCGTTTTTCTTTTAATTCTTTTTCTAAATAAAACAAATGGTATTGAAGAATTTATTATTGATATATAAGCGCCTTTGTTACTTTTAGATAAAATTCGTTTCTAATTACATTCATTATTGATAAAATAATGTTACATTAAAACAAAAAATTTAAACAAAGTTTTATGTTACATCATCATAATCATTAAATTTCTTAAGAAGATCATTTTGATGATTATAAAAACTTATTAAGACCTTTAATTGAATGCAACCATGGTTTGTGTTTAGCAGGCTGAGTTCTAATTAATTTGAATCACAATGTAATTATATATATGTTTCTCTTTCCCGCACTATGCCTACTCATAAGTAGATTCGTCATATTTCAATAATCAACACTTCATCTACATTGAAATCTTCTTTGAAATGAAACTTTAAAAATCCAGCTATAAATTTATATTTCTTTAAATGTACAGTAGAAGATTTGATCATTCAAACCATACGCAATGCCATTGACTGCGTTGCATTACTTTTCTAAAAAATATTACCGACATGCTTTTGTGCATTGTTTCATAAAATGGATTCTAATGATATTGTTATATTATAAGAATTATTTAATATTTTATACATGTGAAAACATAGAATTTTGTGGTTTCGTATATGAAATATATAGCTTTATTTCTAATATGTATATGCTGAAGAAAACAACAATACGTTCATTTTCCCAAACATGTAAAATTCATTAATGATTTTTAATTAAAAAAATTACTTTTAAAATATACAACATGAAAAAAAATATACATCAAATTTTAATTAATTAAAAATATGAGGCGATTATTTTGAAACTGTGGTAAGTCTATTTTTCGTTACATATTAAAGAAATTAAAGACTTTGTTACACTAAAAAGGACTTGCTGCGCCTTCTAAATAACCAAATCATATTTTGTGTAAATGAGTTTTAAATTACTTATACATGTTTCCTTTTAAGTAATATGAAATTACTAATTAATGACAGTTACTCGCACTCTGTGACTATTTACATCATACAATTTAATAAAGATTCAATATTTAATTAACCTTAAATACGTGATATTTACAGATATGATCTATCGTGAACCGTACTTTTTTTTAGAATATGTAGCATTTCATTTTTTCATTTAATTATATCTACGTTAATGAAAAACGACTAGTTTTATAAATATAATCTTTTTTATAATTCTATTGATTCTTTAAAAACTATAACATTATGTTTCAAGTGGTCGCAATTTCTTAAATTCTAACTAATTGCTTATTTCATTTATTGATAAAAAAGAAAAACATAAAAATCATTTCTTGTCTATGGAAAATAGTAATCTATGTACCGCAAAACATGTACTGTATAAAGTGTAGTTAATAATACTTCTAAAAAGTATGTGCGTCTAGTTTCTTCTTTCATACTATATAGAAACGTATTTTAATCAGCCAGTTCATTAGTGAGACATCTCAGTAATCAAACAATTGAGAAGCAATGATAAGCATAGCATAGTAAAAGGTTATACCTTGAAATAAAAGAACTCCATCATACGCATGATTAGAAAGTTTGTTTGTGTGTATGTGTAGGTATCTTTCCTGAGTATACATATATCTTTGTGTGCCTTTTTGTTTCAAATTCAGGAAATATGATACTAGCATTTGTGGAAATTGAAAATAAATCACATTGATAGAGATATTTTTAACAATATATACAGGCCGCAAGTTCATACGTCGCAAAACGAATATATATATATATATATATATATATATATATATATATATATATATATATATATATATATATATATATATATATAAACATTTTATTTATGTATAGTATCGAATTCATGTTAGTATTTTTTTTTATCAATATTCGAAATAAACATTATTTTTCATTTATTTTGTATCTACTTTAACGGAAATTGAATCTGAAACATATTTAAAATATGTTATTACATCAAAACATAACTTTGTAGCTTATAATGGGCTTCAAGTGAAAGATTTTTATGGTAAACATGTTATGTACTTACGCTCAGTTCTGAAAAATATTCTGAAGTTACCAGCCAACATACCCTCTACCCGATTCAGTGATTTAGCCTGTAACAAATTCTCATAAACACATAACAGAAATGGTTTATAATATAGACTCACGAGAAAATATGTTTAAATTGTAATGTAGAAGCTAATTTTCATATAAACATTAAGGTACTGAAGAAACAGCTTCAAAAATATATATACAGAAGATCAAAAATCAGTTCGTTTCAAGAAATAGCTCAAGACGGTTAAATTATTGAAAGTAAAAATTATGTAGTGATGCATAAAACTATATTTTAATATGAATTACTAAGACTAAGCTCCTATAACTACTAGCAAAGTATATTGTATAGCCCAGTCAAATAAGGAATCAATCTCAGAATTAAAGGTTTTTGCAAAAGTTCATTCCGAGGCTTACCATTTATACTCTTAATTTGACTGCACTATGTATGATTACAAGTAAAATTATTCTACTACAAAATGCGAATAAATTGAAATAAAGTAATTAATGTAAATATGATTAATTATAAAGTTTACTTTAAAGTTGATACTACGATATGATTATTCAAAATTACAAGATTTTTTAATACAATTTTATCACATTTTTAAACATTCATTTATATAGAAAAAAATTATTTCAAAATTATTAAAAATCGAATAACATCGTGTAAAAAACACCTAATTTTTAAGAATTAATAACATTTACATTTCTTGTCTAAGAGCTAATGTTTTATCATTTTTATATAGAAATAGATACAAGTTATTTACAACTTTTAAGATATTTCAAACATTTCTTTTTCATTTTTATTTTTTTATTTTATCAACATTTTTTTTTTTGATTTATTCGAAGACACAGTAGTGGAAATTATAGGTTAGAGAATTTATAAATAAAACTCTGTAGTAATTTGGTAGTAACTACTACATTAAAGTAACAATTTGAAATGCATTTGACCTCTGAAAGTTTTAAAGTAGTTATTACCAACACTTAATTTTAGATAGAAAATTATCTCAAAGATTTTATCATTGAATTGATTTTCTATGTGTTAAGAACACCCTTTTAAGGATTATAAAATCTTAAGAACACCTTTGTAATAATTAAAATAATTAATATTGCTGTATATGTAAGATGCTCTCACATTAGAAGCGTATAGCAATGTATCATTGATGAGAGTATCCTTGCTTCCTGTTTCAATATTTATCAGATTCACAAGGTGAGAAAAGGATAGACATAATCGTGCGACAAAGATAACATTATGTTTTGTATTTAGCGGATACAGTTTATCTCAGTAATAATTATTTAATAGATTAGAAACAATGCAAACAGCTTACGTTCAATTGTAGCAATAAACTTCCTGAAAATGCTTTTTCCTCCTTTGACATTTTAAATTCATTTCAGTGATAAAACCCCTTAGGTAATAGTTTTCCTTGAATTTTCCATGTTTTCATTAAGTTAACAAACAAGTTTATAAGTTTTTAACGGAAGAGCAGTTCTTGATATTTTAAAAATACTTTTAACACTAAGTTTTTATTATTATATTTTATTAATTTATTAAAGTTCAAAGAAAATGTAATTTCACACGTTGTTTTTAACTCATTTAGTTTTAAAACCGGAAACTAAAGTCGTACGGTATTTCTATTTACACAGTATTTATTATAGGAGAATAGTTATGGCAAAATATTGACTTTATTTTAAATTTAATATTAATTTTTTTTTACGAAAAGAAAAACACTTTTCATGCTCGTATACAGTTTTCTTTTAACACTCATAATATTATAAATAATAGTTTATTTTGTTTTTAACCATGTGCAGGAATATATCCTAAATTTTTTCTTTGTAAAAATAAATGTATTTCAGCAAATCTTGGTCTGTCGACGGCTTGTCTTTTCCAGCATTCTCCCATTAAATCATAGATTTCCCTAGGGCACGCGGGGGGCCTGGCGAGGTACCTTTGGCTACCTGATGACTGATACCAATGATTACAATTTTCAACAACCTGTTCACTCGTTAATTCGGCGAATGGCTGCTGCGTACACAGCATCAAGATCTCCCACAGTGTCACTGCAAACGACCATACGTCGCTTTTTGGCGTTTGTTTACCCTGAAAAGAAACGACATGAAATAGAAAGTGATAAGAAATTAACCGTGGGTTAGAGACTATCTTAACCGCGCTGCCATGACGATTCATAAAGATTGGGACGATAAAAGAATGAGGCGTATATATTCCTCAATCAATAATGTTTTTAATAGTAAAAAAGTAAGACTAAGAAAACTTAATATGCTAAAACGGTGTTTAATATTTTAGATCCAAGAAATAAAAAAAACTCTGTACGACCCGAACAAAGCAAAACAGGATGATAAGATTTCGTTAAATATTATCTCATCTCCGGAAAATTAATTCCATATCATTTGATTGACACCTGCTTCCGATTTAGTTTTTCCTTTTTCAATTTATTTTATCTTAACGATTTTCTTTACATAATATTTGATAATTTTAATTCTTGGAACATTCTCCAGCTGAATGGTTTTCCGATTCATTTTCTTTACGGTACACTCACCAGTAGTAAGCTTTCCCATGCCATCCATCGTATCGGTAGCCGAGCTTTCGTGTCACTGATGTAGTACTCTTGATCGTATTTCTCGCAGTACATCGCGTGATCTGACACTTTCACTATGAAGTCTTTGCCGATCACACAATTTCTGTAACAAGAGGACATATTAATAACCATTAAACAATATGTGTCAAATTTCGTGATATTCCGACCAATAAATTATGAGTTACAGTGTTGTTAATGACGCTACTTTTGAAATTTTCGAATCAACGAAAAAATCTGAATTTCATATGTTGATAAAGCATTGCTTTTTAATGAAAAAAACATCGTTGAACCAAAGCAATGGCTTGACAAGTATGTTTTCCCATTGAAAAAGGAAATATAAGTAACATTTTGTCACAATATTCAATCTAGAATGCTTATGCAGAAATAGGAGACAATTTTAAGGTGTCATATTCTAAAAACAACAACAGTCGTATTATGTTTCATAATAAAATTATTATTTGTTTTCTCTGTATAAATAAATAAAATTTTATTTGCAGTGTATGTCTGTGTTTTTATATAATTAAAAACGATATTTTTATGGCTCTCGCAACAGGATTTTATGTGATGCTGTGTTAAGATTATTTTTCTTTATTTATTTTCTATTATATTACTTATAGAACACAATGATATTTCGTATCGTTTCATTTTCTTGGTGTACGACTTCCATCTTTCAGTTATTACACGTCTATACGCGTCTGTATCAGATAGTAGAAAAGCACTCGTAAATAATATATTAAAAATAAGTTAATTGTATAGAACAAATCCAAATACAATCTCAAAATGTTAAACACGTAATTGAATTACTTTTCGCAACGTCTAATATTTGTAGATGGTAAAAAGTAAAAGTAATATTACGTTACATATTTTACTAGAAAATTACATTTCGTTAATAATAGAAACAAGGAATGATATACAAATTGTTACTCTCTCGATTGTACAACCATTTAGATAAAATGGTCAGCACGTTCAAAAGAATTTTGTCGATGTCTTCTCTACGTGCGATTTGCCTTAATAGCATTAAAGAGTAATAACAACAAAATATTTAACCGCATGTTGAGTTTCAACCATCTTATTTCCAGAAACCCTTGTTGGGTAAATACAATAAGCTACTATTACCAGAGGCGGATTTGGAGAAAGGCGATAACAAAGCAGCAATCACCACTTTAGCATTTTTAAAATCTGTTAATACGCACTTACAATATTACAATATTATTTTTACGATTGTTTAGAAACAAAAACATCGGAATAATAAAAAGGCATACCAATAATATAATGTTTTTAATTAAAAACATCGATAGCTTATACATTTAAATTTTTTCTAAAAACAGTTCCGAAAATATATGTTACATCCGGGTGACCTTACTTAATCCGCCCCTGACTAATACACACGTATAAAAATAATTTATATTTACAATAAAACATAAGACCCCTAGCTGCGCGATCTGTTGTCCCAAAATATTAAATTCAATAAAAATCACAGCTTACTTGAAACACCATACTGTTAAAAGTAATTTATATTTGATAAATTAATGAGGATATTTAAAAGGCCATTATCTGTCATATTAGTATTTCGATAGTTAATAAATTACTGCATTTATCTATTAACATAATATTTAATTATGTACTTTGTTTGGCTGTGGAAAATAATTATTTTCGTTGTATTGTTTTATGTATATAATTATTAATTTTTGGTCATTTATTTTATTTATCTTTCTCGTACATCAAATCTGAGTATAGTACAGTCAGATGAAAACTTAAAAAATGATTAAATTTAATTGAAAAATAAATCCTTAAGAAATAGAAAATCAAATAGTAAAAACAACAGCAACAAAATAGGAAATTGAATGAAACAAAACTGAAACGTTGAGATAAAGTAATACATAATGCATATAATATGCAAATCAGTGGACTAACTTTATGTTAAACTGCAAGCCAATATATTAAACTCACCTGGCAGCTAGATCTCTGTGTACAAGTTCCAAACTTTCCAAATATTTCATTCCTGATGCAATTTGTGTCGCCAGGTATATGAGACATCCGTAACTGAAAAAAATAGAAACGAGTTTTAAACTAAAAACAACTTTTTTGAAAAATAATTATTAAGGAAATTTAAATATTTTATTTAACGTAAACTGGTATAATATCAGTCACAGTGACACTCTACAGGAAGTATCTCTTTTACATGAAGTCTGATATATATTTTATCTTATAAATATTCTACTCGTTAAGTCAACCCCATATTCAAAAAAATACATAATATTTTGTAAGAACTAATAACACAAAACATTTATTTTCCTAAACGTTCCTTTAATGTAAATAATACATAATATATATTTTATTTACCAAATGTAGCCCACAAAGGTTTTTGTATTATCTCAGGCCTGTCAGGTTGCGTTTCATACATTTATAACATATTCAACATGACAGCTTCCACGTTAAGATAAAATACCATGTTACAAGAAGATACTACATAGAGAGATATGTATTAATATTTAAAAATCTCATTTCTAAGTGTTGTTTCCAAGACGGGGAAGGGGAAATAGGCTATGTACTACCCGAGCCGGGTATTTATGTTTCGTCCATTGGAGATATTTTAATATTTATAAGTTCCTCGTAACTATACATTGTTTATAAATTGTGTAGCAAATTCAAAAGACAGGTTGTATGCGAGTAAAATGTACGATGATATTAATATTTTTGAAGAATTTAGGCTTTCCGACAGCCTCGCTGTTCGGTACGCATCATGGGAACACATGAGAAGGCGCACACTTCCGTGTCACACAGCCATCCTTAGCCTTGTTTGAATTGTACCATTTCTAACTCTTTACGATAAGAGCAATCTATTTAAAGGTCTTTTTAGACGATCAGATCAGATCCATACTGTGAGATCTGCTGTTCAGATTTCTCATTTAATTTTAATTTTTATACTTTTTATTTAATACATTAAATTCTGAGAACGTACTATATTAATTACTATTTAAATTTAATCACTCTCAAAAGATTTCTCTCAGTTTGTTATTAAATATTTCATAATTATTTTTGAAATTATTAAGGCATATTTTTTCATTTATAATATATGTATAACCTTAAAATATTTCTTAAAATAATATATTTTATTTTTATTTCAGAATTCCTTGGAACGAAATGAAGGAGGTGGCATCATCTACAGTGATTTCGCATTGCAGTCAAAATGTAAGTTAACTTGATTTACTTAATTCACTTTTATTATTTGTATTCGTACCTCTGTACTTCTATCGTCGGTTAAGATAAGCGTCTCTAGGTCAGCATCGCTTACATTAAACGCATTAGCTTTTCGGACTCTGAGTTGTTACCTTATAATCATCTTATTAAATTGATTTAAAAAAATCTAATATTACCTACGTGATTGTATTGAGAATCATCCTCTTCTTTCATAGTGATTAAATTTCATTTAAATTAAGAATTATTACAAATAAAATTGATAGAAATAATATTTAGGTCAATTTTTATAAAATACATAATTTATAAAATTCCGTAAGAAACAATCCAAAAATTACGATGGAAAACAAAACCGTATATCATTCCAGAAACAGTATCTAGAGTAGTCTATTGCCCACTAGAGAGGGGAATGAGAGAGGGTTGCAACTACTGCCCCTAAATTCTTATTCTCTTCTCGCCGTTAGTTTAACTGAGAGGTGTTGTGTTGGAATGCATGTTGAGCGTGTTGGGGTATTTTCCTTAGATAGTTTTAGTTAAGTAAGGGATGGGGTTGATATATATAGGGGTAGGTTTGGATTTTAAATAATTTACAGAATGCAATTTAGGTTATTTGTATTCTACGAAATGTGTTGAAATTAGAGAAAATAAGTTCAGAGAAAATCAGTGGTAGTAGTGGTTTACTACCCTAAGGCGTAAGAATTATGTTTTGTCGATTAAAATTCACTCTAAAACTGAACAAAATATGTAAGTAACCGGCTCAATCGGTCCGATTATTGAATGCCGAATTATCGAAGTTTTACTGCAATGTAAATTGATATAACATATCGACTTGGGTATTAAAATTGAGTGCGACATCTGACCAATTGATTTAATGATAAATTGGGCCATTAAATATGAGGATAACTCTCTTAATGCGACGAACAGATTTTCAATAAAGCTGCTGCAAAGTACCACTAATTTAAATCGTTAAATTCTCTAATTTTAGCATAAGATGTGTTTCCAACTGTAAAACACTGTCTTTAGTAGATACGAGATACTCCTATAATATGATGTTTAAATGTAATTTTAGTATTTATTATTTTATGATTCATATAAGTTATATCTCATACTATATAGTATGAGTAGTATATAGCCTTTAACTTTTCTGAAGTATTAGCTTTCATTTCGACGTTCATCGTCTCTGGGGTCGTTAAATGAATAAACCCGACGCTACAGGTCGTTTTAAAATAAATTTAACGACTTCAACATCAAGTTACACTACATTGGAAAAGCTTTTTCATTCATACAATACTATAATGGAGGTTATTTTATATTTTGATCAAGTTTATCAACTACAGTGTTAAAAAGAACTGCGTAAAATATGAACTTGATATTTGAGTAGATGATTTTCTTGTAAAAATTCTCGAAAATTCTTTATGGACTCCAGTAGAAATCATTTTTAATAAAATGTATGAATTTTTTCATTAAATATGTTGGTCACAGTTCACTAGTTCAGTCAAACGCATTGGATTTAATGATTGCAACGTAGGAGAAGAGGGAAGTCGAATATCTAGGAATATTTAATTGAATATTTTTTTTATTATTTTGTTTTTATTTTAAATGGCTTTAATTCTTAAATAGATGTTAATCAGAAGTTAGGTTTAAGAAAAACTGTAAAAGAGGTCACAAAACGTTGTATATTTGGTAACTTTGCTAACATTTTTTGTTGGATAAATCCTTAATACAAACTAACTGTATTTACGGGTACATGCTTGGGAAACATTATCTATAGATAAAACTAGTTAGCTTGAAGCTTTACATTTGAATGTTATTTAGTTCGTCATTAAATATGAAAAGGTATAATATTAAATAAGTAAGCAGTTACATCATGGTATTAAAAGTAAAATGTTTTCCGTATAATTTCAGCACATATCTTATTACTTACATATGATGATGTAATAAAAGATAACCATTTTCAATGTTGTAATATATGTACCATCGTAATATGTAAATATACATTATGTTATGATCATTTTATATTTTAGATATAAAAATAATATTTTATTAATGGTACAAGATAATGGATTACTATACACCCCCATCGGCCATCAAGATATATTTGCGCAGTTACGATATTAAAGTAAAACTCTATTCGAAAAATCATTACGGTATTAAATTCATTAGGTATATCCATGTTTCTTCTTTATTCAAAGTAGCATGTAGGCCACTGCTCGAAACAAAAAACCTTGCACATTTTTATTTACCACAACAAAACCAAAACAAGCCCTCATTTAAAACGTAATTAAAATACATATTTGTTAATAAATAAATAATGTTAATTCCATTTTAATTGTAACACAAAATGTAACGATACATCTCATATGTTGAAAGATGTTAGAAAGAGACAACAAATGCTATTTATTATTAAATTAGTATTTCCAATCAGAACTACTAATATTGCTATTTCATTTGAACGCACAAATCACTGTTTAATAATTTAACAGCTGCGCCATGAATTTAAAACAGTTTTTAATCAATGGTTAACCTATAAAATGATTAATTAACTTTTAATTGAAAACATAAACAATATTTGTAATGCTGTTAATAATTAAAATGATATTAAAAATATTTGCAATAGTTGATTTTGTTCAACGGTCTCACACAGAAACACACACACACACATTGTGCTTGCTGGTGAATTAGCTATTCGATTATTTTAGATGTATAAAATTAATTGTAGAATAATTACGAGTTAAATGAAGTTAATACCGTTTTAAAAGCGTCCACAACAAATCTGAATCGATGGCTTCGTAATCTCATCGAGATCTTACGAGAAATTACATTTGTCATTCATTGAAATCGTAAAATATTTTAGCATTAAAAATATGGCTTAATTTTTAATACGTTTTTAGAATTTTCTCTATTGTTTCATTATGCCTTATTAATTTCTTTCCAGTACAAATTATTACAAACATAATATTTACAAATCTGTAATTGCTGAAATAAATAACATACCTAGTAGATGTAGTTTTATATTTTCAGACTACCCTCATTTATTAATATAACAACAAGTTAAATTCGGGTTAATTGTATTCCACCCGTAATTCTACAATCCACCATTTTTACTTTTGTTTTTCCTTTAAAATATTACCGGTAAATGAGTACGACTTATTAATAATTAATATCCTAATTAAAAATGTTTAATAATGATAAAGTTTCTTTGTTCAAAAACAATGTTAGTATAAAAAGTTTTAAAACATTCACCGTTGGTTGGTTGCTTTATTATACTCGTTGGTCTGATGAAAGAGGTTTTTGTTTTTGTTTTATGTTTTATTTAGCTTGTACGAGTACGAGTTCGAGTTCGTCTCTTCATCATTAAATCATTAAATACCGAAATAACATGAAGGGTGCTTTAGCTTATATACACTGTACAGTATACTATATACTATGGACTATTTTATAGTATTTGAATATATAATTTGGCTCCAAAAACGGAACACTTTGATAATTAAAAGGAAAGAAACGTGATTATACATATCAAGAACGGACTATGAAATTGTAAGGTGTTTTAAATAAATTCTATTTATTTATTATCATTAAATTATTGCGATCAACAACAACAATCTCCCATTCATTGTATATATAATAATTATTTGTTTTGTGGGTTTTGTTTATTATATAGTTAGTGATGAGTTTTGAATTAGTTTTCATTTGGTTAAACAGATAATTAATATAATTGCTTTTCTAATTTTATTTTATTTACCTTTTTATAACAAGAAATCTGCTACTAATTATTATGTTTCGAGGTCTCAAATATGTGAAGTTATTATATTTAAAATATAATGAATTTAACGAAAAATATATATTGCTAATTCATAAATATAACTCGAACCAAATATAATCAAAAAACGTTTATTAGGTATCGGTGTAGTTCAAATAAATAGGACCGTAGCAACATAAACTGTAAAAGTATTGGTATCATAAATAGGCCAACGCTAAATATTTAACTATAAAAGATTAACTGTCAGATATATTTAACAGAGTTCCGCTATACAACTTCAGTGATTATCTAAATAAAGCTTCTGGCTTTCTTGTTAACAACTTTTTTATTAGTTCTTTGTATTTAACTTGTTTCTTTGAACTATAGTTCATTTACCTGCTCATATTGTCTCAGTTTTTACAAAAGTAATTGGAACTTATTTTGTTTTCCCAGTTTACCAGTTTTCTAGAAACACCCACACACATACACACATAAAAAAGCATAAACAAAATCACATAGTGTACATAAACTAATTCAAACAAATTCTATTAATTAAAAGTCACTGTATAAGACACTTTAATTAAGTTCTCTACTAATTAACTATTCAACAATTAAAATAAAATGAATTTTGATGAAAGTATCTTCTTATAATGGTGTCAGGTATACGTTTCCATATTAACAGACAAACAGAGAAACTGCTCATCTGTAGCAACACTTGAACTGAGTGAGGCAGGGTGAGTGAATAGGGATGGATGGATGGATGGAAAACTATGTTCAAATAAGTTTTCCTTTAGAAAATTCATTAAATGGCAAAGTTTTCTTACAAATATTCATTTCAGTGATAAAACTTTATATGTATACTAGGATGGTTTTTGAAGTTGTTCACTTTTGCATCTTGTGATCCCCCCCCCACTCTTAAATAGGCTTTGATAAAAATACATCCTAATTAATACGTGTTTAAACCTGTAATGTAATTTCTGACAGAGCTCCAATTGTGTGCAAAAATTGACAGATACTGTGCTGGTTGCTGTATTCATAGTTATTGCAATAGTTAGTTAATATTGTTAGAAAAATAACAGTTAATCAGCAATCGGTTTACAGAGAATAAAAAACTCAAAATTCTCCATCCATAAGAAAAAAACTAAGCTCTTCTACGTTCCTTAGAAATGAGATTTTTTTGCGTTATTACATTTTCGATCTAGGTGTACAATATAAGTGTAAATAAACATTATTTGATATTTTCATTTTATTTTTACCCAATGAGAACCTATTGTGATTTTCCTATGTTGTTTGAATTTAATAATACACAGGACATACACACACACACACACAAACATATTTTCAATGGATATTTTATCAAATCGATTCCTGTTGGACTTGTATATATCATTTCCGGGGCTTTTAAAATTAAATATACAACACCGGAAATTTATATTTCAGTCTGTGATGGATGATTCAATTTGTAACAAATTTGTTTCAAGTCACATCCACATATGACTCGGTTCACTTCGTGTAAGAACAAAGGTCGTAAGTTCAATGTTTGTGAAAAAAGCCACAAGTATTAAATACACAAATATATTGTTGGAAATACATAAGTAGTAATAATCATTCAACTTTTGAAATTAAACTTTGTCTTACTAATGAAATGAGAACGAATTCCACTTGACCATATTAATGATACCCACATATATTAGCATATGCTTAACTAACCTTAATGTGGAGTTCTCTGCTTTTGAACTCTGCAACTGAAGAAAATGTGGTAGGTCACTAAGTTCTGGATGTTCCAATACAATACAGGGTGGTTCATCACTACAAAGTCCTATTACCCTAACAAGATTTGTATCTCGAATACCAGCAAGCCAAGTAGATTCTCGAATAAATTCTTGTCTGAAATTTAAAAATATTTTTATATATTAAAATTGTTTTCCAAATAGTAATTTTTATGAACTAGTATCCTTGTTTACTTACTTTGTTGCTTCAGTTGTATTACGCCATAAACTTTTAACAAGTACTAATTGTTTTTTATGATACGTTGATACCCCATTGTTATATTCTGGTACGCCTCCTTCCGCTTCACATAAATGAACCTGAAATAAAATAAAATAAAGTTTTAGATATTTATAATTTCGAAAAGTCTCTTATATTATACTATAAAAATAATTGCATAAAAATATGAATAACAGCCAGAAGCATTATAAAGATTCCAACAACCCACTTGTGATGTATATTGATAAATTGTTTATTATCTTCAAGCCTACGTAAAGGAAGATTTCAATTCAAGCTTTACTTTGTATAATGGGCTTGTAAACTACTTTTTTACTTTCATAGAAATCCCCATTTTTAGTAACTACAATATTTATATAATTAGATTTTTGTCACTATTGTAAAAAAGTTCCTATAAATAATTCTTCTTGTTGAGCTTTCAATAAACTTGAATCTTCTTGATGTTAAGGCTTGTTACATTACATATATACATATACATGTGTGTGTGTGTCTCCCTAGGCGTGATGTGGCAGATAACATCTGATTCATGTAACATTATATGATTTTATAGTCTGAGAGCTCAGGAATATTTTTAGGATCGATTAAATCGCGTTTTTAGTAAAAGTATCTCTTATAAAAGTAAGTACTCCTTTGGCGGATTGGCATTTGTGCTCTCGTACTATTGAAGAGAAGACTATCTTTAAACAAAGTTGACTCTACCATTCAAAGGTACACAACGATTTCGTCTAAATGCAAAGAATTTTCTTTTAAGAACACACTATAGTTTTATAAGTGATAACATGAAATATACGTGAGCTCTCGAACTATTTTATTTAAAGATTCAATCTGGTTTCCTCACATAACACTAAGTTTGTTGTAACATCGTGCTACAAACAGTATTACAAGCACTACCATATTAGAATCCTTTTACAAGATTACATGTCCAGATTATTACAAAACTGCATATTCAAATTAACCCGTAATAACGTTATCAACATGTGCTCTCATCTGCTGTTACTGTTGCTGCTGCTGGATGCTGGCGTTAACGCTGTCTTTATTCGTATGATACGAAACAATCAAGTAGATGAATCTGTTGATTACACTGTTAAGTACACATTTTACATTATATTGAAGTATTATTTTGTGTTTTAAATTGGTTGTTCTTTCGTAATGCCTTTAGTGTTTGTGAAGCCGCACTTCAGACGTAGGGTTGCCAACTTTATGAGTAGATGCCAAGGAATGATAGTAGTCGAAGGAATAAAATACTGAGAACACTCCATTGGTCTTAAGAAGTAAAATCTTATATAAACAAATCTTCAAATATAAAAACTGTGTCAAAAAGAGATTAAAGGTGTCTTTTGTCTTTTATGTAAACACAAAATTATGATCTTGGTATATATCTAAGATATATAATTTAAAGTCTTCTTGAAATGTGACTATTAAAATATGTTATTTATCCCGGGTTACATTCAGCCATGTCTTCGTCTTCGTCTTCGTGTTCGTTTTTCAGCAGGATGTTTTTATTAAGGAATTACATCTTTTCACCTTTTATTCTTTCACAAGTTTCATTACTTCTCCCGTCTTCTATTCCTTTTGCGGAAAGTTTAAGACGTGGATATTAAAACTCGTAAATCTACTACGGTATAGTTCATGTAACTGAAAGTCAAGTGAGACATCGTACTTAACGGTGAAATGGAGACAAATTGCGATGCGAGTACAGCTGGAGTTAGAACTAGAACACAGAACTAGGACTGATAGTTCGAAACGAAACTAGACTTTAAACAAATAGTTAATAACAAGGACAATCTAGGGAACCTCATTTAATGTACCACCCACAATCCTAGGGGCCTAAGAGAAGATAAAGATTATCAGTATGCCTAAAACGAGGCATGTACTTTGTGTTGGAAAGAGAGAGAGAGAGAGATAATATATAGCTAAGTAAGCAAACAAAATGTGTCGAAGTCTGTACAAGCAGTCGTTATACACTGATGTATGTACAAGTACTAAGAATATTCATTCTCTTCACGTTTAATCAAATATTCAACTTTACGTTGCCTTATATAATATCGGTCAATCTTTTTCGTTTTCTTATGAATACACAAAAAATATTGTTCTATCCATGGTAGTATTCTTATTGGATAATGTATCAATTTGATTATATATATATATATATATATATATATATATATATATATATATATATATATATCAATCTTATTGCACCCGATATCTCAAATTGAAAGGCTCTATTGGCTACAAATTTTCAAGATTGTTAGATAATGATATCGTTTATAATTGTACATAATTTGTAGCATTAAGGTATGAGGCGTATAGCGCAACAACATATAGTATAGTTTTTAGTATTTGACAATAACGAGATTTTAAAACATAGTAAGTAACAAGCGAAATATTTAACAGCCATCAACGAAACAGCTGTAAATAAATTCTGATACAACGGATATAAAGTGTAGGTAATATCCCAGCCAATAAATGACGTCCATCAACGACAGGCGCACCTGTGTACAGTGGTACATAGAACAGCGTCTCGTTGGAGCGCCGCGACGCTCTACCATCCCCCATCACGATACGGGTACTGGGGTTGCAGGATATGCTCAAGGGATTTTTGTGCAATACCAAAACAAATCTAATAATTATTAAGGGCTCTGTGTGTAAAATGACTTACAACTGTTTGAAAACTCTTTTGAAAATTAATATGGTAATCAAAACTATTCAATTCTGATCTGTTTTCAAACTTATTCTTATTACACATTAATTTAATTATAATAACACATTTAAATATAATATTTTAATAATAACATTGCAAGCCCCAATAAAGGAAAAAGATGTGTTCTAAACATATATACATCTCCGGAGACAACTACTAAATTGCGCACAATGTTTGCGGTTCACAAAGATTGGTCAAGGGGTGCCTTAAATGTCACAATCCAAGGAAATTTATACAGCATGAAGACAACGTGACTAAGGTAGTTGTATAACACTGTAAAACATCCCCTAAAGATTGTTATAAATGCAACCAAGCTGCGACATGTCAGGGGTAACCACTGCTACGTTTGGGGTGCAAGCAACCCCTTCTTATGTTTGTAACAGAAGCATGGCGTTCAGACAGAAATATTAAAGAAATATTTGTCATCAGATATTGTAATGGAAAAAAGAAGAATTATTTATATAACTTATGAAATAATATATTTAATAAGTTATAAACAAAATCTTTAATATGGTACTATATACACACCTGAATATTTAAAGCTTTAGAATTGAAAATCAAATATATAATAGCAATTTAAACTCACCATTCCAAAAGCTCCCTCGCCAAGTTTCTCCAGCATCCGCAGACGATGTCTTGGGAAATCGAGAAGGTGAGATACACCATCCAGGGGTGGTCCTTCAGGTAATTTTATGGGGGTGAAACGTCCGGGTGTAAAATGTTGTTCACGACGTTCAGTCTGAAATAAAGAAACAGTCATAACTTGAGACTAGAATTAATTTATATGTATGTGTGTGTGTGTACGTTCTACAAGGAGACTAAGAATACGAAATGCACATTTTTACATTTAATTTTCTTATTAAAAACATTCAGTTAGGATATCGGGTTCAAATCAGTTACTACCGCTATATGGATGTTGATCAAGTTTAATTGACAACTATTTGATCAACAAAAGGTGAATAAGATTTAAATATGCAGTACTTTATCACGCATAATCAATTACAAACTTTACAGTCATCGCTTCTCCGCCTCTTGGCTAAGATCAACTGATTCAACGTTCAAGACAAGTTTCAACTTGAAAGCAAGTGACGGGGCAATAAAATTTGATTCTTGCGAATTCGCCTTTACATGACAGTAGTGTAGCTTAATAAACCTTAGACATAAGCTTTCACAAATTTATGTTAAATTAGCATAATACAAACTACTATCATTTCAACAAAATTAGACTAATTTTGCAAGTTTCCTTATGACAAATTTTCTGCAATTGAATTATTCACATGCAGATAAAAGTTGATGTAAATTGCTTCGAGATGTTATTACATTCTGTAAAACCCTGTACATGCATGCATATAAGTCAAATTAACTTAGTACATAAACTTACGTTAGTAGTTATAATGAACTTAGGGCATATACAAAGACAAAATAACTAATTAAGGGGCTTACATAGCAAGACACATATTATATTAGTGTTGTCTTGTGTAAGAGAAACTAATTTTACTTTATTATAATTTATATATTTATGATAGTATAAAATTCAGGTGTACATATCACTAAGTAATTTCTAATAATGATGTATGTTTTAACGATTTTATTAATTGATTCGAAACTATTGAATTATTTCAATTGAATTCCTGACTTCGTGCGCTTGCCTGCATCTTTACACCACTGCCGATGTTAAACATGTCATACGGTTTTACTGAGATATTTTATAACGAACATAAACATGACTTAGTCGATATCTATTCGAGGAAAAGCCAGACGCTACTTAAGATATAGTGTTGTCAATACTAAAAATATTTAAACAATTTCGAAATAACATTTATTTTGTCAACAATATATAAGTAAATATACTCTCCATCACAATATTATATTCCTAAACATACTAACTGAGAAAAATTTAAGTTAAGGAAATGTATTTTTTTGAGCTATATGTATCTTATAACAAATATTTTACACCTACATTTCAATCAATAATTCATCATTTTATGTCATAATAAAATCGTATTCACAACACTATTTTATAATATGTTCAACATATATAGATTGATAACTGTTACAGACAAATTCTTGTGTGTTTTACGACAAATAACGTACATATATAAAATAGAGTACTCAATATATTTCTATAAAAGTCTAAATATCTATCTCTTTTCTTCTAATAGCATCTATTTCTTTCGTTTACATTTCACCTCACTTCAAATAATAGTGCTCAAATATACGTTTAACTCTCTGGAGTATAGAAATTGATATAAATGTGTTTTACGTATATGTATACTTTAGTGTAAAATTACATTAAATATGGGTAAAAACGGGGATACATATAGTTTAATATTTTACTGTTTAGAATACGAGTATACTCTGTTCGCATACGCATACCTTACGAAAACAATTTCTTAACATGCTTCTAATCGCGAATTCAGTTTTCTTTATTATACGGCTCTTTTTTAAAACTTTGCTATAATATTAAGAGTACTCTCACACTGGAAAAGACTACTTGCGACTTGGATTGGCGTTAACTGTGTATTACCATAATTTCTTTTCATTCGGATTAGCGCATAGGATGGCAGATTTACGTAATTATCACAGTGACGATAAAAACATCAATTGTAGGCTAATATGTACCAAACGATTTAAACAATTCCCCACTAAATTTGATAATAGGTTTTATTTGATTGTATAGAGATTTTCTTTTTTACTTTATTACAAAAATATTTATTTTTCTTAGACGTTATAGAAAATCTAGTATATATATCTCTAAGTATAACATGCGAGGGTGGCATGTTTAGGGAAAAAGTCAAGGAAAGTCCACAACTTATAGGCTTAACACTATTTGGAAATAGAAACTCATTTTCTTCTTATTTGTACTAGTGATTTAACAGCCCTAAGATGACATTTGGTGACTCATGATATAACTTAAAGTAGGTTTAAGTGGCATAGAAGAAAGTTTATACAATCCTAATCCCACCTACATTGGGAAATTTACTGGACAAAGCCTTAATAGAAATTCGTGAGATTAGACTGAAATTTAATATCTTTATACAGACACCGTCACTTAAAGTAATACGTAACTTTCTCAATTATGAATCTTTTGATTTAATATTTTAAGATAATATTGAAAACACAATAAATTTCATGATCAGTTACAATAAAAAAGCATTAAGTTAATTAATTTATATACGGATATGTTTTAAGAGCGCTTGAAAGATGTCTATCAACACCGGAAACAAGTTGTACCGCTTGAGCAGATTGAAAAGGTTTGGTTAGGTGATGCATGCGCAGGATATATAACAAAGGCAGGTGGCAGGTGTAAAACGTGAGCACGAGCTATGTTACAATTTGTACACCTGATCCTTATGTTATCCTGTTTATCCTAACATGATTCTACTATTATCCTGTTCAATGAATTTTATACACAATAAACAAACACACAGAAAGCTACGCATATCCCAGATATTCGAAATTATTTTTGTATGGCTGCCCTTTGTTAAAGTGGTGTAAGTTAATTTTTTTTGTAACAGATTTTTAGTTGCTGTAACTATAACACTAACAAGTCTATATCCACAAAACAAAGCATGCAGAATCTATTATTAAACAATATCACAATGTTTTAGTTCCATTTTCGCATTGTTTAAATATCAGTTAATTAATATTTGGTTAATGACTTACCTTGATGATATCGGTGGCTGCATAATAGTTTTCCACTGGTCCAATAGTTCCAGAATTTCCATTTACGTTATTACTGTGACCATGTGTTCCATTATTATTCTGTGTTTTATTAGGGGTGAAATTCTGTACTTCATAAGGGGGTGGTCGACTTGTTGGAGGTGGAGGTGGTGGCAGATTATAAAATGATGGTGATGAAAATTTTATTTCGTCTTGGAAACTGTTTACGCTAGTAAAATCTGAAACAAAATAAACATTGAAATTAATTAAATGCTCGGTGCATGGATAATTTTAAAATAACAACATTTTGCGCTTAAGTTAATCCCTGTCTGTATTTATCTGCTATGTATGTATTTTGATAAAATCTGCATGTATTTTCAGATTTTACAATTACGGAATTAGTTAACCAAATTTAGATTTCTCCATCGTTTTTGAAAATTACAAAAGTAGCACCACTAAAACTCGTAGACTATAAGTCGGAATATCATGAAATTTTTGACAAGTATCGTTTGAAGGGTGGTACTATCTAAAAATCATGAATTTTCAATTAATGAAATTATGTTTTAATCAATTTAACTTTGATAACAAACAAATTCATAAATTATAAGTCTAGTTATGCATAAATGCTGTCACAGCAACTGACTCTCTTAAGGAGGTAACGCGAACGAACCAACTACCTATATCTTCATACAAAACACAATTTATTTATTGAATATAAAAGCAAATAAAGTACCATGTATACGAGTATATGTAATAAACAAAGTACAGTACGTCCTACTATCCAACATTTTCCCAACTTTAATGTTTGAGGCATAGATGGCATTGTAGTGTACTTGTACAATTTATCTTTGACTCGATTCACCGTTTGTTATTCTTCTTTACAACACGTGTAGACAAACCGCATTGAAAATAACGGAACAATAAAACAGAACTGAAAGCTCGCTACAACTCCTGCTACGACTGTTATTAAAGGAATATGCCTACGGCAGCTACGACTCGACAAGGTACGAGCAAGGGTACCTTATGTCTGCAGTCCCTTTTATTCCCGGGAAATCCTGACGATTCCCCCTGTTCCTGCTTTTCTGTGCTCCTGCTCCTGTGTATACCTTCTTTCTCTGTATTTAATTTCATTGTTGAATGAAACGAGTATATCAAACAACGATATGTAAAGGACAATTCACGATAACGGAGCTATATTTTTAGTTAAAAAGCTACTTAAATAATGTTAGCTAATATACAACGTTACTTGTTTTACTTCTTTTCGAAGGAGAAGCCTACCTTTTTCGAATTAACAGAGTTCTAGAACTTAAGAAGATCTTTTTCTAAGGATTAAAGTGATAAAAGTTGCATATTTGAGATGCTGAGGAATAAATTAAAATTCTGTTCTACCCCCACAAATTTCTTATAGATTCCATCCTATAGTGCAATTTTATTTATTTAGCATCTAATTTACAGTGAAAATTTATCTGTATATAACATAAATTATTAGTGGGGAATATTAAAACAGGAATAAAAATGTTACAAACAAAAATTTCCATGTTTTCTGCCATTACAAATAAAAATGTCTTGTTATGTGAATTTGCCTATTAAGTCCTGAATTCCCATATGCACTATTTGACATCCCCCCTCACTTCGTTTACCTTCTCTTGTTCCCTATTTTGTATCAATGTCAGAGTAGAAACCAGAAGCTCGTCTTGTCTTTGCACAACCCGTACAAACACTGTGGAGCTATTGTAATAATATTTGCATTTTGTTTGAAATTGGTTTTACGACAGAAACTTCTAAAATAAAATATAAATGTGTATTGTTCTGTAACACTACTAGCAGCAGTGGTAGCATTGCCGTCGCGACGCTACTATTGTGTAAAATACCATGTAACCAGTATTATTGAAATGGTATTTGGTTTTTAGTTTTATATTGTTTAAGCTTAAATATAATAAGTGGGTATAATAAAGCTTTAGCAAACAATCGTTTCTGTTCTTAAAATATTGTATTACACCATATGGTTGCATAGCCTAGTTCCGCTGTATAATTTATAGGATTGTAAAATTACATATTGTTGTGTGTTGAGACTTTTTTAAAAATCATCAAATTAAAAATGAAAAACTTTTTGAAGAAAAAATTGATGCTAACGACGAATTTCTCTGTTTAAACTATTGAAGAAGATTAGAAAATTAGAATATTGTATGGACTTGTTTTTTATTTACAAGAAACTAACTAGTTTCACGTATGATGAAAAAAACAAAAGAATAAAATGAAATGAACATTTGGTACATATTATAATATGATATTAAAAGTTTTCCTAAAGCTCATTTTCATGTCGTAAATGCACAAGGTCGTATATTTTTTATATTTTTTATGTTTTTCTCAACAAAATGAACAATACTATACGTTGTGAAATAATATCCACATGGAAACAGACGTTACTTTAAATAATATTACCGTAAAAGATAATTAAGATTGTCTCTACTCTACTGTAGGTACTGCATTGAACGAAAGGTAACTACTAAAAACTCATTAAGGGTTTGTTGAATAAGGAGTATACCGAAAAATCTAATATACGTTCTAAATAATTCATTATTCTTAATACTACTTTATGAATATGTATAAACATTAAATGATATAAAAGATAGCAAAGATTCTTATGATTTCGTAAAAGTTGTGAACGTGAATAACCGTGTGGTTGTCAAGGATATTTGAGGGTTCAAGTTTGTAATACTTCTGTAGACCTAAAATATAGACAGGGATTTAATATGAGAGGTAAAATGGCTGTTTTTAATTAAATGTGACCAAACATTGATATAAAAAGAGGTTAAAATGTCAGTAATGTATACACTGTTAAATATTAAGAAAACTGTTAAAATATTGAATTCAAAACACTGTTGATATTTTAGATTATTAATGTGATATACTTTACTCAAAATTAGAGAATATATATGCTTCTATTTTGAAGAAATGTGTCTGTTTAATTTACCAACATTTTTTTTTAGGCAGTTGTGATTAGCCTTTCAAAATAAGGAGGGCTTTTTATTAAAAATGTAAATGTAACATTTCTTACAAACAATTGTCTGTTAGTATTACTCATGGCATCATGCAACACTGCGAAGGATTCATTTCAGTAAAATCAGCGTGGTGTATAATCGGCGGACTTCACGTTTCGCGTTCTACTCGCGCTGTAGAGTAGCGGACAGCCCTCAAAACGTCGGCAGGTTGAATGTCGGCAACGTCCGGTTATTAGATATGGTAAATCATTTCATAACACAGCACACAAAGCCTTGGCATACCCAGTCGTGATATTCAAGCAAACCCGACTAAATTTTAACAAGGTATTTCATATAAAAGCTGTCAGAGTTCCTGAATATCAAATACAATACCTGACACCGACAAGTATGCGAAATACAGTGAAATGGTCCACACCTCAAAGCAATTAAGACCTGTCCAAATGTCAGCATTCATTCTGTATCAAATAAATACCTGTTTTGCTTGTTGCTTTATATTTTGAAATGTAGTGAGAAATTGCTAATATTAAGAATGTTGCCACCTGCTAAATTATTTATCAAATGATAATTAAATATTTTGTTGAATGAATTTTGGTGAATTTAATTCTGAGAAATATGTAATATGCTTTTAAGATGATATGAATTCAGAATTTAATTAACTCTAGTAAATAACATGGGTAGGAATCTAGGATGTAGGAAGTCATCAAATAATTTTTTGAGCTTTAAAATTGTGTACTGTACTCATATAGTGTGTTATATACCCGTACATGATTTGCATTACACTACTATGTCCGTATTAAAGTTTATACAGTAATAAAAAAAGACGTGATAGAGTAATATAAGAATACACGATACGATATATGAAGTAATAGTGAAAATATGAAAATGGTAAACATACGAGTAAGCTAACAAATGTGTACATGAAGAGAAGAAAATATGAAAATATGAGACAAAATGAGAAAAGCTAAGCTGTACTTACTGTATATATAAATCATGAAGAAACAGGAAATGGAATTTGTAATACTGGCTAATTATAAAAGAAAGTTGTTAAACTTTACTAGCTTTGAAACTAAGGATTTAGCCATCCTGCCTTAAGAAAAATAAACCATTAAAAATATTAGTAGAACAATAAAACAGAGAGACGTGAGAATACTTTTTTAATTGAATTAACAGCTTGCAGTACCGGATTTAGAAATCGTAGGACAGTGAACCTGTTTAAATAGGGCCTTCATATTAAACGAATATTATTTGTACCTCAGCATTTATCCTGGATGCTAGATCAGCGTTAAATATTCCGAGTTTGATGGTGACTAAGATTATTTGACTCACATAATCAAATATAGTTATTAGGCAGTAGTGAAGTAGCATATATGAAGTCACGACACCATAACAACTGATAACATAGTTAGAGGTACGTAAGCAGGTATAAATTATATTCAAGATTAAATATTACGAGGTTTTGTTTAAGTAGAATATTACATTCATGTTTTGAGTTTGGCAAGATATAATATTGTTTTAAAAGAATTTAGTTTTAGATAGATAAGGGCCGAAATATTAACCTAATTTGGATACCGTCACATAAGGGAATTGAGGGAAATGAAAAAGCTAACCAAATGGCCAAGCTAGCTGCTTCCTGTGATAACTATATTTCATATTTTATAAAATCAGACATGAAAGCTGAATTAGAAAAAATTTAAATGAAAAATTGGCAAGACAAGTGGGATAATTCTGATAAAGGTAGAGAATTTTATAAAATAAAACCAATGTAACGTAAGCCATGGTTTGCCAAATTAACATGGCCAAGAAGATTAATAACAATGACCTCAAGACTAAGAATGAATCATACTGGAGCTCCGAAACATCTAGCAAGAAACAAAATCATTCCAAACTCTAAATGCGAATGTGGTGAAGAGGAGGCAGATCCTAACCACATTCTGTAGCAATGTAAAAATACAGCAATGGCAAGAAATGGACTCCAAAGTGCTACAGGCTTCGCAGACGCTTCCTATTAACACCCTCTTTTTGATTGAGAAACCGAAATTTATAACTGCAGTAGCCATGAATAGATCATTCTTGTTGTCTGGATATAACGTATAAGAAGAAGCAGAACAATATTAGATAGATCATTGATAGAGACAAAATTAGATATCCCCACCCCTCCACTGCGAATTGGTTGGCATAGAATACGTACATGAAAGGCTCTACGTATTAAATTATAAATTCGTTTCATCATGTTTATTATATCACGATTTAATACGACAAGCAAATACTAGAAATTATATTCTTTATTAAATGTAAACTGAAATATGTGTGTGTGTGTGTGTATGTATGTATGTATGTGTGTGATAGTTAAATCTTATAGTCTCTCCTAACATCCGAATGCGAAATGCATCAGGGAAATAAAGAAAGAGTAGCTTTGAATAAATAGAAAAATCTGCATACCTGTATAATCCCCGCTCTTGCTGGAAGACAAAACATCTTTTTTAATCAAACATCCGTATTCAGTTTTCCCGGAAGGAAGTAGTTTATAGGGTTCATGGTAAACCGATGAGTTCTCACTGTCTGACTCCTCCCCCGCGACGACATTCCCATACACGTTATTTGTTTTAACAGGATTCGCTCCCACAGGAACTGGAGTCTTAGATTTAACAGATAGTCTAGATCTGGATAAACCATTATTTATAATTGGAGTCGACATATTCATCTTTAAATCCTTCATGTTGATTGTTACTCCAGGTTTAGTACTACTGGAAACTAGTGCCGTGTGTTTATGTAGCAGGGCGACCTTTTTTCTACCCCTACGGACCATTAAGATAACTGTACATGCTAGAAGGAGCACCACCATGGCTAACACCCCTGTTATTAATCCAATATATGCTTGGGTGTTGCTTGTAGGACTGTTTGCAGGTGTGACTTCCTTCCTGGCGTGGATCGATTCACCGGAAACGAGCCCTGGACCGGTTGTTGGGATGTTTTGAACTGAATCTTGCATTAGGTAGTACTGCTCCAACATTTCGTCCGTCAGATTGCCCAACACTGGAGCTGAAACAATATTCAATTGATTTATATAAACATTTCATTTGCATTGGAATTTACTAATGAACCCATCAATACGATATTTTTTGTAATTATGATATCTGTAGCTGAGGTAATGTTAATTATAAACTATATTTAAAAATGGAATAATTATATTTATTCATTAACAAATAAATTGAATTCATCAACGGGGTTAATGTTATTCGGAATAAATAATTAGTAATATTTAATTGAGCTTCGTTTCACATAAATTATTTTTAATCAATGTGCTATATTCAGGTATAATCAAGGCTCCGTCGTACAATTTGTACTGAATATTATTTTCACTCTAGTTTATTTCAATGCTGAAAAGTCGATTTCACAGTTTGTACCCGGTAGCTCTTTAAATAAAACATTAAACAAATTTATATCCGATACAATCATGAATAATGTAAATCAAATATGATATTCCATTTCCCATTTCACCTGCCACTGTCACCTGGTGCAGCTTTTAACCTATACTCGTATAATCTCTTGAATTTAGCACTGAACTCATTTCACATAATCCAGATATTTAATTTGCAAATGTCTGTCCTTGTCATACACGCCAACATATCAACGGATTTCATAATATTACTTATTAAACAATACCGTTAAGTCAGCACTTCTGCATTATTAACTCCTGCTCTCTCTCCCCCTGTACCACTTCCCCTTACTCTCACGCTAGGTCGGTCTAGCCATCAAAATATAAGCCATAATGCACATTATCGCTGGTTCTTAAATATTTTTAATGTATATAATAGTACAGATTCTGTTAATATGTTTTTCTATACGATTTTTGTTAGAGCCGAGCTTTTTTTAAATTTTTCATTTCTTGTTCAAAAATATAAAAAATTAAAAATGAAAATTGTAAATAGTATCATTTTCTACAAGTACATACTATTGTTAAAACTAATGGCATTTTTTATAATTTATAAAACATAATCCCTTTAATTAAGCAATGGATCTGCAGCCATTTAAAAAGCTTCGTCTTCTACAAAAATACTTTTTGAGGAAACTCTTATACAGAACTTTTAAATTCCATTATACAGAAATTTTATTCCAGTAATAGAAGCTTCAGCTTTATTGTTTCTTTCGTCAGGCATCATATATCTTTACCTTTGAAAGTATCTAAACGTATCTGGTACTAAAGATTGAGATACTCTGTACAAAATGCAAATACGCGCGTTGCCATAGCGCATAGCAGATACCTCATAGCTCATAGCTCATACATAATACGTGCAGAGAAATTCAGTTCTATATTTGGCTGAGAGAATAATTTGTTTAAAAAGTTTCAACGTGTTAAATCATCTGAAATAAATTATTATTAGCAAACTGTTTGAATAAATCTAAAATAATTTGCTCTAATTATTTGCTTAAAGGATGCATACAGAAAGTATATTAAAAATTATTAATTACTTTATGTTTGTAACCTAATTACACAACGAGAAATGTCTGTAATTAATCATACTTATGCTTACTTAGTTTTACGTTAGATTAGTATGTTTTTTTATGTTCGAAATTAAACCTTTTTATGGCGCCTTTATATATATATCTTTATATTATTTGTATTTGTAGTGTAATAGGTTACCCATAGTTTTAATAAGGTACATTATCCGATCGTGGTACATTTCAAATTAATTCACAGCACGTTTTTAGTTTTTCCTACGGTTTCGGCGGTGATCCAATTATGTACTATATACACAGAGTTTTTTTAAATATTGCATTTATAAAATTATTAATAATGAAACAGATATAATTAATCAATGATGTACAGTACCCCACTTTACATTAATATAAATTATAAATATATATTTTTCATATCAAATATTATATAGCGATTGAAGGTGGAAAATTCCACGAATGCAATTTTCCCATCAAGTTTTTATATTAATGAACTTTTATTACTGATTTAATTTAGAAAATCCTTATAATTAGGTTAATTTAAAAGAAATTGCTTCTTTTATATGATATAGAATTAGGTCAATTAACAAATTTGTGAACCGAGCGAAATATGGTGTAGCGTTAATTATAAGTAATTCACAAAGCAATAGTTTTTCTATGGTATCTACTAAATATAATTGTAATTCACATCTAAATGTCTCTGTTACATAAATTCTAAGTAAATGCTATGTTTGGGATTGTTAGTTATAGTTAATTAAGTGAGAAGGAATTATTATTATCGTACTCCTAGTATGTTTCACTCATTCAATACAAAATGAAGGAAATTGTTCCCTAACTAAACTGTGCTTTTATACAAAGAATTACCTCTTTCTCTGTTATAGACGAATATATTTTGAGATAAGTGCATAAGATTTTGAAGTGCATTTTCCACTAGAGAATATTATAAAGCATTGATAGCAAATCTTAAACCACGATGGAGTGCTTCTTTCAACAACGAATATATTTTCTATAATACAAGACCGCATGTTTGCTATCAATTCTATTACAATATGCGATATAGTTGAGTGTTATAAAGTCCAACATTATTTTGAAGGTAAGATGCTGGTATCACCATTTGCCCCATTTAAAATAAGAACACATTTTATGTTTGAGTACAGCAGCATAATTTAAAGACACATCTAAATAATCACGTAACTACAAAACACGTTGTTTATATTTTGTGTGGACTAAACCGAGATGATATCGATCGTCGAAGTGTTATACATATATGTAAGAACACCACTGTCTAATATATTTCAATATTCCGCGTGTAAACCACTTCAAGGACATGGACGAGCAGTAATATTAAAATTCCCTTCGTTTAAAAATAACATTATGTTACAATTTGGGACTAATTGTATGTACGTACAAATGTGGATACGAGAATAGGAGCCCCCATGTGATTGATGAGTTTTAAATTATACGTATTTCAACACGTGTCACCGAACGTGTATACGGTGTACGTTACGGAAACGTTACAAAATGTGATGATATTTAAATAATTTGACACAAATATAATTACTTCACTTTTTCTCTAAATTCTAAAGTACTTTTTTTTGTTTTGTTTGACAAATTTATGTTACACGTGTCCACGTGATATTCGGACATGAAAGAGACTAATATTATATCAAGGATTTACATCTTTAACTTTAGTAATATAGGATTAAGAAGGCAAGAAACAAATAAACATATTTCTCTTTTAAGAAACACAATTATTTTTATTTTTATCCTCCAGAGTCGTCATAGAGTTTATAACACCTAGACTGTACTGTCAACTAAAAGAAATACTACCAAAGAATGAGGTTGTCAAGCACTCGGATTATATACACTCGGACAAGGTAGTTAAGTTAGACAATCCAACTACTGAGATTCAGTGTGACTGCGATCTCAGACTGCTAGCTTCCTAAACGTTTAATTTGTGTAATATTCTCCACCCTTGTGATTATTTATGAAGCAAAATTATTTTAAGACGCTTTTTGTGTAATAGCCCATTACTTATTCTCTTTCTATTCAGAGCATAAAAAGTTTCATTAAAATGATACTTTTAGAAGTGACACGCTCGCTAATGTGTATTTGTAATATTATTAAAAACACATTCTGTTTTTTTTTTTTTTTTTCTGAAATTATCATTTTAAAAGGTACATGACGTTTATGACATGACGGATATATTCATCCACAACTTTGTAATACAACCTTTTTTTATAAGCGAGACACTTTTCAAATAATTGTCATTTTTGTGTTTAATCCAATAAATGTGTCACAGGTAAAACCCTTGGGATTAAATTACACTGTAACATATCATACTAGTCTCGTCGTCGTACAATTGTATGTTGTATTTATGTTACTTTTCATAAAAGTTATTATTTTAATTAAAAGAGGGGTTGGTTTTAAGGGGACGAATAATCTGAAGTGTCAGACTTGGAATTGGTGAAGTTTTTCTAGAAATAAACATGTTTTGCAAATGAGGGATAGCTGTTTCCAAAAAGTGACTTAGTTAGAATGTTATATTCCAGGCTTAATTCATAAAAATCCTCTGACATTCAATTTCTTAGTCGTTGCTTTCTTTAGAAAAGGAAATAAGCATCTTCCGATGGGTTTGAAATGTTTCTTAAGTTTATAAAAAGGGGTTAACGTACAAAGTTTGTTCTTAGATATCCATATAAAGGGATCAGACACAGCAGAACTTTGGAAATAACTATCGCAAATAACTAGTTATATAGCTATTAAAAATTCATTTAATTTTTGAATACATAACACTTGCCCTCATTCTAACTTTTGCTCCGTGAAATATTTGTGGGGCGCCTTTTGCGCATATCGTTAAATCCGGCACTGAGCTGAAGACACATATCTTACATCAAGATGTAACGCATTAGAAAATACAATTTTTTTAATTTCATAAATTAAAAAATATATTAAATATGTATAGTAAACGTTGAATGCATATTCCACTGAATATATTTTTAAATGGGTTTACTTCATTGTAAGATTTTCAGAATTATCTTCACATATTTCACGAGTACCGAGTACTTGAATGTGCATATACATTCGAAATGCATACAAGTTTCTCTTTGTATGCATTATATATTATAATATATGTTAAATTAAATGTAAAATTTGCACAGCATAAGCAAACTTTATGTTTGTATATTAAAATATAGTTAGTGAAATATTATTGCGACAGTTAACTTCATACATTGTAAAGGCTAATTCAAATCGGAGGAATTATAAATTAAAATTTACGTCGCAATGTAGTTCTACGTTTAAGTATTAGAGTAGTCGGATATTGGAGATATAACTGTTTTGAAAATTACAAAAGTACCGCCACTAAAATTGGTCGGAATGTCATGAAATTTTGACACATATCGTTTGAAGGTTTGTACTATCTTAAAATCATGTGCATTTCGCACCATCTATATGTCATCCTGCAAGCTTATGGAGTGTTGTCTTTATCTCTCTACAATACAAAACCGATCACTACACCGTATGATTATTTTTGACCTATAAATAATTAAGAAGTTATACTAAACCCATTTAAAAAATAGTACGGGTTCCAAAATCGAACCTGAAAACAACACATTCATTTCTACAGTCATTCTCTCTCTTCAACACCATTTATATTTACAATTACTAAAGCTCTTCCATTTCCACTATTTAAATAAAAGTATCTAATGGTATTTTCCTAATCATAAATAATTCTTCCCGTGTACTTTTAATTACGGATATATTTCCCTTTGTTGCCTTACTCGTATATTTACTAATGTAGAGTAAATGTATAATATGCAGTATTTTGTCTCTCCTTTAACTTTATTTTATACTGGTATGGTATATAGTCTTGTTCCAACTTCTATGTAGATGCTCCAACGAGATGCCCTACATGCATTATAGTGTACCACCCCAGCTTCACCCCTCCACTATCTACCCCAGCATCCTAGATGCAGCATAGTACGGAGCCAACGCGGCCGCTAATGAGGGTCACGCCCTCAGAATCGTTTGGGGTAATTTATCGATGTTGTTAATAATCACAATTGCACCACGATACTGTGTTTATTGCAAGGCATGACCCACTCTCTTCCTTCTCTCTCACTCGCGCTTTATCTCCCTTGTGGTTATTTATATAGAAATTAATAAATAACTATTCAAAGGTAAATAGGAAAATAAATTGAAAATATACAATGTAAAGAGGTTAATTGAAAATTGATCTATTAAATGAAAATATATAGCTGTAATATGTAATAAATATTTTATAGAGAATTGAAATCTATGTGTGAACATTGGCTGGGTTTTGTTTAGCAATGATTTACTGTAATCGATACGATTGTAATAATCCTGGTAATTTATAAATGTAAAACTTACGTAACTGTATTAAGCGTTATGTTATCTATGAAAACTACTTCTGTGATTTAGGGTAAGAATAAAGCGGTAATGTAACTGCAATGGTAAAGACATGGATATTCATCATTTCATTAATTACTGCTTTGTTAATATACTCAATCCATACAATATCTGAAGTAAAACCTTATTGTATGAAGCAAAGCACTTCGCTATGAATCGTAAAGCACTTCTGAGTTGCACCTGAGTCTAAAAGCTCCTCAAGCTCGAGTAGTATCGAACTTATAATACCCCGTATCTACCTGCAAGTTAGATACAGCGAACCAGGTGCTACTGTTAATACAGGTGCGCGTAACTTTGCGTAATTCATCTAAGTCTCGTATAAATCCATAATGTTATTGCCAATAAATTTATGACCAAGTTTATATACCTATAATAATGGTTATGGCCTATAAATAATAACTATAAAGGTTACCATTAATACTAATTTGTTAGTGAAGCGAATAATGGAGAAACAATATACTATTTGGAGTGAAACTTCTTTCTGAAGTGAAACAGCAAAGAATATTGTTCGATTCTATTTCAATTAATGCTATACTCGCTCTTCTACTAGAGGAAACCATTACAAAATTTTCCTTTGAATATCCAATCTCCTCTAGTTATAGATTTTATATCTTACATTTAATTTTAACTGTTACTTTGAGCAATAAATGTAACCTATACTACGTAACAGCCGCATTAATAGTGATTTAGTAGTTTGTGCCAGACCCGCGGGTGGCATGGCAGTAACACATTGAGAAGGAAATTATTTAATAATAGTTAGGGAAACGGAAATGTGTAACATATGGGATGTAATAAAGCTTTATTTTAAGACTGGCGGCTTATTTTTATTGAATTAGAAAATTAAATACCTTTTAATTCGCAATATTATGTTAAAATTTATCGCATACAAATGTTCTTGTCTGTTGGAACTATTTCTTTACAAAAGTTATCTTCTTTATTTTGTAAATTGCCAGGCTGCTGCGTCTTCTGGTTAGATACCCGAGACAGCGCTACATGATTATAAAAAAAGTTGTTGTCTACTTTACAAATATGAGGCCACGACACCATAAATGCTGTCAGCGTTGTAGAAGTTCGCCGGTTATTATAAATATAGTGTATATATTTCATATGAAATGAGCGCTGTAATTGCATACTGATACTTAAAACCAGACCTGCATTAGTACTGCATTGTAAATATGTATGCACAAAAAATAAAATTAAAAAGTAAAAAAAAAATCGTGAAACCATAGATTTCTTTTTACTTGCTTAACAACTTAATGTATACACAAAGGACATTTCCATATACTGAGATACCGTAAGTTTACGTAAAAAAAAGGTAAAAAGAATACGTATCTATGCAGTATGCATGTGTAATTAAATTAGAATATAAATTGTAATGATTAAATATTATTTGCACTTTTCTTAAAATTATATGACAACTGAAGTTTTGAGAAAGATCAAAGTTATTTTTTGTCAAGTATTATACTCCTTTTTATTTAATAGCATTTACGACTTATGAAATTAGTTTTTGAAATTCACTTTCTCTAATACGATTCAATAGATAGTTGGTGGTGACAAATCAATGAGCTTTTACTCGTATATTTATATTTTAAGTCCATTCTGTTGACGACTGGACTATCTAGCTCAGCTAAAGTGTGGTTAATCTGTAAATATCCTATACGTTGTAGACACAAGCCAAGTTTTAATTATTCATATAATAATTACGTAAATATTTAGACGAAAATGCACCTCTTCTTTTTTTAGATATATAAAACATTAAAGCAATGAATATCATCCCCTATATCCCGTATCTTTTCCTCTCTTTTTCTCTCGCTTCGTTTAATACATAAACATTTATGAAGGAATTATAACAGGTTTCTATATAAGAGAATGCGCGATGCAGATACAGAGAATAAAGTTTGCTTGTAGTTTGCTTTGCAAGGTAAATTTGAGATAACTGAAGATTGAAAACAATATTCCCGTAGTTGTTGTATACCTGGCTTATGTTAGTAGGTATGTGTTTAAAATTGTAAGCAATATGGAATTCTCAAATATATTACAGTGTTTGTACAACTAAAGCTTGTTATTTTAAAAATATGTTTGAAAAATTCACAGTTAAATATTATGGTATTTCTTCTTAACTACATTTAGTGGTAGGCAGTGTATTTCTAAACGTACTCATGTGATCTTATTGAGGTAATATTGATTAGCTTACATGGTAAATTACCTGTGCTTTTTCTGGCAGTCCCCACAGATTGATATTCGATGCTTTAGTAAATATGTTATCTCTAAAAGTTGAACAAACCCTTGCGCTTTGTGAAATCTGATATAACTGGATTTTAATGCACTAGACGAAAATAATACGAACAAGCAGCGGTGTATTAAATATGTTGCTTATTTTAATAATTATATTATTCTTGACAAACTTTATTTTCGGAAGGAAATATTTATTTAGCGGAAATTTAATAAACGATAGCTTTGTGTTGAAAAACAGTTGCTTTGTTTTTGAGCTCTAACAAAAATGAAAGCAGAGAAACCAAATTATTAATCTCAGAAAAAAAGCTCTCAGTTAAAGGATGGCATAAGGCATACCTGATTAAAGAGCTTTACGAGTATGACCCAAGTTGTTAAAATCGCTGTAAAAGTAGAGAGAATAAAATAATAAAGATGTTGCAGGTATAATCAATCGTTGCTCATCCCTTCCTCATTAGAAGAGTACACTCAGCTACAATAATAAAAAGAGAAAAATGATTGTCAAACAGCATTGAACGTTTTTATGTACTTTAGTCATAAATTAAAATTAAACATATAAAATTCATCCCATAATAATATCATAAATAATATTTTCACATCCCCTAAATATTAATATTCAATATACATTACTATACAAGCGGCAGTACTACCAGTAGCAGGTGTATTTTTTGACACAGATACATTTATTTTAAAAGCTACGCTATAATTATTAAATTCCCCTACCAACACCAACACCACCGCCCCGCTCCCTCTTAAGCTATATCACTGAGGGTAGTTAACGCCTTTTATGCTATGGTTTGAGGTTAAAACATATTTTCAATGACATTTTCATAAAAGCTTCTCAACATTAAGTTTTGTGCTTACGTGCTACAACTAGCCCCCTAACGTGAAAAGCTGAAAGTAGAATACTAGTTTCTAAGTACCTTAGTTCTGCTACGTTTAGCAGCAAACTTTATACTTAGCTAAATTTTCACTGATTTGCTTTATTTGGAAAATATTTTTAATATTAACGTTCTTAGAAATGAAAAGTCTGCTTTTTCAACGAAGTTGCTTCTATGTTACCTGCATAAACTTTAAAAAGCTGCAACAGCCTACCTATGAGGTATAGAAATAGACTAGAAATATTGAGTTATTTACCAAGAAGTCAAACCAGTTTTCAGTTATTTCATTCATAACACGGATCAATGAAATTTAATTACTAATGGAAGTTTACTAAACCTATTAGAAAATGAAACCACAAAACAAAACCTCACTTGCTTAGAATAAAACTTTACGGATACTCATACTGGTTTTAAATTAAGGTGGAACTAAACATGACCCGATTAAAACACGAACTCTATTGCCAACTTTGTTGAAGTTTTAGTAAATTCAAAAACATCCCTTATATTATAAACCCCATACCTTGAAGACCTATATATACGTTGGTATATCATTAGCGACATTTTGAATAGATGAATTTCAACGAAAACTTTGCTTTTGCACTTAATGAAATTAACATGTAAAAGGCGGAATTAAAGAAACATCCATTAGCTACCTGTTGGAGACGTGGAAACAGGATGGTCACCATTACTGGACGTGGACGGCGGTGGATAGTCTGGCAAGTAAATCGCACACACACACACTCGGGTACCTGTAGTTATTTTAATATCATCTTAGTCACAAGTTTGCAGCTCTTGCAAGTAATAGTGTCTGTTGCTTTTAATTATATTTTAATTAAAAAACATAAATAAAAATATTTAATGTAATGCTATTCAAAGAAGAATAATCTCCCAGAGATTATTGGATACTTTTGCATTAATGCAGCGATTCCTTAATGTGCTTACTTTGATTATGATAATTAATTTCAAATATCCGCCTGTAGTAACGGAATTAATTATGTGGACATTATGGATATGCATATCGTATAACGTTTATTAGCACTATTAACGTTATTAGATTATATTAGGGTTGTTAAATTTATTAAGGACCTATCTAAATAGCGATAAAATAATCTATGTTTCGTATAACTATTTCAATTTTTCGGAGTTGTCCCACTAATAAACTGGGCGAAATAATAGACAGGATATGTATAACGTTAACTCTCCCGTTCAAATGTAAACATATTTGAGCTTTTAATGAGTGAGAGTTACTATGGAATACCTGACACAGTGGCGTACCGAGAGTAGTTCAAACCTTTCCAGCACCCACGCGAAAACAATGGTATCTAGTCACAATTGTTTTTTAAATTATCTGAAATTACATTTTTATACCGCTATAAAATTAGTTGTATATAGATACAATTGAAATTAAATAACTGAGCTTTCGGGGAGCTTATCTCGGTACTATTAAAAATTGTTCTTAACAGTGTTTTTTTTTATAACTGGATAGAAGCGAAATTGATGTTTTTTCTGTAGGAAATGAATTATTCTAATACATGTACATATTTCCGTGATAAATAGAAGAGCTATTATATCTTTTATTCCGATTTGCTAAAGATAGCAGCAAATCGTTGATGTAATACGAATATAAAATACACTGAATATGTTCACTGAACAAGAATTACACTGTATTAAATATCGTTGTAAAAACTAAAAATGCATGAAATAATATATAGCACGGCATGGAACGGTACGGTACAGTGTATCTCGAAAGATTTTTATTACACAAAGTCGTGTGCATAATATGGTACTAACCTAAATGCGACTTTGTATTTAATGCTCCATTTAACGATATATAATAATAAAACTACTTATTCTTTTGATTATGAATTTACATATATCATACATATCCAACGTTTCATGAGCTGGAGCGAGTTAGTCTTTCACGGAAACTATTCGGATTGTTTGAGTTGTCGACTTCGAAGATAGTTACTATTGTTTATTGACCTCTGGTTAACGCGAGTTCCTGTAATGCGAATTTATAGAATGCTACAAAAAATATGACAGCCCTTTTTAGCTTTTAAAATAATAATAAAATAAGACCCTTTCAGATTAAATATTACTAGGTTTTGTTTAAGTAAAATACGATATGAATCTAAAATGTCATCCACGTGTTGTGTTTTGTGAGTACTAGTAGAAAATATATTTGAAAGTATTAAATATTTTTAATCACGAAAAGTTGAAAGTTAATCTTTTTCTAATTAGTTGCTAAGTTACATATATTTTGGTAAATTGATTATTTATTAACTTGAATTGGCATTTGCTTTATAAGATTTTTTCTCGTTATAAATATTTTTCTAAATTGGTTTCTCTTTTGTGACTGAAAGCGTCTTATGTACATGTCTTTATATAGCTAGGTATAATAAACCGGTAGAATAAGCAATTCCAAAAGAAGTATAAATCAAACCATTATAAGACAAGAATTTATTAAATATGATCTCTACAAAATATTTAATTATTCAAGAAAAAAAAGAAAAAGCAAAGATATATTCTTCAAAGCTACTTAAGATTCATCTTCAGATTGATGCGTACTTACTCGAACTTGAATATACCATCAAAGAATTTTCTTTATTGATATCTTATAATTACATCAAATTCAAAGAATAACTGCTTTGCTCAGTTCTGACATCATTCAGCTTTTTATGTTTAATTTTCTGGTTCTTACACAATCACAATTACTCGTTTGAAGCACGTAATTAATTTTTAATTGTTAGCATTATCAAAACTGTAAAGTTGTAATTAAGTAATAAAAGAGGAAAAGAAATGTAAAGTGAATTAGGTAATTGACATTTTTATGCTTACACGAGTGCAGCTCGGGCTCTTTTATTAAATACTTTTTGAGTTAATATTTTCACTAATAAAAAAGCTGCATAAGTATATTAGTAGACGTAATATATTTTCCTTCACGTTTTTCTATACCTGCGTGTCCAGAACATTGTGAACCATTTACAGATTTCTATTAAATCTATTATTGTATTTCCTCTATCACCCCTTCTCATGTTCTATTTCACGTCTTGCTATCCTCTTCTTTTATCTCTTTGTATATTCCATACTAAGAGTATACTTTAATATTTATGTAAGAAATCATATACAAAATTACATTCTCTCTATGTAAGATACATATATACAAATACATTGTTATTTATATACCATCAAAAAAGATGTTTATAATTTTCCCAACACAAAAGGAAACTTGCGTGAATGTACATCACGATGCCTTGTGCCTAGCCATCGTCATCTCACCCCTACAACTTCCACCCCTATCCCCATCCCCCACTCCTGGTCCTCTATATTTGTTATAACCATTTCGTATACCTTTATACGCTTTGTATAGTAAGGTATTTCGGCGCAGGTGTGTTTTTCTCATGATATTGTAGGGTTTTTTCAACGTTTTGGGGTTTGTACCAGTACCTTTAGCGTAAATTGAATTATTTGCAGTCATGCACAAAGCACAAAACACTAACGACAACAATACCTTGCAAAATACGGAGGGCCGAGCCCAGGATATTTACAGGGCGCCTGAGGCTAAATAAAAAAAGTCGCGGTGATCTCTTAATATGTATTTATTTTACTTCAAAACTGAAAATATAACATAACTAATGCCGTTTCACTTGTTGTTCTGTTTCAATCAACATACTGTGGTACTTATTATGTAGAATGAGATAGCACTAGAAAGTTTGTCAGTGTGAGTGAGATGCACATATTCAAACACCCGCTAAATTACAGTTACTTGCATTTAAGGTTTATTTAACATGAAAATGGTAATCTGTTATATAATAGATTAATGTAACATAAAGTTACATAGTTAAAAAACATAGCATTAAGTAAAAAGTATTACTTTAAATTATACATAAGTGTACATATGCATACTTAACTATCTCATGTGGGATTCGAGTGTAAAGTCTTTCAATCAAAGTAACAAAAACACGTAAGGAACACGATTCCAAAGGAAATGTTTATATTAATAGTTTTTCTTCTGTTTTTAGACAAAGTTCTGAGTCGTTTGTTTTTCCAAACAGAATTAAATGATCTCAACTTACTTTGACACTTTGTGTTAGCTTTGTATTGTATTTTTAACAATAAGTTTTGATACTTTAACTTGTCCACATGTCGATTTAGTGTTTCAGATGTATCGTATATTGATACGGTTACCACAATAATGGACTTGCGTTATTTCTCTACCTCACAATTCCATTTCTATTTAATATAGAGAACATTTCTTTCTAGTATTGACAAATACACAAGAAAATAAGAAAACCATCATCAATGTTCAAAAGTTTGTAGTAGATTTGTTTCTTTGTGACGATGACACAAATGTACTCCTTCCTTGTGCAGCTAGAAAGCGTTTATGAAAGAATTAATTTATGCTGTTACAGTGTCCCAGCTACAACACGACTGAACTAATACTTTTACTCCTGATTTTAACTTTTATCATAATTTTACAAATTGATATTGATACTAGTTGATTAATTATGAATTCTCACTTCATCAATTCGATTTGTATTTTGAAATTTATTAAATATGTAAGAAGTTGCCCCATTCTTACCCCAGACCCAGACATCATTGTATAATTTATATAAAAACAAAGAAACATTTACTGTGTACTGTAAAGAATTTAATGGAGTGTTTTGCAGAAAACAAGCAGCAAAACAACTAAAGGTATTTCTTCATTAAACTAACCTGAATCAAACGTCACCTCGCTGATGAGAATCCATCTGGCAGAAAACTGCATTTCCACTCTAACGAATCGTCCCACCCTATTTTGTAAGGGTACACTGATGTTCCTGGCTGATTCTCTCGTTTTATCTTGTGTGGGTGGGAAAACAATTGCGGTGGGTTGATAACGATCGCCGTCCAGACTGAAGTAAACCTCAGCAAGAGAAAACACCTGTGCGAAAAAATAAAAAGAAAAATAGTAATTAGATAAAATACTATAAAAATAAATATAAAAATCTTGTGTAGCGGTGTTTGTCGTGTAATGCATAAACAGATGGCTCAACTCTTACAATCTTGTGCTAGCTAGGACATCTGTTGACTGGCTTTACGAACTACATTAAGGCTAATAAAGCGTTGAATTTTCTTTATCTAAGTTTTCTTTATTTATTTAGAAGGCACTGGAATGGCTGTCACAGCGCGACGGTGTCCTCACTTTATTACTATGTTTCAAAAGAGTACAAATTACGATTACTAAGCACAATACATTGTAACCCTACATTCTTATTATTATAATAATGTATTGAAAGGTACCAATGATTAAAAATTACATTAAAAGTAGCTAGCGAGTAGCTAAACATATCAATGTTCTTAAAATAGAAAGAATGTAGTTTTAATTTATTTATTCATTACTTGGTTCATATATTTTCTATATATATATATATATATATATATATATATATATATATATATATATATATATATATATATATATATATATATATATATATATATATATATATATATATATATGTATATATATATATATATATATAAAAAGTTGAAAATTTCATTTTCCAGTAGTTTTAGTATTAAAAATTGTTATAGAACTTTTTATCGTAGTAGTAAACGAATACTATAAAAGTAAAATAAAGCCCACTGCGCTGTAAAATGCTACGCACAGGGGTGTAGTGTGTTTAGTACACATATTTAATTTCCGGTCATATATTATTGTTTAAAAATTCCGTAAGTTTAACGTACAATATATTTGCTTAAATTATTTATTGATAATAGGAGCAATATCATGATACTCGTAATATTATGAATGTAAAATTATATTTTCCCTACGCTAGTGCCTACGCCACTGGCCACGCATATCTACTATCTACATACCCAAACACATTCATATTAATATATTTTTATTATACAAAATCTTACTCTTACAAGAATATAATAGTAATATTCTGTCGTAGAAAGTAGAGTGGATTTTGGTTCAATAATCTAGCTTAAGCCCCCTGCTTTACGTCTGTGCTTTATTTTTATGTCATTTTGCAGAGAAAACCAGGAAAAAGTAAGATTTTACATTGTATATATATTTATATTATATTTTTTTAATTTATTATATAATAAAATAAAATAATAATAATGTAAATATTTTGTTTATGCAAGTCGTAAAATTTGTAAGCTACCTATGCTACCTTTTTGTTTTTAAAAATCATTGGCCTGTTAACTACTGCCTATTGAGCTTTTTTCTATTATAGTCAACTAATGGACAGGCGTACTGTATTCATAGGGACGCTAGAACTAATTCATATCCTGAATTGTTGAAACTATATCCTCTTATTTACAATTCCGGAAAGAATTTCTGATGTTTTAAGCTAAGCTAATTTGCTCTGCAAACAACCAAAACTTAGAGTTCCAGCTAATCGTACAAATGCATTCAACTTGAAAGCTCTGCTAGTTTTTAATGTGATTTCATTATTTTCATCATCATAGTTCTAACGAATTAAGTCTAAAAGTAAAAAGTAAGTTAATAATAATGTATAAAGTTATAGTGAAGTAAGCTAAAATCATAACAGAAGTAACTACATAGAGAAGTAGACGAGTAGCTTTATCTAAATGAATAAAGAAGGGGAGAAAAATGAACGAAAAACTTCTTAAGGGATAAACATTCCCTTTACTAATAAAAAATATATCAAAAATACAACTTTGTCCTTTAAGAAATGGAAGAGAGAAAATAAAATCTACTAAATAATAATCACAGATGAGTATTTACTGCGATATTACTACGGGAGTTTAGGAAAATAGGAATAAAAGATACGACACAAAAAAAAGAGAATATAAGAGGAAAATATATATTTTTTTAACAACTTAAATTGCTTAAATTTTTAAGTGCTGGGTTCCTTGTACTCTGGGGATGAAACAGGGGGTTCTTAAAATGTATGGTTCACATTAAATTAACAATAGTTAGAAAATTAAAGTAAGTAAAGTAACATACGTAGTAAATTTACATTATAGGAATAAAATATAGTGATGACACGTTTATCTTATATAATTACAAACAACATTAATCCAAAAATGAACAAAGTGAAACTTTTTATAAAGTCCTAATTATAATTCAATTACTTATGCATTTGCGATTGTGTTAATTTTTAAATGTAATATTCTTAGTGAATTAAGTAATACTATATTTAATTACCATAATATAATGTTACTTTTGATCAAAGATAAATATGCAAATGATACAAAATAAGAGAACAACACCTTCATATAAAAATTTAAATATATTTAAATTTGAACATTTCATATTTTAAATTGACGTAATAAAATTTCAAGGTATATTGATATGATCTCTTTTATATATAAAAAGGTTCATATAAAAAAAATGTGAGTCACTTTCTTATAAAAAGAAAGTTATATATTTACCACTTTTTGTATATAAAGGGCCTACTCTTATATCTATATATAAAGAAAAGTCCTTACAATGATATTGATATTTTATTTATTCCCTCGCGGACAAAGTATGATAATGGATATATATATTCAAACGGTATTGAAGCTTGTCTCTTTTTCTTATATCAATAAGAATTGATATGAATAGTACAAGAACAGGGTGTCGCAGAAGATTCATAACAAATAATTGTTTGTTTATTTATTTTACAAAGTGCCAATAAAAATAGTCCTATCGTACATTTTGGGTATGCAGCAAATTTTTGAATTCAACAAATAAATGGTTTAAATCTGATATTTTAATTTCAACAGTTGTAGATAAAATTAATATCTAGAAAAAAGCTCTGAGAATTTTTCTTTTGAGGAAGTAAAAGTTTTTAAGGTAAATATAAAGAAAACTCAATGTACTCCTTACATGAAATTCATACGTACTTACTCAACAAATATAAAAACCAGAACTTTAAATAACAAAAGAATTTGTAATATCTCGCGGGAGAACCCTGTGTCTGTATTTCAGGCATTTGGGTATCTGTTTATATCACTGACAAGGGTGGCATGATAGGGTTACTATGGCTAAGAATAGGAAAATTATATTTATTTACAAAAAAGGAGAACCGTAAAAAAACTTTTATTTCTTTATAATTTACGTCGATATAACTGAAAGGTTTATCCCATGGATTTCGATAAACAAAACTGTAAACAGGTGATCGCTGTGTGAACATGTTGATATTTTATTGCGTGTGAAAATATTAATTCAATACCCGTACTTATCCTATCACTCATACTGAAAATACGCAGGTCAGACGGTACATACGAAACGCATTGGCTAGCCACTTCAAACGTAATCTTATGAAAGAGCTTTAAATTTCTAAAATATAAACACATAAACGAACATGGAATTTTTTATAAACACAATTTTTGTAATTACATTTCTAATAATACGCAATAAGGTAAAACGTACCCATCAGACTATTAAATCTATGCAATTTGAAGGATAACATATTCAGTTTTAAATAATATTCGTATCATTGTACTTGCTCTGGTTTTTGTACGTGGCTCGACAGGATCGACAGGATTCTGTGCAATATATTCGAAGCGCATAGTAATCCTGGATTAGGTTCTCCTTGTCAAATCAAATATTGTACAACTTGAAAAGAATATTTGGAAATGGATTTATGTAAAAATCTTTCCATCAAAAACGAGGTGCGCTGCGTAAATCCATATGATTGTCATGCAATCAATGTGATATTGATATCTGACAATGGATTGACTGCCCTGTTTATATATACATAGCAGGGTCGAACTCAGTGAACTTGGCGTTTCGTATTTAGGAGCAAAAATGTTTATGTAATTAGGTCTTTGATTTCAAGGCCTTTGTAATTACTTAGATGAGCACGTGAATAAGATGGCGCCCCTTCCAAAATGGAGTTATTACAAAATAAATATTATATGATATTGATGAATATAAAGTCAAGTTATGTGTGCCAGTCATATCAATATTGAGGTTACAATGGCACTCTAAAATTCATAAAGTTGTTGTCAATATTCATCATATTAATGTTATCGAAATAAATATTTTTCCGATTTAGTTTCTACGTCAGTAACTCCATTGACATTTGTAAATGAACGGAAAAATGTCGTTTTAAAAGAATTTTCATGTTATTCAAATATTGAGTCTCGAAAATATTAACATAGCTACGCGACTGTAATGGAAATAGTGATATAAATACTTCTGTATAGGTTGAATTGTTGAATTTTAACGAAATGGAAATATGTCAATTATTTATATACATTTTTTAAAAGTTTTATAAGAGGCTGAAATACAGAGGCAGATTAGTCAATGTATAAATAAGGCAAATGTTTATAGCCTATTCAATCGAACCATATGTTGTTAACAATTTATTTTAGAGAAAAGATTGTGCTATACGTTCTTTGAGAACTCGGGTTAAAATTCCAAGACCCAAAAAAAATGTATAAATGGTAAAAAATTATATAAACATTTTTGTATAAGATTTTCATGTTATATTTAATTAGACACGTCATATAAATCACATCGTAAATCAATCTAAACATTTGCTTACGGAATAGCACTCAAAATCCATTTTACAGCGTTTATATTTTTCCAACAGAGACTTTGTAATTAGGATTAACATATTTACATAATAAAATCCCATACAATTAATTAAAATGTCATTTCACTTAAATAAAGCTGCTTTTAAATCATAAAACTTTTAAAGTAATTAAAACATTTATATAATACTTTCAATTATAGTTAAATCTTTTAAATCTCATAACCAAACAATGCGTTCCATCAAAATACAATCAATGTCACATTTTGACGTCATCTGATCAAGTAGTGGAGCAGTTGATAGCCACTAGTCACTAATTAATATGTTTTTGTATCGAAAGATTCATTTGACAGACAAACATTTTGAAGACCACCTGTAACTTGGTGACTTTATAAATTGTGTTGTTTTTACCATATAATAAAAACTAATATAGATGTCCAAGACCTCCCAATTGGTGAATATAGACATTTAGTTTTAAATTGTAATCTAAAGCCTGAGTTACAATGAAGAACAATAGTGATTGTTTATTCTGTTTTGATTTACAAAAACGTTTGCTTAAAAAAACATAAATTAGTACATAAATATATTTGTGTTTTTAAATATATTTTAGATTATGCGGGCTGGTACTTTTAATTAGAACTGTATTAGACATTAGTTGAAAGTATAATTTAGTTTTCAAATTCGTAAGAGTCAATTCGGCAGACTGATATAACTAATAGAAATTATAATAAAAGCGTAACTTAAACATAAATTTTCTTCCTATGTAAGTCAGTCTTTTTAAAATATAACATCTTAGTTCTAGTTTCAACCCGTTTAAGACATTGCAGAATCAATTATAGAGACCTACATGGATGATAAACTCATCCAAGCAACCACCAAGCAAAACATGTGATTCTACACATTGTAAACATCATTTCTTTTAGAAAAGAATAATTTAAAAAAGTTTCAAAAACATGATTAAACGAAATGTTCTTAAACTTATTTTAATTTATTCACTAATTTAATTCAAGGTATAAATTGATCAAATAAATGATTTAAAATTTATATTTTCAATTAAAATTGACTTTATTTCATTCTTTTTATGGGAATAAAATACTGTTAAATAATTTAGTTAGAAACCTACTTTTAATTTATGATTAAATGGTAATAATAAAGTTATTTTAATTTAATTTTACGAATTGTTGTACAAGTCCTTCCCCGGAAACTTTATATTTACAGTAAATTTAAAATGTAATAAGATTGTATTTTTAAAAAAAAATTAAACAAAAGTTTAGTTGTAGTACTTGTGAATTGAAAATCTATCACATTGTAAGGAGAGTAATAATTCGTAGAAAACAATTAAGAAATTGCTTACCTGTACGCCTCTTGTAAACATATTATTGCAATGTAAATGTATAGCTGAGAATTCTCTGGGTCCGTCAAACTCAAAGACAATTTCGAGTTGTCCAGGACGCGTTTCATTGCTCCAGCCCACCCATCGACTACCTAGAAACGAACAATAGAAACCATTAGAACATCATATCAAATACTCCCACAAAGAAATTTTATTTTAAGGACATTGTCGAGTCATACTCCTCATCTCCAAATGTTATAAGATTGTGTACAAATATATATATAATAATATTATCTAATTATCCTAAAAATTTTAAGTCGGTTGACCGTATGTGACTCGAGATAATGAGAACAATGAGTGTGAGTGAGAGACAAATACATTTGACGGGTAGTTGTACCACATTTTAATTTTTATGAAAAAAGAATCGGTATATTTATTAATAAGAATAGCTAAAAATGAAGGAGGAACTATTTATACCTCTGTAAAATTAACATGTTGAATGTATGTAGTTCTTTATGAATAAATTAAAAATATCCGATTAATCTAAAATGATTATCATGATCCTAAATATGTTCAAACGATGACGAGGGATAGGCAACATTATTAAAATCATATTTGTTCACGAATACTCATCCATCAAAAGCCCGGTTGATTTTTTTGTAATTTCCACCGTACATTCTAATTACCGAGTGCGTACATCCGAGTATCACCGCGAGATAGCTTAAACGTCAAATCATTTTACAAAATGCTTGAATTTAAATTTATGTTGATCAAAAAGTAGATATGATTTTAATATATAAATAAACGACAAAAGCAAACTCTCACAAACGTATTACTCTTGTTATTGTTTTATGAAATAATAAAGCATTGTTAAAACAGAGTTTTCGGTTAATAGTACTATAGTAGCGTACTACATATATATTATATTTATATAATAAACGTATAAAAAGGTGTTATCTTGGTTTAGCAGCACCCAGAATTGCGTTCAGTGTTGGGTTTGTGATTCGAAATGATTGATCACATAAAACAAACATACGTAACACCCAAAATATTACAAAACAATGGTAAAACCAACCCACCGTAGAACTGGACGTAGATACTCGTAACCTACCCCTAAACACATCTACACATTACAAAATAGACCCCATAAAATACTGTTAATACAAAAATTACATATTTTATACTTTGGTTCATTTGGTGGCTATCACGCTTCGTTTTATTGTTAAATACAGGATTAGTTACTGTGTAACTAAATACGTTATTAACACCCTTTATCTGATTGAACCAATCACAACGGATGTTTGACTCTATGTGTGTTGGAGTTGCTGTGATTTCGAAAAAATTATGTCGTCAGGATTGTTTGACATTCAACTTGATTTATTTTATTACCAAGGTTATGGTATTTTTTAAAACGAACGTAGAATATACGTAAATACTATATAAAAAGTATTTCTTACTTATCTCTTAGATAATCGTTTTGAATGATAGACTATCTCACATTCCTATAGCCAAAGAGTCAGTGAAATAATTTCACGGTAGAGAGATAGAGACAACACTACATTGAACACATTGAACAAAGAGAGATAAAGACAGACTTGTTTCAAATGTTTTCACGTTCCGTACCGAGTCGTCAGACTGTCTTAAGACAATCTTGTCTAGCTCAGTGTGTAGCAGTGTGGCATCAGTCACGCCTGACCCATTTAAAAAAGGCAATAAATTAAAGATATTAAATGTGTATGAATATAAAAATATTCTTGATGACTCACTAGCTCTTGAACTTTTATAAGTTTACGGTCGACATAAACTTAATTACATTCATAAACTAACTATAATTTTTATCTCTTGCAGATTGCCTTCACAATCCTAGTTGTAGAAATTGCAGAGTTCAGATGGTAAGTCATATTTTTTATATTCTCTGATAAAAAATTTAATTATTTTGTGCAACAAGTGTCTGAATATTATGACATATATCAATATGTCTCTTTTAGTTTGTATGCAATTTATTTAGCTATGTTTCCAATGGTAATAGAATCTCTATTTGACTTGTATTACAATTTCCAATATCTCTTTCCCTGTCTTTTTTTCTGTCTCGTCCTTAATTTTGCATATTTTTAAAAAAATCACGTTGTGAATTTAAAATTAGTTTTACCTGTGATAAAAATTCGATGTTATTATTACAACAATATATCTGTTGTATTTTCAATCATATTTTTACAAGTGTTTGAGTTTAAATAAATGATAAACCGCGCCGAATGTGTTAAAAAAATATATGTATGCAAATTTGTAAAAATAAATCCATTACATAAACAAGTAAATTGTAAATTAAATTTGTATTAAAGATCAGATAAAGCTTTTATTAAATGTTTGCACAGTCGAATTTTGTTCGCGTTTTGGATTATTCAATTCGGTTTTCATATTTTATCAATATATTCATATGATACAAAAATACAGGACAGCATAAATATTATCCCAGTTTCAATAAAATCAAGGTCTTATAACGTAATGTTGAACCTTTAAACGAATAAAGAACGTTGAGCCTCTTATTGTATAAGTACACTAATCATTGGCAAAAGTATAAGACTAATTTTGAAGCGAAAACCAATTCGAGTTTTAATGGGAAACCAAATTTTTCATCTGAATAAATTCCAACACCTAATAACAATTTTCTGTAAGCATCATTGCCCATATTGTTCATCCACCCCTGTCGTAATATACATAAGCCCAATGCAGACATATTTTCTTGTTTGTTTAACGATTTCATTTATGCAGAATCAACTTGGCCAAATTGATTTGCAAATGGCTTTAATTTTACAGGCATATGCAAATAATGAAATAAGCCCTGAATTTTTATTTATTGATTTTTAAATGCTATATGTCTGGAAAGGTTTTTTGTAATATCATTTTAAAACATAATTCGGTTTTTATGTAAACATGATATAAAACAAACATTACTGAGTTAACCGGAAGTGTTGTACAATTTTTTTCTATTACATTTCAATAATAATTGTTTTATACTTGTTGAAGTATTAATTAATTTCTATAATTTTTTAATTAACTTTATTAATAATTTTCAAGCAGCTTGTGTGTTACTGACGTATATATCAACATTGTGATGTATAGTGTAAAAAAACTTTGATATTTCACTACGATAAAATTTGTAAGACATTTACCTGAAGTTTCTCCTTTCAAATTATCTTCAAAATCATCGTCGCCATATAATCCATCAACCAGTTGTCCCAATCCACCTGTCATATAGTTGCTGTCCAGTACGCCATCGTAACTGACATCTCCTAGTTCAATACCCGGTCCTCGTGACTCTCCTCGGGGAGCTGAATACCGTAAAATGTTTTCTGAAAAAGAAAATTTTGTAAAACATTACACAATTGTTATGTTGATATGTTTATTTTAAGTTTTGGGGGTCCTTAGCTTCTTTTACTACCTAATTACGGCTCTTCAACGTTGCGTAATTATTACTATTTACGATTCTAAATGTAATTCGCATAATAACGTGTCTGCACAACACATATTCACAGGTACAGCTGCTAGTTCCCGTTTTACATTTAGCACATTTCCATGCACGTTTCGTAAACAAGATACATGCGTTTTCCTTTAACAAGAAAATGTAAGCTCCAACGTGAAAAGATACCACAGGGAATAATACACGTTATAACATACGTTTTAATGGAGGAACCATATGTGAAATGAAAAACAACCGGAAAGCTTTTTTGATGTACCTATTTATATTAGGTATATACTAATGGTCAAAAAAGATAATTATATATGGAAGCTTTTAAAAAATATATTTTTGAAATGCATATCATGTGTTTTTCTGTATTATTTAATGGTTTATTTAACAAGGATTTAACCTAGCGCTAAGGGTTTGTCTTTCGCGTATAGCTTTTTGTACTTAACCGAACTGTGCTTTTTTACTTCGTACTATGCTTAACTAAAACGTCTTTGCTTCTAGTCATGCATTAGATGATGTTTTCTAAATATTCGCGCTAGATATAATTAAGAAATAAATATTTTATACATCTTGTTTGTAAAAGCTTCACTTTTCAAGCTCTTGAGAGCAAAGCTCCCATGCAACAGTTTTGCTTCTCTATATATTAATACTACAATCATAATAGCGTGGTACTAACACTAAGTAGACCCACACATGTCCAATATACACGGTATTGTGTATTCCCATAAGGAGGAGGGTCAAAAGGGCACGGAGGTAGATGTGGATGTGGGCCAGAAGCTTTGGGGTTGAATTCTCCAGTCTCTACTAATGAAGATCCATAACCGCAAGCGAGTGGGACACCACCTTACCATCTCACTATGTCACCAACATCCCTCCACCCTCTCTAACACCCCTTATCTAATATCAACTACGATTACGGTGAAATAGAGACATTGTTGTATGCAGAACAGATCTGTGCGAGCTTTAATCATGTAATGAATCTAATTTATACGCGAGTTGACGAATATATCAGACACCAATCAAATGTAATTATGTGATGAGAAACGCTGTACGGTGTAAAAAACTATTTCCCAGTGTGTTTCCTCTCTCTATCTTCCTGAATCAATCGAAGCAACTTCTACAGTCATTAAAAATCTATTTGTAATTCCAAAAGATATGATGCACTGATAAATTGTTAATGTTTATTCCCATGACCATATTTTCCTAATTTTTGTATTTGCAAAAACAATATCAAGCCATTATATTTATTAAGACATATTATTCAAATTTCAGACACCAATAATTTAATCTAAGTTTAATTAGTAAAATAAATATTAATTAAATTTCTATACGTATACTACTAGACAGAAATGATATATTTTCATCTGTTTTCCTAACTAAAATGACACCCAAGGGCCCTGAGGGCTGTAACGGGAACTGATGAAGTTTTGTAGGGTAGAATTAGAAACCTAAAGGGTTAAAACAACCACCACCGAAATGGTCTAAGTGTTATTAATATATTTTACTAACTTGGTATTTAAATTAATGCATTCTACAATTACTATATTCATTTATCAAAAATAAAATAAAATACAATTTTAAAAATAAATTCGGTTTGTATTAATAATAACTTAGAATTGCTAGCTTACTACAAGCTTATTAGAACGTATCATATATTTATGCATACTATTAAAAGTAATGTTGCTTAACTTTTGTAAATGGAATTAAATCCTTTGGATAAATTTATTTGAATGTACACAGCGGTACAATTTTTAGATCTAGTAGACTTCGTGACCTGCAGTCGCCGAAGAATAGGTACAGAAGTCTCATAAGTGCTACTAGGGGAGTTCACAAAAGTACATGAACAAAATCATATATATAGTCAATAAAATTCTTGTACAGGTACAAATGTACGTACGGGAATATTGCGTTCATGGTTTTCTTTCTATTTTTATATTGTATTGTTAGAACATTTAAGGAAACATAAAAACTTATTCTTATTACCTATCAATGGAGTATATTAAACCTTCTTTCTTATCCAAATGAATAATAAAATAGAGAAATAGGTATCTAAGTACCACTAAGTATGCTCTGAATTATACCATACCACAATTAACACATAGATAGACTGCAAATTTAATAGACAAATGTATCTTAAAATTAAAAACCGGATTAAAGAGAGATAACTGTAATTTAAAACTTGATAATAACTTTAATTTATAGAAGTACAAGTAGAATAATTGTTTTAATTTTCTTGAAATTACACAGCCTTTGAAAACTAAGTCACTCTCATCACACACGAGTATATAGTGAAACAGGAAACAATTTTCAGTAATATCTAAAGTTAAAACGAAATATAAATACACTTTATGTTTATTTATTTAATGTACGAGTACAATAAGATAAATTCACTTTAGTTTATTAGTTTATGAAATGAAATTATATTTTCTTGTTTTCAAATAAAACGTTCAACAGAGTTTTTATTTTCAAAGCATTTTGTTTTATACAATAAAAATTATATTGACACATCTTTTATCAACAATGACAAAAAATAAGATAAAGCAACAAATGGACAAAATATCGGAAATAGAAGGAAATAACAATACAGTGAAGACATTTTTTAAAATAAAATAAGTTTTCTTTGTTTCGTTATCACAAAGATTACAGTCGACAAATCCAATTTCAATTCCACAAACTGTTTGATTTGATCTATAATGATACCACTGATAATTTAATGTTTAATGTTTATCTATGACGTCATTTGCATAGTCCACCATTATACTTTCTCCGTTTACTTGTTATTAAAGATAAATTGATTATGAGATCTTATTAGGCATTAGTGTACTTCACAAGTATGAGACTGTAGTTACTGCCAATGCAGTAGGAGGTCATTGGTGATAGTACTCACTATCAAAAACAAGCAAACGATAATTAAATTATATAAAATCACAAAACCAAACGCCATTATCAACCTTTTTGTTTTACAAAACCACTGAAAGGTTCTGGTTCACCAAACAAGTATTGAATATATTTTAAACAGATATTTAAAATACAGAGTTCGGGTTACAATAAAATTTAGAGTGTACCGCTAAATACTTTTTATAATTTAACTCCCACAAATGTAACTGTTGTAGCTTTAATTACTACATGTCAAATGGGGTTAACGTGTAAATTCAATTATTAGCCAATAGGGACATACATAACAAATAATTTAAATTAAACATTATACAAAAATGAAACATGGTTTGAGGTTGTAGTAATATTATTCAATATATATCTGCACTATACTAGTATAGTGTATTGGAAAATGTCAAAATTGTATATGATATGTTACAATGGAAGGTTGGTTATTTGCCTGTATTTAATAACTAGGATAACGATAAACGTGTTGTTGTGTAATATGAAAAACATGAAATGTTAAAGTTAAACATTGTATTCGATCATGTTAACGTTTATAATATATTTTAACTACGCCACTGCTTCTAAATGATATGTATATAATCACTAATAGATTAAACTAATATGTATATGTAATAATATCAAACAAAAGAAATTAATTTATAAATATTAGTACACTTTGACAACAAACAAACAGCAAAGAATGTTGTAACTGCTGGTACCCGGCTCACCTTTTCCATTAAACCAGCTTTATACACATTATCATATATTGACAGTATTCTGTTTGATGTAACATTACATATTATCAATTATTAAAATAGATATGTTAAATATACATTCAAAACTAATCCTGTGTTATATTCCCCGCATCTAAAATGAAGGTAGCGTAAATATAAATTAGTTGTATGATTCACAGGTCTGTGATAATTCATAGTTATGTATGAATTGTTTGAAATGGTTTATGAATCTTCTATGTTTAATGCATTTACTATGAAGCAAGTGTTGTAATTGTTTTAATTTAGAATTTAATTTATGATCAGGATTTGTTATGTATGTATTTTCTGCAGTTCATTGCGCCATCTGTCTTTATGCCTCTAGCAAACCGTAATGGTTTGAAATATACACTTCTAATTTAAAGTAGGCAATTCACATAGCAAAACATTTACGATTGTTCTAGTTTAGCATTCTTGCTTTCATCCAGCAAACATTAGTATACTCAATGAGCATATGAATTCATTTAAAATTTATTAAGTAGACATTTTACATATTCCTGGTCAGTTTCAACACAATCAATTACTAACTTCAATGGAACCTCAAGAGCAACTCAATGTTAACAATGTATTATACTTGAGAGCTCTTTTATACATTATGGCAATATAAAGCAAACAGCAATAGCCCTTTTAAGGTATCTTCAAAAGCAAACACACTTGTATACTACATAATAAATGCTTTTAAGTCTGCAAATAACAAAGCTTGTAGCATTAATTTGTTACAAGAATGTCATTCATTAAAATCATAAATCTACTCAATAAAAACGAATGCTCAGTAAAACTTACGTTCCATACATTTCTCATGCATTAATAATGTAAAAGCCTAAGTCGTATATCTTGTTTTATTTATATTATTTTTAAAATTTTTGAAAGTTCCAAACTACGCACCTATAATCATAGAAATAACTTTCCATTGGAAGATTTCCACGTAGAAATATAATTTATCTTCCTCCCCTTTTTCCCATAAACATGTTCTATACCAGTACGAACACCATTGCAGAGTACCTGTATCTGCACATATTTACCTACGAATCCGCAAAAATGATTCACTGGGGTTTTTGAGTACTTTATATATTTTGCAGTAACCACTTTCACTCGTTCGTTTTATGTTGGTTTATTTGTAAGGGTTTCAGGAAAGAGAGAGAGAGAGGAGTCTGGAGACAAGAATACTGGCTACTCAGGATAACAGGGCTTATAAAGGTCCTTTTTACCAGTTTGTAGAAGTTAGGGAGTGAGAGAGAATCGTATCTTTTCAGTACGACTGTTGAAAACCGTAAGCTTTTAGTTTAATTACAAATTTATATAGAGGATACTTCAAGCGATGTTGAATTGATAACAAACAGATATTGAAAGTATTGAAAACATTATTTTATCGATTGAATGGTAACTTTAAAATCAAGTGAATGAAGTTGCAGCGCAATTAAATGCGAAGGTCATTTATCAAAGGTCAAGGGCGCGAGCCAATAAAAAATTGTTGTAAGTACGCATATGTCGCACTTACCTTTTATTTTTTAATGATATTAAATGTTAATTATGTAATAGAATTATATTATGTAAACAGTTTTTGTATTAGTATTAAGATTGTAAAGAATAATTATTTAAGTTTAGCGCTTATAAATATTGTCTCTGGTTTGTGGAGATTAATATTGATTTAATGCTGGTAATTCAGTATTGGCGTTCTGTGATGTGAAATAAATTATTATATATTAAATTGCACAAGACGCTGAAAGCCAGTCTTCTCCTGAGTCTCAAAGCAAGCATTACTATTCGCAACTTCGTACGTATTGAATAGTGAGCACATTTCAACTATTAATTAAATTATAACACTATAGAATTACATTTTGTTTTATATCTGTCATCTTCGTTAATCTAATAAAATACTATTGTAATTAAGTAAGCAGATATAATATTACAACGAATAAATGATATATTTTAATAAAAGTGTTTGTATTAATAGTAATAAAAAGATACTAATTGTTCAACCGTCGCATGTCGCAACGAGGTTACTTTAGACCGCTCAAGTATTCTCTAATTGCAACAATACACCGTCTGAACAAGAATCCTTATTAATCATCTTAAGAAAGATATTCGATTACTACTGTAATTGGTGTTGGAAGTCGTCAACTGAAGAATCTACTACCAGAAGCTAGCATCCCTGCAGAATGTACTAGTAAGCTGAGTAATCTCCTCCAGAACGACAATACGACACAATTTTACAACATTGGTGTCAGGTGGGGTCTCGAAGAGATATTCCTACACATAAATATCCAAGAGGTACGCCCAAAATTTTTTTCTATATATTCTACACCTGGATGCAGATCAATTATTCTGGATACCACTACGTCGATCGATTATTTCCAAGATTGCCGAAGAGTACGAGATAGAACGTCAATTCATCTGTATTTCACATAATTTTTCTACAAGTCCGGTGGATGTAAAACAACAGCCCGCTGAACCAGAAAAAAAGAAATCTTTTGCCCCCAGCGAATGGATGGATGCTTCTAGAACAAATGGAATAATCTAAACTGATGTTAATCGTTTCCAGAACCCTGCACACAGCTGTACATAGATCAAAATCGAAAGTTTTTTTTGTTAAGTATAATAAGACAGTATCTTTTTATCTTGTATACAATTATTATCATAAATTGATAATTGTATTTTTTTCTATTAGTAGCATCCTTGTAATTCATTGAAGCTATTATTTTTTTAGTATTATATTCAATACTTTTGAATATTTGCTATAACCTATCTATTAGTAGCATCCTTGTAGTTCATTGAAGCTATTATTTTTTTAGTATTATATTCAATACTTTTGAATATTTGCTATAACCTATCTATTAGTAGCATCCTTGTAATTCATTGAAGCTATTATTTTTTAGTATTATATTCAATACTTTTGAATATTTGTTATAAAATAACAATTTTGTAGCATCATTGTTCAATATTTTTAGTATTATATCCAATACTTTTGAATATCTACTATAATATTTCCTATAATTGTTTCTACAATTATATTAATTCATGTTTAATATTTTTAGAACATCTTTATGAACGAGAAAGAATTTTGAAAAGGAGAAGTAAAGAGCTGAAGCAGTTAGATAGCAGTCTGTTCAATCAGAGAGACTACCTTCCTGTTACAACTGCGGTGTCTGAGCCCCATCGGAAATTTCCTGTGAGTTACTGTTTTCGCTAGCAATTTTTCCTTGTCAGAATCCTATTTTTCGGAGAGTCGTTTATTGGTACAAAATAATCTTTAGTCTGTATATTATATATAACTTTAATTAAGTACTATGGCACCGAACGTTCATTCACTCACACTAGTTGAGAATACAATCAATCTAATTAATGAGTTTTCAAAAAATCTAGAAGTCCAATCAACATCCTTAACAATAGTTGAATTAAAAATCAAAAACTTAGACAAAGCTTGGGTTAAATATAGTAGTATCGTAGAAGCATTGCTTCCAACTCTAAAAAATGAAGAAGCTTCGGCTATCGTTAGTAAGTCTATGGAAGTTGAAAGTATTTATGACGACACTCTTATTTACTTGTTGAATTATAAGCAAACATTTGAGAATGATACACATATTGTAGACGACTCAAAAAGTATAGATTCAATAAAAAATCTGAACTTAAGTCCAATGCAACTAACCGTTTTTGATGGAGAATATATTAATTGGCAAAGTTTTATGGAATTATTTACAAATTTAATTCGTAATAATAGTAAACTATCAAGCATTGAAAAAATGCATTATTTAAAGTTAAATTTGTCAGGAGAACCACTCAAACTCATAAAGAATTATCCTTTAACAAATGATAATTACGAAATTGTTTGGAACATCCTTTGTAAACGTTATGATAACAAGGTAGCACTTATTGAAACCTGTTTAAACAATTTAATAAACTACAATGTTATACGTTTAGAGTCCGAAATCAATATCAAAAAACTACTAGATGAAATTAATGAATCGATTAGAGCATTAACCGAATTGGGGATATATTCTAATCATTCAGATTTTATGTTAATACATATTTTAAAGACCAAATTAGATTTTAATTCGTCAAAGGAATGGGAAAACAGAAATAATTCTGAATTACCAACCTTAAATGAATTTACAGAGTTTCTGGAGAGACGGTGGCGCAATCTAGAAAGAAGAAGGCATATTAAAGTCAAAACATATCCAAGCGTTCCTAATTCTAATAGTAAACCAGTTTCAAGCAAGCAAATTCCTAATAAGGTCGAAACAAAAACTAAAAATTTGTTCTGTAACCATTGTAAGAAAAGTGGTCATACAGAAAAGTATTGTTTTATTAAGAAGGAAAATCTAGATACGGGTAACCCTATTGCTCAAGTTAATACTTGTAGGGAGGCCACAATTTTATCAGAACCTTCTACTTGTTGTGAAAGATCGAAACATCTTATATCTGATGGTTCTCAAGTATCTTTTACTAACAAGACACAACACAATTCAAATAATGAATTATGTTTTTTTTATGATTTTGATGAGATCAATACGGGTAATTTACAAAATAATAATGATATTCTAAGTTTTGACAGTAAAAATAAAAATGTTAAGGCTAAGCAAACAGTTGACACTATCCAATTCAAGATGGTCGCAGCCAAAGCTAAAACCGTATCATTTTTATTAGATACTGGTTCTCAAATCTCCTTGATTAAACAAAATATTTTAAATAACAATGTCAGAATTAATAATAAATCTAAAATTCTATTGAAGGGTATTTCTGAAGGCACGCCTTATACCTTAGGTTCACTGAAAACTTCTATAATTTTAGATAGTAATAAGTCGAAACAAACTTTACAGGTTGTGTCAGAAAATTTCCCCATTAAACACGATGGAATTATAGGGTTAGATATTTTACGGAAACTAAATGCAGTAATTAATCTAAAAATGAACAGTGTACAATTCTCAGAATGTGGCAAAGTAATTGAGCTCCCACTTATAAATATAAACAATATCGTTTTACCAGCACGTACGAGGAAGATAATTCCTATGTCAGGTTCTACAGTAGGAGTTTGTGTAGCCAGGGAATTGTTACCTGAAGTTTTTTTAGCTAATGCATTAATCAAGCCCGTCAAAAATATTTTCTATATTTCAATAATAAATTCTTCAATAAAAAATATAATACTTAGTAATTTCAAACCGAATATCATACCGATAGATCAATTTAGTATTTACCATTTTTCAAAATCAAGTCCTAACAACCGTAAGGAACTTTTATTAAACAATTTAAATCTTTCACATGTCAATTCAGAATTAGTAACAGAATTAATAGAAATCTGTGACAGCTTTAATGACATATTTTTTTTACCGGGAGACAAGTTATCTTGTACGAGCGCATTAAGTCATAAGATAAAGATTAATTCTTCTAAACCCGTTAACGTTAAACCGTATCGATTGCCCCATGCGCAAAAAGAGATTGTGGAAAAGCATATTCAGGAACTGTTGGTCAACAACATAATTGAAGAAAGCGACTCACCCTATAACGCACCTTTATTAGTAGTACCAAAAAAACCAGATGCGTTAGGTAATAAACAATTCCGCGTAGTAGTCGATTTCCGTAAACTTAACGAGCAGACAACAAGTGACGCCTATCCTTTGCCTCTTATACATGATATACTGGACCAACTTAGTGGTGCAAAATTTTTCTCTACCCTTGACTTAGCAAGCGGTTTTCACCAGGTCCCTATGCTTCCCGAAGATAAAGAGAAAACAGCATTTAGTGCGAACTTTAAACACTATCAATTTGTAAGAATGCCATTCGGACTTAAAGGAGCCCCCCCCATGTTTCAGAGACTTATGTCTCACGTTCTCACAGGTTTGCAAGGAATAGATTGCTTAATCTATCTGGACGATGTAGTCATTTTTGGAAAAAACATTTCTGAGCACAACCAAAGATTAAAAAACGTTTTTTCTAAATTACGGGAACATAATTTGAAGCTCCAACCATCCAAATGTAACTTTCTACATAAAGATTTGATTTATTTAGGTCACGTTATTAATGAAACAGGTATTCTACCAGATCCTTCTAAAGTAGAAGCAATAAAGAATTTCCCCATTCCAAACAGTCCTAAACAAATTAAAACATTTTTGGGTATGTCTGGTTATTATCGCCGACATATACCGCATTACGCAGAGATAGCCAAACCACTATATAATGCAGCAAACAGTAATGTTAAAGTATTAGAATGGTCAGACCAATGCGACGAATCATTTAAAACTTTAAAAAATAAATTAACCATATCACCTGTTTTGCAATACCCGGACTTTAGTAAAAATTTCGTTGTAACCACGGATGCAAGTAAATATGCTATAGGTGCAGTCCTTTCACAAGGTACTATTAAGGAAAGCCACCCAATAGCATATGCTTCAAGAACTCTAAATAAGGCACAACAAAATTACACAACTACTGAACGTGAGTTATTAGCAGTAGTATGGGCTGTGGCTCATTTTAGACCCTATCTCTATGGAAAGTTTTTTAGTATCGTAACAGACCATCAAGCCTTGACTTGGTTAATGAGTATTAAGGACCCGAGTTCTAGACTTATGCGTTGGCGGATAAAACTAGAGGAATATAATTACGAAGTAATATATAGACCAGGTAGTTCGATTCCACACGTAGATGCCCTAAGTCGCGTATACTCACTTCAGGTTGAAACAATGGATGTCACATACGAAAATTATTTAGAAATAATTAAAAATAAAATTATCATAAACAATAAAGTAATTGAACATGATAAAAGTTTATATGACGCACCGACGTCATTTTCATTAGTAGATTTTGTATCAAAAGATTTTAAAAATTCAATTGGAAATTCTCCTGAATTAATCAATAAATTTAGTAGTATCAATGCATTTCTAATACAAGAAAAAGAAGTATCAGAAATTGCATATGTTGAAATTGATACTAGATTTATTATCTGTTTAATAATTAAGGAATTTCATTTTAATCTACCAAATTATAAAGAAATATTTTTGGCATTAGTGAATCTGAAAAACTTTTGTACTTTACACAAAATTACTAACATAGCTATGAACAGGTTCGAGTCTGAACTAAGTAAATTAGATTTTGCTCAGATACGAACTATGCTCAGACATATCTTTGATAAAACAAATATAATAGTACACATTTATAATGACACTATACTTAAAATTAGTGACCCTGAGTTAATAAACAATGTAATTTCGGAATTTCATGTTAATCCCACAGCAGGCCACTTAGGAGTTTCTAAAACAATTAAACGATTAAAATCACACTTTAAATTTCCAAGTATGATTAGAAAAGTTAAAAATTTTATTAGACAATGTGTATCATGTCAAAAGAATAAAGTGTGCAAATTAAATAAATGCCCATTAACAATTACATCGACTTCGAAACATAGTTTCGAAAGGTTGGCTTTGGACATAGTATATCTTCCCAAGAAAGACGACAACGACAAATACAAATACTTACTAACAATACAGGATGACCTTACTAAATTTACGGAAGCTATTCCTATTATAAACCAGGAGGCAAATACTGTCGCGAAAGCATTAGTAACTAACGTTATTTGTAGGTACGGAGTTCCTAATATGATCTTAACAGACCAAGGAACAAATTTCATGTCAAAAATTTTTAAAGATATATGCAAATTGTTAAAAATTAAACAATTAAAAACAACAGCATTTAGACCAGCAACCAACGGTGCCTTAGAAAGAGTTCATAGAACCCTTGCCGAGTATCTAAGGAATTTTTGTAAAAAGCAGGATGATTGGATAAATTGGATTCCCTATGCAATGTTCGTGTATAACACAACTCCGCATACAGCGACCGGTTTTACTCCTTTCGAACTAATTTATGGACATAAGGCAAATCTGCCTTCAATTTTTTATAAAGAACCAATTGAGGTAAATACTTATAATAATTTTATAGTAGAACTCAAACACAGGTTACAAGTAGCGAGGGAACTTGCTATAAATAACTTGGTTAAAAGCAAAGAAAAAACAAAATTATATTTTGATAAAAGGGTCAATTCTCTTTTCACACCTGAAGTAAACGAACTAGTTTTATTAAGAAATGAACAGTTACCAACTAAAGGACAGTCAAGAAAACTTTTACCCTTATACGTAGGACCGTATAAAGTTACTAAAATTATATCCCCTGTTAATACAGAAATACTAATTGGTAAAAAACATACGGTAGTTCATAATAATAGGTTGAAGAGATTTTGTACCAATGAATAAAAACTTGACGAATGAAATGGATTTTGTCAGGGATGATTGTTTTGTGGAGCAGTGTTAACTCTATACGATGGGATCAGAATCGTTGTCGACACTTTGCTTCTCTTTTTGTTTTTTTTCTAGAATTGTAACTCGTATATTTTGTTTTTATACGTGTCCCTTTTTTTTTGAAAGGGGGTGTTGTGATATGTACGACATCTCCCCTATCACAATTTTTCCTTTTTCTTTTCCTTAGAGCAGAAACGCATATGTTTTGTTTTATATGCGTTCCTTTTCTTTGGTTGAGGAGTGTTGTAAGTACGCATATGTCGCACTTACCTTTTATTTTTTAATGATATTAAATGTTAATTATGTAATAGAATTATATTATGTAAACAGTTTTTGTATTAGTATTAAGATTGTAAAGAATAATTATTTAAGTTTAGCGCTTATAAATATTGTCTCTGGTTTGTGGAGATTAATATTGATTTAATGCTGGTAATTCAGTATTGGCGTTCTGTGATGTGAAATAAATTATTATATATTAAATTGCACAAGACGCTGAAAGCCAGTCTTCTCCTGAGTCTCAAAGCAAGCATTACTATTCGCAACTTCGTACGTATTGAATAGTGAGCACATTTCAACTATTAATTAAATTATAACACTATAGAATTACATTTTGTTTTATATCTGTCATCTTCGTTAATCTAATAAAATACTATTGTAATTAAGTAAGCAGATATAATATTACAACGAATAAATGATATATTTTAATAAAAGTGTTTGTATTAATAGTAATAAAAAGATACTAATTGTTCAACCGTCGCATGTCGCAACGAGGTTACTTTAGACCGCTCAAGTATTCTCTAATTGCAACAATACACCGTCTGAACAAGAATCCTTATTAATCATCTTAAGAAAGATATTCGATTACTACTGTAATTGGTGTTGGAAGTCGTCAACTGAAGAATCTACTACCAGAAGCTAGCATCCCTGCAGAATGTACTAGTAAGCTGAGTAATCTCCTCCAGAACGACAATACGACACAATTTTACAACAAAATATAAAATATTTCACATCAAATTTTTATCACTGTGAAAGGTAAGGTACTTCTTATGTAAACTTATTACACGTTTTACTACGTCACGTTTGTTATGATGTAGTGAATGAAAATATGCCGGGACACAAACTGTATAACCACCCCCAATTTTTGCCTGTATTCTGTCTACTGCAAATTTGTTAAACACTCATCAAATACATACATAAATTTTAAACACACTACAAATGATTTCTTTTGCAATCGTTGAAGCGATCTTTAACGATTCAACTTTTAAGTCAGCAAATAAAAACACAATACATCCATATGACAATGCAAATAGCAATATATGTACTTTGCCTTCTGCATGACTTGTTATACATACGATACGTGCATTCATTCAATTTTATAAGAGATTCGTGATGTAACATACAATAGTATATCCATATGAAACATATGTGTGTAATAGTAGTAGTAGTAGTATCAGGAGTAGTAGTAGTAAGTGTAGAATAAAAATAAGAATATATAAAAATCTTTTGAGGAGATATAGCAGTGAATGTGAACGAGTCTAATGGTGTCCAGAAGTACCTAGTACCCAGTACCTAGTGCCACAGAGGACTTGAAGATCCTGTAGGACTAGTATAAAGTGAAGGGAACGACTAGAATGGGTATGGTCGAGTAGAAAGGCCTGTTCAGTTATAAGGGTCCAACTTGTACGTGACTTGAATAACCAAATAAAACAGTCTTGAGTCTGGTGATCTTTAAATATTGAGATAAAATGAAACTGAATGGTATGGACTGTTGGAATTGTAACTATTGATATGATTTCTGAGAAAAAAGTTTATCAAACTTATTTGTGAACAGCTTGTTCATTGTCCATGGTATTAACTTTCCGCGACCCATCATTTAGTCTGGTGTGCTAACACTATGTATAAGAATTCGCTCTTGCAAAATCTACCGCTCAAAAAACAACAGACGAACACAGCATCCCACCCCGTCACCCCCTGATCTTGCAAGCAAACAGTCTGTGCACAGGCACACCACAACGTTGAAATAAGTGGAAAGAAAACATCCCAGGAACGCAATCAAAACGATACATTATATTGCAATCGAGATACAATAGCGTGGGGGTGAAAAAATGCGTAAAGGGTTCCTTAGTGTTAAGGGTGGTGATTGGAAAACTAAGCAGGTTGATAGAAATAAGGACTAAATAAAATGTTTGCTGACTTTGTTTATTATTAATTGATTTGGTTTTAATGTTTGAAATAAAATATATACAACGAGGTTATAAAATTTAATACTGAGCACCTGTCACACAGAAGGTGACATTCAAATAATCCCGTTTTCTAATCAAGACACCACATAAACTAGCGACAGACATTTAGATCTAATTTAGATAGATCGCTTTCAATTTTTTTCTTAAAAGATACTTTTTTTATAACATATGGTTAGTTTTTTTTAGGTTATGTTTCAGTAGGGTTGTTGGCTTAGTCCGTTAGGGGTAGAACATAGAACAGGGGGTGTTTTATAAGCAGTAGCACACGTGTTGTGTTATATTATTTTTATTTTTATATATTATATTGCCAACTACTGACTACATATACAATAAAAACGTAGTCATAAAGAAAAAAAGCGTAAAAAAGGTTCACAAAAGTGTGTCAATAAAATAAAACGTCAGAAATGTGGTCACTGGTCAACGGCCGACAACCAGAGATCAACGGAGAACCGCAACGTTTTTTAAATTGATTTTACGAAAGGATATATTAATACCTATTGTGATATTAGCAAAATAATATCCAGTACAGCTCTAGTTAATTCTAGTAGGAAAGATAAATAAAGGATTTTAGTTAATTAATGTTAATAAATGTCAAGTTAATACGTATTAGTTACATCAATTTCTCAACCATTACACCTTACATAATATAAAACGTGAATAGTTTCACTTTCCTATACATCAGTTTACTATATTAAAATTCTGATCAGAATCAATTTCATTTCACTTTAGAGGGTAGGGTGGTTGCATACTTTATATAAAGTGGATATTTTAAGGGTTGAGTGTACGAGTACGAGTTACGTTACCTAGGAATTCACTAGCAAATATCATGCCTTTAAAAATGCTCTCTTCTTAAGAAAAAACCCCTAGGAACGTTTTGAGAATATTGATTAGGTATGGACATACATATGAGTTATTGGGAAATCAAGGTTCCCTTCCTATGGTGGACGAGTTTCGGGAGTAAGTCAATATTTAAATTGTCCACACATGAGAAAATACATGTTTACTTCAAACTATCATCTATAGAGGGATCATAAAATGAGATGTTTATTTCAGAAGAAGGGACAAGTTGGGTTTGCTTTTTAATAAAGATACAAAAGGTCATGTTATGATTCTAATCGCAGTCTTTCTCAGTAAATTGTGACTGGATATAGTTGAACTATCGATTGTAAATGACCCAACACATGTTTTGTGTAATTATATTCCTTGTAAATTGTTTTCTTTATTACCCATATTCATTTCCTTTAACAGATGGTTAGAAATATAGGCCTTAAGTAGTATTACATATTTTTAAATTATTAAATGCTTAAATTTGCCTTCAATTTTGATGGAAAAGAAAGAGATAAAACTAAAAGGTTTGTTTTCCTTCTTTCTTTGTTGGAATTTGTACAAAATTGGTTTCCATGTCGATTTTAAATGTCCCACATTTAAGTTACCTCATTAATTATTTAAGCCGCTGTGTAATAGTAACACTGAGTTACAGAAAGACAAAATTCTTATGTTAATTTTCACAGGTAAATTGAAAAGTAGTACCCTCGTATTCACTGTAACAACAACCAAACTTAATAATAATTAACAATAAACTAGGCCCTAATTTAACGTTAATTTTAATTGCAATATAAATTTAGTTATCCAAATATTTGTCTTGTATTTACTTTGTAATATAATTTGTCAGTGAGAGTGAGTCTATATAAACATTAACAATAGGTATATTACTTTAATTTCATTATTATTGTATACAACAGTCTGTTAACAAAGTAACTTAGTCTTGTATTATGTTTCTATAGCTATAGATACTCGTATTCGTATTTAGTTTAACGTGGTTTTAGATACATAGGAATACGTCCCATTTAGGAGTTAGAGAAGGAGTTTGGCTGTATTTGACGTAATGTGTATTTTGCCATTTGCCATTATATTATAAGAGCAAATGCTTTTCCCTTATTATTTGTTTAGGATTTTGGAGAAGGTCTTTCCATCTCAAACATAACCAATTCTAGATCTAACTAACTATATATGTATATACACGCCGTGTGTATTATTGCTACAAATTCACTAGTAAGCTTCTAAGAATTACAATTAGGATATACAGTGTGCCTAAAAATAATGTTAACGTGTAATTACAAAGAAGAAATTCTGTGATAAACTTTTGACTTAATTTCGAAACAAACGCTGTGCCAAATTATTTATAAATGCAGTCACCACACATGCGGGAATTTGTACTTAAGAAAAGGCGATAGTGATAAAAAGTGAGATGAATTTTGTACTTACGTTCCCAAGCGCACCCATAGAGTTCCACTCGCATGCAGACCGTTCTGGGATGTTGGCTGTAAGGGATGAAACGCACCCTGTTGGCCACGAATGGCAGCTCTAGTTGTTGCCTCACCACCAGATATGTGTTACTATTTCCGGTCAGTATCTGCAAATAAATTAAGCAATCATTAGCTTCGCAATTAAACATTTCATCGAAGTCACATATAATATTTGTTACATCCATGTAACGGTACTAAGAAAATACTGTTCCAGCTTACGTCAAGTATTTGATGATGAAGGGACTAGGACGTTGTTGAAATCTTCCAACATTATCATGGGTCATCACATGTTTCTATAATGTTAAAATGACCAATAATATGACCATAATATTTAGATTGATATCTTCTCAACCAAATACAAGTCCTTTGTTTTCTGGATCGGATAACATAAAGAAGAAATATTTTAAAATAGATAGCCCAGCGTTAGAAAGGTTCATCGATTTATTTTTTAGGCATTGGCGTACGTTCAAAAATATGAAAATGAAATCGCTTTTATAAATGGTACATGAAACATTTCATAAAAGAATATTTGTGAGTGAAAATAAAATGTAATGAAATATGAGTGTTGTTAGGGACGCCACTGCTTTTGTTATAAGCAAATACTTTCACAGGATTTATATTCCTAGAGAATGGACAAGGACAAGGACAAGAGTAAAATCTGTGATGGGTCCCTGTGATCTTTTTAGCATAAATAAACGAGGGTTTAACATGTTGTAACAAAAAAGAAAAAAACTCGCAAAGAAAAAAAAAAGATATCTATCATTTGATTCCAATATTCAGGCGAGAAAATTCCTGAAATTCAAGATAACAAACAAGTGAGCAGACTGGTCATATGTTATTTATCATAGACCGCGGGCGCAAATATCTGTGAGAATAAAAAAAGAAGGAGAATGAACGATGATTCAAAACCTTCTTTTGTTTGATAGTTACGCTTTAAGTAGCTGACAAACAGAGCTGAACCAGTAAAAGGCAATAAGGAATTGGGACAAAATATTAGGGTCAATGTTAAATAAACAAATACATTTTATTTTTATTATAATTAGAACATATATGTGTATTGATATATGTATACAACTAGGCTGACGCCAATTAAAAGAAAAGTCCATTTAACGTAAGTGTGAGTCTCAAATTAGCGCCTAGTTCCGACTCTGTTTTCAGAGAATCTCCAGAAATACTTACAGGTGATTTTAATTCTATATAGGTGTACGAACACAATACCCAAAATTTAAATTTCATGAGCGGCTTGTTCAAGCTACACCTATATTATTCAAGCAGTGACTTTTAGCACATTTCAACATTTGTTGAACAAGAAGAAAAACATCGTTTTATAATATATAACATTATAACACGTTTAACACGATTGAAGACAAACTCCTTGTTATAAAATCAGTTAAACCAGTAGAAACATGTTGGAGATGTTGAGACAAGCATAAGAACAATGCAATTTGAGCTGTTTTCTACAAAACTTCACAGCAAATTCGTTTATTTCTGATATTGATGAACTGTTGTCACTAACAAGAGAACATCAGTTTAACATTTTTAACATAACAAAACGGGTGTTCGGATGGTTTTGCTGTTTTTTTCGTTCTGGTGTTGGTGTTAACAATACTATACTACACTTGAATATTGGCTACTAAAAGATTCTGTGTTTTTAGTAAAAACTTTAAAAATTCTTCAGCGGTTTTTGTTTGATCTTAAGAGTTATAGATTTTGGAACACCGCACATTATGCAGTTTAAGTTTATTGCTGTAATAATGAATTCTTACAAGCACTTAGTTCGCCATTATATTTAATAAAAAAGTAACCGAAGATTTGTGACCAAATTCAGTAGAAACAAAAAAAATTATGCTGGATAAGAAACAAGAATAAGAGCTCTTTATATAAAGCAACATCGTATCTATTAAATTGAAATTTTGATTTAATTTAATACCGAAAATAAATTAAGTTTGACACACCACTTTTATAAAATCCGCCATATTTTTCTTGTAAATATTTTATATAAAGCTGAGCTTTCAAGCTTTATAAAATTGTTAAAATATATCATTTATTAACATTAATGTGAAATGTCGTTGATAGTAATATATAATCTATAATGTATAACTGTAAAAACTACGTGGAAAATATCCTGAGGGAAATCTTTTACAGTAAAAAATGTATAAAAAAGGAAACCTCTTATGCTTTTCTCTAGCCACCAGTCTGGATAATACGGGTGCCAAGCTTGTGGAAATGTTACTATACAACGCAAAGAAAACAGAATGAAAGCTCTTGGGTTCTTGTTCGTATTTGCACTTGTGGAAGTACGAGTACGAATGTATGTTTGAACTTTTGTTCCTGTTTCAAACGAAACCTGTTAAAATATATTGGGTTATTTCTTTTATTTTTTCTATAAATAAAATTAAATCAAGAATTGTAAATGTACACTACTTCGCTCACAGAGATTTGTAGCTTACTTAAGATCATTGATGAAAGAGATTATTACATCAATTTATATAAAACTATAACATTTTTAATTAGTATCAATTCGAGCAACGGCTCTGTAAGAACGTCTATCTAATATTAATTAATTAAAATGTAGCTTAAGTATACAAAATTCTATATTTCCACCGCACATAGCACAAAAATATTCTCGTATATATAACTTTATATTAGGTTCACACAAAAAATTATTAATTTCTTTTTCTGTTTGTTTTCTTTTTCCACAACAATTTTCCACAATTACCCTACCTTGAACTTTTTCACAAATAAAATTTCATAACTTATGTTCATGGTTGAGTGAATCATATTAAATAACATAATGCTCATTCTTTATTTTCAAGAGTGAATTTCAAGAGTTTTCTTCATGTTTTTCTTTTTCAATTTCATTTATATAATAAATAAAAAAAGAAAGTTTTTTTTATTTATTTTTCTTGCTTCTGTTCTACTACTGTAATTTTTATTTAATTTAAACTATTAATAAATAATTATTTTGTTAATGAAAAGAAATGAAAATAGAAAATAAATATAGAAAATTTCAAAGATATTTGAAACTCTTTATTTTTCAAAATCTAAATCAAAATATAGCCACAAAAAGAAAAACAAATATATTATTATGACATGTTATGCTTTCATATTTTTTAAAACATTAAATAAAATATTTTGAAATTCACCCCTATTAAAAAACTTAAGGGTAACTTAGACAGTGATGCGCGTGTTTTTGTCAAGTGCCACCCTTGCACGACCGACATATCAGAACACAATTATAATTTCAATTTGTAAAAGTTAGTTGTTTCCTTTTTCTTTTATATTATTTTATTATATGTTAAACAATATATAAAAAAAGAAACCTCAACATAAAGAGAAGACAATATAAGTATAGGACGAGCTGTAATATATATTTCAAGTTTAAATTTTCTTTCAAAAGAATTATTATTACTGGATTAATATTTTTATAAGAGTATTTTATTATAAAAATATCTCATATTTCTGTATTTTATTTTGAAATGTCATAAACATGCGAAGAAAGTCAAATTATTCTCCTTATTACATGTGAAATGATTCTGGAAATAAGATTTTCTTTTTTTTGTTTTGTATATTTGATTTATAAAGTGTATCATCTTCTTTGTTGGAAATTAATCTACTTTGGAAGTTAACAGAGCGCTGAGATGAACTTTAAAAACATTCGTTGTCTTTCGTTGAGCTATGAATATAGCTACGTACTCTACATCCGATATTTTTATTTCACATGAAATAATACGAACAGATTTATGCTAATTCTTTATATGTATACGTATATGATGAAGCGTATCGTAATACAGAGTGTCCCAACAGAAAGTGTCTTTTTAGAAAGAACAAAAATCATTTTTTATTAAAGTAAACATTTTGAAACTATAATTTGTTTTGATTAGGTCATTTAAATATCTATAGCTACTCTCGTATCACTCTCATGTAAAATTCAACCATGCAAAAGCACGGTACGTTCCCGAGAAACGCTGCATAGCGACTGAATTCCCGAAAGTTGTACTAATTCATTGCGTCACGCAGTAAAATGAAATTTTTCTTTTACTACACCCTATTTTATAACTATACAAAAATCCCTTAAAGTAGTATTGGTTGTATTGTAACTATTTGGCAGCCCTCGATAATTTAAACAATTAGTTCTAATCAATATTTGTGATGAGAAAATAACAATGGTTATAAAACAGTAATTATAAATTTCTGAAAATAGATTTTCTAATTTATATGTTAATATGTATTGAAATTGATAAAGAGTGTGACAGAGAATCAAATTGTAATTAATCTTCATTTGTATTTGTGTAATTAAATTATAATATGTATACGTGTTTCGATAAACCGTGTTTGGGACAGAGTGTATCGTCCAATAAAATAATTATTGACAGTGTATTTCATGAAATTATTGAAATTTTGTGAAGAATCGATATGTTGGTACATATCTAAAGAATGGGTATTCCAGTTTAAATATTTTCTACCGCTAATATTTGACACACACTATCAATAACGTACAAGATAGATCTGGCAGATCAGACTATCTTTCTTTTTCAATATAAATAAAGTGTTATTTATAAAATACAAATTTAACAGGCAAGTCTATTTTACTTATTGTCATCATTTTAATAATTAGAAACATATCTATTTTTAAGTGTATGTACTTAAAGATGTATTTATATACATACAAATACAACCCTTCCTTTCTGTGCTTAAGTTTGCTAGATAAGGGTGGGTATAAGGATAAAATAAAACGGTTTTGGGTTTTACTATTAAACATTTAACGTCAACATGATGCAAACAAATTAAAGTTGTCACAAAGATGTCAGAAATGTGCGCGTTATGCTTAAAATACAATATATAATATCCAAATGTATAAACAAACATAGCCAACAACATGACACATTAGAAAATCCATTGGCGTCTCGTGTCCTTAGGGTTTACACGAATTTTAAACATTCCCTAGACCCAATTTTAATTCCGCTATGAGTAGGAGCGAGAGGGCATTATCCGTGCGCAGGAGAGTGAGTGAGACATAAACCATGATTACCTGATACCTGGAAAATGATACGATCATTGTACATACTAACACTACTCAATGTTACACATTTTGTTCATCAGAAAATAAGTGATGTCTGCCGGTCCTGGGATCTTGAACTATATGTGGAATTTACCAGGTATATTTAATATAAAATTAAAGCAAACTATTACATTATAAATTACTTAAACTAAAAAAATTTAAACATCTGTATATTTTAAAAAATTGCTGCAGGTGTTTTTAAAAAATGAAAATGTAAAAATAATACGTTTTGGTAAAAGTTTTTTGGCACGTCACTGCCAGATGTGCAAATGTTGTACGTAAACTGTAAAGTAAAACGAGAACTGACGTGGGATTAACTCTGACGAATTGTAAAAAAGATAAATGATTGTATATGTAATACAAATATTACAGGAAGCGGAAATGTACTCGTACCTATATGTAAATGGAGTTTATACGAACGGAAAAGTGAAAATGGAAAATAGCTGCTTCTGACATGTTTTAAAAAAATTATATTTTACAATTAATTATAATTTTATATTTTATTTTCTTTGGTTTTTAATATGTTAGCTAACTAACACGGCAGCTCTCACGGCGCAATTATTGTGTAATAAATATAAATTTAATTACGAAAAGCACGAAAAAATTAAACCAAACTTTAAAACCAATAAAAATATCGGGAGCGATAAAACTTATTGACTGTAATTGATATAAGTAATTTAAGTAATAATAAAACTTTACTCGAACCTGAACAAATATTTGAGGAGTATATTTTTCCAGTTATGATCGGACTTCATATCTTTATTTGTTATTTAGAATCTCTTCTGCAAAGTTGGAACCATTTTAATGTATTTTGTTGGCACCATTTCAAAATACGATTCTATCCGACCGCAAAAATAATATTAAATTTTAAATATCTTGACACAGAGATTATTTATCTTCTTGTTCTTCTAATATGAGTACTTACATTACATTACGGAAAGATACAACTGGAATTTTTCATTTAATTATCAAATAACTTATATTAATAAAAATAAATTACTATAATAAAATATTGCAAGTGTTCAAATAGACATTTCTCGAAATGTAGTTTTAGTTTAAATAAAAACAATATTTAATGGAAATTATTTTCTAATTAAATTTAAGTGTAAGTACTCGTATATAAATTACATAAAATTATAATTTAAGGGTGGTAAACTAAATACAATAAATTGACTTGATAAAATATGACTACGTAAACATATTTTGTATAGTTTTAAGTAGTTAATAGAAAGGATGTATATATTACCTTCTCCCCCCTGCTGTCTCTATACACTATCCATTGGTCCAGCGCATCCCTCCAATACTCCACTAAAAAAGCTTCAGCGTACTCTTGTCCCTGTCCATTGCCGAAACGACCCTGTGTCTCTGTCCACGTTATCAGGTGGTTTCTGACAAGATCAACTTCTAAATACTCTCTCACTTCACTGCTTATCTGAGCTTTCGGACACCAGGCTCCTCCGTTCTTCTCTTGTCGGATTCTGAAACACAATTAAATAACAGTGTTAGTTGCTAGTATTTAATTAAGAGCTTAAATGTTATCAGCCAGTCCTTTAAGTCTACTTAACGAAGTCTACCGTCTAGTCCAGATACAAGTAACAACCAGTATCTGTGACGTCACTCCATAAAAGTTTAATCAGCTGTTTTACGTGGCAAGCAATGCCATCTAGAGGTTTGATGAATAAACTTTGAGATATGTAACACATTACGACTGATATTACGTCTACCATTTCGTGAAATGTTTAAGTTAACTTACTAGTGAAAATCTGAGGCAAAAGGATAGTCTGATATTCAGGCCCGGATTTGAGGGAGGGCAGCCGGGGCAAAAAAATGTTCCTTTTATTCGGAAAATAATTAGGGGACTCTGCTCCTTCGTTGTCTCAGGGCGCTCCTTTACATTACGCTCTATTTACACTCCATATACGATAGTATTATTCTTTTCGGGGACTATACTCTAAACTAAATACAATCACATTTTGAGATTTGAGATTGTGGTAAAGCTGTCGAATATAGCAAAATTCAAATTATGTATACTATAGCACGAGAACGTGCTACCTTCAACAACATTTAGAGTTCTGATCAAAATCCAAAAATGTAACGGAAGTGACATCAAATTAACCAATCGAAAGTGTGAGAGAATAAGAAGATCTAGAAATAGGCCGACGTTAAATAATATAAATACCTAGATTTCAAGATTTCCTCAGTTGGTTCTTTTCCCTCTCAAGCCACATGTTATCAATATGTTTTCCTTTGCGTCCTATCTTCTTTGTAAAGTAGTATTAGTAAATTGTTACAGATCGTTTAATATCAATCAAGGTAATTGAACTGAATGGATAGGTCCATGGTTCAGTCCGTAACTGTCACCGCGATTCCAAATGGACCGTACGAGTCGTGACGTATATTGCTCGATGAATTGGATGTGAGAGTAGATGATATACGATTTGGTAAAGGATATGGTTTGCGATTGTCGATTGGATTCTAATAGGTCATTCTATACAAATATATTAGCTATATCTATAATCAGTTTTATCGGTATTAGCGAACGGGATTTTATCTGTATTGGTTTGGTTGTTTTATATACATACAACGGGGATTCAGATAAAAGATGAAGATGAAGATCTTTAGGGGGGAACAATAATGGATTTGTAGCACAAATAGTGCCCACTGAGTGAATTGTTGCTAGGTCAAGGTTATATAGTAAAATATATATTTTGTATGAAACATGTCCTTACGAAAGTGAACTCTTACTCTCATTGTTTGAGCCACGGTTAGTTTACCTTAATTAAGCATACTGCCGACAAATCCATAAAAACTCACAATATTTAATGGATTTTCATGTACTTATTTTAAACTACTTTACTACTGTAAAAATATTAAATAAAATAAAAGTTTCATAGTTGAATAGTTCTGACTGTTTATTAGAGTTTATGTGTGACGCAACACTCATTGTCTCCTGAGAACCAATCATTTTAACCGGTCCATCAATGTTTAAGTTAAAAATATTGATATTCTACAACCTCTAATACTCCATCACACAACTAATAATTTCAATACACTTAATTTCCTTACTATCACAATATTTGAATTTTTCATGAGATAATTAACACTACATACATCTGGGAATTTTCCACTCAGAATAGGTAACAACCATCATCATCATCATGCAGCTGACACTACAAAGCAGATTGAAATCAACCACATCCGTCACAAATACAATAACACAAACTATCCTTTAGCCTGATCAATCCTCAGTAGTTAGTTGCAATGCAACCTGGGAGATTCAAGGTAACTTGACGCTGACAATACCACCATACTAATACATTGACAAATATAGATTATGTATACATATACACAAGGGATGATATTTGTATGTGTAGTGCGATAATAATGTAATAGCCGTAAACAGAAACAGAGACGTGAAGCGCTGATAATCGAGTCGGTAGTTCTACAATCCCACAGGATAATACCTCGGAGAGGATCAGGCATATACGGGACAACATACAACATACAACGACGCGACGGACGTCTAGATAGAACAAAGTGGATAGAACATGTGGCGGATAGACATTAGTAATTGATTTGTAATGGTTTGCTTTGATATGTCATAAGCAAATGTCAATAAAACGAAACATAAAAGGAAATGCAAATTGCTTCTGTTACATTGAAAGAACTTTGATTCTTTTTTTATATTTTCTTGTTTTATATTTCAAAGGAATAAATAATGAAAATGTTAAGTGAAGTTTAAGCTTTTATAAATAAATTCTTTGGTTTTTTGTTTTGTGTCCTACAAACACACTACTGTTTCTTACAGGTCTCTGTTTTGATAACGGTTCAATCAATGTGCTGCTTAAATTTCTATAAGATCAATGTAACTGCGTTAGAAGCGTTGTAGTATTTATATTATTGCAAAGATTAAGTGTTCCTTTTGTTCCTAAGCTGTAAGTTAGCTGGCTGTAATATTGCGATGAAAATACAATAGATAATTTATTATTCAGTACTGAGACGACGTGAAATCCGAATCTTTCATCTTAAACGGTAGACAATTCTTGTTACTTTAGATGCGAGAACACGATAGGACTACGGCTAGACAGGATCATAGGATCTTCAGTGGTAATTGAGAATACAGAATAAAACGCGAACAGCATAGAAAATAATAAGGGAAGAAAAGGGGAAAAAGTAACTATCATTCAGTTTGTTAAACTCGAATGTCCAAAGCAACAGGCATTTTTATTACCCGCAAAATATGTTACGTTACATTCATGTAATATTTTACTTAAGTAAAAAATATTTAATTAATTTACAGGTATTCTTAAAATTATTAATACTTAAAAAGGACTTTGAAATTTTATAATTTTTTGAATGGTTCCTTAGAAGTTTTGTAAGTTTTTATTTATTTTTCAAAAAGCAATAAAGTTAGTGTTAAGTTTATAATATTATGCGTACTTTGTATAGCTCAAATTACGAGAGTTCGGCTGCAACTCATACTTAAAACAAGTTGTGGGGTATAAACTGCCGATAGAACTAAAAAGCACTGACTCACTTATGATATAGAAACGAATAAGATAAAATTCATTATCGTATAATAGATTTATACCGCTCTTATAAGTTTAGGTCGCCGCCGAACTTTCGCAATTTGAACTATAATTGCATATTCGTTAGCATTGATCAAACCTATAATAAAACATGACTAACATATTTGTGTATGTTTCTTATCCAACCCTGTGTAGGGTCCACCCTATTCGCTGACTCCAATCTTTGTATTTAGAAAGAGGTCTTAAACACTTATAATTTAAATTAGAAATAATATGCTAATACATTAAAATTTTCACAAACCAATTGTTCAAAGTGTTCGTATAATGTACAGATTATAATGTGCTTAAGTATTTCCTCATATTTAACACACGGTTAAGTATTAACTCAAGTGAATTATTTAAATAGAAAAGTGGCTAATAGCACTCGAGTGTTTGTAAGCGTGGTATTTAAAAATATGTTTGATATTTGACTGCTATTTGTAAATGCTATAGCGGGATACGTTCATTGATTGTTCACCCTATTCTTTAGTTATTGTTATTTGCATACAATATGGCATTAAACGGCCAGGTGGGAGCTTTTAAAGGTTGAAGGACATTGCTTGCTATAGCCCTATCAATAGAATCGCTATCGCTTTCTCTTTCTTTCACGTTTTATACAGTAATTCCAATACGTTTGACAACTCGCCAACGTCCTTAATAATAACATCGAGTTCTTGAATAATTGAATTTATTTCGTTGTGAATATTTTGCACAATATTAAACTTTTGTAGCTCCAACTAACATAAAACCAGCAACGAACGACGGGTGCGATCTACCGATAAAAAACAGTCTGTTCTAATTAAATTCAAGGTATTTTATACTCACGCTATCAGTGTATTCGCGTTCAGTGTATACAAGTTTATGGGCGAGCAGCACATAGTGTTTGTTAGCTCCATATTGCAACTACTGAGAAACTATTTTGTGTTACTACACCGAGATACAATGGATATGAATTGAAAACCAGATGGTTTACAACGTACAAGAAATAAAAATAAAAATTCAATTTTCTTCATGTTTTGAAGTTTAATTCATTTGTTATTTATATGATTGTATTGTGATATATAGTTGTACACTAGGAGAAATAACTTTTTTTATGTTTTTGTAATATATTTTTGTTAAATAATGTATTTAACATTGGCCTATTTCCAATACCTGAGTACTTTCATCGACAATCTTTTCCACAAGTTCATCGTAACTTTTTTTTTCATATAAGTGTTGCTGTATTGTTTACTTTTAACGTCGTAAAGTAGTATTTGTTCCCAATACAAACTTGTCGTTTTGTTATGTACATATATAACAGAGGCCAGCGCATATTAGCAGTGATTATCAAGCCAACAACCACCTCTGTTACCCCGTAAACAATCAAGCATGTTGTCCAAGTCAGTTACAATTAAAGTGTGTATGGGGCCCTTAAAAAAACATGCATAGATATACAAAAATGTTTTATTTGTACTTTATATAAAAATCAACAGTTAAATTCAAAAATATGTAACTTTGTAGACTTAACAAATCAACAACTTCCTTCAACTCGTTTCCGTTTTACAGTAATTAAAATTAATAAACTAAACTACTTCCTTTTTTCATCATTTTCAAGTGGGCACTTCTATTTAATATAATATTACTGCACTGCATAGCATACCATAGGAATATTCAACCATTTTCACATCACTACTGTAACAGAATGAATGTTCTTTTTAAAATTACTTTAAGAATAATTAACTTCAAGTACGAGTATATACGTTTTAAAATGTACGTTTAACAGACTCCTTGAATTTAGATTGTGCATTTCAATTAGAACTGTGCCTTTTTGCGGGACGAGTGTAAGAGATGCGGAGTGCGGGGTAGGGAAAGAGTGGTGGTGCGGGCCCATTGTTCAAATACGTTTTACATTAGAGGACTCTTAGGACTAAATCATTACCATTTTATATTTAAGTGTGCAAAAACATTATTTTACTCACTGCTCTTATTAAAGCTGAATAACATAGTTTTATCATAAAGTAAATTCATTGTTCAAGTTTAGTTTTCTTTTTCTAATTTTTTTTAAGAGTAGTTCTTATTAAATATCAAGACAATATGCAAATTTCAATGGAATAAAGCAGGGGTCTGTAAACTAAAGCCCGCAGATTCTTTTTTAAAAACCAAGAGTACAATATGCAGAATAGAAATTCATTTGAAACTACGAATGTACATTATATTTAAGCAAATGGATTTGGATCGTCAGCTCAAATTTTAGTTCGGTGATTTACTGCGGCATAGTGAAGTACGCAACTTCACCTTTTCTTCCGTACGGTTAAGGTAAGCGTCCACACAACTAGCACCAAACGCGTTATATTTATACTATGAGACGCGGAAAAGAAGAGAGCTTTAAGGAGCAACTCTATCTCAAATGGCCTCAATTGTTTATCTCAATTACTTTCTCAGTAGATCTGTAAGAGTCGTAGACCAGATAAGAGCTGTAGATGCTTACCTTTTAAATAGTACAGGATGCAAATAATTAAGAGCTGAATAAAAACTTTCTTAAAAATTAATTACATATTAATTCAAAAACAAATGAATTAGTATTAAACGTTAATGTACTAGATATAATAATGAGATACCTATAGTTCAAGTACAAGTGCAGTGAAGACCAGTAAATATATTACACCACATAAAATACAAGTGAGAGTTAAAATAAAACAAGAAGGTTATAAGTTCTAGCGTTACAATGTTAGTCGTTTTTCAGGCGGAAAATTAAACTTAATGAAAGTGAACATAGGTTTGTTGGGTAAATTGTGTGCATTAAGAGTCAGTGGGGGTCTGGGGTCTCTTTAGATCCTTGGCTAAGGGTTGTGTAATGGGGAGTTGAGAAAGGCCTTAGGGTGGTCTATACTTCGTGACAGGGTGGATACAACCCTCAATGAAGAAGGAAATGTCAGTGACGTGCACTGACTACATAATTTATTGAGATATTTTGAAACTATTAAATGTAATTTTAATTAATAGTGAAACGATATATATCACAAGGGTGCCAGGGATTGAAAAATTGTTCTTGACTGAGTGACAAATTCTTATGGTGACCCAATTTTAACATTTTGTAAATGTATTGTGTAAGTAATATGTAAAACCTTTTGCTTATTAAAGAAAATTTGTACAAAAAAGATGTAGCATTCTATGTATGGTTGTATGTCTATAATGGCTTTAAGAAATATGGTTTAAATTGTAAGCGCATGCTTACATTATTTAACGACCATTTTATATATGACCCACGTTTTACTGCGCCTTACAAATGCAACTATTTCTACGTTAACTATTTTCCAGTACCAGAAAATGTAACGTGTCAGAAGTTACAACGGGCATAAGGGTAAGACCGTCTGAAACACGTACTCACATAATAGTTGTCAGGAAGCAAACTCGGCAATTGTTTATATGTTGTCTGCATTGTTCGAAATGTGGTTGTTTTTACTTAATTAGACCAATAAACACCGTATTAGTTTGATTTACTCTTGCGATTACCTCATTTACGTATGTAATATTTATGTTTATAATTAAATGTACTAGTAATTTTTTAATGCTTTTTCTTATTCCATTTGCATTCCACACCCTGATATCCTAGTTTCTGTGGTGCATAATAAAATGCACGCCACTGAAAAAGTACAACCCTCAATGGGAATTGCCAGCGTACATAGAACTTAACTTACTACTGACAATGACATGGTAAATATAAGAAAAAGTTTATAATGTTAAAAAAATTGTGCAAAAAGATATATACTCGCACACAGCTGGATAAAATAAAAAGGAAAGTAGGGGTATATATATATATATATATATATATGTGTGTGTGTGTGAGTCAATGTGTGTTGTTATGAGCATTTAAATTAATGAAATGCAATATTCTTGTTTTTATGTCTACCTATTATACGTTGCAATTATTACGTTTCATTTTAATAATAATGCACATATTTGGATGCCATAAATAATGGTTAATGGCTTATGTAATTATCGTTACATAAAGGGAAACAAATATGAAATAATTTACCTATGATTAAAACTACACATTACTATAGGTAAACACTGAATAATCAAGTGTATTTGCCTCTCTTTTACTCTCACTGGTCGCCATGCAAATGATTCAAATTTAACTTGAATCCGAAACAGTCAATCTACTTCAGATATTCAGGATAGTTAGTTAAAGATAGCTTTCGTACTTGTAAAACATTCTACTGAAAAATAAGGCTTACAGCACGACAGCTACCATAGAGCAAATCGAGCTTTCGAAACTTTTAATTGTGTATAATTTGAAACAAGCTTGAAACTACAAAGAATTTTAACTTTTAAACAAATGGAATCGGTATGTTCATTGGTTTTTAGAGTTGTAGTCGTATTTCGTAAATGTCACATTAGAAGAGCGACATGTTATGTTCCGTCTAAAATAAAACATTGGTTGTTAAAAAAAATAAACGTTAAGTTGTTAGTTGCTGAAATGTTCTTTGGCAGTTAGTAACTCGTAAGAGTATACTGGTTAGTTACTTACAAGTGTTGAACTTCTGAAATTTACCGCGACATGAACGACAGTAGCGTAACATTGACAAGGACGGATGCAACAAGTACTAAAAGAAAACTAGTACCACGAAGACTGGTTAAGGAAGAGTCGAAACACAATGAGTGTGAGTGAAACATATAGCATATTATAAACAAATGTTACGTTAGAGTGGTCGCTCCAATATAGCTACAATTGGAAGATTTGAGCTACAAAGCATTGTTACCAAATATTATACAGTTCGCTTGTCTTATTATAATTGATAATGATATCTGGTTTCCAAGAGAAATGTCTTGCAGTACAACAGTTACTTTGAACCATACAAATGAAAGATATCAATGCGAGGACAAAGATAAGTATATCTAGTTAGCTTTGTAGATGACAGATTTGGTCATAGATGGTAAAACAATAATCTAGGATGACACTGATATCCTTGCAAGCAGGACACACTTCAGTTAAATGTCCTTGACTAGTGCTCTGGATCTAGAATACACAGGATAATGTTTCACTGTTATGCGACTATAGCTTTATGCTGTGGAAATGTATGTAGATATTTCTGACGCCTGACAAAATGGTTACTGCTACTCTTATTACACTTATTGCTGTATTTCACGTGAATTAAACACATTTGTATAATTTACATAATATATTATTACTTTAGCTTTAACACATATGTTAAATATTTGTTAATTAGTTTAATTGCATGTTTCGGAATGCTAAATTATGAATATAACCCAATAAACATAAAATTAACATTTACGCGGTATATACATACAAGTTACAGGTTAAAGCTACGTATGCACTAGATTCGCATGCTTTAAAAACACTGATATAATCCATTAATAACTATTTTCTTTTTGATTTTTCTTAGAGAGATTAATCTTAAATATTTTTATTCGGATTTTGTAAACAATAATTTGATTTTTTCCGTCGCTTTTTTAGAAGTGTACGTATCATGTTAACATGAGATAGAAATATCATATTATATAGTAGATTTGCTTTTGCTTTTCGCTGCCGCAATGCCTGTTGGTTGGTTCCAAGTTGGGATTGTGGGACGAGCAATAGCCCAGAGATGCTTACAACCTACTTATTATGCGTCTCGTCTCCTCAATCCATTATCGACATTAATTATTCATGCCGCGGTATAGTCATCTCTTTTTATCATAATATATCCATACGTTTCTGACTTAAGCCATCCACTTCCTAAGCAAACAATACTCACAATTTTATGAACTGGATTTTATAAAAAATTTGAAAAATATTTATTTCTCGGAAACGATAGATTTTAGGAGATTTGTTGATTTGGAAATATAATATTTGTAAATTACGCTTTTACCAGATTGTATTCCATATAATAAATTGTATAGCATGACCATTGGGGTCGAACGTTCAGGACAAAAATTCAATTCCACGAAGTCAAAGTAGTACTTTATTTTATTCTATAGTGTGCTTCAAATGAGAAAACTAAAATATTGATTTTAAAATATATTTTTAATTAAAAATCACATTTCATGTTACAAAGGTAACTTTTTGTTTCTATTTTTTATTAAAACTATTCATAATATTGTGTTTAGAAATAGAAGCTATTAATTCGCTGTTCAATTATATACGAAATCATAATAAAATAATCAAATTTCAAATTTGCCTCTTCATAAGGACACCCTTTAGATTAAAGTCCTTAGAGAATCTATAAAATAATAGGAGATTAAATAATAATAATTAAATATATTTAAGTAACATATTATTACATGATGCAAGGTAATATTCATGTTTAGTGGAAGATTACGATCGATTAAAATACTGTTGTAATACTATTATCAAATTATTTTACATTAGAAATTGAAATTTCATACGCTAAGCTGTTAGATACATATATTTCATTCGAGAGCTTAACAATTTCATGAAAATAAATCACAAAAATAAAAGTTTTAATATAATTCATAATTTAAGATTCTCAACGCGCTAATATTTTTACAAAAACTTTTAAATGTTAATATTTTTGCAACAATATTTTACAAGATTTGAAAAGAAAAGAACTTTCTTTGCCTTGTGGTTCCAATACTTGCTTGTAAATGGTAACTGGTAAGTGGTAACCATTGCTTTTCAAAGTTTTAGAGGGTTGTTAGAGAATTAGCTAACTAAATATTCTAAAAGTCTTAGCTAATAATTTATTCATACGCATACGAATACGAATATGATTTGGAGGCATAAATCCACATATTTAATCCCCGTAAAGTGGAGTCTAATAAATTATACAATTTTCAGAACTTTTTACATATTAATTTCCATTTTATAATACTGACGTATTATACCTATTCAATGGAAACACCCATTACCACCCTCTTACCGTATTCCGTTGTATAAATGGAAGTTACCCGTACGCCCTTAAATTAGTTATTAAAATTCTCTTATATACAAGCTTTACATTGTGCTTTTATACATTTATTTTTGTATGTTGATACAATGTAAAAAAAACCCTGTTAATCCTAGTTCGCGAGCTACAGCTATTGACTTCGACAAGTTGCTTGACGGTCATTAATTAAATCGGACATTACTCTATGGCGCCGTTCATAAGGATATATTTTTTCAAAGTGTTTATAAACATGCTCTATGTTCCATGTTGTGATTCTCTGTGTAACATGCTGCTGCTGCAATTGAACCTAACACGATGAATGTATTTTGCATTTTCAATGGATGATTTACAAATTTATTCAAGAACAATTTTTGAAGGTAAAGACTACGCTATGGGTTTGGTTGTTATCAAATTAGTGTAGCTAATGTAGACCACAACTCCTGAAGAAAAGAGTACCAACATAGTAGGAGGTCGTCCGTGATTGGACGTAGCACCGAAAATAGACCGTCGTTAAATAAATTAAATAAATAAATTTATATATGTATATATATGTGAGACTGTGTGTGTTCATATGAAAATTGAAACATAGCAGTAATTATCTATAATTACTGACCCGTTAATTATCTTTAAAGCATTCATTTGGTTTTTACACATTCAACATGCGATGAGTAATTAGTTGATTATTTTTGCGCAGTGCTTTTGAACTGATTCGGATGCCAACGTGATCTCCTGTTTCACTGAATGGCAAAGCTTTATACTGTCATGACATTTTTATAACATTATGGTATTAATGTGTCGAATTGAACTCTTTTTGTCATACAAGTTTCAAATAACATATATGTAGGAGGTCATCTACAAATTAAGTCACACTTGTCACGTCACTCATTTGAAATAAGAATATTTTTTGGTTCCTTTTTATTACAAGTCGAATTTTAGATTAGATTTGACGTATTTAATGGAAGACCCCTAGAAGAAGAAGAAAGAAATATGGAAAAAAGTATTTTATAGGATTCCGCTTGTGTATGTTTATGATTTATCATCAAACATTTCTTCAGATTAATGAACTCTTACTATAGGTACATAATAACTTCGAATATGTTGATTAGATTTCTCATTAATTTCTTTATTAAACCTAACACTGAAGTGTGAGATGTCTCACAACAGTTAAGCATAAAACTAACTCCAATCGATGACGTCATTTGATTTATGGCACTAACCACTTTTAGTTATTTACTAATGAATTGAATCCTTTGTCTACATATTTCATAAATTCCATCGAATTTCGTGAGCAGCTCTCATTAGCAAAACGGAATTAATCCAATTTATTTCATTCTCTTGAAATTAGTCTTTATAATTCTGCTACCTATCAATTACTTTTGTTTGTTTTTTTATTCTTTTTTTGGTTCTACTCTAATTTCTCTCACGTGTTTTCTTTATCGTTTCAAATTACAATTTAGGCTGATAACATGGAATTCAGCCAACTAAAAACTAACGTAGGAACAATAAAGTAATTGGCGTCATTTGTTTTGTACGGATAGACGAGATGTAGCTATTTATTTCACTTGTGATTGGCTAGACGAGGCGAGGCGAGGCGAAGTTCTTCGGGTTGCTCATTTGCAGCTTTTAAATTCTACGTACCGGTAATACGGAAACGTTACCAGTATCTTATGTACAGGGTAGAAGTCAATGCCCAAAAAAAAGGATAAAAGATGTCAAAAAAGAACTTAATATATATATATATTAGTTTCTGGTAAAGACATTGTCTTTTCCTTAAAAATGTATAAATATTATTTATCTTCTTTTTATCTTAAACAGAAAATACAGATGATACAAAATATACTCATAACAAGTTCTTTAAAAATGAAATTGATCTTATAATAGAAAAAATCACTCAATTGTAAAAATGAGAAAACAAAAAGAGAACTTAAATAAAATGTCAATAGAGTTCACTGATTCTGTCAGTTACATTTGTGAAAAATGAACCAGGAAATACTTGAAATCGTGCTTTTAATAAATAAGTATGAGTATATTTAACAACAATCTGTAAGAAAATTATTACTACAGTATTGTGATTATTGCGATATGCATTTACATTGTTACAAAGTGTTACATCTTGAGAAACCGAAATTTATAACAGCAGTAGCCATGAATAGATCATTCTTGTTGTCTGGATATAACGTATAAGAAGAAGCGAAAACAGTTTTAGGGGCGATAAAAGGCTACGTGCCCAGGAAGCCCGAGAAATTGTATATATCCCAGTAAACAATTTGGTGAAGTGCCCTATTTAGTGACGTTCCCGACAGGTGGAGTAATTTCGCCATTTGTAGGCGATAAAGTAGACATTTTATATGAAAAAATGTGAGAAACTGAACTATAAATGAACTCTTTCATGACAAAAAAATCATGACGCATCTTCAATATGATGTCAAAGTGACTCCAAAATGTTTACTGGGATATATAAAAAAAACTGTTACATCACTTCAATTATTCACACATTCTGAAAATGAACACCTGTTTAATTTCCTTTCACATTACCGACAACAATGGGAAACTCATTACACTAATTGTTGCTGATTTGTGAAGGTTACAAAAAAAGTAAAACTTTTTCTTGAGTTGTTCAATGTTTTTCTCTTTCCTTTTACCAAGTTCTAATAGATAACGTCCCATGGCCATCGGAGAATCGAAGATCGGGGCCCGGAGCCCGGAGCCCGGACCGGAGATCGATGTATTTCTCTTTTTTACAACGGACGTGTAATATGTCTTCGACGATGTTGAACAAAGCGCCAGAACGCCGAATCAATCGTTTAAGGAATGAAAGGGTCGTTCCAAGTATTATTCTCATTTATTACAACGAAAAGAATAGAAAGGAAAACAACTCCTGCAGGAAAAATAATCAAAGATTGAAAATTACTAACCGTTATCGTTATACCTACATGCAGTAAACTATCCAGAGAAGGGAAATCGAGAGGGAAGATTAATTAGTATTTAATTTGTCATTAATTGTTGTGATAATGTATTGATTAATTATCGAGCGGATAGATTTATCGAGAGATTCGGTATTTATTATTTTGTTGCACGTAATCTAACATATATTTTCCTTTCTAAGTATGCACAATTTTATTACATATTTTTAGCGCCTTTTTGGGATCTCATCATATACGATATTCAATAAATCGTGCTCCAGCTTTTATATCAAATACTTGCAATTTAGAAAATGTTTTTTGGGTGAAATGTATTAAGTAAAGATAATTGAAGATATTACTAAGGCAATAATTTTAAAAAAATGTGTACAACCGGTATAAATTAATTCCTAAAAAGATCCTAATTCCTAACAAATACAGAAGATGAATTTCCCAACACAATACTTTCACCTTAGTGTTACTTTCTCATCTTAGATTAGTCCGATAAAATAACCTAAAAGTACTACATCTTCATTTACTTTAGCGGCGTAACATCGCTCCGTAACAATACGGTATTTACGCAATGGTAGTTCCCAAATAGTTATATACAGTGAAACAGTTTAAGGGTGGTAAATCAAAAAGTTTTATACTTAACTTTGTTGGCCAACAGTTTAAGTGAAGTAATGGTTTTACGTTTAGTCCTTCCTGTATTTTACTTCAGATAAGGGTTGAATCATCCCTCAGTGATGTGACAAGAGTTCTTATATAGGACAATATGGAATGAGTAGAACAATTTGCGACCCCAATTTAATGTGTCTTATATATAATTATATATAATATAATATATTATAAAGTATATTGTTTTAAAGCGCACCCTTATAATGTTTAAGGCTAGGTACACCCAATGATATTCAACGAATAAAAGATGTTCTTGTAAAACATTTTTTTATATTAGAGGTCATCTCTATAAATTACGTCATACAAATTTAAATGGCAACTTATATTTTTACAATTTCGGTCAGTACGATTTCGGTCATACGATTAATTTATACCCAACTATAAGATGGTGTATGAATCTGAGAGTCCACTATCTTATCTAGTAATTTTGTGAACATAACTATCGCTCCATTTATACTAAAAATTGTACACAACGTTATACTGGCGCTTATTCGCACATTATATAAATTATATTGTTACTAAGGGTAAAGTGGGAGTGTCAAGGGGTGAAGAGCGGAAGCGGTTGAGTCTCTGACCGTCTTAAACATTCCTTTGTGAATAACTGTGACCTAAAATTTAGAACATTTCTCCCTCTCTACTTCCCTTTAACACCCTCCTTGAGCATTATAAATTTTATACGTACAAACACTTTCGAAATTATATACTTGGAAAAAATTGTCTTATATTTTGTTCACTTCTCTGTTATTTCTTTTTTTCTTCTTCTTTTTTTTTCGTCTTATACAAAGAGAAATTACCTCAGGTGTTGCGTGTGGGTGTAATATTTTCCGGCAGGATTTCTAGAAAAGGTCAACGACGCAAATAACCGTTCATCTCAAATTGTAAATAATTATTTCTCCTTTAATTTTAGATTTAAGATTGATGGGGAATTGATATCACGTATAGCGAGTAGACTTCTTATGACAAACTTAGTTTTGTTCAAATACTGTCAAGCATAGTAAAAGGTCGTTGGTGATAAGATTAGTATCGGAAAGAGCAATTGCTTGAACCTATTGTTTAGAACTGTTCCTATGGTATCTTTTCTGACATTAGTAAAGTGATATATTGTGACTGTCTTAAGAGAAAACTGTTTTCATCTATTGTTGTCTCTGTCTTTCTACAGCAAATACATTATTGTATAAAGGACGTTCGTGATTCCAGTATGCTAACACCCTTAGAAAACTACAAACTAAATTTGCATATAGAAAGATTTTTGGTTTAGATTGATATTATAAGTTTGCCATACCACATAAATTTCACTTCATCAAAATATTCTATCGAATGTCTCGTTCGCTTATCAGATCCCCGGTGCCTGTCATCAGCACAGTCTCATTTCAATTCATTTCCAGTTAAGATTATAATCCTTGATAACAATTCATGCACATTATCTTATAAGCATTTTAAAATTTTAAAACGTACGATGCTCCCTTTATTTTTTTTGGTTTTCCAGTTCAAAAAACAATAACTCTAAAATTCCGACTGCATTATGTTTACATAAAGATGAAATCTTAAATACGCGAGAGTATATAGATATGTATAAAACGTATATAAAAAATATACGTATAGAATATAAAAATAAATCAATTCGTGATCACGCAATGGAATATAAAAATGTGATTAAATTTTACCCCACTGGTATTACGAAGGATTTTCTATGAAATTCAATGTAGGAATATTTTGCATTGATTGTTTTTGTTCTCTTAATAATAATGTACGAGTATAACGAAAAATAAGCGACCATTTCATTTTTATGTATTTATTAAATCTACGTACGTTAGAAACTTTTTATTCACTTTAGTTAACCACAGATCGCTTTTCATAGAAAATATTTTAATATTGTAATAACAGAATATGAATTTATGGAAGGACATAAAAATATGGAATAATTTATGACTGTTTTTGAAAATATTTCAAAAATTGATATCAAAAATTTCAGAAGTTGAAAGTAGGGAACAAGGCGATCTAAGTTTCGTCAGTAGCGCAACTTTTAAGTGGTTACTTGTGCAACTTGAATTTATGGTATTAAGTATAAGAGCACTGACAAAATGTCACATCATGTTTTACAAAAAATCGCCAAAATATTTCGTCTGAATGTCGTCAACTTTTCGGCACAGTGTATTCGTTATTAGGATCATAACCAACAATAGACAAAATAACCTTGAACAATCCTTTACATTCCATAAACTATAAAGAAATAAATTTAAAAATCAAGTTGATGTATATTATATCTTTGGTTTCACAGTCAATGCGTTTACAAGCGTCACATTACGTTCCGTTACGGCACACGTTATCCAATACACTACCCTTTGAGTATCGGGGGTGCGTCGAGGATAAATTATATCGAGGGATGAGTTACATGGCATCTTGAAGATGATACTCGTGTTCCCCGTTAAGATTCTTGCTGGGGTAAGGTCGTAAGGAGAGTGAGAAGGGGCATGATACTCAGGTTTTGATATTGTTCTACTTTCGCAACCTGAAAACATGCGGCGCACCTTGGGATGGTCACGTTTTATTTCACTTCGCAAAGAAAATATTTTCATTCATAATGGAAATATTATTTAGTTTAGTGTTTAAAATTGGTGGTCTTAGAAATTTGTGATTTACTTCTTCCTTCACAGAAAAATAGAAGACAAAAAGAAAAATTAATTATAGTTTTTAGTAATTGGAGCTAGCACATCCTGAAAACAATTCCGTTTTTTAGAAAAAGTTGTGTTTGTCGTAGAAAGAAAGGGACAACGCTATTTAAAAGACACTATTGAACACTACACTAGACAGAGATAACACTAACAATTTTGTCTTTAAGGCCACTTGTTGCAAGTATACACTTGTCAATGCTTATACAGCTCGTAGTGAATACTCTACCGACTTATATTGTCTTGTAAGTTTGAGCAATACAGGCACAACACTATATATTAATATGGTTAGGTCGGCTTGGGCATATACTGTTTGTTTTAAAGACTAATCGTCCTTCTTTATATTATGCGTATGGCTAGATTACTCGTGCTTTCGACCCACAGGTACTATAAAACTATGTAATTAGAAATTTCCAACAAAAATTTAAATTACAGATTTTATGTTAAGAATTTCACAAAGTTTCTCCTGCTGTTCATCTTCTCACAAAATGCTTTGTTTTAAAGGATCAGTTTTAGACTTTGAGAAGTGGCTGGTTTTTTTTAAGAGTAGGGTGATGGTTTTAGGGTGGGTAGGGGGTGGTTTTGTATCAGTCTCGACTCACCACACATGAGTTGATAACGAGCTATAGATTCTACGCACGTTCATTGACAAGAGTGAAGAGTAAAGTAGTGGAAGGGGTTGGGGTAGGTGGTAGCTAGAGATACATAGACAGACACGGGGTTGTTTTGATACTCTGTTGATATAGGATAAGATAGAACAGCATAGCGAACATAACACAATATCTATAGGTATAGTATTAGACAGTATAAAATCAAAAATTATGTTTAAGTGTGATGGTATTTGAAATACTATTTTAAGGCCCCGTGGGATCTCTGAATTGACACTTATATAGTTCTTTGATATGAAAATCACTCAATTTAAAAAGTGAGTGTGATGGTAATACTAAATATGTACACCAACTGCGTACACCAGGAAATTAACAATGAGATGTAAATTAGTTTCTGTAAAACATAATTTTCGACAATAAATATAATAATGTTAAAATGGTATAACTTATAAATAAATCCTTTTAAGAATTATATAATTTCTAATAGTCATTTTTAGTGATTATAGAGTTATAAAGTATCCTTATTATTTATATTATTTTAGATAAAGTATTATTAGGTTTCATTTCAATTAAATATTATCTCATGTTTAATTTAGCTTTGTTAGCTTTGTTAAAAATTTAGCAGGATTTTAAATAATATAACGATACGTCATGGGTTGTAATAATATAACAATACGTCAAGATAATCAGTACGGTTCTAACAAAATACCTAAGATTTTTTTTAATGAAACCAATCTTTAAATATTCACTGTAGTGCTTTTTAAAATTACTTCTTAACTTTAAGTTATTTTATAGTAATGAACATTTTCCTGACGTAGTCACCCCAAATCAATTTGCTAGTCACGCGTCAAGCATAATTGTAACGCACAGATTTCGAGACTATGATAAGCATCCCTTGCCTAGTAGTATAAAATCTGGCAACCCCTAATCTTGCCCTGTGAAATCAATGCATAAACGTTTTTTACCCTGTTTCGAAATAAAAAGAAGAGGATGCAAATTGTTATTGTTGTTTTATTTACCGCCTCATTAAAATAATTTTTGATGATAACAAAAGCTTGTTCAAGATATATATATATATATATATATATATATATATATATATATATATATATATATATATGTATATATATATATATAGAGTGTATATAGAGTGTATATAATATAATCTTTAGATGTTATACAAATGACAAAGGGTATCATCTGAGTAGTAAACCGCGACCATATCTCATCTAGAGTCCACCGCTACGGCAATGGCTACGGCTACGGCGTAGACCCACTAGTACTCGTAGACCTTCAACTATCGTATCCAAAAAGGATAAGGAAGAAACTCAACACGAAGTACCAAAGCACTAAGAACGAAGGGAAGTTGTGGAGACATAGACACACATGTCTGTTGATTGTGGTTCTCCGGGGGTTACTCTGCGGCATCCTCCAGCCACCTTCAACCCCCAGTCCCTATTCACATCGGTTTTCCCTTTAATCCCTAAGAATACTCGTGAACTTTGACACTACAATGCGGTATTTTCCAACATCTTTCCGTTAGCTTTACTGTAATATTATGTATACATACATATAGAGTTTATATGGAATGTTTACTTGAATTATATTCAACCTTTTACTGTTACTGTGAGTTGGAAAGAGTATAAGTAGACCCCGTCGTTAGTGTTGCGTTCACGAACACGTCACACATATTACTTCATTTGCCGTGGCCTAAATCGCGTGGCACGCATGTTGTACGTCTATTAAAATATAAACATTTGAAATGATATGTTACCATGAATGCGTAGGAGGGAAACTTCCTCGTGTAGGAGGAGCACGTGGGGGAGGGGATATAGATAAACTACAAGACAAGGCACAAAAACATACTGGTTTTAATTATTTATTAAATCATATGAACGACACAGTGGACGAGAGCATCAGTGCTTGACACTACACTCTTCGGGACAACATCCCTGGTCTATGTACTTAATAAGACCTGTGTGTCCCCCGATCGATCCCCAGACTATATACTTAGGCCCTCCGCACACGAGTCGACTGATTGCAAACTAGTCGAGCCGTGTTTCGTGACTCTATATAATTTTTAAAAATAGTATAACAAGGGATTTTATTGTGTCGTATTATAAATAGTATTTGTGCACATCTGTGTTCATGATATCACCATCAAAAGCATTCAACCACATGCAACCAAGCTTGGCCCTGCGACCGAGAAACAGAGTCGCTGAAAACGTATTCCAAATCAGTTTAGTTTCGTTCGTGCCGTGTGTTTTCTCTCACTTGTATAGACGTTTATTGTCTCACTAGCAACACAGTTCCATTCTCATTCGGTTCGGGCAGATTCGGGGCTATCAGTCTCCTGGTTTAGTTGTATCTGATGCATATATATTGTATTGCATTTAGTATCAACAAAAATAATGCTTTTTTAATAAATACTTTTAAAAAAAATCAGTAATGTGTTTTAAAACTTTGATTAAATATTTGAAATATTTGATTAAATTAATAGGTGCCATGCCAGACAATTAAAACTGTCATTTCATTTTGCATCAACTCAATTGACGCAGATTTCGTATCGAGGTATGTGTGAACCGTCGCGACGTATTTTAGAAGATTTGTATATGTATTGGATGTACATACATATACACAGTTACCTATATCACATACATTTATACCTCACAGTTTGCTACACGATGCGGCGACAGTAGCGCCGCTACACCAGGCGTGGCGACGTGGCGTGTTTATTGATCTACCCTCTCACGCGCACGTCTACTCGTCTATTTGAAATAGGCGCGTTTACATTCCTAGTTATAAAACAATTCGGAACTAATTACAAATAGAAACTTACTCTAAAAGAATGTGCAATTTATGACTAAAGATAAAACACACTATTGTATATTTTAGAAACCTTTTTAAAGTCCCTTTTTGGTAATTATCTTTAAAGTTATTTTTACTTAGATTTAAATTTAAAAAGCTAGAATTATTGAATGATGTTTTAAAACAATATTGTACAAATGTGGATATCGTTTGTTAAATGTTCTTCCAATATTTGCACATAATTAATATACTTGTATACACCGATGTAAGTTCTTGTGACAGCTAATTAAATCAATCCACTTATTAGTTTACTTAAGCATAAGCGCATGTAAACATTGCCATACCAGTGTATTAATACATGTAGTAATCCTTATGTAATGCTAATTAGTAACTATAAAAAGTAGTACATATATATACAAGTGGATTACTTAATTTAATCCTTGTTATGTAAACGCGCTAATAAACATACAGCGTATTTCGCTATGCTGTAGTCGGTTGTATTTGAACTTCTAATGTCCGTTCATGTGTGGAACTACCCGGTTTCAAAACAGAGTTGCATGCTCGATTGGTACATTGGAAGAGTGGGAGGAGAGGCGGAAGAAAATAAGAGAAGAGGGAGATTGATTATGTTAGAAAATGATTATATTTTTCTTTATTTTAAAAAAATAAGTAGATATGATTGAACATATTCTTGTTACAATGAATAATGAATTACTTTACCTTATTAAAAATATCTTTTCTATAGCTTATGTTCACATATGTCTTTGCTAGCTTACATTTAGCTAATTTAAGTGTTAAATTACGTTACATTTTCTACCGAAATATGGAATTAAATATTGTGAATTCTAAAAATTTTGCCAATAAATATAAAAAGCTAATAAACTTTACGCCATATATAGTAAGTCTTCATTCTGAAATATCATAGTACTCAGGTTACCCTCCTAATAGCATCTTTATAAGGGTTTTTATTTTACGAGGACAGTAACATACCCCTTTAAACCTACTTTAGGGGAAGCAACAGATCCGACCCTAGTTTTAGAGCTACACTGACGTAAAGTGCAAAAGATAATACATGCAAACATATAACCCACTCTCCATTCTTCTCCTTACTTCTCCTTCTAATATCTCTCAGTCTTCTTAGTACATACAGTGGTACCACTATTCAAAGTGGGGTTATAAAAATCAACATTTCTATAGACATGTGACATCACTGAAGAGTTATATAAGTGTAACTATTGTGACCCAACTAATGTTGTCCTAGCAGGATATTCAGCTAATTGCCTCCTCAAAACATTTCAATTTATTTGTTATAAATATAGATGTACCCATTCTTATCAATCTAGATAATTATTTGATCATGTTGATTATTTTCGAAGTTATGTAAGTTGAAAAAATATTTTTTTTTACTCTATAACTTTAAATGCGTTTCTCTGAATGTGTTTTTAAAATCGGTAACCAAGATTTCTCAGAAACGGCTAAACCAATCAGTCTAAAATTTTAACACAAATTTCTTAAGTATATTTTTTAATAATTAATCAAAATTTTTTTCTCAACGATAATTACATATTTTTTTTATAAACAATTTAAGGCCAAAATTTCGATCAAAAATCGATTCTTTTTTTGAGAAGCCGTCATTTATACAAAAAAAATTATTTTGCTTATTCCTTTGATTAATTACTAGATTATACATTACTTTAACGAAATCCGTTTGGTTTTTTCATTTTAATTGATTCAGCCCAGAGATATCGCGGTCACCGCAAGATGCCTTTTTTGAAAGGAACTCCGGGAGATCAGCTATAGCAGCTTTAAAATTATTATTTATACAAATATAAAAATGTTAAAATACAGTTAAAAGTTACCATATTATGTGTTACATTAATACATTTATAAGTCTTCTCAGGAAAAATTCTTCGCTTTTTTGAGCCTAATAACTGTATATACCCCCTTAATAAATGTATAGTTAACAATGCATGTCAGCTGTATCCTGTATTGTTCATGTAGCTAGAATATGTATTAGGAGAAATACCACAGGGATTCCAGGACATATATCGTCCTATAAAGGATACTTATGTACTTGTTCTCACTAAGTTAAACTTCAATTACTAAGTTATAGTACAAAGTTCCGTTATTACTTATTCTTGTGCTTGCTACATGAAGCGAACTCTTAAGAGCGTGCTGGTGCTAGTGCTGATGCTGGTGGTGCTGCTGGGTAGGGTTTACCTTAAGGCGACTTTGTTAAGGTTAGATTTGTCTTTAAATCCCAACGGACTTAACTGGGCTTTGTTTAAAACTTTTAGTTGACATTTTTAATTACGTCAAAGCAACAAGACGGTATTGATCAGTAAAGGACAATGGCGTATCGAAATAATAGTCGGTAAAGTATACTATGAATATTTGATGTTCACTAATTAGTTTATTAGAACTCAAAGGAACACGGAACAAAGTTAAACATGGCCCTAATAGTCTTGTGTCGCGAATAGGTCGTACTTAAACAATATGTAACCAACCATTAGGTTACAAACAAATTTACTGCTATATAATAAATGAATCACAAAATAAATAATTATTATATTAGAAATAATGTGAGATACATTTAACCTAGTTGTTAAAAGTTGCAGAAATATAAATTAAAAAAAGATCAGCGAGATAATTTAATTAACAATGGTAGAAATTATTATATAGTTTTTTTTTTAAGTTAAAATGCATAAACTGTGTGAAAATGTAATTCGCAACAAAGATAATATTTTCTATAAACAACATATTATAATTTATGGTATACTTTAAACTATATTTTAGAATTATTATAGTAACGTAGAAAATGCATATAAATAATGGGTGTTCTTAAAATGGGGTTGTATTTGGAGCATTCCAGTTTTTGTGTATACGGTAATATTAAGCAGATGATACTGTAGGGGTTATAACTTAAGGTTAAAAGAAAGATAATGTAAATTCATAAAAAATATTTGTAAACACCTTGTGTAATTTTATATTAAATAGCGCCACTATAACTGCTAGTTGAACCATATGGTAGCATAAAGTATAAAGCAAACAAATGTTTAGAAATGTTTGTTAAACATTCTAACTTAATCCGTGCATATTTACAGACACATTTATTATGTGTATCAAGTCAACCGTACCGGGGCACACGGAACTCGAATCCCGGCGTCGACGTCGGCGTCGTTGTTGGCGTCTACACAGCACCGGTAAAAGTTCCCGTGCCCGTGTCGGTGCCAAGGGTAGAAGCCAACAAGTCAGGAGCTTACACCCTTCACTGGAGGAAGCTTTGTGCAAGCCAGATGCAACATGTCCGTTTTACTGAGTGCTTCTTATGTTGCAGCCATTGAAAAATATTACTTGATGGTTATATAAATGCACAACGCACAATCGACAGTATATATACATATATATATATATATATATATATATATATATATATATATATATATATATATATATATATATATATATATATATATATATGTGTGTGTGTGTATATAGGAATCCATTTTATTTCGACAGAAATTTATGATTTATTTTAGATTTAAGACAATATTGCAAGCTACCCAATTAGATTAGATTCAAGACAATATTGTTAGCAAACTTCAGTAATCAAGACAATCCCAACTATAAGTAAGCGTTACTGTTCAGTATGAACGTCAGTAGCGCATTGGATTTATGAATGAAAGGTATATGTATCCTATATTATAATGTTCCAACTGAATGTTTATATTCTTATATTCTTATATGTTTATATTCTTATATTCTTATATGTTTGGTACTGAATTTTGTATGGCAGCGGGAAAACGGCTCCATCAATGTTTTTAAAAATTTCCTATTTCGTAGAGAAAAAAATTCTAAGACTTTTGGCGTCCCCGGATTTTTCCCTGAATTTCCTGGAAACCCGTAATTTTGGAAAAACTGGAAAAAAAGTGATCCCTTTTTTGCTCTATTACTTTTAATTCGTAAAAGATAGAAAGTTGAAATTTTGCATGTGTATTAAGGTATTCAATGCTGACATTTCTCAAAAATTAGAATTTCAAAAATTGAAAAAGGGGGGTTGAAGAAATTCGGGGGCCTGTTAGGGAACTTTGGAGAAAGTTCATATTCTGGATTCTAGAATAATTAAGTATATTATCAATAAAAAAAAATTGAAAATTTCAAAATTTTATTGGGGGGCACGGGGGCAGTATTTGCCGAGAGTAAAAATTGTGCTAGAAAATTGAAATTTTGTATGTAGGCTAACCTTGGTAACTTATTTACGAATCAAAAAAAAAAATCCCAAATTTTGAAAAAAAGTTGGTCAAATAACGCATGAATTGAAAATATTTTTTATTTTGATAAAAAAAATATATTTTTTAGTGAAAAATTAATTGTTATTACATGTAAAATTAATATAGGACGAGTTTATTTATTATTTCAATTTAAAGATGGAATTACCATTTTGACATGAAATTCAAGCCACACACAAAAAACAGACGTCGCTTGCGACGGGGGTAAAAGCTAGTATATATATATAGTTACGAATTTATCTAAAACGAAAATGACCTAAGACTCATAAAGATTTCAAGGATTCCATAAATAAGATAAAACTCAAGATTTTCATTTAAAGATAAATAAAACATATAAGAACATAATAAATGAAACTCCAACAAAAAAGAAAAACTATAAATTTTCCATAATCAACCTGTTGTTCCAAATAATTTATTTGCTATTTCAAGTCTGACTTTTATTTATATATTCTATTGAATTTTCTTCAAGTATTTTTTTTCTTTCGTTTTTTTCTTCTTTTTTTGAGGTGATTTTGTAAATGTATTTGTCATGTCAGTGGTTGACCCGTATAGAAGGGATGATTTGAAATAAAAGTCACCAAAAGCTTAAGGGTAAAAGGGAGTTGAACGGGAAGATTTTAACTCTCAAAGCACAATGCAGCAAAAAGAGATAAGTTTTGTGGTCAAAAGAACTTAAAGGAACGCGGTAACAACTGTATGCGTAGAAAGTTTATCCTCTGCTCCTGCTCCAGCTCCTTTCTTCTTGCTCTTATTCGGTCTTCTGTTGAACAAGCGAGCAAAACGATTTTAACGCCGCTACGGAATTTATTGGCAACTATGATGAATGGCAAATAAAAACATTCACAAAAATGGAAGATATAAACATATTTGTTGGGTTGAAAATGTTACAAATATTATTATACTAAGATAATATATTTGGCAGAGCCCCTCCTTATGAAGTGTCTTTAAAGAAATTCCTTTCACTGTCAATTTTTTTGTCTTTCACTTTTATTCTTTCTGGTGTCAAAAATATAAATCTCCAATTCATTTATATCCAAAATGTCCGCTGGTAATTAATCTGGAGTATCAAAATTTTTGAAACTTTTCTCAGTTATGGAACATATTACTATGCCGCTGTATTCAAAACTATTTCAAACCGTGTATTTTAAAGTTTTTGACGAGCAAAAGAATGATGAACGTCAAGAGTTACAAAAAGAAAAAAGAATAATGCATTGAAGTCGAGATATTTACAAGATTTTCCTTGTCTTTACATGTCTGAAGTAGATCAAACTTCGACAGGTTGAAAACTTTAATCTATAAAAAGTATTCAACAAAAAATAAATTTGTTTTCAATTCAACAGATGAAAACACCGCACCTTATTAGGTTTAAATTATTATAGAAAGGCAATAGATTATCGATTTATCTCTTCTCTTATCGCCTCTCTTGTTATTGTTATTCAATTTTTATAGTTTTAATAATTAAACTGACCGTTTTTAAATTGAAATAGAACTAAACGTTTTGATTAGACGCTCTAACGGTCTATTTAGATGATCAGATCAAATCTTTAGTCAGAATCAGATTCAACCAGATAATAAAATATCTTATGTGTAAATAAACAAGCCGATACGGCCGACCTTATACTATACGATTCTGCATGAACTGCAGTAGTGTATTGAAATTGAACCATACGAGCTTTCGATATTGCAACAGTAGTTTTATAATAGCAGCGCTCTCGTCACACATGCGGTAATATCGAAAAACAATTGCTCAATACCTTCTTGTATTTCGTTTTACTTTAATTACAGCTAATACAAATTGAATTGAAAAAACACTGTTAAACACATCTAATATAAATTTAAATGTAAACAAACATGTTAGCAAAAACACCTCTGTGATCGCCAGTACTCGTATTCGTACATATAACAGATACTAAGGGGGTTGAAAGGGTTGAATAACAGTAGCAAGGGTAGTTATAGGATGATACAGGGATGGTTTGGATATCTGTTTGACGTACCCCCGGGACAAACCATTATTCACGTATGTAGAAGCTCCTATACAGTCTCTTTACGGGTTTAGATGATATATGCACATGTATTTATATTTACAGGGAGTTCTGAAATACATTTACTTTTTTGGTAATCACTTGTGCGTAATAATATGTGTACTATTTATGGTATGCTTGCTATAGCATGTAGAAAAATGTTATATTAGTTTTAGTACCATCAAAAAGAAATTGTGGAAATGCTTGTATTTTTGGGGTAATCGTAAATAAAAATACTTTTAAATAATGCTGATGATGTTGTTGCTGTTTATACCCTCAAACAGTATTATGAGGTCTGCGTCAATTGAATTTACAAAACAAACAAATATAATACCGAATTCTCGAATGGTAGTACAATGTACAACGTATACTCGTTATACATACTAGAACGGTATGCATGAAAGCAATGTTATAACTAATACAATGTTGTAACAGGTTACAGGTCTGTCCACCAACCCCTAAAACATTATTCTCCATTCAGCACCCCTAGTTCCCACCCCCATGTACCTACAGGTTCCACTGTACTCCACCCATCTGTTCATTCATACAGCTAAACAGGGGACTATGTTCTACTAATATTTGCAAATGGGTATTACAATTGTAACAAGTACACAGAGAATGGTTTAATTCTGGCTGGATTAATCAATGTTCCAGGTAGATATTTAAACTTTTGTTTAAAATATTTTTTAAAATATATTATCAGCGCTAGAGAATTTTCAAATAATACATATACATACCATGTGAAAATATCATAAATCAGAAGTGGGATTCTTCAGTTTGAAATAATAGGTATTACCTTAATTCTTAACAAAATATTTAACACTTAATACGAATTTATGAAAACTCTCCATCGGATTATATTAGCATGTTCAAAGGATTTGTTATTTTTTAAATACCGTAAAATAGCATCAAGTTGTATCAGTAAAAAATATTTTAATCACAAACGCTAGAGTTAAAAATCTTTCCCTGCGTACAAATATTTCCCAAGTAAGAAAACCCGATTTATTAGTGTTATATACAATAATTATAAGAAATATACCACCAACGAATGATATATAAATGTAATTTAATATATAAAAAAATAGCTAAAAGCATATTTGTCATAGTGATGATATATATAATCCAATAAAAGTTACTTGAGACATAATGCTTGTAATTGTATATATAAAAAGAGTCTGTGGTAATATTTCTTTGTTTCTCATACGTGAAATATGTTACCAATTATATACAAGAAGGTGTACGAAGTGTAATTACTTAAGAACAAGAGATTTTCTTCAGCAAATAAATGTAATAGTATACTTTATTATTTTCAAAAGTGTTTTGGAAGTGCTGTATATTTATCAGAACAAATAGCTCGTGAGCATGTGATAAATTAAGAGATTTTAAACTTTTTACTTGTTTAGAATATTTATATTTATGAAACATTGTCTTGCAGTGCTAGTTTGCTGCAAGCTAATTGCAAAGGTCTTTTTTTACCCCTACTTTTCAACTTGCTACCGTGCTGCAAACTAATTCAAGCGTTAAATTTCTACTTGGGTCAGTTTAGAAATTAAAATTAATTAGTCACTTCTTTTACATAAGAAATCAAGAAATTTTTGTAACGTAATTTATGGATGACCCTTAAAAACATTTATTTTTGACCTGTATTGATTGCATGAGGATACGAAATATTCAAACTTCTAATAATACTCGTATTTATCAAGTTGGTTCCACACAAAATAAAACACATGAAACCAGTATTGAAATGAAACTTTTCCAATTATAGTTGACAATTTTATTTAAATTTAAAACATTTCTGTAGAATAAAACGAAATGTAAAATAACCAAAATAACAAAATTTTTACAATATGTTACGGAATGACAAATCATGTCCGTAAATTGTGCAGCACCATGCAAACGAACTATAGGGCTAGGGCTAGGGCTAGGGCTCAGATAGTAGGATTCTGTACTGCATGTAGAATGCACAATACAGGTTGCTTGTACAATATACAATGAACATTGCATAAAACAGGCGTTGAAAACAATTTGTCAGCGAAAAAAACATTATCTTTCTCTTTTTTTGGTAATTTTCCAGTAGATGTTATCAAACAGTTACTTTTTATATACAACCGTTTCGTTAACCCTGGTTTACTATATACTACCGGAAGCCAGGTATATTTTGGACATTACATACATTATTGATGCTGAAGCATTAAATATTTAATGTTTCATAATTCTATGTTTAATATTTTACTATTACTCGTACAAATGTTTATTACACGATCATTAAAAATTAGTTGAAATTGGAAACCGTATGCATGCATTATTTAATTATTAGTTTCGTATAAAAATATGTACAATCCAAATTGAAAGATTTATTTGTTATAACGAAATAGACAGTCTCGTGTCAATGCCTTGACGTTTTAAGTCACCATAATTTATTTTATTATATTCCATTACTAACACGTTAAACTCTATTTTTAGTTTTGAAAATAATACTTTTCATAAAATGTGTTTCAAAATAAATCTGTATTTTTTTCATATTTTATTCAATTCATATTTTTATTCAACTATTTTTTCCATACGTATCATACAATGGGTTACATTGTGGGAATATTTTTCTTCATTTATAAATATAAATGCAGAGCTATGGCCGCATTGAGATATAAATATCCCTCGTGTAACCAATAGTAAGTACATATAGAGATTCCTTTTTCAGCGACAAAATGCAATAGGTATGAATACCTGTCTCGAGCGGTTATGAATTTGAAAAGAATTTATTTCAGGAGATTGAAGATGTAAATAAGTATATGTTATATGAATGTATGTATGTATGTGTATCAGCCGTGTGAATGTGCTTTATTATATGATGTACAGTCAGTGTACTTTGCCTGACAATGACAAAACATGTAGGTTACAAATATCATTAGAAATTAGAGTCATAAACGACTTAATATGCGAGTAGAATCCTGTTAAACGCAAAACATGACTATTATCTTTAATACACTAAATATTTTACTTAAGGGAAACCTAGTAATATTTAATATATAAAGGAAAGCTTTGTGAATGCCTGACCCAAGAATTTTAACTAGTGATTATATTTTTTACATTCTACGTAGTATATATTTATTACAGACCATTGCATCTGGAGCAAATTTGCCACAATACCTAAAAAGTGGCGAAAAGTACAAACCTTTTCGCAGCTCTACTTTAAGAGATTCTTGCAAATACCTTCAGATTATTCAATTGCTCTCATCGAAATTTACCTGTAACAAAAAGAAAGAATGATTTAATAAAAACAAGATAAATTACATGCAATTTATTTTATATTGTGTAAATATTGTATAAAAATGTAAATAACTACAATTCAATGTTACTCGTATTTATATATTTTTTTCCTTCATTTATCTTCTTTGTAATTCGTTTTTCTACTTTTAATTCCTTCATAAAAACTCTGTGATAGCTAAATAAAATACTCGTTGTTAAACGTAACTCCGTTAAATGTAATATAATTCGTAGGTTTTTATTACAAGTCTCTGGGTTCTAGAAAACCAGCAGCTTGATGGCAAATAAAACATACTTGTAGTGTAAATTGCCTTGCGTTTCCTTCCGTATGGCACTAAAATTGTCTCATAGTAAATAGTATTTTGTGTAAAACAAAATCTATTATATAGAAACATCTATATATCTATATTTAATAGAACTAATATTTTATATATAAAAGTATTAAAAAAAAAATAAACAAAATTAAAGAAATGCCAATACCAATAGTAGTTTTTCTAATTAAAAAAAAATTATGGTCTTACCATTTTTATTTAATTTAAATACTATGAAAATAAACGCATATATAGCCAAAGAAAAAAACTCTGTCGATAATACAGATGCACTGTAATTTAGCAAATGTCACAACCCCATAGGTCAATGGCATCAGTTGCTAATTAACTCTGAGGGGAGAGGTGTTAATGAAAAATTTCTCAATTAAAATCATTTTTAAATAAAAAATAAATCGAAGTTTTTCGCGTAAAAAGTGTTTCAAAGTGTTTATAAACATAATACCTAGTGTACCTGTTAATTTTGTGTAAATTGTTGTGATATAAATAACTTTTTTTTGCTTGGAAAATGTAACCTATATTTTTTAATATTACGCAACAAGTGTAAAAAGTTCCACGTCACGGTATGTTATGCAATAGTGTTACCCAATTGAATTTTTACTAATTAAATAACGAATATATTTTGTGATATACAATTATTTGTGTGTGAGATTTGTGCATGACATTTAACCTCACATTTTAAACTATGTCAAAGTAAATATGTGTGTGCATAATAGGGATCACACATCAGCAAAGAACCAAGTGCTTGCTACATAAATAACTAAAGATATATTCTGTGAAATATAAATGTAAGTTCTTTGCAATTAAAATACAAAAACCGTTTCATATTCTGATAGGAGTTCTGACGTTTCAAATGCAAATAGAGTAGCCCATATAAAATACAAGTGTCATGTGGAATCGTAGTGTAGTTTTTTTAAATACGTAAAGGTATTAATAACCGGTTTCTTTTTTGCAGGACTCCTGCAGCTGTCAAGGTCGTTGCGTTTCCTGTCTATCGGTGAGTCTCTTTATTTACTTATTACGTATGGCATGTAACTGTTGTTTTGACATATGGTCAATGTTTACAATATTCTGGCACAATACTTTTGACTCAATGTTTTTAAACGTAATAATTTACGTATATTTCAACATTTGTATATGCGAACGAGATTATCGAATTATGATAGAGGATACAATAAAACGTATGCCTATTCTTGAATTTGACAGACACCTGTCAAAACGTCAATGTACTTACATCAGTTTCTTGCATATAGCGAATATTTATTTAAATACCTAATATATTTTCAATTAGGTACGATCCTATCAAGGTTGTTATTTTAGTTAGGAATTATTGTGTCAAATATTTCTACATTTCCATATTTATGAGGGATTTATATTTCCTGTTTTATTGCATTAATGCTTATATCTGGAATCTTGTGAATGTTTCCCAGCTTCACTATAGTGTAAAAGCTACAGATCAGTATATTTGAATGAGGCTATAAACATCTTAACAAATGTATAAAATACATATTTAATTTCATACAACAGTGACTATAGCTATATGTATTCGAGGTAAAGATATTTTGTATAATTTAGTATGGTCGTAAAATATATAAATAACATGTCATAGTGCTTTTATGAAAATGGAGCATTATCATTATTTTAGTTGTGTGTATATATACATACGTACTTGTATATAATACACCTTGTAAACATGAACATTATATATACTTAGTATTTATATACTACATATAAAATTTGTTAGTTTTCTACAAGCTAATTTCAAGTTATTAGTTACCTGGATGTAGATTATTTATCTACCTGGGATCTAGCTAAGCCACTTTTTAGTACTGCAGTGGCATGGCATAGCATAGTATCCAATTCTAGTGCCAATTTCGACATCCAGTGTTAAGAAATATAATCTGTTATTGAAATAATAGATAACTTTATCTTAATATCATAAAACGTGCAGTAATTAAAAATCAAATGAATAAAAAGAATGATTGAATGAATTTAAAATAAGAAAAACCAAACCTTTATAGTTTATTTTCAAAGTAATAGAATTCAGCACTGTGCAATAAAATGTCAACAGCTATAAAATTAATTAAATTTTGTTCTATATAATTAACGATCATTATAATTAAGGATTTTATGTGATCGTGTCCTCAATAGTTTATGATGTGTTTCCTACACAGACTTTAAGGTGGTTCGTAGAATTTCTTAATACGAAACTTAAGTAACTTAGCTTTATATAAAGTGACATTATTCTACAAAGGAAGTGCTCTTTAACTAAGGTTACTTGTATTACATAAAGCTTATCGGTAGCTTGCTTTGTCGGTGAACGCTTTATGCATAGCTATTGCTATAGGAACTCGTGCGGTAATTTGTCTAAGGTGAATTAAACAGCAAACAAATTAGAATGTTTGCTTAGAATGTTTTAAAATTCTATTGGTTGGTATGGAAGAAGTACGAGTTCAAGTTATCATCATTTATGAAAGTTTTACCATTCAAAGAGTTTTGTAAACTTTGGAATAATTGGTAATCTGATGGTACAAGGTCAGCGCTATATGGAGAAGGCGACGTTATTTTCTAAGTAAGCTGATATAATTTTCTACGAGTTGTCAAAGTTGTGTAAGTCTTGCATTGATCTGGTGGAACACAATTCCTTTTCGGTTTGCTAATTATGGTCGTTTTTCTCTTATTGTTTTTTCCAGTTTCATTTGTTGTTGATAATGAACATATGGATTTATAGTTTGATTGCTTAGCTAACTCACCAAATTGACGTGATAATTCGTTAAAGAAAATAGACTTTTTGGAATGGAAATCTTGGAAATATTTATTGTTGATGGATCATGAGATATCCTTGATGTTGATGGGTACCTAGTTCATCCTAGCTTTTTCTACTTGGGTAGGTCACACTGATGGCGTTGTATATATCGTTATTTTACTGTTGCAGGATAAGCGCGACTAGCGTTCAATAATCCAGTGTATTTATTTACACTTTAGATTTTTTCCACGTTAGACATCGATCTAGAAGAATACTTAGATTATTCACTTTGTATCAATGTACTTTTAAATCAGTACTACAGGATTAAGGCATTCCTTATCATATTCCAGTCAGATGCGGCTTTAGGGGGTGGCATGCAGGGCAAGCGCCCGGGGCCACGCTTTGGTAGGGGCTTCGCATTCTCGTGCAACAACCCAAGCAGAAAAAATCATTATACTATATATGTATTTGAATCTCGCGCCTCGCTCTTTAGAAATCTCACTAGAATCACTGCGTATATCTTTTAAGGCATTCATGTGCCTTAGTTTATCATCATTAATATTTGTCGTTTTTATACTTGGTTACTTTTACACTTCCAATATAAAATTTTATTTCTCGTCAATTATCATCAAAAATACTTACAATTTACATAAATTATACAATGAACAAGCGCCTTGAAAGATTTGCCACCTCAAGGCCTCGCAAAGATCTGCTGCCCGGGGCCTCGCAATGGCTAAGGCCGCCTCTGATCCCAGTCTTCCTTGCATAAACGATTCCAGTGATTAATTTAATAAAACAATAAATTCTTCCTTAGCATTATTAATACTGAAGTAAGGACATACACGTATAAAATTAGTAATGATCGTGGTATATAAAAGATATTAATGAAGGAGGTGTAGGATAGCGTAAGCATGAAGTAATTCGTTGAATCTGGAACACAAATAATATAAGAACCATGTCACACCTGAGGGCATACTTAGTGACACGGTGTGATATTTGTCTTTGTCTATGTTTTCTGAAATGTTCTGTATTAATGTTACTCTATTTGGAAATGTACTCCATTAATGTGGCTGGGAAATCGTTAAATATTGTGTTGTGTTGGAATAAAGAAAAGTAGGAGGTCTTTTGATTTATATATGAACAAGACTTTACCAAAGAGTACCAGGAGTTTATAAATTTCGCGCGCTATATGTATCTGTTTTTGTGGGACATGGGATTCATGATTTGTCTTGTAAGTATTAGCCGTATAAAGGACTATTTCTAGCGCAGTTACACAGGGGAGGGGAAGGGGAGAAGGTTTATTTATTTATCCGGCTTACTATGACAATTCATTAAGAAATAATTCCATATTTTCCAAATATTACAGCAAAATATTTAACGGTCTATTTTTGTTCATTTTGACTTTTTGATTAGAAGTAATACTATTGCCAGATCATTACTTTTTCAGATACCAGCGTATCAAATCAAAACACTTTATAAATCTAGTATTTTTAGGGTAATTGAACAAAGTACATTTATGAGATTTAAGAAAATATAAATATATATCCCCTTTATATATAAAGATAATATAATAAAATAAAATATAAGGGTAGGTTATTTTTTTTATAAATCTTGCATATACTCTGTATATCATTTCTAGTACATTTTTGTTTTCTGTTTGAGGGTAGTTTTACATTGTTGATGGTAGTGTTAGTATATATATATGTGTATACATATACTATATAGCGTAGATATAACTCCTAATGTAATGTCATGTGCTTTTAGTGTAAATTTTATGTAAATAAAATATAAAATATGCATCAAAAACTTTTCAAATGCTGTTTTTATTTGCATGAAATGTTTTTAATAGCCTGAAGGTATATTCATCCCTATAGATTCGTATTAGTGTGCGTAAAGTGACTTAGAATATACACTCTAAATTGAAACGGTAAAAAACGTCAGCCGGGTTATGAATTAATGAACGGAAGCTTGTAGATACGTCGTTGTATATTAGGTTCATTATTTAGTCAATATGTTTTTTTAATTTTCGATTTGCATAACACAAACCGGATATACCGTGAGCTATAGCTTGTTCAGTTTAAAGTCTGAAATTACCACAACCGTTTCGAGCAGCAGCTTTAAGCAATATGAAGGTTTGTTCATATTTTAACATTTCACGGTGGAGTGGTAATAGTAAAGAAAAGTATATCTGGATATTTAGTAAAAAAAGTTACGTATATTAAATACGTATAGGAACCGTCGGGAGGGGGGACATTCTGAGCAGAATCTGACACGTGATTCGTGCGACAACAAGATCACCGAAATGTGCGGTATCCTACTAGGTACGAATGTATTTACATCAGGAGCATTGAGAGTGAAAGAGAGGCAAATGCATCTGACGTATAGTTTAATATATTTAAAACGCAAGGAAACATATGTTACATAATTACATATAATCCTTTAACATCTTGAATTATGTGAAAAATAGCATACGGTCTTTCTCCAAGTCTTATTATTTTCTATATACTCTATATGTATATGTATATGTATAGGTACTAGTTTCAGTAACCATTTACGTCTGTTCTAACTGGTTCTGTTGGAACCGTTGTTCGTACAATGTAAGGACCACTTCTAAAGACAAATGATCGTTTTTTTAATACTAGTATCTAGCATCCATTCTATAAAATGACGACAAGAACTTATTACGAGAGCTAAGAACAAGTCGATAACACCGCTTTCGAGTTTTAAAATATAAAAAAAAGGTCGCGTTTAACTATATGGTCGTCTGTCTTGCACTTAGATTTTTTATTCTGAAATAGTGAAATACTAATCCTAAGATATATACTATGTTCTACTTTATCAACCCCGCTGTTTTACTTATGCTATTTTATTTAGCACAGTTGGTGAAATATTAAATTATTTTTGATATGTTTTTTTCGTTTCCACTATTGTTTGAACATTTATAGGTCAGGCAATTTATAGTTACGGTTATTACATTTGAACGCGGAAAAAACTAAAAAGTAGTAATATTTGTGTAATTAAATTATGTAGTTTTCTTCTTACTAGAATTCGTCTAATTATATATCATTTGGAAATTATATTTAGTAATTTAGATGTTCTGGCCCCTTGTTTACTCCCTCTCGTCAGGCTTTCCCCTTCTCCAAGACTGTCCTCTTTCTCGTCTTATTCTTTCCTCGATACCACTTTCGCTTTCCATTTTCTTTTCACTACACCCCATTTTTATGTCTGTCGTTGTGCCACCACTTCTATTCCTCTTCTTTTATCGCGAACCATTTTTCTTTTCACACTCTCCTTAATCTCAAATAATTAGCTTTATGCATTATCTATGTTTCCTTTAAATCTAATTGTCGTCGCTCCTGCTTTTATCTTATTCTTGTCCAACATCTACACACTTTTAAAATCAGTGTACTAGTATATAAGCTATACAAAGTTTGAGAAGCACAGAAGTAATAATCCTTATGAACCAGATGAAGCAAAATTAATAAACGACGTAATACGGGATTCAAAGCAACACGTAATAATAGAATATTGCATGGAAATGTACGATGTACGAGTCTATCCAGTACTGAACATGCATATGTAAAAATTGTACGCTACATTGATATTTTTAGATTTATTTTTCGCATCCTAACAGGATATATATGTAGCAGGATTAATATTTCACACTACTTTATTACTTTATCCTTTACATTTGAGTGCTGTTTGTTCGCTAAACCGTAAATTTTAACGTATAAAATATATTTGTTTTTTATTTCGATAGTAAATAAGAAAATAATATGATTTAAAAAGTTTCATTTCCCATTCCCTCGTTTCACCATACTCGTATATATGAATCTATGTGTTTCTATCATCAATCAAACCTAGACAACATTTTAGTCTAAATTATTTTCTCAAAAATTCCCAAAGGATATACATTTTTTATATATAATAAAAATAAACTGAGATTTCTCAAAGTTAAAACCATAACTCATTCCGAATATAATACACGTCAATTTTTATCAAACCGCTGCGAAAACTTTGTACTGTATTATGATACTTTTAAAAAAGGGGCTTATTATCATACGGAAATATGAAAAATATGTTAAAATATCCAATGGAGTACATAAAAGTCCATGGAAACTTAATGCTGGAAATTTAATCAATTCAATCTGGTTGTATAATTAAATGATTGACGGGAAATGGAGTGGAGCGGAGTGGTTGCATATGCTTTATGGACTTGGAAATATGAGATGGAAATAATCGTAAATATCGGGAAATGTTCACTGCATTGCGAGACATAAGATTTATTGATTATATCGAGATACAAATACAGAACTTATATAGTAATTCCTAAATTAATATATTAACATTTCCGAATATTTTAACTGTAAACCTGTAATAATATTTTTCTTTTTTTATAAGACAATTTATATTTAAGTGCATCTTTTTTGTGGATTTAAATTAATTTACAAATATAGTTTTCTGGTTGTCTTATTTATTTAAAATATTAAGTACTGAATTTATAGAAATATGATGTATATTTTTATAAATTCCTTTTAAATATTTCCTCCTAATAAACTGACTCTTGAACCATAAGCCTTGTTAATCACTGAAATATGCATTTATTATCATCATTTTATTTAAACGGCCTTAGATCTTAATTAAGCTATTGTTTAGATAATATTTAGGGAGATTATATTTAAATTAGCAAGTCAAGATAACATAGCATAGCTTTGAACGGCGTCTCAAGCAAGGGATTCCATTAAGAATTTAGACTATGCATAAGACGAAGTAGATTAGTAGATCAAACAATAGTAGTCAAATTAATTGGTATCATTATCGCAATAATATCAAACCACGAAACATTGAAATAAGGGTCACAACTGTTCAACAAAGAGTTACTTATCTTGAGCTCATATTGTGTTTGAATTCAAATTTGTAATCCATTCATTTGTGCTAATGTCTTAGAGTAATCAATCTGGTTGGTTTTTTTACGTACTTATGACAGTATCTGTTACATAAATGCTATTTCTAAGGAAGTGTTTATATACGTATAGAAAATATTTGTATGTGTATGTACTTTTAAACAATCTGTTTTTAAAAGAGTGAAGGAGTGGGGGGTGGTATTTTCTATTTTCTCCTTGACTGGTTTTCTTTACAATGTTCATTTTGCTACATGAGTTAGAAGTATGCACTGTAACAAACATTTGCCCCGTCTTACCCAGCTCAGACAACTTCTAGAACCCTTTGGAAAATACTCGTAGTAAAGTTGATCGTGCATGTATGCTGGCCGTTTTGTTAACATTAAATATGTCGAGTCACTGCCGCTATAACATGGCGGCATGCCGCTGAGTTAAGCAAGAAGAAACAAAATTAGACATATTTTCTTTTGGTCTTTAGGTTTGACTTCTTTTAAAACAAGGAAGGTAAGAAAAAATACGTTGATGTTATGTATTGGATTATGTAAAAATCACTTACTGTAGAAGTGCTGTCGTCTATCTGTATATCTAAGCTCTCATTCTTGCTTTAGTCGAACATAGATAGCTGTAGGTTGACCAAGCAAAATACCTAGGTTATAATTTTTGTTAAACCCATTTGTTAAGTTAAATTTTAGTTGTGTTATAACAGGAGTTTAACTGACAATTGCACATGACGTCACAGCAAAAAATTCCCTTTGACTATTTTGAATCCTGACTAATAATTGCATTGTGAATAATTTTTCAAAATTGTTGAACTGGCTTTACACTTTGTTCGTCATTATTTTTCGTGAAGCAAAGTCATTGTTTATTCTTAAATCAGTTTAAGCTGACATGATCATTAAAGATGATTATCCGAAACAAGAGGTTGAAGTCATAACAGATTAACAGCAAACATTACAAATTACAACCCCTTCCCATTCCCTATCCCTCTCTTCAACAAACCGTGGCGTGGCGTGGCCATTCCTATAACCGTAGTGTATTAATATAATTATAAAACGATATAATAGTATAACAAAAGATCTTAGATTAATTTACTTTGCGTCTGAACTTTGTGAATTCAACCCTTAATACTAATATAGTGGTATATACCACAAGGGTGGGGTGTATTTTCCATCCCTTATTTAAAGCGAAAGCTTTTGGTAAAGGATGGAAAACCACAGGTCTCTTAGTTTAAACTCCCTCTTACAGTGACCTACCCTTAAGCTGGAACTACCCTTATATATTTTAGGGTAACATTAATGATACTATAGTCTTCTAAACCACATTTATGTTAGAGTATAGATGTACGAGTATGTATACATATAAATGTAGAGTTGTAAAAAAAATAGTTTGTAATTTATAAAGTTTCAGTTTAAGGGTTTAATTTTATCTAAGTAGTCCTAAGAAAACAACCCTTAAATGTTTTAAATATAAATAAAAGAAAGATTAACGAAGTAAAAGTATTTCTCTTAATTTTAGCTATACGTTAATTATATTTTGTGATACAGGTACAATTAAATCACTTCATTAAAAGTAAATTACGATTAATAACTAAAATTATGTTCAATGAGTTTATCTGCAAAAGTAAATAAAACCAAATGCTTATAAAAAATAATAAAATGAAATTTTTATATATTAGCAATTATCAAAAGTGTTAAAAGTCTTAAACTTTTATGATTTGAATCGTAAAACGTTAGCACAGTGATTCTGCAATAAAATCAGGTTTAAACTCAACTTAAAAGTGTTATTAGTTACATTACAAAGACACTTTTAAAATAAGTTTAAGTTAAACTATTAAAAACAAAGTTTCAGTATTAAATTAAAAGTGTTACAAGTTTAGTAGTTAAACAATTGAATTTTTAGAATTAAATAATCTCTTCCCCAGTAGATAAACAGTTAAACTACTCGTATAGTAGAGCAGCTTAGCGTGAAACTTGACACGTGTGTTATTTATGATGTAGTGAATGAAAAAATCATTATTCCAAAAATTAGAATTACTTTTTAAAGTTTCACAGAGCAAGTCAAATAAATTTTCCTGTATTGTACACCTCTAAGAGGGCTATTATCTGCTACATTTTCTTTAAAAATATGAGCCTGCATTAGAAACGTTTTATAGAGACACATTTCCTGTTCATTCACAATGTGTTTTGTTCGTTTAAGATTTCCTTTGGTAACAAAACCAGTGAGCCACTTAAATAAATTCATCTTTGGTCAACCATTAATATAATTCACCAGGACCATACAGTAGCCAGAATAAAGTTTAATAAAGGTTCTGATAACAAGAAAATTGTTGAATAAAGATGCTGCTACAACAAATGGTCACACTCAAAATAAATGAAGGGAATTAATATCCATCCACTGAACAAAGCACGGGCACGAAATTGTAATAAAATATCGATATACAGAATATATATTGATATAATTCTTGCAATTTTCTACCCCACAAAATTTTTGTCTATATAACAATATACGTTTCGTCATCCACCATACTGGATTCCACATCCCTCTGGATTTCAAGAAAGGAAACAGCTTTCCTAATTATCGCTCATGTTTAAGAGACCGTGAAATACCCTCACAAAGACACTCCAGAGTATTCCGAATTCCCGACGAAGAAGGAATGGGATGATCAAGATTCTGTGTTAGCTTCTACCCCTAAAATCAACTCCGGTTGTAATCTTTATTGGTGTGAGGGATAAATTAGTGAATTGCAACAACTAAGAAACATGCGAGAGTGTAATACTGTCAAATACCTCTTATGGCGACACTTACATATATTAGCTATAAGGACACTGTTAAAGATATGGAATTGTTGACATTTTTAATTCATGTTATTTTGTTACTTTGCTGTCGCTGTAAAGACACCGCTACACATCTGCCTAATAAGTTTTTATAATGCCGTGAATACATAATCAATTAAATTTTATAACAACTAAACCAAGAAAATATAACGCTGGTCTGGAGGTTGAGTCTAGAGAGGCAGTTAAGCTTAAATGTTGTCGGCCACTGTGTCACATTATATTTATTTAACAGAAATATTGACAGATTATAACTGTAAACTGTTTTAAATTAATATTGAAGAATGATGTGTAATATAAAAATACCATTGATAAAACTTTTCAAAAACATTTCGATGTAATTCAGATTCGTCGGAACGATTTCGAACTCGTATCGTATCTTTAAACAATGATTAATGAATTCGAAAAGACGATTACACCAATACAGTGACATAGAAGGTATTTGAGACGTGTTTAAGTCTGGGGTTTCTATTTCCAGTCAATTTGATTGATTGGATCACACCAATACACGCGCGTGCGAGAGTTAAAGCGCGGTTAGAAGAAACAAAACGATAAGCCCTCACATCTAAAAACACATCTAATGTGTTTAAAAATACATCTGAATCGATCTGATAACAGATAAAGAAACAAAAAGGAACGAAAGGGATATATACGTACGAGTATATAGTAGTATAAGGAAGAAAAAAAACACGTTAAATAAAAATTTCGATCGATTGAAGATGCACCAAGAGATTTTATCTAAAAAAGGTTTTAGAGAAAAAGAAAATAAAATAATGTTTACTGAAATAACATGTTCTTGTTATACTAAAAGGATATTTAACTTAATGGGATTGTCTGAACCTGAATTGTTGTTTATAATTCCGTAGGTTAGCTCCTTAACATGATTAGCTAGTAGCAATTATTTTTAATTATGTGTGTATTGCACAGAGGCCGAAAAAGTTATGTCGTTAACTCCAGACTACATCCTTTCGTGTTCTATTCGCGCTATATGTTCTACATATGATTTTTGTTTCATTTAATGGATATTCAAACATCAAACTTTAGTATGACAGATGAAATCGTTTTTTACATTGATGTGGCTAACACCCTGTAAATGTTCTGCTCATTTATAACGAAATATATAATTTATAAAGCATTTTCTAAAGTTATTCCTTCAGCGGAAATATTTAGTTTAAACGTATTAAAAGTTTTTCCATAACATTATTATAATTTTACTTATAATATTTTTTCCGAGCTGCAACTGCAACTAAACCAAAAGTATTGCAAATCTTATAAAAACATTTACCAGATGAAAATATTTTTCCTTTTTATATAAATAAAAAAAAATCATTTCCTCTATTCTATATTTTATCTCACACAATATGATATTAACTCAATGTTCTTTTTTCTTTATTGTATTTTCAGAAAAATACTTTGAATTATTCGTATATCAATCTCTGTCCACATCACAATACTTCTCTTTGTATCTGAGGAAAGTAAAGTCGTTTTTTTTAAAACGAACTCCCAAACTGTTTTCCTGCTTTTCTAAGCTCTCGATAGCGTAATACGGCATCATTATGGGATTCTAAAATGACTTACCATCAGTTCTCTCTTCCTCGAAGGATTTATATCGAAATTACCTTCTTTTTTGTATAAAAATAAAGTTTAGATTTCAGATTCTAAAGCTATATGAACTATGATATAGTTTTGTATTACTTTTTTTCTTAATTTGTTATAATATAAATAGTTGTTAGATGTTTGATAAGATGTTATACATATCTTCGGGTTCGATTCCCGACTTGACACTACGAAATCACGACTTTGCTGCTGCAAATAAATGCGAGCGCACACTGGAAGCAACACTGTGTTTAGACAATTTAATGTCAAGTGTGTCCACGCTCTAAGAAATGTTATACAATGTAGAATATACAAAGACTAACCAATTTATTTATCGGTTCAGTATAAAAATAAATATCCTATATTATAATGTTCCAACTGTTTGAATCTATTCTTATATGTTTGGTACTGAATTTTGTATGGCAGCGCGAAAACGGCTCCAGGGAAGTTTTTAAAAATTTCCTATTTTGTAGAGAAAAAAATTCTAAGACCTTTGGCGTCCCCGGATTTTTCCCTGAATTTCCTGGAAACCCGTAATTTTGGAAAAACTGGAAAAAAAGTGAGCCCTTTTTTGCTGTATTACTTTTAGTTGGTAAGAGATAGAAAGTTGAAATTTTGCATCTGTATTAAGGTATTCAATAATGACATTTCTCAAAAATTAGAAATTCAAAAATTGAAAAAGGGGGGGTTGAAGAAATTCGGGGGCCCGGTAGGAAACTTTGGAGAAAGTTAATATTCTGGATTCTAGAATAATTAAGTATATTATCAATAAAAAAAAATTCAAAATTTCAAAATTTTATTGGGGGGCACGGGGGCAGTATTTTCCGAGAGTAAAAATTGTGCTAGGAAATTGAAATTTTGTATGTAGGCTAACCTTGGTAACTTATTTACGAATCGAAAAAAAAAATACCAAATTTTAAAAAAAAGTTGGTCAAATAACGCATAAATTGAAAATATTTTTTATTTTTATAAAAAAAATATATTTTTTAGTCAATTTATATGTGTGGCGAGTTTATTTATTATTTTAATTTAAAAATAGAACAGTGAAATATGAAATTTAATTACGAATTATTTTATTGGATTCAAATGATACACGCCAAAAAGACGTCGCATTGCAACGGGGGTAAACTCTAGGGATCTTATATTCTTATATGATTGGTAGTAAATATTGTATGGCAGCGCGAAAACGGCTCTGTCAATGTTATTGAAAATTGTCTATTTCGGAGAGAAAAAAATTCCAAGACTTTTGGCGTCCCCGGATTTTTCCCTGAATTTCCTGGAAACCCGTAATTTGGGAAAAACTGGAAAAAAAGTGAGCCTTTGACATGAAATTCAAGCCACACCCAAAAAACAGACGTCGCTTGCGACGGGGGTAAAAGCTAGTAATATATTATAAATTTAAACAGAGTACAAAATGTGACGTCATCCAAATAAAGTTTTATAGAAAAACATAAAAAGTTATTATTATTTTTATGTAACCCTATTATTTGTAACTTGTACGCATGATGTTACTTTAAATAATATATATACGAGTATGTACTTCCTTTCAAATACAGTTTTAAATTTCCTTCGCATGAGAAGATTTCATTTCTTTTAATAGAAAAACATCTAATGTCGTTTATTCTAATCATGGTTGGCCATAGCTTGTCAAGTTAGGTTCATATCCGTCGTGGTTTTTGTCGGAAGATAGTATTATCGATATCATAAATATTTCATATGGTGAACCCATAGAAAAATAGATAAACACTCCCGTGAAACCTATTGTTACATCAAAATAGGGCGACTTTTTAAATATGTGAAAAGATGTTACAGCAACTATAAAAAATCAGAATACCTGTTAGCTTTTGTAGAGATTTATATTTGTAATACAGCATAAGGAAGATATTTTTGCTTACTCTTTTACAAGCTTAAGGAAGTTGCCAAGCTATAATCCTCATCAGTAGAATAATTATGAAGGATAGTATTATGTAATAACCCGAAAATTTCATCATGATTGACCGTTTAGGGCTCGAGATTAATTTAATCTAAGTTCGAACCATTTGCATAAGAACCACATATATTTAAAGAGAAATAGCTGAGAATAGCATATTTTGTGTGTTTTGTGTAGTATGAAAAAACGACAAATTAAAGTTGAACATTTTATTAATAAATTTATTAAGAATTTTGAAATATAAGTAAAATATTACATGAATATAATGCAACATAAATTATTTGTATGCAGCGGTTTAAATATACATTTACCATGGTACAGAAATAATATTTGAAATTCGTTTTTAATTTTTTCCACTTCCACTATTAACAAATTAACCAATAGCAATCAAGTTATCAAATACAATTACCTTTAGTGATAAAATTGCAAGTTCTAACACGAATCACTCAGTATATCTGCGGACGGCTCAGAGTGATGAGCTCTAAGTATTTATTTATATCAAATATTATTTTAAAATTAAATTTCCATATTTCTGTAACAAAAACTAGTTATTCTTGTGAACATATAGAAATTATTTTATATTTTATATTAATTTATAATTAGAATCAAGTTTTTGTGTAAAATTTCTTTTAAGAACATGTGCTCACATTATCAGGTAAATTATATCTACATAAGCATTCTTATTTCTAGTTTTAAAGAATTGAAATTGGCAAATATATTAAATTAATCAATCAATTATGGGATTGTGAAAATGATCTTTTTGGAAAATATTTCTGTGTAATATGTGGAAGCTGAGTTTCTCAAAATAATATTCTTATTCTTAATCTGTTTCAGAACCTATGGACACAATATATCAGAACACGTGGAATTTATATATACAGTTTCGAGCCACATCGAAGTCTCTTGGTGTACTTTTCCACTACAGCAAATGTAAGTACACTTGATTTACTTTATTCGCACTCCTGTACCCAATGCAACGTCGACGCGCTACAGCTGTGCACACTTGCCAGCTGTCGCTCCGACGCCTCTACAAGTTCGAACATGCAAAGTCTTTTGTTATCAATCTATACTCAAGGTTAAAATACAAAAGGTTTCTTAAAAATAATTGTTTATAATAGTTTGACTAAGGTTATTTACATTTTATAACGAAAGAACTTTGTATTTAAAATTAATTTATAGTTTTCATTTGTTGAAATATAACTTTAAATAATTTGATTTTTTTAAATCTTTACAAACATTCAATTTATTTTATTTCTACGGATATTATAATTAAAGTTGCACTGATAATTTATTTTCGTTTTATATACAAGTACATATTTATCGCAGAATTATTTAACTTTATTTTTTGAATGGAATACAATTACCAAAAAACTAATAAAGAAAATAATTATTTTGTTATGTTTTAGTATTTTGGAACAAGCTATTCATTGGGTTTTTCTGCAGTCGCTAAAACATACAGTACTTTATGATACAGTCAATATGTAAGTTATTTAGAATGTTTTTTAATTTAATTTTAATATAAGTAATGCTTTTTTAAATTTGAAATTATAATTCTTTTTAAAAGTAGAGGTTTTTTTAAAATGTTATTTTAAATCGTATTTTAAATTAAACAAACTCTTCCTAATATTTAATATTAGAAAAAGAAATTACATCAGTGATTATTCATTGGCTTTATTCATTGTAGTCATTTTGTTAAAAATAACTTAAATTCTATTTTTTAGGTAATTAGAATTTTTACATTATTTGTATAATTTTAACAAATTCTATAACCATATTTCTAATCATAATATTTCTATTATTTAAGGGGGATATCTACATTTCTACAAGGAAGGAAATTTTTTTGGGAGTTCGACCCTGAGACATCTTTAATGCAGTTCAGCTTTACTAGCGGGGGCCATCCTGTTTCTGTAGTCGCTTCTTCTGGCATTTTCAAATCACCGCTAAGGCATTCAGTACTTTATGATGAGTAAGTTTTTTAAAATGTTACTTTAATTCCTAGTAAATATTAATCAAACTTTTTCTAATATTTAATATTAGAAATAATATTTAATTAAATATTAATATTTAAAATATTTTTCTAATATTTAATTTAGAAAAAGAAATTATATTATTAGTAATTAATTATTTTTGGTTTATTATTTTTGAAAATTAATTTCTTAAATATTACCTCTATATTTTATAAATATTGGTTAAATAAATTTGTGTATTTAAGGTTAATCTAGCAAAATTTACACGTTTCGTAAACAATTTTAACTAGCTACACCATATTGTCACTTATTTTACTGTTTTTAAAAACTCATAAACTTTCGTAAGAATACCTTTCTTAGGATTAAGAATAAAATGATTATAAAATATTAAAAAATACCCTTTAAGATTAAATATAACTAGGTTTCAATTTATAAAATAATTTTTTGAATGCAAGGTTATTGTGTTTTGCGTGTATCTTTAAATAATTTCAAAATTTATTTTGAAATTATTTTGAAAAATTTGTTTGAATAGTTTCTTAAATAGTTTCTTAAATTATTACAGGTTTTTCACTGCGTGGAGAAGAGTAGAAGAGTAGGGTTAACGCTACACAGCTGCAGAAAAATAATAATAGCTGAGTTCAGATCGTGAGTCACAATTCAATTATGGTGGTGGGATGTTTGCAACATGTATCGCATTTATTAAGGATTTAATTTTAATATCACTTTCAGTTGTACAATTAATTTGAATTTCATCACAAAAATCCTTAATAAATTATTTTTTGTATTTGTTCTATTTCCCTATAGGTAACGGTTCGATCGGTTCGGTACGGTTCTGGTCGGATCAGATCGGTTCGGTTCTGGTCTGATCAAGTCGGTTAAAATCGGGTCTGATCAATTCGGTTCGGTGTTTGGTCGGATCAGGTCGGTTCGCGATATTTCTATCACAAACAATTTCATAATTCGATTTTCGTACGCTCGTAATAAATACAATCGTTTCTTAAAACCTTAAATCTAATTTGTAACTATGATTGATAATTTTCTAAATTTTTATAAAATAACGTAATATTTCTATAATGTAAAATTAGGGACTTAAAATCATAATTGTTCTATTTTATTTTCGTGTACCATAATGAAATACATATAGATATTAAAATAGTAAATATTTTTGCAATTTACTACGAATACATTAGTTGCGTTTTTATTTAATTAATAGTTAGTTTCAGTTATTGCATTTATATAATTAGTAATAAATTTAATCAGACATTATTATATCCGGTATAAATGATTCATTTTATAGCATTCTGTACGATCCTAGAAATCAATCATATTTACAATAAATAATATTCAAAGAGAAATCAATAATTTTTCCGTTCGTTCTTGAATAATTAAATGTGATCAAATTTGTGAACAATATATAAGTGAACATTTAAAATTTAAAAATTAAATTTAAAAAATAAGTGAGTGTTGAAGCAGGGGCTGGGAGCCTTCGTGCGCTGGACTTTTTAATGCAAGGTAACTTAAAAGTTCAATACGATATTATTGTAACAAAGTTTAGGGTTGTTTTTTTAACCAAATTGTTTCTATTGTTGCAGATGAAATTCTGGACTCTTTGCAGAGCGCCTTCCTCCTTCATTGCAGCCATGTTGCACTTAAATTTTATTTTTCAGGTAATTAGGATTTATTGCTTAATTTTTATAGTTTAATAATAATAAATTCATTAACATTTCTCTGATCGTAATGTTTCTTTTATTTCAGGGGACATGGAAAGGAAACTTGTGCTTTTGGTTTCCTTAATTCTTGATTTATCGACTCAGAAGACATCTTTAATGCAGTTCATCTTTATCGGCAGGAGCCATCCTGTATGAGGATTTTTTTTAAAAGGTAGTTATTAATTCATAGCTCTCTGCATTGATATCTCTCATAAATTTATGTTTACTTACTTATTTTACATATTTCTTTTTTTCTTGCAGCTCACATCAGGGTCTTTGCTGTGACAATGAGCTCGGTGAGTCGTTTTAAAATTATAACAGTGGTTTCCAAGCTTCACTACTAACGAAAGTACCGCCCTCCTCTTGTCCCTCTTGCCCTCCTCTTGTACACTCTAGTAATCGTGCGTTTTTTTTTTAATTAAATATAGGTTATAGGTAGATAGGGTTTTTTTTACAGGTCGGTAAGATCATTTCCCCTTTCCGTGAATGACCCACAGTTTGGAAACTGCTGTCTTTTTTGGTGTTGGGATGAAAATACATTGTTCTGTTCGATACTTGTTGCAATTGTTTATATTTTTTTCAGGATATGTGCTTTTTCAATTTCAGCAAACTTAAGAATTCAATAGAGAGCATAATAACTGATCAATCAATTATTGTGCTCTGTTTGAATATCTTAAGTTTATATTTTTTTTTACTCCACGTCTAGGTTTTGTATAATATATATATAACACACCACTGTCTAATAATTTTCTAATGAGTTTTAGAATATAATTAGTTTCTGGATAGAACAACTATACCTAGAAAATAATATGAAGAAGATATCCATCCAGTGAGTGTTTGTGCAGTCGCTTCATCTGGCTTCTTCGCATCACAGCTGAGGCATACAGTACTTTTATTTACAGTCAATATGTAAGTTATTTAAAATGTTTTTTAAATTAATTTTAACATAACTAATGCTTTTTTAAATATGAAATTATAATACTATTTATTTTTTTTGTTGCAGATTAAATTCTGGACTTTTTGTAGAGCTGGCTACCTTATTCATTGCAGCGATATTACAGTCATTATGGATTTAAATTTTATTTTTTAGGTAATTAGGATGTTTTTCAATATTTTTATAATTTTAACAAATTACATAATCATATTTTAATCATATTATTTCCAATATTTCAGCGGGATATTTACATTTCTACAAGGAAGAACTTTTTTCAGAGCAGTCTACCTTATTCACAGTAGTCATTTTGGATTTAAATTTAATTTTTTAGGTAATTATGATGTTTTTCAATATTTTTATAATTTTAACAAATTATATAATCATATTTTAATCATAATATTTCCAATATTTCAGCGGGATATTTACATTTCTACAACGAAGAACTTTTTGCAGAGCGCCTACCTTATTCACTGTAGTCATTTTGGAGTTAAATTTTATTTATTAGGTAATTAGGATTTCTTGCACAATTTCTACTGTTTTAACAAATTCATTAATCGTTTTCTTGATCATAATATTTTCCTTATTTCAGGGGGATATTTAAATTTTCTTGGGATTTCTATTCGGAAGACATCTTTAATGCAGTTCAGCTTTAGTGGTAGGAGTCATCCTGTTTCTGTAGTCGCTTCTTCTGGCATCTTCACATCACCGCTAAGGCATTCAGCACTTTATGATGAGTAAGTTTTTTAAAATGTTACTTTAATTCCTAGTAAATATTAATCAAACTTTTCCTAATATTTAATATGTAACGTAATGTAACGTAAAATTCACATTTTGTATTTTGCAGTTATCTTTAAATATTTTCAAAATTTATTTTAAATTTATTTAGAAAAATTTGTTTAAATATTTTTAAAATTATTTCAGGTTTTGAAATTGGAGTTCTTCACTGCTGAAAAATAATAATAGCTGAGTTCAGATCGTGAGTCACAATTCATTTATGGTGGTGGGATTCGTGTAACAAGTGTCACATTTATTAAGGATTTTTTACAATTGCAATTAATTTGAATGTGATTATAAAAATCCTTAATGAATGAATTTATTTTTTGTTATTGTTCTATTTCCCTATAGGTAACGGTTCGGTACGGTTCGGTTCTGGTCGGTTCAAGTCGGTTCAAATCTGTTCTGATCAAGTCGGTTCGGTGTTTGGTCGGATCAGGTCGGCTCGCGATATTTTTATCACAAACAATTTCATAATTCGATTTTCGTACGCTCGTAATAAAAACAATCGTTTCTTAAAACCTTAAATCTAATTTGTAACTATGATTGATAATTTTCCAAATTTTTCTAAATTTTTATGAAATAGCGTAATATTTCTATACTGTAAAATTAGGGACATAAAATCATAATTATTCAATTTTATTTTCGTGTACCATAATGAAATACATATAGATATAGATATAAAAATAGTAAATATTTTAGCAGTTTACTACGAATACATTAGTTGTCTTTTTATTTAATTAATAGTTAGTTTCAGTTATTGCATTTATATAATTTTGTTGAACAAACAATATTATATCCAGTATAAATTATTCATTTTATAGCATTCTGTACGATCCTAGAAATCAATCATATTTACAATAAATAATATTCTAAGAGAAATCAATAATTTTTCCGTTCGTTTTCGAATAATTAAAAGTGATCAAATTTGTGAACAATATATAAGTGAACATTTAAAATTTAAAAATTAAATTTAAAATATAAGTGAGTGTTGAAGCAGGGGCTGGGAGCCTTCGTGCGCTGGACTTTTTAATGCAAGGTAACTTAAAAGTTCAATACGATATTATTGTAACAAAGTTTAGGGTTGTTTTTTTAACCAAATTGTTTCTATTGTTGCAGATGAAATTCTGGACTCTTTGCAGAGCGCCTTCCTCCTTCATTGCAGCCATGTTGCACTTAAATTTTATTTTTCAGGTAATTAGGATTTATTGCTTAATTTTTATAGTTTAATAATAATAAATTCATTAACATTTCTCTGATCGTAATGTTTCTTTTATTTCAGGGGACATGGAAAGGAAACTTGTGCTTTTGGTTTCCTTAATTCTTGATTTATCGACTCAGAAGACATCTTTAATGCAGTTCATCTTTATCGGCAGGAGCCATCCTGTATGAGGATTTTTTTTAAAAGGTAGTTATTAATTCATAGCGCTCTGCATTGATATCTCTCATAAATTTATGTTTAGTTATTTATTTTACATATTTCTTTTTTTCTTGCAGCTCACATCATGGTCTTTGCAGTGACAATGAGCTCGGTGAGTCGTTTTAAAATTATAACAGTAGTTTCCAAGCTTCACTACTAACGAAAGTAGCGCCCTCCTCTTGTCCCTCTTGCCCTCCTCTTCTACACTCTAGTAATCGTGCGTTTTTTTTTTTTTAATTAAATATAGGTTATAGGTAGATAGGGTTTTTTTTACAGGTCGGTAAGATCATTTCTCCTTTCCGTGAATGACCCACAGTTTGGAAACTGCTGTCTTTTTTGGTGTTGGGATGAAAATACATTGTTCTGTTCGATACTTGTTGCAATTGTTTATATTTTTTTCAGGATATGTGCTTTTTCAATTTCAGCAAACTTAAGAATTCAATAGAGAGCATAATAACTGATCAATCAATTATTATGCTCTGTTTGGATATCTTAAGTTTATATTTTTTTTTACTCCACGTCTAGGTTTTGTATAATATATATATAACACACTACTGTCTAATAATTTTCTAATGAGTTTTAGAATATAATTAGTTTCTGGATAGAACAACTATACCTAGAAAATAATATGAAGAAGATATCCATCCAGTGAGTGTTTGTGCAGTCGCTTCATCTGGCTTCTTCGCATCACAGCTGAGGCATACAGTACTTTTAATTACAGTCAATATGTAAGTTATTTAAAATGTTTTTTAAATTAATTTTAACATAACTAATACTTTTTTAAATATGAAATTATAATACTATTTAATTTTATTGTTGCAGATTAAATTCTGGACTTTTTGTGGAGCTCGCTACCTTATTCATTGCAGCAATATTACAGTCATTATGGATTTAAATTTTATTTTTTAGGTAATTAAGATTTTTTGCAATATTTTTATAATTTTAACAAATTATATAATCATAATATTTCCAATATTTCAGGGGGATATTTAAATTTTCTTGGGATTTCTATTCGGAAGACATCTTTAATGCAGTTCAGCTTTACTAGCGGGGGCCATCCTGTTTCTGTAGTCGCTTCTTCTGGCATCTTCAAATCACCGCTAAGGCATTCAGTACTTTATGATGAGTAAGTTTTTTAAAATGTTACTTTAATTCCTAGTAAATATTAATCAAACTTTTTCTAATATTTAATATTAGAAAAAGAAATTGACTTTATTCATTGTAGTCATTTTGTTAAAAATTACTTAAATTCCATTTTTAGATAATTAGAATTTGTACATTATTTGTACAATTTTAACAAATTCTATAACCATATTTCTAATCATAATATTTCTATTATTTAAGGGGGATATCTACATTTCTACAAGGAAGGAAATTTTTTTGGGAGTTCGACCCTGAGACATCTTTAAGACAGTTCAGCTTTACTAGCGGGGGCCATCCTGTTTCTGTAGTCGCTTCTTCTGGCATCTTCAAATCACCGCTAAGGCATTCAGTACTTTATGATGAGTAAGTTTTTTAAAATGTTACTTTAATTCCTAGTAAATATTAATCAAACTTTTTCTAATATTTAATATTAGAAAAAGAAATTGACTTTATTCATTGTAGTCATTTTGTTAAAAATTACTTAAATTCCATTTTTAGATAATTAGAATTTGTACATTATTTGTACAATTTTAACAAATTCTATAACCATATTTCTAATCATAATATTTCTATTATTTAAGGGGGATATCTACATTTCTACAAGGAAGGAAATTTTTTTGGGAGTTCGACCCTGAGACATCTTTAAGACAGTTCAGCTTTACTAGCGGGGGCCATCCTGTTTCTGTAGTCGCTTCTTCTGGCATCTTCAAATCACCGCTAAGGCATTCAGTACTTTATGATGAGTAAGTTTTTTAAAATGTTACTTTAATTCCTAGTAAATATTAATCAAACTTTTTCTAATATTTAATATTAGAAAAAGAAATTGACTTTATTCATTGTAGTCATTTTGTTAAAAATTACTTAAATTCCATTTTTAGATAATTAGAATTTGTACATTATTTGTACAATTTTAACAAATTCTATAACCATATTTCTAATCATAATATTTCTATTATTTAAGGGGGATATCTACATTTCTACAAGGAAGGAAATTTTTTTGGGAGTTCGACCCTGAGACATCTTTAAGACAGTTCAGCTTTACTAGCGGGGGCCATCCTGTTTCTGTAGTCGCTTCTTCTGGCATCTTCACATCACCGCTAAGGCATTCAGTACTTAATGATGAGTAAGTTTTTTAAAATTTTACTTCAATTCCTAGTAAATATTAATCAAACTTTTCCTAATATTTAATATGTAACGTAATGTAACGTAAAATTCACATTTTGTATTTTGCAGTTATCTTTAAATATTTTCAAATTTTATTTTAAATTTATTTAGAAAAATTTGTTTAAATGTTTTTTAAAATTATTTCAGGTTTTGAAATTGGAGTTCTTCACTGCTGAAAAATAATAATAGCTGAGTTCAGATCGTGAGTCACAATTCATTTATGGTGGTGGGATTCGTGTAACAAGTGTCACATTTGTTAAGGATTTTTTACAATTGCAATTAATTTGAATGTGATCACAAAAATCCTTACTGAATGAATTTATTTTTTGTTATTGTTCTATTTCCCTATAGGTAACGGTTCGGTTCGGTTCGGTTCTGGTCGGATCAGGTCGGTTCGGTTCTGGTCTGATCAAGTCGGTTCAAATCTGTTCTGATCAAGTCGGTTCGGTGTTTGGTCGGATCAGGTCGGCTCGCGATATTTTTATCACAAACAATTTCATAATTCGATTTTCGTACGCTCGTAATAAAAACAATCGTTTCTTAAAACCTTAAATCTAATTTGTAACTATGATTGATAATTTTCCAAATTTTTCTAAATTTTTATGAAATAGCGTAATATTTCTATACTGTAAAATTAGGGACATAAAATCAAAATTATTCGATTTTATTTTCGTGTACCATAATGAAATACATATAGATATAGATATAAAAATAGTAAATATTTTTGCAGTTTACTACGAATACATTAGTTGTCTTTTTATTTAATTAATAGTTAGTTTCAGTTATTGCATTTATATAATTTTGTTGAACAAACAATATTATATCCAGTATAAATGATTCATTTTATAGCATTCTGTACGATCCTAGAAATCAATCATATTTACAATAAATAATATTCTAAGAGAAATCAATAATTTTTCCGTTCGTTTTCGAATAATTAAAAGTGATCAAATTTGTGAACAATATATAAGTGAACATTTAAAATTTAAAAATTAAATTTAAAATATAAGTGAGTGTTGAAGCAGGGGCTGGGAGCCTTCGTGCGCTGGACTTTTTAATGCAAGGTAACTTAAAAGTTCAATACGATATTATTGTAACAAAGTTTAGGGTTGTTTTTTTAACCAAATTGTTTCTATTGTTGCAGATGAAATTCTGGACTCTTTGCAGAGCGCCTTCCTCCTTCATTGCAGCCATGTTGCACTTAAATTTTATTTTTCAGGTAATTAGGATTTATTGCTTAATTTTTATAGTTTAATAATAATAAATTCATTAACATTTCTCTGATCGTAATGTTTCTTTTATTTCAGGGGACATGGAAAGGAAACTTGTGCTTTTGGTTTCCTTAATTCTTGATTTATCGACTCAGAAGACATCTTTAATGCAGTTCATCTTTATCGGCAGGAGCCATCCTGTATGAGGATTTTTTTTAAAAGGTAGTTATTAATTCATAGCGCTCTGCATTGATATCTCTCATAAATTTATGTTTAGTTATTTATTTTACATATTTCTTTTTTTCTTGCAGCTCACATCATGGTCTTTGCAGTGACAATGAGCTCGGTGAGTCGTTTTAAAATTATAACAGTAGTTTCCAAGCTTCACTACTAACGAAAGTAGCGCCCTCCTCTTGTCCCTCTTGCCCTCCTCTTCTACACTCTAGTAATCGTGCGTTTTTTTTTTTTTTAATTAAATATAGGTTATAGGTAGATAGGGTTTTCTTTACAGGTCGGTAAGATCATTTCTCCTTTCCGTGAATGACCCACAGTTTGGAAACTGCTGTCTTTTTTGGTGTTGGGATGAAAATACATTGTTCTGTTCGATACTTGTTGCAATTGTTTATATTTTTTTCAGGATATGTGCTTTTTCAATTTCAGCAAACTTAAGAATTCAATAGAGAGCATAATAACTGATCAATCAATTATTGTGCTCTGTTTGGATATCTTAAGTTTATATTTTTTTTTACTCCACGTCTAGGTTTTGTATAATATATATAACACACTAATGTCTAATAATTTTCTAATGAGTTTTAGAATATAATTAGTTTCTGGATAGAACAACTATATCTAGAAAATAAAATGAAGAAGATATCCATCCAGTGAGTGTTTGTGCAGTCGCTTCATCTGGCTTCTTCGCATCACAGCTGAGGCATACAGTACTTTTAATTACAGTCAATATGTAAGTTATTTAAAATGTTTTTTAAATTAATTTTAACATAACTAATACTTTTTTAAATATGAAATTATAATACTATTTAATTTTATTGTTGCAGATTAAATTCTGGACTTTTTGTAGAGCTCGCTACCTTATTCATTGCAGCGATATTACAGTCATTATGGATTTAAATTTTATTTTTTAGGTAATTAGGATGTTTTTCAATATTTTTATAATTTTAACAAATTACATAATCATATTTTAATCATATTATTTCCAATATTTCAGCGGGATATTTACATTTCTACAAGGAAGAACTTTTTTCAGAGCAGTCTACCTTATTCACTGTAGTCATTTTGGAGTTAAATTTTATTTATTAGGTAATTAGGATTTCTTGCACAATTTCTACTGTTTTAACAAATTCATTAATCGTTTTCTTGATCATAATATTTTCCTTATTTCAGGGGGATATTTAAATTTTCTTGGGATTTCTATTCGGAAGACATCTTTAATGCAGTTCAGCTTTAGTGGTAGGAGTCATCCTGTTTCTGTAGTCGCTTCTTCTGGCATCTTCACATCACCGCTAAGGCATTCAGCACTTTATGATGAGTAAGTTTTTTAAAATGATACTTTAATTCCTAGTAAATATTAATCAAACTTTTCCTAATATTTAATATGTAACGTAATGTAACGTAAAATTCACATTTTGTATTTTGCAGTTATCTTTAAATATTTTCAAAATTTATTTTAAATTTATTTAGAAAAATTTGTTTAAATATTTTTAAAATTATTTCAGGTTTTGAAATTGGAGTTCTTCACTGCTGAAAAATAATAATAGCTGAGTTCAGATCGTGAGTCACAATTCATTTATGGTGGTGGGATTCGTGTAACAAGTGTCACATTTATTAAGGATTTTTTACAATTGCAATTAATTTGAATGTGATTATAAAAATCCTTAATGAATGAATTTATTTTTTGTTATTGTTCTATTTCCCTATAGGTAACGGTTCGGTACGGTTCGGTTCTGGTCGGATCAAGTCGGTTCGGTTCTGGTCTGATCAAGTCGGTTCAAATCTGGTCTGATCAAGTCGGTTCGGTGTTTGGTCGGATCAGGTCGGCTCGCGATATTTTTATCACAAACAATTTCATAATTCGATTTTCGTACGCTCGTAATAAAAACAATCGTTTCTTAAAACCTTTAATCTAATTTGTAACTATGATTGATAATTTTCTAAATTTTTCTAAATTTTTATAAGATAGCGTAATATTTCTATAATGTCAAATCAGGGACTTAAAATAATAATTATTCAATTTTATTTTCGTGTACCATAATGAAATACATATAGATATAAAAATAGTAAAAATTTTAGCAGTTTACTACGAGTACATTAGTTGCGTTTTTATTTAATTAATTGTTTGTTTCAGTTATTGCATTTATATAATTAGTAATAAATTTAATCAAACATTATTATATCCGGTATAAATTATTCATTTTATAGCATTCTGTACCATCGTAGAAATCAATCATATTTACAATAAATAATATTCAAAGAGAAATCAATAATTTTTCCGTTCGTTTTCGAATAATTAAAAGTGATCAAATTTGTGAACAATATATAAGTGAACATTTAAAACTTAAAAATTAAATTTAAAAAATAAGTGAGTGTTGAAGCAGAGGCTGGGAGCCTTCGTGCGCTGGACTTTTTAATGCAAGGTAACTTAAAAGTTCAATACGATATTATTGTAACAAAGTTTAGGGTTGTTTTTTTAACCAAATTGTTTCTATTGTTGCAGATGAAATTCTGGACTCTTTGCAGAGCGCCTTCCTCCTTCATTGCAGCCATGTTGCACTTAAATTTTATTTTTCAGGTAATTAGGATTTATTGCTTAATTTCTATAGTTTAATAATAATAAATTCATTAACATTTCTCTGATCGTAATGTTTCTTTTATTTCAGGGGACATGGAAAGGAAACTTGTGCTTTTGGTTTCCTTAATTCTTGATTTGTCGACTCAGAAGACATCTTTAATGCTGTTCATCTTTAGCGGCTGGAGCCATCTTGTATGAGGATTTTTTTTAAAAGGTAGTTATTAATTTATAACTCTCTGCATTGATATCTCTCATAAATTTATGTTTAGTTACTTAACATGTACTTTACTTGCTATTTTACATATTTCTTTTTTTCTTGCAGCTCACATCAGGGTCTTTGCTGTGACAATGAGCTCGGTGAGTCGTTTTAAAATTATAACAGTAGTTTCCAAGCTTCACTACTAACGAAAGTAGCGCCCTCCTCTTGTCCCTCTTGCCCTCCTCTTCTACACTCTAGTAATCGTGCGTTTTTTTTTTTTTAATTAAATATAGGTTATAGGTAGATAGGGTTTTTTTTACAGGTCGGTAAGATCATTTCTCCTTTCCGTGAATGACCCACAGTTTGGAAACTGCTGTCTTTTTTGGTGTTGGGATGAAAATACATTGTTCTGTTCGATACTTGTTGCAATTGTTTATATTTTTTTCAGGATATGTGCTTTTTCAATTTCAGCAAACTTAAGAATTCAATAGAGAGCATAATAACTGATCAATCAATTATTGTGCTCTGTTTGAATATCTTAAGTTTATATTTTTTTTTACTCCACGTCTAGGTTTTGTATAATATATATATAACACACTACTGTCTAATAATTTTCTAATGAGTTTTAGAATATAATTAGTTTCTGGATAGAACAACTATATCTAGAAAATAAAATGAAGAAGATATCCATCCAGTGAGTGTTTGTGCAGTCGCTTCATCTGGCATCTTCGCATCACAGCTGAGGCATACAGTACTTTTAATTACAGTCAATATGTAAGTTATTTAAAATGTTTTTTAAATTAATTTTAACATAACTAATACTTTTTTAAATATGAAATTATAATACTATTTAATTTTATTGTTGCAGATTAAATTCTGGACTTTTTGTAGAGCTCGCTACCTTATTCATTGCAGCAATATTACAGTCATTATGGATTTAAATTTTATTTTTTAGGTAATTAAGATTTTTTGCAATATTTTTATAATTTTAACAAATTATATAATCATAATATTTCCAATATTTCAGGGGGATATTTAAATTTTCTTGGGATTTCTATTCGGAAGACATCTTTAATGCAGTTCAGCTTTACTAGCGGGGGCCATCCTGTTTCTGTAGTCGCTTCTTCTGGCATTTTCAAATCACCGCTAAGGCATTCAGTACTTAATGATGAGTAAGTTTTTTAAAATTTTACTTCAATTCCTAGTAAATATTAATCAAACTTTTCCTAATATTTAATATGTAACGACATTTAAAGTAAAATTCACATTTTGTATTTTGCAGTTATCTTTAAATATTTTCAAATTTTATTTTAAATTTATTTAGAAAAATTTGTTTAAATGTTTTTTAAAATTATTTCAGGTTTTGAAATTGGAGTTTTTCACTGCTGAAAAATAATAATAGCTGAGTTCAGATCGTGAGTCACAATTCATTTATGGTGGTGGGATTCGTGTAACAAGTGTCACATTTATTAAGGATTTTTTACAATTGCAATTAATTTGAATGTGATCACAAAAATCCTTACTGAATGAATTTATTTTTTGTTATTGTTCTATTTCCCTATAGGTAACGGTTCGGTTCGGTTCGGTTCTGGTCGGATCAGGTCGGTTCGGTTCTGGTCTGATCAAGTCGGTTCAAATCTGGTCTGATCAAGTCGGTTCGGTTTTTGGTCGTATCAGGTCGGTTCGCGATATTTTTATCACAAACAATTTCATAATTCGATTTTCGTACGCTCGTAATAAAAACAATAGTTTCTTAAAACCTTAAATCTAATTTGTAACTATGATTGATAATTTTCTAAATTTTTCTAAATTTTTATAAGATAGCGTAATATTTCTATAATGTCAAATCAGGGACTTAAAATAATGATTATTCAATTTTATTTTCGTGTACCATAATGAAATACATATAGATATAAAAATAGTAAAAATTTTAGCAGTTTACTACGAGTACATTAGTTGCGTTTTTATTTAATTAATTGTTTGTTTCAGTTATTGCATTTATATAATTAGTAATAAATTTAATCAAACTTTATTATATCCGGTATAAATTATTCATTTTATAGCATTCTGTACGATCCTAGAAATCAATCATATTTACAATAAATAATATTCAAAGAGAAATCAATAATTTTTCCGTTCGTTTTCGAATAATTAAAAGTGATCAAATTTGTGAACAATATATAAGTGAACATTAAAAATTTAAAAATTAAATTTAAAAAATAAGTGAGTGCTGAAGCAGAGGCTGGGAGCCTTCGTGCGCTGGACTTTTAAATTGAAGGTAACTTAAAAATTCAATACGATATTATTGTAACAAAATTTAAGATTGTTTTTTTAACCAAATTGTTTCTATTGTTGCAGATGAAATTCGGGACTTTTTGCAGAGCGCCTTCCTCCTTCATTGCAGCCATGTTGTACTTAAATATTATTTTTTAGGTAATTAGGATTTATTGCTTAATTTCTATAGTTTTAATAAATTCATTAACATTTTTCTGATCGTAATGTTTCTTTTATTTCAGGGGACATGGAAAGGAAACTTGTGCTTTTGGTTTCCTTAATTCTTGATTTATCGACTCAGAAGACATCTTTAATGCAGTTCATCTTTATCGGCAGGAGCCATCCTGTATGAGGATTTTTTTTAAAAGGTAGTTATTAATTCATAGCTCTCTGCATTGATATCTCTCATAAATTTATGTTTACTTACTTATTTTACATATTTCTTTTTTTCTTGCAGCTCACATCAGGGTCTTTGCTGTGACAATGAGCTCGGTGAGTCGTTTTAAAATTATAACAGTGGTTTCCAAGCTTCACTACTAACGAAAGTACCGCCCTCCTCTTGTCCCTCTTGCCCTCCTCTTGTACACTCTAGTAATCGTGCGTTTTTTTTTTAATTAAATATAGGTTATAGGTAGATAGGGTTTTTTTTACAGGTCGGTAAGATAATTTCCCCTTTCCGTGAATGACCCACAGTTTGGAAACTGCTGTCTTTTTTGGTGTTGGGATGAAAATACATTGCATATGTTTGACACTTGTTGCATTTGTTTATATTTATTCAAAAATAATATGTATGTATTTTTCTTCCTTAAAATTTTAGGTCTTCAATCGTATTTCATTTTACATTATTAGAATTATTAACAATATCCAATTGTTAATGTATCATTTTCTTTTCTAAATTCGACATAATCTTTTTTCTTTGTAATTTTTTGATGTTGAAAAACGTAATTTAAAATTTGAAAATTAGCTCTGCGGAAAATGTATCGTTTTCATGTTTGATTTATTGAAAACATATTCAATTTGCAATCGAATATATTATATTGTGTCTAAATTTAATTTCAACAAGATTGAGAAATGAAAACAATTTATTTAAAAGGATCCAACAGTAAATTTATTTCTATATTTGGGGCGGATTGTTGAATAAACAAACAAATCAATTTATGCTGTGAAATGGGCTTTATAACTAAAATAAACGTAGTACCATTTGAACATATCAAAAACACAATGTATACACCGCCCTTGCCCTATGCCCTCTGCCATAGTAGATGTCAGTATGAAATGAAACCAATATATCAATATCAAACACAAATCGAATTGAATTTGTTATACATTACTTTGAAATAGAGCTAATAGCATGAAAATGGAAAATTGATGGACCTTCTTTTGTATGTACTGAAATAGTGCAACTTTTTTTGGAAACAGCATTGTTACAGTTGATATATGGAGGGGCATAGGTACTCGTGTATATATATATTTATATACACACGTATCGTTTATCAATTACCCTAATTCTTTTTAAATTATAAGTTTATTTTTTTTATTTACAAATACTATTTTGTCTTAGAATAATTTTTTTTACGTATCGTTTGTCAATTTTTTAATTTTTAATTTAATTTTAAGTTTGCATTTTATATTAATAAATTTTTTACGTATTGTTTGTCAATTTTTTAATTTTTAATTTAATCTTAAGTTTACATTTTATATTAATACATTTTTTACGTATCGTTTGTAAATTTTTTAATTTTTAATTTAATTTTAAGTTTACATTTTATATTTATGGATACTATTTTGTCTTACAATAATTTTTTTTACGTATCGTTTGTCAATTTTTTAATTTTTAATTTAATTTTAAGTTTGCATTTTATATTAATACATTTTTTACGTATCGTTTGTAAATTTTTTAATTTTTAATTTAATTTTAAGTTTACATTTTATATTTATGGATACTATTTTGTCTTACAATAATTTTTTTTACGTATCGTTTGTCAATTTTTTAATTTTTAATTTAATTTTAAGTTTGCATTTTATATTAATACATTTTTTACGTATCGTTTGTCAATTTTTTAATTTTTAATTTAATTTTAAGTTTGCATTTTATATTAATAAATTCTTTACGTATCGTTTGTCAATTTTTTAATTTTTAATTTAATTTTAAGTTTGCCTTTTATATTAATACATTTTTTACGTATCGTTTGTCAATTTTTTAATTTTTAATTTAATTTTAAGTTTGCATTTTATATTAATACATTTTTTACGTATCGTTTGTAAATTTTTTAATTTTTAATTTAATTTTAAGTTTGCCTTTTATATTAATACATTTTTTACGTATCGTTTGTCAATTTTTTAATTTTTAATTTAATTTTAAGTTTGCCTTTTATATTAATACATTTTTTACGTATCGTTTGTCAATTTTTTAATTTTTAATTTAATTTTAAGTTTGCATTTTATATTAATACATTTTTTACGTATCGTTTGTCAATTTTTTAATTTTTAATTTAATGTTAAGTTTGCATTTTATATTAATAAATTTTTTACGTATCGTTTGTCAATTTTTTAATTTTTAATTTAATTTTAAGTTTGCCTTTTATATTAATACATTTTTTACGTATCGTTTGTCAATTTTTTAATTTTTAATTTAATTTTAAGTTTGCATTTTATATTAATACATTTTTTACGTATCGTTTGTAAATTTTTTAATTTTTAATTTAATTTTAAGTTTACATTTTATATTTATGGATACTATTTTGTCTTACAATAATTTTTTTTACGTATCGTTTGTCAATTTTTTAATTTTTAATTTAATTTTAAGTTTGCATTTTATATTAATACATTTCTTACGTATCGTTTGTCAATTTTTTAATTTTTAATTTAATTTTAAGTTTGCATTTTATATTAATAAATTTTTTACGTATCGTTTGTCAATTTTTTAATTTTTAATTTAATTTTAAGTTTGCATTTTATATTAATACATTTTTTACGTATCGTTTGTAAATTTTTTAATTTTTAATTTAATTTTAAGTTTGCATTTTATATTAATAAATTTTTTACGTATCGTTTGTCAATTTTTTAATTTTTAATTTAATTTTAAGTTTGCATTTTATATTAATACATTTTTTACGTATCGTTTGTAAAATTTTTAATTTTTAATTTAATTTTAAGTTTACATTTTATATTTATGGATACTATTTTGTCTTACAATAATTTTTTTTACGTATCGTTTGTCAATTTTTTAATTTTTAATTTAATTTTAAGTTTGCATTTTATATTAATACATTTTTTACGTATCGTTTGTAAATTTTTTAATTTTTAATTTAATTTTAAGTTTACATTTTATATTTATGGATACTATTTTGTCTTACAATAATTTTTTTTACGTATCGTTTGTCAATTTTTTAATTTTTAATTTAATTTTAAGTTTGCATTTTATATTAACATTTTTTACGTATCGTTTGTCAATTTTTTAATTTTTTATTTAGTTTTAAGTTTACATTTTTAATTAATAAATATTTTTGACGTATCGTTTATCATATTTTTTTTATTACAATCCTCCACTAATTACACTATTTTTTCCTGGGTAATTTTTATTTTAATATATTTAGCAATAGGTTAATTTATAATTTTGATTAATTGTTTTTTTTTATTTAATTTATTTAACGTCGGCCTATTTCCGATGCTGAGTCCTATCACCGACGACCTCCTACAATGTTGGCAGTATTTATGGTGTCGTGGCCTCATATATGTGGGCTACACCACTGCCTTTATATTGTACGATTATGTTTGACCATAATCAATATAAGTTCATAATAACCAAACCCAGAAAATATATATCTGGTCCGGGGATCGAACCCGAAGACACAGCAGTCGGCGTCAAGCATCAATGCTCTCGCCCACTGTGTCGTCTGATTAATTGTTGATACTTATAAATTTTAACATTTGTGTATTTATTACAGCAGTAGGTTTTTTACACAAAGTTTCATCTACATTTTGTATAGCGTGTAATATGTAAAAAGGTTTCTACACAGACAGACAACACGCCAGCCACATACTAGTCGTCTTCAACATATTTTTTTATAATATAAATTTTCCTAAAGTTTAATATAAACATCGTCTTCAGAAATAATTGCAAAACTTTAAAACACTACACCGCACCAATATATCCAATATTCTTTACACACAAAATTCAATACAAAAAAACCTCGTCTCTTGAAAGTTTATTATCGCAACATATCTGGATGTGGTAGTTTCCTATCACACAGGGCTACGGTATGCTATGCTGTGGGGGCTGAAAATGAAGCTTTAGGTATGAGTTAGTGTGGATACGAATGATACAGGGGTGAGTTTGACGTAGTGATGCGGGGGGGGGGGAGGAATGGGTTAGAGATGCGACATGTGTTTGCGGTGACACTACACTGGCAGAAATAAATCAGCAAGTCTACGTCAACTGGATTCGTTTATATATATTACGTCACGTACTGTCTCTAGCAATGTCTATGCCCGGTTCTATTCATCGCAAGTAGTTCGTTGCGATAGTTAAGTATATTTAACCATACGTTTTAGGTAAAATAATTTCTCTCGCTAATCATTTCGCCCTATATTATATTTTATGTAAAAAAAATTACAAATTAAAATTGCATAAATTTATATTTTATCCTTAGAAGTGAGCTGTACGGTTTGTTTCCTATACTCCTATATTAGCTAAGTTTTATAAGGTTCATTCAAACTTGTATGTTTAGCTTGTTGTTTGATATCTAACCAACTAACACTACTAACTAAAACTAATATAATTAACAAATTTACGACACGCTAATACATGCAAAATTCATTTCTACATGGGTGATTTTCGGGCTATGGTATTTTTATTCTGTTTCTTTGGGTTAAGGATTTCAACAGGTCTCAAATTATTTATACTCGCACATGCGCTTGCTGTTGTTTCCTCTTGAAATTGTTACTATAATCATAATTATTATTTGAGATAAAGATTAATATATTAAGTTCATTTACTAAAAAATTTTCCAATGTCGAAATAACACTAACTTCAAAAAGGAAACCAACAGACGGCGTTTGTTTGACACATGTGCAGTGACGGATTTTCATACATTTGAATGGGTGTCTCAACTTCTAAATCCGCCACTGTACATATGCGTATGAAAGAAACAGTATAGTTCAACGACAAAGATAAAATATAATTTTTAATTTACCAAACATTTTACATACACGTCGAGCTGCGTGTAGTTATTACAAACATTACAATAAATTAGTTTATTAAAATTTAAGAAAAGAAAATAAGAAGAATATGTTTTGGATGATTGAAAAATAATAAGAACATGTAAAATATAATAAGGACGAATCATTTTTGGTATAGAAAATATCTTTCTTTGTATACATATTGACAAAATACAAATTTAAAAAATAACAAGATGAATTCTTTGAATGTTAACTTGAAATATAATATGTTTTCAGGCCAATGTTTTTAGGAATTTAGATATATGGACGGGCATAGGTACTCGTGTATATATATATTTATATACACACGTATCATTTATCAATTTTCTTAATTTTTTTTTTAATTATAAATTTACTTTTTTTATTTATGGATACTATTTTGATTAGGAATTAGCAATTTTCTTACATTTTTTTTTAATTATAAATTTACTATTTTTATTTATGAATACTACTCAGTCTTAGAATATTTTTTTACGTATCGTTTGTCAATTCTAAAATATTTTTTTTTAATTATAAGATTACATTTTATATTTATGATTACTATTTTGTCTTAGATTAATTTTGTTTACGTATCGTTTACAATTTTCTTAATTTTTTTTTTAATTGTAAGTTTACATTTTATATTTATGAATATTATTTTGTCTTAGAATAATTATTTTTACGTATCGTTTGTCAATTTTTTAATTTTTAATTTAATTTTAAGTTTAAATGTTATATTTATGAATATTATTTTGTCTTAGAATAATTTTTTTTACGTATCGTTAGTCAATTTTCTTAATTTTTATTTTTTTTTTTTTTATATATATATATATATATATATATATATATATATATATATATATATATATATATATATATATATAATAATTATCTAATCATATTCATATGAAAGCTGTATGCATAATGTGTCTAAAGACTCTCCTTACTTAATTAAACAATACTTGATGAAATGAATGGAATGAAAACCACATTCAAAAGCATTTCCTCTACTCCACACAATAGAATCTATTGTTTATATCCCATAATAAGTGTAGGTATAATGCCAGGTAGGCAAGTAGCTCAACTGCTCTTGTACGTGAATAATATGGTTGGAATATAAGCACAAGAGTAGAGTTCTATACATTCTCTATACGAATAGCTTGAAATAGCTTGTTCTCTACTTAGCTCGCTGTTCACTTTGAAGAGAAATTCCTGAAGATATTATTAGCTGCAAAGTTCCAACATAGATTAGCTAGAAGGCGTGTATTATGTTCGAATAATAGGTAATTTCTCTAAGGAATGTCATGCCATCTTTTTTATTTATCAGATATCGTTATGTCATTTAATAAAAAGATTTCAAAAGGAATCAAATTAAACCAGTCGACGTATTTACGATGTTTTTTAGCTAATATTTTTTCCAAGATCACTGTTTTTTTGTGATAAAATACTGGTTATTATTCAATATATTTATAATCAATTATTTCGGCAGTAAAATATTCAAAATATTAAAAAAGGGTGAATTAATTGTTTTAAATAAAGGTCAAACCCTACTATATGAGCTTATAAATATAAAATTTGTAAATTTATACAAAATAGCTTGAAGCAAAACCCATAAAATATGAATGGGATATTTTGGACGGAGCTCGTGTTTTTCGTGGGTGCATATCAGCAATAGAAGTACGGCAAAGTACACGCCGTCGACCGCATTCTATACATGTTTAGTAATTTGCAAAGTTTAGTCAAATATTTAATTACATTTTATTATAATATTATATGGATATTGTTCTGTTTCGTTCAAAGCAATATATCACAATCTGAATGTGAAGTAAACAGGCAAGAACCCCCTTAGAGTTGTAATTATGTGCTAATTAAATGGTCGGAAGACAATACCAGGATATAAATTATGTTACGTATACAGATACCACGCATACCAAATTCACCATCTTCACTATGATATTGTCTATGTACAGTGTGTAGTGGAAAGTCAGGGGTGGTAAACTTACATTGTCTTCGGGGCATTCAATTTACGTCTGTAGAATCACGTACCTTAGACTATATGGTTTGTTTACACCGACTATAGTTATAATTAGCAATTATATTGATTGCATGTTGTTTAGGCTAGCACAATTTCAAAACAAACGACTTCTATAACAGTAATGCATACTAAAAATGTTATAGCTAATTTTTTGGTTACGTAACTTAGGACCGTTCCTTTACCATCACTGATTGAAGTGTATAGTGAATTGCTGGAACGTGAGAGCTAATGATATGAGCAAGATTATGTCAAAAGACTTTCCAAAATATGTGGTGTACATTCAACTGAATATGCTTTAATGAATAAATTAGGAAATTTGTACATGCACACCTAAATAGGTTAAGCTGACTATTGGCATTTCTATCTATAAAATGTTGCCCTCGTTTTGCTTAGCGGCACACTTTATTTTGCATAAGACAACAGTCATTGTAAAACTAGTGCAACATTTTTTTTGAACAGAATTATTATTTTATGTGGTACAAGTTCAATAATTCAATTCGACAAGTTCAATTCGAAAACTTATATTGTGATAGTGACATAGTAAATATATTTCACACATTTAGATGATGTGTGATGCCATTGAGATTTTTTTAACTCTCTTTAAAATGTAATATTACTTCCTAAACGGTGCAGTAACTCACCAGACTATGGTTTAATCTGTGACCATCTTGGTCGATTTGGATTTGGATAGTCACTTGAACTCATTCGCTTGGCATTTTAAAGTAGCCAACGTTCCCAGTAGTATATTTAGTAAATGTCAGCACTTCATGCCAGAATGTGGTTCAAAAAATATATATTAAAGGTCAACGAGACTGTATTTGGCACACAAATAGAAAAATATCACAAATATTATTTCTTATGAATATACTTTTTGTTTTAATTTAAAAACACCATATTATTTCACTTTTGCATGACAATTTAATTGCTGCAATTATGTTAATTTGGTATATGAGTTGTTCAGAAGGCAATAAGGTTAATAAGTCCAAAAGAATATCAAAAACATTGCAAAACATAATCATAATAAGTAAATAAATAAAAGAGACAACGGAGAAAGAAAGGAATGGAGAATTATAAATAAATGAACAGATGAAGAAAGAAAATGAAAGAACTTCTTATTTTTTGTATATATTAGAAAACAAAATTGAAATTCTTTTATATTCATAACCAATCTATAATAATGCGACATTTATTTTCTTGCTCCAGACTGGTTTGATCTCTGGACAAACGATTTAACTTTAAAAACAACGTCTGGCACAAAAATAAAACGAGATAGGTATATATAGTACGAATAATGACGCGTTCCCATCGTACAATAAAAAGTTCTTTTGTATGAAATAATAAAAAAAATGTTATGCTTTCGTGAACGTGGTAAATGACGTAATGGATAATGTAAGGGATGAAAATGTAGAGTGTTAGTCACTCAAGGGTTGTTAATAATATGATAAATTAAGTAATGGTACCTGTAGATTATGTGTTGCTATGTATAATAGGATAAACGGACGAATTGATTATTAAATAGTCATTAGAAAATGCAATACATGCTGGGTTTGATTGTCGTTGCGTTTAAATCATTACATACTTATTAGGCAGTGGTGCAAAACAAACGCAGCGCATAAAACTAACACAATTAAACATATAATATATAAAAATTAAAATCTGGACATTACTTTTTTATTAAACGTCGAGATTTTCATTTCATTTATTTGCATTACCGTGAAAATAATAAAAAAAATTCCAACAAGGGGCTACTTATAGATAAGGCAATTTAGTAAACTTGTAACGACTGACATACAAGCTTCACTTTAAGCAAGACAGCAGAATAGAGGAACTCCAGTTGTATTTTGACAGAGTTTTTAATAAAAAAAACTCAGTATACATTGATCTTATTTGTAAAGAATATGTTTGCCAGTTCCATGCGGTATTGTTCGGATGTAACAGCCGTGACATCCCAAGTATTTCAAGAAATACTTAAATGCACAAGTCTTGCAATTGTATTCAAGACAGAGAAGAATATTTTAAAGTCATGATCAAGAAAAATTCAGACAGACATAACTATTTTCTGTAAAGTTTCAAGGAATTTATAGGACTTGTTCATTCAGATAACATAACATGAATTGTTGCAAAAAGTTGCGGTCTGTGGGTTTGAAAATTGGACACAGTTTACAGTTTACGGTCAAAAATATGTTCTTGTTGTTTTGACTGTTTAAAAATTTCACTTTATCAAAATTGTAATAATAGTCATGAAGAGTATAACATTTTATTTTTTCAAAACAGATTTCCACAAAAACAGGCCATTTTTTTCTTGCATTTTGGCTAATAAGAGGTCATCCATAAATTACGTCTCACAAATTTTACAGTTATTTCATCTCTCTCATTCCCATTCTTTTTATTTTAATATTATTCTTTTTTTTAGTCGAATATTAGATTAGATAGATTAGATTAGATAGTTTAGATTAGATAGATGTGACGTCACCAAGCCTAGGACTACTTTCTTTTAGGAATTAATTCACCTTTTTGTGTAACGTAATTTTTGAATGACATCTTATTTCAATAATTCATTGACTTAAATTTTATTTACCTTATAAAATGCATCCATTTATCTCACTTTATCACAAAAAAAATATTTCCTAAGAAATTTTATTAAAAATGCTTATATTTTGAGTAAAATAAATGACTGAATTTATACTAAATGTCAGAAATACCAGTAAAAGTTCATAAAAGAATATAAATATCTTTCAGTAGCTTTTATTTTACGTTATAACGAAAAGAATAATGTCCAAATTTGTCATAACTGTCACTCTCACTGTATCAACATGATTACCGTGGCTTAAATACGGTTTAAGAAATTAATCTATTATAAAAAAAGAACAACAAAATCGTCTTTCATATAGAGAAATACATTAGGCGTTTTCAGCTTCCGGGATAATCCTTGGAATGATAAAAACAGACAAACATTTGTCCTTGTTCTGTAGGAATACGAATAGGGATAAAGAAACGAAGAAACTAAGAGAACAGATTAAAAAGTTTGGAACATTAATTTTATAATATTTATCACTCTTACTTTTGCTTATTTGTTATTTTATACGTTTTATATTTTAAATAGTACTTTTATTAAAGAAAAAATAAATAAGAACAATTGCAATTTGAGTTCTACTAAATCTGACTGCATCCTTGTCTAAGTCATTTACAAATTCTATATACCAAATCTTCAAAGGAACAATATCTATGCAAACTAGAAGATCAAGTATACTTTAAACATTCAATCCCTGCAATTGTATGTGGCCCTGGCCCTTTGTGGAAACTCCACTAGGTATTGTCCGTCTGTCAGTGCCATAACTTACTTCTAATTCTCTTGGTTTAATCATTTAGTTCGGGTCCAGCATTGGCCATTCGACGGTCATTGTTTCACGTGATACATCACTAGGCTGTACAGTGAGTGAGTCCCCGTTGTCCATGTTAAACTAAACCGCTGTATTTGCTGCACTTGTTATGTTTAAGAGACGTCAGAAGGGATGAGGAATGAGGGGTGAGTTAGGTAATATAAAGGGGGTGTACTATGTTGCGGGATTGTATACAGGCGTGCCCATATGTGTCCTCGTGGTCAACACGTTCCGTCACTTCCGGTCGTATCTACAGGAAGGCGTTTAGTTCCCATACCTAAGGGTAGTTTTAGATAAGTCAATGTAATTTTCTTTGAGAGATATTTTTAATCTACTGCCTCTTGTAAATGTGTTTCGAAGTAGGCCATTAAAAATATGTGTTTTATTATTACTTTCTTCATCCTTAATTATTTTGTTTCTTTCTTTAACAGTTTGTTTAACAAAGTTACATATTAAGATTTTCTAAAAATATTTTTCAAACTTCGGAATAAGTTTGATAGCGTAAAACATTTAACGAAAGTAATTAAACGTCGTAATAAGATTTAAGATTGCATGTCTAACCAAAATAATTAATTAGATTTAGTATATCAACACAGCAAAGGTGTAGTAGTATACATTTCATTCCATGTATCAGCCGTCCCAGTCCCAACTTAACCCGACATATGTGTAGCTATTTCCTCGCCTACCCTAACCATTCCCGCGTACCCCACCTCCATGGCGTAGTGGTCGTATTCCAGGACCTAAACCGACACCACAACATTGTGGGTGTTAATCAATGGACCAACCCCTAACACACAATCCACCCCCATCTCCTACCACCTAAAACTTTACCCTGGCAACCCATAAACACATACACACACCCTTAAACCACATACATGTGCATGGATTTAGAAAAAGCAAGCAAGCAACCCTCGAGATGTGTAGAAATTAATATTATTTAATTGTAGGGAAACATTTGCTAGATGTATGGTTTTGCAATGTTTTACTTTGTTAAGAACAACACAATATATATATATATATATATATATATATATATATATATATATATATATATATATGTATACACAAAATTAGTAATTAAAAAATTTCAAATTAGATTAAATTCGTATCAATCAACTCATAAAATAATTTGATTCCACAGTTTCTCATTCTTTATCTCTTATAATACAGTTGAAGTAATATATTTAGAAGTATGATCTCTTAATGTACGCAATGGACACACACACACACTTATACATTAACCTCAATAAGGGTTTTGACCGATTACATATATATTTTTTGTACTATTCGTCAGTTGTGTAGTTGTGGACCATTTCCTTTGTATGTGGCTCTCACAATCAAATCCCTTTACCCCTATTACCAAAATAGCCATAGCATACAATACATATACATACAGGCATTCACACACTAACCCTCCCTTCCTCCACCCCCTTCCAAGCCAATGTCCCATAGTCAACGTTGTACCTACAAGTAACAGAACTTGGGTGTTAATGCTTTTAAAAGGTCACATCACATAAAAGCTCTAGCCTTCAGATCAAAGTGAAAATTGTTTTAAAATTGTCACGGTACTGTACCCATGTTACTAAAAATAAAAGTGGATTCGTGCCATCAGGGACTCCTGGAGTACTGTATACTGTAAATATATTATGCAGATCTTTCTAGTTCTATTTGACCACTATACGTAGAATATTAAAGTTCAGGTGGATAAGAAATTAAATTTTCAGTTTACAATGATAATAAAAGTTTTTCTCTCTCTGAAAAATAGAGCTAAAAATCGTTCTTTTTAATGGTTAAGATTATGTTTTATATACATTTTATTTATATACATTTCACAGTATATAATTTTCAAGTTGACTTATTTTTCACACAGGTCCAACGCCTTTGATCGTGGGTTTTCGGTTTCATGTTTTGTGTATTTAATGGCCTGTGTTATATCCGTGTTAATTAAACAAAATATCCAGCATGATCGCATCGTATCGCACACGGTGGTACACCCCGGTTCATCGCCTCCAGTAATGCTATCTATCTATATAACTAGAATGTTTATAAGTAGAACATAGGCTTAGAGATTTTAAGTTCTATATATTTTTATATTATGTTTACCTAATGGTACGCAGTGGAACACTCGAAATTACAGTATGTAAAAAAGTTGTAGTATTTTAATTGGATAATAATCAACCGTATTTAGAGAAATCTTTGTGTTTATAAAATAATTTTAAGTCCAGTTGAAATAATTGTTCAGATCAGATCAAGTCTTCTTTGTCAATGTATATCGCCACTAGCGAATTAATATTGAAAATATAAAGCCTAAAGGTCTAATAGTCTAATGTGTTTATTCTCAAGCCCTCACAATAAAGAACAGTTGACTTACACCGGTTTGAAAATAAACTCTTCATATTACAAAAGTTTAATACAAAGTAAAACGCGTTTAAAGTATTGCTAAGTGCACAAACATGCTATTAAAATCAATAGCTATCTCATTCAACAGTTTACCTTAAAGGTAAAGGGTAACACTATTTAATTCACTGTTCTTTAAACCCACACTATATTTTATAAGCCATTACATTCGTATTTCGCTATTTTATTGCGAATTTAACAGTAGGGGTTTACAGAACAGAAGGAGTTTTTTTTAACACTTTTAGTCCAAAGTAATAAAACGAAAAAAAAGAAGAAAAATACTTGAACCTAAAATCGTAAAAAAGTAAATTGTTTTTGCAGAAAATAATAAAAATCAACAAATAGATTACGCGTTACTATTTATATTGTTTTCTTTTATTACTGTAATTATATAGAACATGTTTCTTTTAATTAGTAATCTGTTTGTTGCAGGAAGTACGTTGATTTTAATTAATTTGTACTTATTTGTACGATATTAATAAATATGAGGAAATTTAGCTTAAGTAATAAGTATTCGATGACTAGATAGATTTAGCTTACAACGCAGATGGTTAAAGTTAAAGTTGCTTTAAAGGGTTCAATGAACAAATGCCTCGCAGCCAAAAGATTGAAGCAACTTCAATGGATTGGAACAACAGAGGAGAAATACACTACAAAGTTTCAAGGAGTTAGTTAAATTATCCTAAAAATTCTGTCTACATCAGTTTCCTCAATATTTCAATTTTACTTTGATGCTCTATAGGCATTTTCTTGCTAAAATCATTATTGTTGAATAGTATTTTTTACCGTGTACACAAACAAAAGATAACTTTTTCACAGATGTATAATAGACAACATCTTTCTCTTTTGCAGTGTTAGATTATACTTTTCCAATTCACAATTACCACATGGGCAATTGGGATGTTATGTTATTTTGAAGATAATTGTTTATTAATAAATAGGTCATATACTTTGGTAATATAATTATTACCTTCAATAAAAAAGATTTGCTCCTTTTTCAAAATAACACAATCATTTTTATATTTTCCGGAAAACAGTTCTTCGGCATTTTAAAGTCAATAAATATGTACATAAGTTTTCTTATAATTGAAAAGGAACTTTTTATAAATTCAAGAATAGAAAAAACGTTAATACTTTAAATTAAAAAGTTTTGAAGAGTAATTTTAGTTTATTAAAGCGGTTTGTTTTAAATCTCTCAGTGGGGTTACTGAACTAAAACAATTCAGCTTTTGTTTTCTTTTTAATTAAGGAAGGTTCTCATTTTACACTCAAGCAGTTCATTCGAAAGTAAGACTATTCTATATTAGATTTCATATTTACTTGTTTTTCTATTAAAACTAAAAGAAAAATTTATTTAACAATACTTAAAATGTGCTATATGCAAAAGGTTCGAACTCTGATTAAAATTATCTGGAATCCGAAACGGTCAATTTACGAATTTGAATGAAATTGAATCTAATAATATTCAAATGAAACAAAGTAAATTTTCAAAAACTTTATATTTCCAAAATCTATTATGCAGATACATTTAAAGCATGCTTGACAATGTTCATAAAAAAATTATATATAAAAGTATGCATACATGTATTTCTACCCGTTTGTTTTGTTTATGTTAGTCAAACAATAATAACATATACAGACGATTGAAGGGTAGTGAGGCAAGGGGGTGGTTGGGTGGCTGGGAGGTTGGGCCAACCACAATAGCAAAATGTACGTGTATTATTATCCGGCAGCGTTTGTTTTTATCCAAACAAACACTCTTGTTTGAATTTGTTTCATCCTTTCATTTTTGTTTCTGGCAAGTGCTAGAAGTGCTCGGTTTTGTTTTATATACACCGTGCGAGTGGTCTAGGTATTTAAGGATTATTGCAATGCACAAAAATGTATTTCCGGAAAAACAAAATCAATATTCACGGTGTCTAATGCGGTAAAACAGGTCACAAAGCGTTGTATATTACGTAAAATAGTTTACGTAAAGGTAACAGTGTTTAGTGGAAATTTAATTTTAAAATAATATTTTTATACATCGGTTTATACATTGAATAGTCCTGTTGTAAATAATAAAACTTGTTTCTCAGATAAAGAAGAAAACAGATAAATTTTATATTGTAAAAAAAATATAAGAAAACTGAAACTGAAGAATATACCAGTAGTAATATTGTATTGTTTTTAATATTGCACCTGTTTTATCATAAAATGTTTTCAGGTAAAAGTATAAATATATATAGTCGTACATACTCGTAAAGAATCTTCTTTTTAATATCTCTTCTCCGTTCATAAGTATAGTAAGTGTATAGATATATGTATATAAGTATATATAATATTTTATAGACAAGGAACATTTCTTTTTTTCTTGTATACTTGATGCAGAATTTTACATGAAACGGGCGTTCTTTGAAAAATGCATAGACAATGAAGTATTTCTGTTACATACGATAAATGAAAAATGGTTTTTCTTCTTTTTCTTTTAAAAGATAGTAAAAAGTATAAGTGTATTAGGTTGCAACGATATCGCGTAGTGAAATACATGTTTTTATCAAATAACAATAATTTTATTATAAGTATATCAACTTAATATATCATCACATGTGAACTGTTATTTCATTGAACACATATTTTACGTATAACCTACATAACTGTCTGTAAAAATATTTATGAAAGCAGATAATTAATAATCAGAAGCATGTGATGTATATTTTCAATCTACTTGTACCAAATTGAAATGGGTATAACAAATGGACAAACATTTCACAATAGAATTTCACAGCATTCCATTTATCATAGAATTTCATTTGTATGAGTATCTAGCTAACGTTTTGAACAGAACATTTTGGAATCCGAAGAATTTTGTCATAAGTTATTGTATTCTATATCTAAAACCAATACATCTGACACTAAAGTATTTTGTTATATAAACATTGTACAATATTACATGTATGTACATCTCGGAGGTAAAATTTCAAATACTTTTTATTTGAAATATATTAAACTGAAAAATTCAAATAACATACAGTTATTTTTTTATTATTTTTGTGTGTAACTACATCGCTACTATTCGTACTTTATAAATTCAGTTTATGTTCATTAACCGAATTTATAAAAATAGAATTCGAATTAAAAATGCTGTAGTTTCGTCATTATCAATCTTATAATTTAAAGCATGATTGTTCACGCTATATAAATTCCATTTGGAATATTTCTTTTAACCATTTTCAAAATTAAACGCTCAAATATTGTTTAAGCACAGATAAGCCTATAAATTATACAAACATGATATCAACATATTATCGTAATCATATTTAATGATAGTCATAAAATCATAATAATTTAATATTACAAAATTATAATAATTCATATAATATTTTGCGCCATTATAAAATGAATATTTTATCTTCATAAATTGATTTAAAAACATTTTATTCAATAACGTGAACTCATTATAGTAACTGGAATAATTAACATAATTATAATGATATTATAATACGAATTTGCTGTTAAATTGCATTATATAGTTTGAATAAGTTAAACAAAGCAGTTTCACTGTAGGCAGCGCATACCTACACTGTTAATTCATTACGTATTTTACATATATTTATGACATGCTAATACATAAGTCGATATCCAAGTAGAAAACTGTCTTACAGTGCAAGATTCACACTTAATAGCTTACTGCACCATACAAAAACATACAGGCACCATTTTCAAGGGGACCATTAAATCCTAGGAAATTTGATTTAAAAATTCTCGTTCTCCGAAATGCGAGGCTTATAGAGCAAAAAGTTGTTGAATTATCATTACAAATGACACATGATATAATTAAAAAACTGCAACTGTTTTCAAAGCAAACTCGTGTAGTAAAATATCGTATTGCAATATGTGCATTCGAGAGCTTTTTTAAATACATGAGCTTTCCTTTTGTTTGCAACAAAAACATCTAAGAGTTTTCTTTTTTTTTAATATCACAGAGTATCAATACTTTATTATGGAAAGTGAATGCTTACTGTATATATGTGCTGTAGATGTTTTCAGTTATCGGGATAGTTTTGATATTCCTGCACGATCATCTCTATTGCACTGTTCTCAAAATAAGAAATACGAGACTCTAAAACTATACCTCTGGTTATAACTTATACTCGTTCAATACAGGTACATAAATTTATATGTTATATTACATAATATGGTAGAGAGGACTATAGATGTAAGGATATATACCGCACCATTATAATATGGAGTACCAGAAACACAAAACACTCGAGTACTCGAATTTCGCCCAGGGCCTACTGCTTTACAGGTAACTGGAGATCATAACATGCTATGAAATGGTTAATGTTATAACGTTAAGGAAAATCTATCCATGTTTCATTGTTGCTATGGTAACCGTATATAAATCTCTCAAACAAACCAACATCAACGGCTTGAACTACGTAACATTACATTACTTTACCTGAGTACATCTAATACCTTAGGCTATGTGGAAATTTCTGATATTGAATAATAATAATAATAGTTATAAATTGTGTTAAGTGCTAATATTGAAATGGCAAAGACTAATATTCAAATAAAGCTCCCTTAAATGTATTATATGTATATAGTTCCAAAATCACTAAGCAGTTTATTTCTAGAAAGCGAAAAATTTGTTTCACATTATTAAACCAAAAAATTGTTATACAAAAGGTAAACTTATTTATGTTCATTATACCTCAAATGTAACTTACAAAAAAATGAGGTTCTATACTTTGTCTACACTATATTAGAATGTAGTAGTTTCATTTGTTCTTTAGCCACCGAGAATTGATTACATCTAAAAAACCGCGATCTCTATTGTCTCGATTTAATTAACGTTTCACTACGATATGTCTATACGAGTTCTAAGCCGTGTAGTCGTGGTAATGTCTGTATAGGTACAGAATATACTTATTCATGATAAAAAATCATTTGGAAACATTATACCCGGTGGCAGATGATTAAAATCATAAAAAGAGGAGAAGAAACCAGAGACCAGAATGATACTTATACGTATTCACTGATGAGGCTTGACACCAACCACTAGTTATGATACCATGGTGTTCTATAGCAAAATAAATACTAGAAAGGATGATTCGTAAAAATAAGGGATGATAATGATCATGATGAAAAATATAAGTATGCAGGTATCGGATATAGAAATATACTAAGACTACGTTCCGATATCAACAAAGGAAAATGAAATATTTTCAAAAGAAAAATAATAACTACGATAATTATAATCGTATAAATTATTTCAAATAATTTTTTATTGATTTTTAACAATTATTTCTCTGGTTTCAAGGGTAGTTAAAAGGTAAAAGAAAAGCAAATTTTAAAGTTGTTTAATTACTTAGTTACGTACTTGCTAATTCTAATAAAAATCTTGCTAAAATTGTTACATTTTATAGTTGGGATGTAATTTACAAAATATTTCTCTCTGAGAGATAAAGTATCGTAAAGAAAAATGTAAAGTTTTAGGCATTATAGGTAAAAAAAGTGATAGCTATAGATTGAATGTAAGCCTCAATAGCCAACGAGGTCAATATATGTTACAAAATCAATCACAATTTAAAGGCATTTTAAAAATCTTATGGAAATGCAAATTAATTTCGTTTCTTCTATATGTATTTGAAATTATCAGTTACGATCATATGCCTTTCAAGTACAGATTTATAAAATATATGCTAAAGTGTTTCACGTGACTGTTCTCGTCTCGCATAAAAACATCTCTAAGCATTCATCCATATAAGGGTTGTTTTGGAGAATGTCCTCTTCATCTGATGCAGAGGGGCTAGAGACGGTGAAAGAGGTATAAGAGTCTACCTTGGGTGGTGGTGGGATATTGGGAACACACTCCTTGTGATGGAATTGCTGTATTCTGAAGTAGGAAAGCTGTTCTACTTGAAAGATTCTACGTATACTATAAAGTTAATTGGACAAATATAATGTTATACGGTGATAATGATGGCATGTTGTAATGGAGTCCGGGAAAACAGATATAACGAGCCATCAAGATCCTGTAAAATTGATCTAAGATACAGATGTAAATAGATTACACTCATGGTTTAGGTGTACACTTACGATCGGTGACATAAAATCAATCGGATCATAAAAACACCTGGAAGGGTGGTATATAATAAGGCTGTCGGGTTACCAACATGGATATGTTGTTACTTTATGTTAAAAGTGTTAGTACTTATATAAGTAAGTGTTAGTTCATATTAATAATAATAGATGCGACACTACAAAAAAACAAAGATAATTATTTCTATATAATTATTTTATATATAAATAATTTAGGAATAAATGGAAATGAGACAGTAGACAAATTGGTAAAAACAAAAATGTCTTATTTAGATTAAATTATTTTACCAAATATATAACTATTTAATAATATAAAAAGAATCGTAAAAAATAATAATACAAAAGATCAAAAAACGACATGGCCTAGGTAGAAAATCATTTTGCAGTGCAAATCTGAAGCTTGCTAGGATACTACAAGCTTCCTTTAAGGTTTGTTTCCTATCTGTCACATATAAATTGAACACAGTATGCAAGATTCAACTAGCTAGCGTGCTACAAGCTAACAGAAGCTTAACATTTCTACTTCGAGAATAGAAAACTTATTTTCGAGAAATTTTATTAATATTATATTCGGAAAAATTTTGAGACACTTCAAAATGTGCCTAACATTTACATATAAAAATTATAACGGCTCCACATTGTGTTTGTGGACATTAACAAACAAATTTTCCACTAAATTAATTATATCTATAGTATCTGAAACTAAAATATATATAAAATAATTACAAGTAGTAATTTAGACATGTACTATACTTTTATAAATCATTGATTCCAAGTAGTTAAGTGAATTTTGATGTATACTATAGTTACATTACTGTTCACAGACGTATATAGCCTTAATACATAGAATTTCTACCCCTAAAAATGCCGTAAGCATCCACTAATCCTCAGACTGCTCTAGAAACGCTACTTATACCAATGGTGAAAAAGAAGTACGTTTAAGGGCTGTACGCAATTGATGTGGAAATCCTTTTGTAATGTTTGTCTGGTAGCTAAGCTTTAGGTATAGTATACTTCGCTGCTTATGCGTAGACTTCACTAGATGTTTAAGTTAACCATTTCAATGCGTTAGGGAGGAAAATGGAAAATGGAAAATGTTTTCCCCACTTTTGTTTAACATTAAGTAGTAAATTTTCCGTATCATATGTATGTAATGCATACATGAACGATTATTATGAAGTTTATGAAACATGTAAATGTTGAAAGGTATGGTTTACATGTTAACTGATCCTACCACCTCATTGTGTTTTTTTCATTTTTATTGCTTGAGTATCTATGCTAGTTGAATGGTGAAATATTTCAATACTTTGTGTAATTTGTTAAAAATATTAAAGTACAACAACTCTGCACACGTGAGCGTGAGATTACTTTGTGTTAATATAATTTATTTTATTATCAACCCGTCACATGTTTCATATTTTATAAAGCTCACTCTTACATAATGGTTCTTCTGTCCATTTCAGAGATCGAGAATTTATGAATAATTCGTGAAATAATCTACACGAAAGCATTTCCTTGTTTTAGATTCCTCATCCCATGTGGTAGCATGTTCGTATACAACGAATAAAACAGTAGGAAAGCAGGGCATACATCAACTTATTATATTACTACATATTTTTATATTTTAAAATGTTATAAATTCTCATTCTCTTCTATGTGGCACAATGTACGCTTTTTATATTACTATGTTTTATATATGTAGAAATATATACTCACACATATATATAAATATATATATATATATATATATATATAATTGGTTATAATACATCATCATTATTTATTTATTTAAACAAACTTTACCTTTATAACAGAGTCAACTAGGCCAACGTCTTTGAATATATTGCGTTAATAATAAAATCAAAGAATCTTTCTTATAATCAGTTACATAAATAGGAGTATGCAAGGAGTTATACCGACGTATAGTTATATGGTAATATAATTTTAGTTTTCACTTTTTTCTTGAAATGTAAAGCTCTCAAAATTTTCTTGCATAAGTGCTGAAAAAATTTTATCTTTAATTTTATTTATTGTCTTCGTATTTTCGATGCTGCTGCTTCGATAATCGGGAAAATCCGGGAATTATCAGGGAATTTAATGCAACCTGGAAATATCATGGAAATATCAGGAAATTTCAACAAATATTAGGGAATTTAATTGCGGCAACTATTTCATATATAGTATATTATATTTCATTTAAAATTCAAAATGAAATGAATCAGAAAATTTAAAAAGAAAACGTGTAGCTAACGAAAAATAAATTTTGGCGTCAAGAAAAGCAAAACTTTTAGCTGAAATTGAAGTTATTGATGATCAATTTAAAAATCTTCAATAATTTTATCTATTAAATATTAATTAAGAGTTAATTTGTTCTAGTTTATACTAGTCATTAGCTTATTTTTGTGTTATTCAAGTTAAGAGTCGTAAATCGTATTTAATTAGTTATTAAACGCCAACTAAGGCAATGAGGTAAAAAATAATCAGGGAAAAGTACGAAAACTTTACTGGAAAACCTGGAATTATCAGAGAAATTTGAAATCATTTTTTTGTGGGCACCCTGAAAATAAACACGATTACAACGAACCAGAAAAAATATAACTGCAAGCTTTATTTTTTAGCTGCTTTATTACAAGAAATTTTTTTTAAAGAAATTTACAAACGGCTCAATGCTGGATTATAAATTATGCCGAATTAAGAAGAGGTTGCTATATAATGTATAACAAAGCTGCAGCAATTTTACACATTTTCCTATTATTAAATTTTTATTACAGTAATTATATTTTGCTAGTTTTACTTAGATTAGTTTTAATTTTCTAAATCAGGGATCAGGATTTTTACATTTTTTTCAAATAAAATCAAATGCTGAAATGCTTCTCTGGTTGTTGCAGTAACGCACAAATAAAATAAAATACTCGTATATAGTATATAATGTGTCCCTCGCAACACACACATACACACACACTTCTAAAATAGTAATAAATCATAGTATATTCAATACGTAATATATTGAAAAATATTGGAGACCAGTGAAACTGTTAGCGATGCCATAAATCACTAACAAATATATGAGTATTATATATCAACAGTGTAGAAAGTTTGAATCATATTTAACAGTGTGATATTTTATTAATATGAATCGAGAACAACGAACGAATGAACGAGTGAACGAGTGAACGGTAAACGACGAATGTTCGAACGAACCGGTAATTAAACAAACAGTTTACTGTAGGAAATATTTGTATTCATTTCATTATTTATAATATGTTGTTATTATATTCAATTAATTTATTATTTAAATGAATATTGTTTGTATAATGGGCACCGTGGTCTGACGTAGCTGGGCTTGTTTGCTTAAAATTCAAATGGTTTGCGTACGTAAAATATCGCGCAATTATTTTACTAATATTAACGTAAAATAACGTGCATTACATAACGGCAGGAGATTTTGAAACGATGAAAAAGAGTACAGCAACAAGCATGAAAAGGATAATTATTTTGCTGATGAAAAATAAGTTGATGTATGCAATGTCCTAATATAATTCCTTTTCATTTATATTTGGGAGAAATGTAACGGTGATTACTACAAAGTGCTGATGCACTCGTATAAAAATAAACATACGAAAAATTGTTTAACTAACTTAAAATAACAATAATAATTTGAAAGTATGCTACATAACAAATTTACTTCAAGGTAATGCAGTTACCATTAGTAGTGCACTTCACGTTATCTGCACCATCACCACTGCACACCCCTCTCCTCTCCTCTCTCACATCTCTCTCTCTTTACTATTCACCATAGAGCTTCAGCTTCCACGTTTGATAAACATTCTACTCTGAGTAAACAATTTAATTCTTTTGAAACGTTGCTATTTGAATATTCTCTTTGAAGTTTAGTAAAAATTATTTTACAGTTCATTTTAAAGCTTTTAATGTATTTTACACGCTGTACTCCGCTCTCTCTCACTGCTCTATATTTTCCTTCTTTACTTCCACACTCGCGTATGTACGAGCACTTTTATATATGGAATTTATGAATTATGTATATGCAAATTTAAATCAAATATTCGTATTTGTGTCTCTAAATGAATATTCAGCTGTTCAACTATGCTACTAATACATTCAAATGAAACGTATAAAAATGATAATCTGTTATTTAATAACATAGATAATAAAATAATCGTATTGAATTAAATTCGTTAAATGTTCAATTTTACTAACAAGTACTTCTTGTTAATCGTTTTACGTTGGCTATTTTTTGATAGAGTAGAATAAATGATCTTTTAAACGTAATACATATTATTATTTGTTTGTATATTTGAGCGAAGGCGTTGTGTCGCACGACTTTATGTTCTTCTTGGTAAAGAAATATTATTTATAATCACTTCGCAAAGCGCAGCGAAATTATTTTTGTTCTATATTATACGTATTTTCATGCTTACAGCTCTGTAAAACATAAATTTGATAAATCTAAAGAGAAAAGCGAATGAAATTTATTTTATAATAACCTTTTTGTTTACTCCTTTCTTGAAAATAATTAATAAATAAAATAAATTACAACGAAAAACATTTATTTTCGTAAAATTTCTGTATAATTTTGTATAACATTAAATTATGTCAACCGTAAAGACTAAGGACATAGTCTTAAATATAAGTTAATAACTGAAATGTCTTTTAAAGAGATGTTGAAAGATATCTACTTTCAAAAGAAAGCTAAAGAAGGACTCTGACATATTCTATATAAAAGACAAACTCTATTCATGTCTCTTAAGCTAAAAGCTAATTTTTGATAAAGGCTTTTTATGAAAAAAGAACTTTCATCTAACAGTTTATATATAGCAAAGCGGTTCTAGTTCTGTCCTCTCTTAGTACATAGTCTACTTGAAAGCTCTGATGCCACAGCGCTTTTATAACTATTTTAAATGATGCTGCAGATCAAAGATGCTCTTACTACTCTATCAGTCAGGTACATCGGACGGCGTATACGTTTATATAGTCGCACACGTCTGGTTTACAGCTATTCAAAGTTTGGTGATATTTATTCAAGACAAACCATCAATTCCTTGTATCAAACACCCTTTCTTCGTAGTTAAAACAACTTTCGTCATCTTGTTAAACACAAAATGTTAAGTACCGTAGCTTTAAGAATTTCCGGAACAATTATAAAATAGTTTGAGTAAAATCTGCTGGCAATTAGCCTCCCATTTATCTCCCTTGGTTGTAAATAATAATAGCAATTCTTTCTTTCCAAAGCGCAAGAATATTACGAAACTATATCAGCATAAATTGTGGTGTAATTTGTATATGATTGCACTTACCTTGCATTTTGTGGGCCCACAGATTTTGCTTCGTAAGACGAACTCGCCGTTATCGCATGGTCGGGTATCCTCCCTTCCTCCATGCCAAGGGCTACGCGGCATTCACCTGGAAATAACGAAAATTGAAAATATTATACTCAAACTAAAGCTAAAACTAAAAACTCACATTTTAATATCCATACAGGTAAAGTTCTTATCTGAAGAGTACGAGAACTCTGAGAAATATTTGTAATTTTAATAAAATAGTAGATAGTTTGCAATATACAAAGACGAAGTCATATTACTACGGATACAGCGGTGAGACTTACTTGTTTTCATTTCTAAATGTTAAGCTATAAATATATATGTATTTGTAGCAATACCATAGTCGTAGTCGTACCGGATATACGTAGAATAGATATAATCCCCTATATACAAATAAGGTAAAAACCGAAGGGGCGTAAAACGTAAAATAGAAACGAGGTAGGTGAAAGCAATAGGGTTGTTAATGTTTAATACTATACCTCCTGCATATAAAATCTGTTAGAGACGCGTAGGCATTTCTAGCAGCCACCTTTCCTCCCCTATAACACTCTGCACAGGTTTCTGACTCTCGAAGTTAAGGAACTGTATGATAGTGATGAGAATCGAATTTAATTTATCAAACTAAAATTCAAATTCATGAAAACAATTTCGAACCAGATTAAGTATATAAATTATACAAATCAAAGAACATTTCAAATTTAAAACCTTATTCAGAAGCACAAATATTTTTAAGATAGCCCTAAGCAGAACAATTTGGTAACTCTTTTTATTATGGATATAGATTTTCTGAAAGATTTTGTTGTCGCCCGCAAAATCTTTCTATCGTATAATCATGTAATATTTTAATTAAACAAAACCTGGTAATATTGAAATCTTTTTAGTTCTAAATGCATTAATACACTGCTGGACCTAACTAGGTCCATATTTTCTAAAGAAATATCGATATAATGACTAGTTTACCGATGTTTATATAAAATCGATGTTTGTTGCTCACCCCCACTAAAGGTGGTAGCGTAACCCTTGAGAGAGGGTGAGAGAATACTATTCAGCATTTATTGAGTTTTCGCTTCTGTTATTTTCAATAGGAAGGAAAGAGTCTAAAGGGAGGGAAGTAGAGGGGGAGTGTTGTTTTTTGGGGGTTTGTTATTAATGTTGATTTGCTGATGTACTATTTTCTCTTTTAATATAAAATTACTGAAGAGTAATCGTTATTGAATAAAATATGTTAAAGTCTGTCTCAAGATTAAGTTTGTTTTAATTAAAAAGTTTTATACTGACTTATTTATCCGACGCTCTGTTAGTATAGCTTATTCAAGCATCGAAGATTGGACGCGAAGCGTCGGAAGGTGTGGATGTTTACTCGTGTACCAATTCTCTACCGTCAACAGTACGTTAATAGATAAGTAATTAACAAAATGAATAGCGTACAGGCAGCGTCGGAACGCCTACACTAAGGGTATACATCCGACGGCGCTGCTATCACTTAAAAACAAATTGGAAATGCATTTTAAGCACTCGAATAATAATAAGAAATGGACATAATAATAAATATAATAATATTTAATGTAATAGAATCTGTAAATAAACATTAAATGATACTTCTTCTCTCGTATAACATAACAAGAATAGCGTCAATTTATAATAAAAAGGAATACAGGTCACCCCACTGTAGAACAGTAGTAACGCCTGCAAAAGTTTTCACTGCATCACCACTTACACTTAAGTTAAAGCTCTAGAGGAAAATCAAATATAATATCATAACACAAGTATATGACGTTTTATTTTATATATTAGAGTTGTATAATAGCAAGTCGTTTTCTAAGTATACTTACGCCATATTTCTTTGTGTTTTCAACAATATTTTATTAAAATGATAAAGTATGTTTAATAAATTAAACTATATAAAGTTTGCGGTTTATGTAATATTGTTGCAAAGTTTAATTTATTATTATAATAAAATCGTATGTTACGCTTTTTCAAATTCATAGTAAAATGTAATGTAGCAGTTACAAAATATGTAGCTATAAAGTATAGGGGGAGGTATTAAACTAGACGCATATCAGTAAGTTTTCAAGACAGAAAAGATAAGCAAAATGACAAAATTTTAACCTTTAAATTGGGAAGATAAAAGATACAACTAAGGGTTGAAAAATCCTATGACATTATTTAAAAAGTACTTACATTGGAATGTGATGGAAAATAGGGTTCCCACTAAACAAAATTACGGGTTATTCTAATATAACCAAAGTTACCTGTTACGTAAACAATGTTATTTAAATAACAACTTCTTGTTGTGTACTTTTTGATGTATTATATTTCAAATATTGTAACACTTTAGGGGTTGAACACTACTTTATTAAAATGCTTTGTATTACATGTGCACATGTGCATTGCATACATTTTTAATATTTCACGAGAAACATGTTGTCGATAATAAAACTAAAATCTCAATAAATTGTTTGGGCTTGCGATTCAGCCCTAGCAATACATGCATGTTGTGAGCTATATATCATTGACACCTCTACTTTGCGAGAACAGTATTTATATTATTTATATCATGTTTTTTTAAGGCTTTTTAGACAGATCCAGATAAAATGTATAGTACCCCTGTGTTGTAAAATATAAAACAACCCCTTGGGAAATAATCTAGAGTGCTACAGATACAGATACTGGCATACAGCGTCCAAGGTAACTCAGGGATGCTGTGCGATGTGATACGATACGCTGGAAGAAGACGAGAACTGGAGAACTCCGAGCTGTATTGTTAGTTAATATTTAATTTGTTATTTTCGATAATAAAATAATTTTTAGAAATTTTTAGAATATTTTTAAAGAAATAAATATTTCTGAATACGAAATTTATATTTGATCATTGTCTTGAAAATTACAAGAGTAGTTTCACTAAAAATGTCATGAAATTGTGTGTGAAAATTATATTTATTTATACTTGTTTATAATAATTATTGTGCATCTAGAACGTTTACCCCTTGCAACATATTCTTGGCCTAAAAATTTTGAACCAAAATATATGATGTAGCTTAAAGCTTTAGTACGTTAAAAGTTATACCACATTTAAAATTTTTAAACTATTATTCTTCTTATCGTTGAAGTTGTTTTTATTTTACATAAAATAAAAAAAAAGAAACTTTTAACTCGCATATTGCTATTATTATGCGTTTTATTTTTTAGTATCTAACATTACTTTTTTATAAGTTAACATCATAAATATTATTTTATTTTCTTTTAAATATTGATGTAGAACTATTTAATTATTATAAATTGTTTTTACAACTTTTAACATAAATAAATATATTATAAACAGGCGGAAATTGTAAAAATTATGACCCAGTGGACTTCTAACGGTGTTAAATCGCTTCATTCATTAACTCGCCGAATGATTTACTGAGCCATAAACAATTGTTTTAATGGGCTAGTAGTATTCTGCATAGATTGAGATCAAATGTTGTTGTATGTTTAGTATAAATCTCGTGAATATTCGATAAACTACCTAAAAAGAAAGCTAAAAAACATTATGTCAAACTGCTAAAATAATCTAATATATAAAATTTTCGTGTCGCGGTGTTTGTTCCCAAACTCCTCCGAAGTGGCTGAACCGATTTTGATAAAATTTTGTGTGCTTATCGGGTAGGTCTGAGAATCGGCCACCATCTATTTTTCATACCCCTAAATGTTAAGGGTATTTTATTCTTTCATGATTCAGCATTGAAAAATACATTTAATTCTAAAATTTCACCCTTATACGATCAACCCATGATTTTTAATCGCGATTTTTAAATTATTCTGTTCCATCCACAGATCCACAAGATGGCAATCAAATATAATAATTTTAGTATACTAAATTTTCATGTATTTCTTAAAAAAAAATATTTCCTAAAAAAATATTTCCTAGAAATGACGTATATGGCAAAACAACGTTTGCCGGGTCAGCTAGTTATTTTATATATATTTAAATATAAATTATAAATTCAATGATCTTTATACGGAAGAGCTTTCGTCACTAATGAAGTGCTTTCTAAACAGCTTTCTATCTCAAAATAACGTGCACATATTACCAAAATACTTTATCCGATGAACAAAATAATGGTTTTAATTAAATGATAGTTGCATCAAAGTAAGGATGTATCTAATATAGTGTATGGGTCCACATGGTACAGAGAATGGACCATAATGTACCATGGAGGATACAAGCAAAGAGGTTTGCTGTATACAATACATCTGATATATCTACGTAGTTCTAGACTATAAAGTATATAGAAGACCGATCAGTAAGCGAATCCATAGTACTAAACAACTTAACTATTTTCTATACAACAATGAAGTCAACAATGTGGTGATTACATTTCGGTAGCTATAAAAGCAAACTGAACTGAAAAGCCCCTTTTAGAATACCCTCACTGCTCCACAAACATAAAGTATCGGTCATATTCTAGAAGATTATGTTTAAGCACACTGTGACCATCTCACTATGTTCATTTCAGTGAAAAGTTGAAGTGAAAATGAAAGAAAAAGTATAACTTTACGCGATGTAATCACGTATCTGAAGTCTCAACACCACAAACTATACAAATTTAATAATATAATTAATAAAGCTATTGTGAGCTTTTATAAAATTACAGAATATGCATGAAATTTATGTAAGCTATATGTGTGAGTGCACGAACATCGATTTCAAAAAGGATATGTTGTTATGAATATAAGGAAGCAGGAAAGAAGAAGAAGAGATAAAACGGAAGTGAAAACAGCATTCATTTATAATAGTAATTGACAATGTTATAAAGTAAATACGTAATCAAAATAATAATTTTAATAAATGATTACAACACCCCAATAACATTACAGACAATTATTGTTATTTGTTATTTCAATACACCCTTACGACCCACCCCACTGTTATTTATGCTGTTATTTACATTTGATTGCTTAATGTAGTTTACTCAGTAATCGTTAAAGTAAGATTTACGTAACAGAAGCATTCAAAACAAACGACTACATAAATATAACTTTAGTGTGTACTAGATATTCTTGCTCTACTTATCTTATAAATAAAATTACCTAAGTTATAACATCGTTTACATCGTGTTCAAAAGCATAGGAATGTTTCACTTGCATGTGAATTAATACACTAAAGATTAAATTGCGTTATAGCTAATTTAATTTTATTTAAGAGTTTTTAAAAATAATAGTCGTACTTCAAATTATTTCATCGATCAATACTGCACTTTCTCCATAGTTACAAGGAACAAGAAACTTTCTCACTGCTATTGGAAGAAAAGTACACAATTAATTTATCAGAAATTTTGAAAGTCGTTGATTGAAAGATGGCATTAAAAGATGACCAAAAGATATACCACGTAGTTTAAGTTTTATGTGAGTAGTGGACCTTTAGAGTCAACGACCTAACTACCTCAGTCATCCAGATGACAAATATATACAAGTATATGTAATAATATATATATATATTTCAAATTTAAATCAAATATAATGAGGAGACATTGCTATTAAATAAGTAATATATATTATTTGATAATATAATTTCATTTCTCTATATTTCTACATCGTATTTTTTATTAAAGTCAACTACTCTTACTCTTATTCTTCGTTCATCCAGTCTTCCTATAATCACAATCAAATAGATTTTATTCCGTCTGCAACTGTGAACTTACGATGAGGTACATACTTCTAGTAAGATATTCAAATTCTCATTTTCATATCCCATGCTGCTTGCCCCTTGCCCCTTGTCTCTGCCCGACTCCAAATTGCAAGCAAAATGAATTGGCAAATTGGATCTAGTTATTACAATATCCAATGAAGTAAATATCTTAAAGGAAACGAAATTTTCACTTTGATGTCGTCTCTCTTTTCTGTAACTTTTTTTTTTCGTGCTAGTTTCCAACTCAATGAATCTTCATAATTTTCAATGAGCAAATTCAATATATTTAGTTACTGATGAGACTTCAGCAGACTTGTCTATTGATTTTGTTTTATGGAAAGACGCTTTACAGATCTTTATTAATAATTATATAAGAGCGTCTTATCTTAATTTATTTATATTATTTTACAAGTTTGTTTAATTTTATTTTCAATTGATATTTTAATGCATATTGTTATTAGCATTAGTGAAGTCAGCGTTGCGAAGGCTATTGAGTCAACGACCTAAATGTTACGTAAATGCCAACTTTTGTTATGTTAAATAAAGCTAAAATACACGTAACTTTGTTTACCGGTTTACACAAACGCATATATAATTTATATCCGATTATGTAAATGTATTTTGCTTAGAACCAATAAATATCATCAATAACCCGTCCGGTGGCTACAACTTCTACGTTCGTCATGCCTTCCTCTCTCGTTACTGAGATACATACTCGTAAATAATGAAACATCTGCATGAGGAAAATTTTGTTTGACTTTTCCTAGTAATAAATCATCAGTTAGTTAACCATTATTTAATCTTGTCACGATCCGTCAATGTTTGATAACTCTGGAATTAACTTTTCAATTAGATTAAACTAAATCCAAAACTAAGTTTAACTAATCAAAATATTTGCTTATTCTTAATCGGTCTATCAATCTGACCAGAACAGCACCGCATGGAAACAACTCTGATCATGTTTTCGTACATAGTTAGCAGGATCAATCAATGATGGTTAAATTCAATCTGTTAGTTGTTAAGAAGAAGGAGGAACGAGGGTTTTAGTAGAGCATTTAATTCTCTCAAATTGAAACATATTTTTACCTCATATACAACGTTTTGTTACCTATTTTTTACTGTTTGAAGAATAAGTTTAAATTTTTGCTATTTCTTATTAAAATTTTTGATTTGTTTTAATGAAAAGAGTCTGCTCATTTGTTTACAGTTTCCGCATCCGATCACATTGAACGCAGTTATTTGTCGAAGCCATCATTCATGTGTTCGAACCAATACATATGTGTACTGTACATATTCATATTTAATATTGTTTTAGCTTAGCGATAGACATTATTATTTTGGGGTTTATATTCCCAGGTATTTTACGATCAAAATTTATTTTAAAAAAATTCACGTAGAGTTCAGTGATGTAAAAAAGCTTTGCCACTGTATTAAAGAGGGAGTAGCATCCAATCCATGAGGGGTAGGAGTTTAAGGGTAGCAGTGGATTTTACCTATAAAGTTTTATAGGGATTCGTATTCATTATAGAATATCTGTAGCACTACCTACAGCATATATAATGGAAGAACATCCCTTCAAGGTTATGGAATGGGTAGAATTTTTTTTTTTTTTTTGCGTAATGGACATACAATGTTGAAAGTCTACTTTGTATTTCCCCATTTTTTTAAATATAAAACTAAGATTATGCTTTTTGGATTTGTGATATTATTATATTGGATTATAACATTAGCAATACACTGTTAAAGATTTTCTGTAAAAATATATCGGTACATTCTGTATAAAATAGATAATATTTGAAGTAAATGTAGAAGCAGTCCTCTACTACAACACTCCGAAAATGTTGAGGATTTAAGTTAACGATAGAACTACTGTCTCAAAATTGAGCGACAGTAAATCAAATATCAAAATATAGTGTGTACGTGTGTGTGAATGGTCATTGCATAAATACAACAGTCCTTTAATTCATTATAAATTTGTAACCACATTGAATGTACCACGTGAATCAGGGATTAAATTCAATTAGAAGGTGTAATGGAGCATTTAACTTAATCAAAGTAGGATTACATCAACCGTGAAGAGTTTGGCAACGTCCACCGAAAATGAAATCGAAAACGAACAGAACTATTACACACTACGACTGATTTTGAATGTATTAGTATGTGTACGAGTATGTGTAGATAACACATATGAATGCATCCTGAAATTTGTATAAGTACAGGACCGTTATAATTATAGAACTCGCTGCGCCTTCATAATTAATATTAGCTTAGCTAAAACTTTGCTAAAGTACCCCGAGGTCAAAGAAACACAACTGCAGGTACAGCAAAACGTGTACTGATTTATATAGACGTTGGATTAGTTACTATAGTCGAAATCACGAGAGTTTGGCGGTGACTTATACTTAAAAGAGGTTATAAGAGCAGTATAAATCTATAATACGATAATGAATTTTATCTTATTCGTTTCTATATACATTATAGAAAAATAAGTCAGTCAGTGCTTTTTAGTTATCGGCAGTTTATACCCCACAATTTGTTTTAAGTATGAGTCACCGCCGAACTCTCGTAGTTTAAACTTATAAGTTGTATTTTACGTGTAGTATTAACTAAATTTGAGTATTTAAAAAGTTACAAATATATATATGTTCTTAAAGAGAAAACAATCGCAATTATTGATTGATTAGATTCTTAGTTTGACTTACAGTTTCTAGCTCTTGTAGTAAAATATATTTTAAAGAATTAATATAATGCTAAAAAACATAATTTACCTAAAAACTAATTTAAAAGAAGTATAAATCACGTATTACTATATAAATTACATTAGTTAATTAATAATCTCAAATTCTGATTCCGTTACTGAGAGAGTGTTCTCGTCCTGTGAGATTTGTTTAATAATTCGCATGAGTTGACATCTTCTGGACCACAGCGCGCCGTTTCACGCAGAATGGCGCCTGAGTGCTGACTCATGTTAATAATAAAAGTGCCAGTTGGTTTCATCTTAATTAGGCGTTAAAAGCCAACATTTATAGGAATAAAAACATGACATGCAATGTCGGAGAGAGTTAAAAAATACAAACAAAAATAAACTGACATCGCAACTCCATTAAGTTAGAAAAAAAGTTAAGCGCGATTGAAAATATGTCGTTTTTAAAACAATTTTAAAAATGCTGGATTATTCTTTAATAGAAAAGTAATGTATGTAATATATTTTCAGATTGAATAACAAGTATCTACACTTGCTTATTTTTTGTAAAAGTAGTTTTTGCGTGATCTCTTTTCATTTTTGTAACCAAGCTAAATATTTTGTAACCGACTTGTGAATAATACACTTAACAACACTACGCCTGCAATAAATTTATGCACACAATTTTGGTTTCAGTTTTAGTTGAGCTTAAACATGTTGAAACTTTATTGAAACAAGTCACACAGCATAATAAGTTACAGTATTTTGTCAGCAAGAGTTTTGTAAACTTGCTCTTACCGTAACATATTGTAAATAACTCGACTTTGAGTAAAAGCAAAATGTCACATAATATGTAATTTGTCATATTGTTATCAAAATAATAGCTTGAGGAATGTATCATATTTAACAAGAGCAAAAAAACATTTTACCATACATAAAACTTGTATTAATTGTATGTTGTTATTAATGATGACATGACGGCGTCGTGACGTCAAGCGTCTTGTTCTACAAGAAGTCGACTGACTTGCTCTAAGTTCATAATGATCTAAGAGTTTTTGTCGGAACGTTGTTCCTTATTAGAAAGTTTTCTTTCATGGAACTTGTTTAGTTCAGGAAATATTGTTACAATACGTGTTGCTTGTTGTAATAAAGTAATTTAATTTTTACAGTTAGAATTTTTAAATAGAACTGTCAACTCTTATTGATACGCCATTAATTTTAAATTTACAATCTCTTTAGCATTGTTTGCAAGTTATAAACAATTCACAAAACATATGCTGCACTAAAATACATTTTCTTTCCACTTCTTTGTGTCACTATGATTTAGATTGTAATGTATTTACATTTGCATATAAAACTTATTACACATTTCCTCTGAACAACTTGTGCATTTGTTCTGTGAAAATATAAATAAATAAACAACCCCCTTGCTTGGTCTTTTACCCTTTAGCTGTTGGGTGCATCGCATCCACTTCTCAACGAGATACAACATTAAAAGACGTTTATTACTGCTGCATTTTTCTTTTTACATTTTTATCTTTTTTCAGGTTTTAATTATCTTTATTGTGTTAAATGCAGCACTTTACATGAATTGCTACTTATATCTATTACAGGGTGTCCAGCGGTAAATAAAAAGTTATCTTGTGTAAACTGTTTTCAAAATTCCTTCACAATAAAACTGAAAAACATTTAGCACAGCTCAAGGTTACTGCTATAATTTATCATCTGGTTTTAAATAATCAAACGTTCGCGGTTTCTGAGTTCCTTTAAATCCAGTTAGATTTGCATACGTAGTAGGCGTAAATTATATGTTAAAGAAAAAGAAATAGAAAACTTTCCAATAAATAATTTTAAAAAACTTTTTTAACTTTTTTTTTTTTTTTTAAAAAGAAAAGAGAAGTAAAAAAATCTACAAAAACAATCCGCAAAATAAAAAAAACAAGAAAAAAAGAAAACTTTCAAATTAAAATCAAGAAAAACTTTTTTTTCAATTTTTTATTACAGAGTTGTGACAGATTGAAAAATAACTATTGGTTTACTCGTAATATTATCTACAATTCGTATAGTTCAACATCTCAAAGAAAACTTTTGTAAGAGTGAAACTAAAAACTGTGATAATTTAAAATCTGATTTAAGAACAGTTGAAATAGCAGCGGGGTTAAATTATATTGGATGTTAACTGAAAGGACATGACTAATATGCCTTATCCCTTAGTTAAGTGTCCCGAATAAAAGAAATTGGTTTAAAATAACTAATTCATGAACCAAAACGAAAAAAGATGGTCATTTATCAATGTAGCGAAGAAAGAAAATGAAAAAAAAAACAGTTTGTTTTAAAAGAAAAGTTTCAGCTTTTCACTTTGCGTAATTTTATTTAGGACGCAACAGAAAATTAAAATATATAAATTTTAGCTAAGCATAAGCTTAAATACAAAAAAAGGAAATATAAAATATAGGTTAGTGTAAATGTAAAAGAAATTTGAACTCTTTAGAAATATGATTTTCTGATTTAAGAAAAATACGTTTTTCAAATGCTGATACTATTCTAAGAATGTTCGCCTCTCATCTTAATTTATTATTTTATTCGAAAAATATAAATTTAGCTTCAGCAAACAGCAATATATGACATCAGCGGATTGATTGTTTGATAGCTATGACCATCGAAGCTGTAATTTGAGCCGTTTAGCTAATATTTTCGTAAACAGATAATGTCTTCCGGAGAAAATTGCTTTTTATTTACAAAACCGATAAACTAATTCACTAAGTGATAGAGAATAGAACCGACGAAGATTGACAATCAAAATGAGTTCAAAACTAGTATTGCCATATGTAGAATAAGTGTGTATACATTTCACAGATATGAAATGTCAAAAACTTTAAAAACGTATTGTTTTGAGTAATTAACACAATTGTAAGTTTTTCACTCTCACATGTTATGTAAGGAAGAAAATGTTAATATTAAAATGAAACAACTTGGAATGTCAGCGTTACAGTACTGACGCCGATGCCGACGCCGACGCTCTTGCCGTTGCCGTCACGTTAACTCATATTTAAACTTGCAACTAGACACTGGGGGTTGAATTAATCCGACAAGAATTATAATTAACAGTCGCGTAAGTCAAGCAAACAGATAAATAATATACCCTCTCTCCTTTCCTTCACAAAAACCACCCCCACCTAACCTTACTCGCTTTCTCTCTCTCTCCGTTATAGTCTGTCAGAAAATAGGAGTTAGTTACGTCTTATGTTCTGTTGCTAGTCATGGAGGTAGATGTCGTTGTATGGAGCCTAAGGGGAAATCATTTTGACTTCCTGTGGGATATCGCTGTATAAGATACCGTCTGAAATAAAGATATTTGCGACATTTATAAATTAGTGTTATGACGAATTAGTTATACAAATTAGTGTGCTCTACTATCTGTTTTATATACGGATATATGTATATATAAGTTCTGTCAAATGTACATTTATTATTAGTTTAAGGTTTGCAGATAGTATTTTAAAAAAACTTGAAAAGCAGGTAAACCAAAGATAATCATTAAAGTATATTTTAATAAAGTAAAATTATATTTTAAAACCAGGTGAAAGTAGATTTGATAGTCTAACGTTTCAGGACAAGTTTCAACTTGAAAGCTATTGTTGAATTTTCTTGATTTCTTGAGTTGATGAACTCTATTAAAACAAGGGATCTTATCTTAAGGGTTCCATTCAACTTTTGTTGATCAAATCAGACAGTAAATTACTTTTTTTTGGACCACCCTATAGTTAGTATTCTTTAACACTGTAAAAGCTAGTTTTATCCATTAATCATTATTTGATACATTTGGAATAGCCTCATTATTTACACTACTTGTATTGAATCGTGTTTGGTTTTTGTTAACTTTAACAATTACACGAGTGCAACAGTTTGAATATACTAACTCATAAACACATAAAAACATGTCTGGTCTGGAAATTAATGATTTACGTTTACCAAATCTCGATGTGATATTGCCTTTAATAGACAGACATTATTTGGTTGATTTATTAATACTATTATTTAACTACTACGGTTTCAATTAATTAATTTTATCATTATTACAAATAATTTATATAGACTATAAAATATATTATGGGTGTATTTAGGATTAGGCACGACAGTCGACCCAAAGTAAATACTTTTTGAGTTTGAATTTCAATAAATCCTTGAACTGATTGTAATTTTTTTGAGTGCGTTTGATAGCATTAAAATATCGTTGATCACATGTCTTGACAAGGCCTCAACTATAAAAATAAACCTTCAGTGAATAGGGGTCTGAAATCAGTCAAAAGGAATACACAGAAAAAAGACCGTAAACACCCTGTAGTTAGTTATACACGTATATATCTCAATGTGATATATTATTCTTCCGCATCCGTTAAAGGTTTTGTTGTTTGCCATATAATCAGGCGCTGCCCGTCGCGGTATCGTTCGCCGCGCAGCTGTTTGCAATTCGATTTTCAATTAGCTTTTATCCTTTCCTCACACTACGCTTGCTTCCTATAGCTAGAATCAACCAACCGACACAGTTACACAAGATTGTATTTTAGTGTTATAAGCTAGAACTTAAAAGTTTGTAACTATTTTAATTCAAAACACCATTTCGTTTTGAAAGTCAAAAATTCATTGTTTACTTTGCAGTTTAAGATAACCTATATTTATGACAAACCCATATTTATGACAAGTTATGAAAATATAGCAATATTCATTTTCAAAACTTATTTTTGCGGTTCCAACTCATTAAAAGTCAGTAGAAGAAAGCTTAAAATGTAGATACGTTATTCATCTAACTAACTGTAGCTTTAGCTTTTGATTCGCGTTTATAGTTACTTACATAAAACGATTTAAACGTTAAAGACATGGTTTTTTTGATAATATTTAACCTGCTGTATATCGCCATCTATATTTCGCGAGAGAAATTGGCCAAGTATCGTTTCACCTTAAGTTTATTTGTTAGACATTTTTTGCACAAATGGTAATTTTTTGTTTATATATTAAGATCTTTTGCATTTATTAAGTGATAATCTATCAGAATAAATAACAAAACGTAACGTTAGGTAAACGATATTACGTAAAATTATACCTGAGTTTACGTTTTGTGTTTAGCGAGTATCAACCAATTGGTTTCGTACAAATATAGAGTTTTCTGGTAATTTCTCAAAGAGTACTTTATTTCACTTGTGCTTTATAACAATTTGAAGCTTTCTTTACTTTTCCTAACGTAACGGACAGACAATTGTTCACCTTCAGTAGGTCACCATGCATCTCTGGTCCAAGCGGTTCAGATGTGGGCTTTGTGTAAATAACGTCTTCACGCTATGTGGAAAGACATTTTAGTAATTGTCACTACAAACTACCCTTTCTAATACACCCTGCTAACATATTGAGAAAGTAGAGACAACTTTACCGTCGGACGAATGTTTGTCTTCATTTCTTGATAATGATTAAACTCAAACAATACGGACTTATGACCAAGAAGGATCCACCAATACTGAGAGAAAGATATATTATCTAAATGTTGGTTTCTCTCACTAAAAGTAATTTCATTTCAAATCTGGCCTTGCATTTAATTCGATCAAATATTTTGATCATTGATTTAGAGGCTGAATTCTGCAAGTAGTAATAAATATTTAAAAAGAATTGAAACGAAAAACTTTATTGTTTTCTATTTTTTCTAAACGTTTTTAGTAATTTATTGCTCAATTTAGATCGAAATATTTTTACACAAAACTATTAAATAAAGAATTTATTTAAAATGAATACAAAAAATAGTTTTTTGGTTGGTTTATGTAACTTTTTTATTCGTTCAGTGAATAACGATACATTTGTACTATAAATTTAGTATTTTGACCGCTTTGAAATACGTGCTTTGAAAGTTATAAGCACAAGAAATGTTTCGAATTGATTATAACTTAGGCAAGAACTTACGCTAAGGAATCTGCAATTATATCGATACAAGATATACTCCTATATGTGAATTGATCATATTGACTTAGTTTAGATTTGCAACATGCACTATTTAAAATGATTTCATCAAGTCGTATGCATTATGAATTTTCAAGCAATTGCTATTAGTAATAATGCTGAATGCCGAATACTGTTAAAGTCCCGCTATTTCAGAATGGTAATGTGGGTGAGGGGAGGGGATCTTCGTGGTGAAAATCTGTGTATGACAAGATGTGCTCCTCTTAAGATATATGACTGTATTTTAAGTTATATATTTGTGTTAATAAAGGGGTTGAATATTGTTTCATTCACGGTTTAACCTCCTAATATCATTATAACTTGAATTTCACTGTTCCAATATACTTACGAATGCCCTTAGATTCTATTCAGAATAAACGTAAAACGTAATAAACGTCAAATACTATTTGAAGAACTTTTAGTTCCTAGAAATGGTAATCTTGATTTGCGTAGGGTAGTTAGTGGTAAAATAATTAATTTGCGATCGATAAGTTTCCCTAATAAATGTGGCTAGTCATTTTTGGCCACAGTTAGGAATTCTTTAATATAAAAATAGTGTTTACTCTTTGCGAATTGAATTTTAGATACAAAAGCTATATACACATACATCAGCTTTATGACAATACAATGTATTACATTACACACACACACATATATAAAATACATACATTTATCCAAAAAACTAAAATTGCTCTAACAATAATTCTTGAATAAGCCCGTTTTGTGGTAGCTTTTCTGTTGCATTCAGAATGGCAATTGTATCAAACGTACTTCTTATATAAAGCTGCTGCATACAACATATAAATAAATTGCAAAATTCAAGTTGAAATAGAGAGGGCGGCATTGCAGGACAAAGAAATACAAAGTGAGAGCAATATATATTCTTTATTTTTGGTCAGTTATGCTTTTTATATAAAAACGTTTTACTTTAGAGCAATCAATCTTTCTTGAAACTTTTATATGTTTTTGTATACAAAAAATACATGATTTTTACCAGAGAAAATAACTGTGGATAATAAGAATGTGGTAATCATTGATAATGAACTTCAATTGTTGTTTTTTAGTGTGTAAAGGAAAGAAATCTTTTTCAATATGCTATAGATTTCTGTTCCAATTACATACAGAGCTGGATTTACATTTACTAACATATTTAAATAATATAATAATTAATTAAGTTGCAAAGAGTGTTAGAACGGACAGAGCATCAAATGTTTCCTTCTCCTTTTTCAATTATACACATTTAATTTGGTTGGAATCGGAGCCAGAGACAGTGGGAGTCGGATACTTTTCTACCGGATTAGAAGTCGTGCATTAAAAGATCTTTCTCATTCAAAGGAGAATTTTCTAATCTTAATAAAGAACGTTCTATTTGACTACCTCTCTACTAATGTCAAGAACATGTTCGTCTCTTCTATATTGAATAACATAACACCAAATTGTTCGACCCTGCACATACAATAAGATAAACTCATAGAATACAGAACCTTCCCATTCAACCACAATTTATACAAGTCCCCAATATTGTGCAACATAGTTGAAAAGGTAAATTCTATAACTCAACGTGCGGGCTGCCATGCCGCATGCCGTTTGGTTCAGAGTAGAGTTGAAACTGTAATGCAAATTATAGATGCAGAAACTAGGCATAGTCGTCCTCATAGCTATGCAGCAATGGGCAACTGGGCAGTGGTAGTGCTCTCTGCTATTGCTGTACACATGGCTATAATATGAGTATAGTTATGTAAACCATAGGAGGAGTAGAGGAGGAGGTCTAAACACATGGGAACACATGGTAGAACTATTGTGCTACCGTGAGCGAGCGTATGACCAAAAACAAAAGCAAATGGAAATGTTGAACCAACGAGTGTATGCACTGGGAGATTCAGAATATTAGGATGTCATAAAAATCCTCTCGAAACGCTTCACCAGTTACGATGATTTTCTAAAAAAAACGTTCTAAATGAAGGTGTTCGCACAACACGCATATGACGCAGTGAAAGGAAACTGAAGCATGCATATGACGTCATGACATACTCGAATCTCATTGACAATTTCAACGATGGTACATTTGTATGCTTAATAAAAATTGTACCTGCCGTCGAAAATGCCTTACGCATTAACATTTTTAAAAAAATCGCCATTTGTGCAAAAGTTTTTATTTCTAAGTCTGTAGTGTTACTAATCTAATAAATTAGTTCTTGAAATTTTGAAACTCAGCGCTTTGCGAACGTCCTATCCTTTTGTTGGGGCCCTGCAATTGTGTGTTGAATCATTATACGGTTGCGGGGAATTGGAGACCTCTATGGACTTTGGAGACTAAAACCGTGTGCAGTATATGGGGTGAAAACGGGGAGCGGGGGTCAGGGTAGTACATAGAATACAATTGTGGTATTCAATTATACAATTACCTAAGCCTGTAAGAGTAATTTCATGTGAGATAATATATGAACATTTATTACACATAATAAAGCATATCTAATATACTGTATTATATATATATATATATATATATATATATATATATATATATATATATATATATATATATATATATAACGGCAACAAAGATTATAGCTATTAGCATATAAAAGCTCTTAATTAGCTAGTTAATTAATACATACGCCAAAGATAATAAACCTACAAATGTTATATGTATCTATTTCGGTTCAACTATTTCTTTCAACTAAATTGTAAATTTGGTGATTAAATTATATGAATTTAAAACTAAAACCGGTATTTTGTTATTAGTGGCTTTCCTACCTGTTTTAATAATGTCTGCAGAAAGAAAATTATCGCCCCACAATTGTGTAACTGACTTTTATTAATCTCCAGTAAGAAGTCAATCGCAATTGCCTTTTGACGAGCTTTAATTTTGCCTTTCCTATAAACTAATTTGCCCACTATAGTATTTTATGGTTTAATAATAAACACCCCCCACCCCCCATTGTTATATCTTGTCATACTTTGTTAACATTTTTGTTTTAGTCTTATTTTGTTTTTTTGAAATCGAATTTTAGATTGTATGTGACGTCATGTAGCTGATACTTTGTGGGCCCCTACCTCCTATTCATATTTTTATGCGTCCTCATTTAGCAAATAACAGGTAAATACTTGTAGTAAACATATTTTGCACTGATGAATAAATCTGTTCTTGTAAAATTGTCAGCAAAACAGCTTGATCGAATTATAAAGTTTTCCAACGTTAAACCTGCACGCGTAGAAAACGGTTGACCTTACACATGTTTTCGTAACTTGAACACAAGTTGTTAACTTTTCAGGCATGATGGAATTTGTCCATTTATGATTCCACCCTTTATTTTTGTAGTTTCGTTATTCGTTTCGTTTTCGTTTCGTATTCGTTTCCTAGGGTCACCCAAGTGGTATTTTATATTTTACCTAAATTTACATATTTAAATGCGTTAGGGCCTTTGAACTTCAGCCAATGGGCAAAATTAGGGACTGGTCTAGCTACCTATAATAATAAGAGGTTAACTGACTCTGAAAGTAATAAAAAATAAAACTACATGTGATTTTTAAGGGGAAGGTATCCCATTTAACAATACATCTATTAATAGTAGTACATTTAATAAACAAATACTTCTTAAATTATAAACCACGAAGAATCGGGACCATCAACGATGTTCACAATAACCTTTTGTTAGTTTTTACATTATACAAAGTTTCAAGATGAGTTGGAAATTCATAAATACTGTTTAGCGTTCAAATGAAGTAATAGTTACTTCTTAATGTTACTGTATATCAACTACATAATGCACTTTTCCTGAAGCGCTAACTATTTTGAAACCTCTATAGAATATGAGCGAGGGAAGTTTCACCTCCATCCAACCACTCTTAGAACTCTCCCTTAGTGTTAAAAATAAGGGTAGTTTGCTGCTTGTATTCAATCTGTAAAACTTTTATTCACCATACAATCACCGTTAGTTCCTATTCTTAAATGCAACTTTAGAACTTTTTTTTATTCTTTATTTATATTTTCTTACTTTTTTTCTTTCTTCTTTTTTCTTTTCTGATGTTACTTTTTAACGTGGCATCTTTTTATAAAATCATATGGTGCTTTTTATATCATACACAAGTTATTAAATAAAGTTACTTTTAAGTATTAAAAAATAATATCGTCGGGAAAAAGTCATCAAGTAATTTGTTTTGAGAGAAATAAGAAAAATACAAAGTCGAAACTACAAAAGTATGCACTGGAAGCAATGAGTTTATTTCTTAATTTGATCAAGAAATGAACTTAATGTATTATCGTATACGAGTATACATTTATATGGCTTTCGACTAATATGTGAAGAATACTTTAAGAATCTATTTAAACTACATGAAAAATATTTTAATTATATATTTCTATTAATTTAATATATAACAAGTTATTGTTAAGATGTACAATTAACTTAAACATGATCAACTAACGAATGGTGTAATTAAACGGTGGCTCTATTTTGAACATGGTTATTTTCCCACTTCTGAACTGGTCAACTACTAAAGTTTTATTGCAATTGTTGAACTGGAAAGTTGCATACCATACCATACATCTATAAATTTGTCTGAGAGAACGAATATCTTTCTCCTGCCCGCCCTAATGCACTTAAGTACTATTGCATCTTCTAGTGTATGGTTTCTAGTTTGTCTTAACGTTGATGAACACTTGATTACAGGACAATCTCATAGTGTGACCTATATCTTGTAACATGAAACCATTTTCTTTTTAGTTTTACGTCACCACTTTAACCGGATTGCAGACAATGTTTTGTCAGAGTTTACAAAAGTAATTTATTCAAATATATGATTATTTAAAATACATCATCAATAAATAAAGTACCCATAAACCAAATCCGATTATTTAAATTTATTTGCTCTTAATAACAATTGAGTTCACTATACGAGTATGTATTTTAAATTTATTATATAACATTACTGCGATATGTGGTCTCCTATATACTATGTTGTATACTGAATAGAATCTAGAAGCTCTAGACTATCCCGGATATTGGAAACTATTCGTTCGTTTTGGCGTTTTTAGATATTACTTTAGTTTCTCTCAAAACTAGATCGTGGAATATTATTTTAAACTGGCTTAAAGCCAATTTTGTTACTGGCACTTTTAACACAAAATTATCAAATTCTGAAAATGAGAAAAAATAGACTAATCAACCGTAGAACAAGTGTGGAACAATAACTTATGTAACAATTACATAAACAATACGTCAGTTTACTTACTGTGTTCAGTAGGTAGTACATATTTCATTTTCTAAACAAGAAATCTATATTAAATTAATATGAAGGATTAAAACATTTTAATAAAATTTGACACCCTTTGTGCCATCCCCAAAATTAAAAAAAAAAAAGTTCGGAAATTGAATTAAATATTTTACTTTCTGAATATTTATAAGATAAAGTATTTTTAACTTCTTTTTATAAAATTTAAAATTATAATCATATTTAGTTTAATTCAATGGCAAGCGCTGAGCACTTTTTAAGAAATACAATTTGCAATTAGTGCTCAAATTACTATCTTATTGTTGTAGGCAACGTGGATTGGATTTTTCTTTATATTTAGGAATGAGGAATTAAAATCAATAATGATTTCAGCTTGCAATTAGAGAGGCATTTTGAAAGTTCGTTAGTTTTAATCGGTTTCTCATTATATAATTCTTTGAAAATCGTTAATTTCCTTAGATGCTAAACTTTATAAAGTATAAATGATGTTCATTTAATGTTTTGTTATATTATAAACAATAATAGAAATTTGATTTTGTTATCTTTGAGCCATGAAATAAACCATTCAGTTTTGTTTTTTTTTCTTTTTTAATTTTATCTTTATTCAATTGACCAAATAATTTATATTAGACTATAAACATTAAATTCAAAATATGGATAAACTAATACTCTTGTTATCAGTTCATCGCTGTGCATATCTACCCGAATGAACGCCGCGGCTGAAACACAGCGAAATAAAATTCTATATTAGAAATAAGAGCTTTAGCAAAATGTATTCAAATTTAAATCCCGTTCATACACATACAGTCATAGTCGTTCTCATATAAAAGTGGCTGGCAGTGCGATATTCGTCTATAAAATGTTTTCATTTCACACATAGAGTAGATATATGGAAAGTTTATTATATTTTTTTATACGATATGAAAATTTTCATATACATATACATTTTTGTTAGATTTCTCTGTATATTTTAAGGTTTTCCTTTTTTTGGTTCCTTTCTTGAGGTCGTGTTATTCGTTGTGTACATTATCAGCAACAGGTTTTCAAAAGGTTTTTACATATAATATTTGTATTAGCTCTTTTTTTTTTACTTCTTATTCGTGTAAGATGCCTGTATATAAATATTTCTTCTTTTTTTTTTTGAAATATATTATTATTTTAACAACTCTTACAATATATAATAAGCTACAGTATTTTAATTAAATTACCTCGCTAAATATACATTAATTTTTTTTCTCTCTCTCCAAAATTAATGTTAAGTAAAAGTCATGATGGAGCTTTTTTTTATTTCTTAAGATGTTTAATTGTATTGTAAAAATAATGAAGTCATTAAAAATGTTAAAAAACGTTTCAAAGTATCGTGAATAAAATGAGACATTAAAAATATATTTCGTTTCCGAAGGACAGACAGCTACAAAAAGTATATAAGCAAGACCAGTCATGTATATAAGAATTCTTGAGGTGCATCTAAAATTTTGATAGAAATTAAAATAAAAGCTCACCGCTCTCTAAACACAAAACGTAATTTTTTTTACATAAGATTACGTTTCGTTATTTATTAAAGTTTAACATAATTCTGTTATATTACCAACAAATAAATGCAGGAGGCATTTAACAGAAAACATAAATTTATATTGATAGATAACTTTTTTTATGTAACTTTACGTTATATTATATTAAATAAATCTTAAATAAAACTATGTTTACGGGCGCGGTTTAACCCTTAAATTACCTCGATGAAGTCTAGACCTTAAACTTGGTAAATTGTGACTAAAAAGAATGGAATTTGAAGTGAGACCACATAAAAGGTAAAATTTTGACTGGATAAATGAATACCTTTTAAATTTAACGTGTCTTCTTTACTAAACTCTGCCTTGTACAGTCTTGAAATAAAACTAACTGTTGATGACTGCAAAAATAAAAGAATCGCAGCAGTATATTTTATATTCCAGCATAGCAAAAACTAAAACTTCAAGTTGAAATAAATTTATTTAATTATTGAATATTGAAATTATAATAATCAATATTTTATTAGAATTTTATTATTTAGTGACAGATGTTGAACAAATATCATTAAACATTTTGCACAAATTTGGTTGAAGCAAATAATGGTATAGACTGATAAACAAATATTTATATTTTATGTGGATTCAACAAAATTAAGCTCACATTTACATTAACAAGCTTTCGAGTTGACAATGTAGCCGAGATTTTACGGAGGTAAGGTCCTATATACGTAAAAGCGAGATTTATCAATTAAAAAATAGTTCGGTGATTAAAAATGTAAGAAACTAGACTGTAACAATATATTAAGTAGATTTTTTACCTGTTTCAAAGGTGAATCCAGAGTCCAAAAAACAGAGCAATAAAATTGCACTGTTTAAAACATGAATTTTCATTTTGTCAGAGATTTTTTAACTACACTAACACTTAGAACTCGTAACACAAGTCACAAATTGTTTTAAATCAAATTGTTTTGATTAGACACTGCCGCAGTTTAAAAACGGACATAGTTTTACATGTCGGAAGTTCAAATGCCTTAATGAAACATTTTGATTAATTAAATTTAGTTCATTTTATTTTAAAAGTTTGTACACTTGGAAGAGCAACGCTTATCTGAAATACAAAATTATCTAAATTAATGAACAGTATTACATCTAATTTTTAATTATAAATGTATTTCATTAGTAAACTATTTTAATTATCAATATTACTTAAGCCTGATATATTTAGAACAACATATTACTTGCAAAAAATTAATTTTATTTTCTCTTGAATTTTTTATTCCTTTTCCGTATTTTTTAATATACTGTTTTAAAAATGGAATGCAAATAAAATTTCAATAAGAATTCAAGTTTTTCTTAATTTATTTTCTGGTTTATCTTTATTAATTTCATTATACTTTAAAGTTAAATATGTATCTTTATACAACGTTTTAGGAATTTTAATTTTTAAATTACTCACAAAATAAATGATACTCTACAAAAATACAAGAAACTCAGTCTCACTCCAGTTTCATTTAATTTAATATATAAATTTCCTTAAAAAAAAACCTACATTTTAAGAAAATCTAATTATATTTTCAAAAAAAAAAAGAAATGTTGTTTCGTTAATTTTTGTATTAAATATTTAAAATTCTCTTTTATATAAAATATAACAAAAGAAATTAATTTCGAATTTTGTTTTCATATCATTTACATTTTAATATGATCATGTACTTCTATTGAATTTCGCCCACGGCTTCATTTTTGTACATCAAGTAGGATTTAAAAAGAAATTTTGAAAAATGTGATGTTGCTTTATTATAATGGTATTAGATATATCATAAGAAATATATTAGGCTTAGCGGATTTTAAGACATAATGCTAAAAAGATAAAACATATTTACACAATTAATTGACAGGTCCACATATTATTAAACGTTATTTCTGTATTAAATTTGTAAATAAAAGAAAACCGGAAAATATTTGAATGTTAATCTATTGTTTAAATAAACATTAATTAATGTTCCTTGAGAGTCCAATTAAAAATCACAAACACATCTTCTTTCATATAGAAATCCATTTCGATTTAAGTAATCTAGCATTATATAGGATGCATATATGCATCAGACAGTATATATGGATAAATTGAATAAACTCGCGTATTTTTCTATTGGAATACAATATACGGGATACTGAATTCAACACGCGCACGATGATTCCGCGCCGACCGCTCGCGAGACTATAATTCTCTCAGCAGAAAGATGCGAAGGGTGGCCTCCTAATACAGCATCCTATGTTTACTATAAATTAACGAATTTATACGAATAATGCCGGAAGGTAACGAAGTACAACCTGTTTGATATGCGCACGCGCGTTGCGAGATAAGGGTGTCTGCCATTCTAGTGTTTCTGCTTCTCCATAGATGTTATATAACGTAATTTATTATTTTTTGTTTTATTATATTATAGTAAATGGGCATATTATATGTTTATAAAATATGTTTTCAGTTTATATGTATGTATGTATAGAGTTTTTTCTTGCTTGTAGGGCTTAGTACTTAATGTTTTTATACAGTTATATGTTTATGTAAACGAATAGAGATACAGGTACATTATAAAAAAAATTTGGCATGTAGAAAAATGTATTAAAAAATGTACTTTCTTTATAAAGCAAAGTACATATAGTAGTGCTCCAAATGTTCTATATAAATGCGTAAACAAATATTTCTTTAGTAATGTAATAGTCAAGGTATATTTTAATCCTTATAGTTTCATAGTTTATTCCGGCACTGTGTATAAACTTATCGTATGTTTAATTAGCCAGTAAATAATGTATTATTTAAATAAGAAAATATGCACCACTTTCGTGATACAAATAATGAATGCATTGTTTTGTTTTAAAAAAAGAAAATGAAATAAAGTGGTACTATGAAAGATGAACTGCACTCACTCTCTCACTCACGGAGTCAGTCAGTTGCTCTTCACGAACTGAATTTCGACATACTGAATGGTTGATGCGATGCAAGCTGCAATTCTCCGGGAATATGTATTTCAACTATTTTTGTGACAAAAAGAATAAGTTATTTGTTATTTGGTTTTCGTGTCTGTCAAATAAATGTGATGTGCATTTCATTGAAAAAGTTTTGATTAGTTTTAAGGAATTTCTTTGATGTTTCTGATTAAATAAAAACGATACTACTGGAAATTCTTGCCTAAACTGCTTAAATTAAATAAATGTATACATATATATAATACAGTCAATCTAATTGAATTAAACCAGGAAAGAAAATCAAAAATTTCAGTTATTTTATAGACAATTGATTTAAAATAAAAAGATTCTTCATAAGAGAATCACGTATGAACATTTCATTTAAAGAAAAAGTCATTTATGGTACTTTTCCCGTAAAGTAACAGTATAACACTTTACCGAGTTTTTCTTCTGAGTTCTAATAAAGTTGAAAACCAAGGAAGCACATTATAAATAGGGTTGAACAAAATTAAATATAAAAATAATATTTTTAAAAACTTCACACCAACTGAAAATAATTCAGGCTGACATTTTTAACCTTATTGCATAATATGGGTGCAAAAGGTGCAATATTACATTTGATTGACAAATTAACAAATCGCGTACTAGTAATATGACGTAAAAAGAGAAAGCTCTTTTTCAAAAAATTGTATTTATTTTGGAGAAAAGAAGAAGAGGTTTTCGTAAAATTAATATTAAGCGAAATTTAGTAATAAATACTCTCATTTCTTAAAATATATTTTGTACAACCCTGAATTGTATATAAAAACTGCTACTTCTGAAACTTCTTATTTGAAACCATCACGTACTATGTGCAATAATAACTTACATAAAAATAATCAAACTATAACTTGACTGCATGAAGTTGATTTTTAATGAAATTATTATACATTTAAGGATTTAATAATTCCTTATGTCTTCTATGATGTATTAGTCTTAATATTAATAGTCTTATGTCTTTATAAGTAGATAAGTAGTTGTCTTACTTTGCTTTAAGCTTTAGTCATACTTTTTTCTTACTTATTACTTAACTTGGAAAACTAGTTAATGGTCTTATATTTTATTTTAGTAGCTATAAGTTTTAGTAAGACACATAAAAAATGAAATCAGACTTTGTGAACTACTATTAGGAAAATGTTTCATTTGGGATTATAAAAAGCGGGAGATAAACCAAGGATTTATTTGTCTAGAGTATTAAAGACGCACTTAAATATGTTGGGCTCGACCCCATTTGAAAATGTTTGCAGTTGTTACTAAATCAGTGAAAACAGAGATTCTATTTTAGGTATAATGTATTAAGAATTAAATTCGTCGAGCTTTTCCACAGGTACATCGTTACTCTCTATTTGTATAAGCTTGTTGCTGTATTATTTGCTTCTTACGTTCCCTAAACAGAGTTAAAAATTCGCCCAAACTTTTTATTGTCACCAAATGACCCGCCAAACAAAATCACGTGTATTTAATGTTAATCTAACATAATAAAAGTTACTTGTTACGTAAATCATACCACTTAATTTATAACGTGACCTATTTTACTGGTATTTGAAAAATGAATTTCCCTTTTACATGTTAGTATACTTAGAAAACTTATACTTAAAATAATTATTATAAAGTTTCATCGCCAATATATTATCGAAGCTTTTTCTCATACTGGTAAAATTTTCTAACGTAATTTCATTTATTAAGGGAAAGTTCTTTTGCAATAATAATAACACTTCACAAATAAGACTTCATCCCCGTGATATGGAATAATAAAACTTACCAGTATTTGTGCAAAGAAGTATTCTTCTTCAACAAAGCAGGAAATAATCAGTTTCCAATAACTGAATTATCTACCGATTGCAGATTTACGTTAATTTAACGGCTGTAACTTCGTTTCCAATCTATTTGTTTTGATACGGTGAAAATACTCGAATAATCAAGATCTTATTACCTTTATAATAGACTGCAGTAAATGAATTAGGAACTAGTTTGGATTTTTGTATTGTTTGATGATAATTTAGTTGAATTTTTTTTGCTCTATGCAATTTCTTTTATCGTTGCATTCGTTTTTCATTTCTTTCATTATTCAGTGTCTTATGGTGACCTTATTAAGCTTCTCTCACACTGGAATAGTCTACTTTCTTTGGTGATACATTTTCATTACAATCTTCAACTACATTACGTTATTACAATAGCCTTATACCTTTGAGAGGGATCCCTTATATTTTTAAACATAGGGATAAATGTATAAACAAAAATATTTACTCTACAAATGGTTAAAAAATGTTTTTCATTAATAAGTCAGCTTTTATCGATTCCACCGCAATGAGCTTCATTAATTTCTAACTCCTTAAAAGCTATAAATGTCCTTTAATGGTATTTAAATCGAATAAGTCTTGTTCAAATAAAATAAAATATTCCTTTAATTTAATATTATTATGTAAGTAATAGCAATTAAAACTTTATGCGCTTGAATTTCGTATAATTCTACTTAAAGGAATTTCTGGTAATAAACCGCAAGAACATTCAAATAATCTTTAGCTCTCACGGTAATTATATAGTGCAAGGAATTATGTAGAGTATATAGTTAAAATAGTGGTCTGTTAATTACATCTGCATATAATATTAAAATACCACAACTAAAAGTCATGCTTTATCAAGTTAAATTAAGAAATATTTTAAAAACTGTATAAGGAAATGAAAAATGAATAGATTTTTCCATAGAAGCGGCAGAATTTTGATGGTGAGTTTTGTACTATTACTTAATATTAATACAACATACTAATTGATACAGATGCTGTGTCAAAATATTAGTAAAAGCTAGTTTATACAAGATAGCTTTTCTAGAGTATCAGTCTAATGTCAATATGGGAGCTTCGACATATATCAAATAGTTATTTTGTTCGTTTTACTGATACAACTGCAATTGTGGATCCCTGTCTATCTATCCACTTGTACGAGTAGTTTCATCTGTCCAACCGTTACGGTCCACTATGCACTCGTGCGACCAGAAAACCCAGAAACCCCCAAATAGCAAATACTTACTCCAGAAGTTCTAGGGATGATTCTACTAATGCTCGGTATATGTATAACGTGTTTGAAATTCGAATGTTATAATATTACAAATACAGATATTGGCTGTTAGTCTTCGATGCAGTCGAGACCATTGATAACCCACTCGAAAGTTAGTGAAATACTTAAAGATGCACTACAATAATCTCATTTTAATTTGTAACTAAATATATAACTATAACTATAATATATACCTTCCTAAAGAATACATATATGATGATTATTATTAGTACAATAGCATGTATGCAGATTCAATGAAAACTGCATGTCTACCGTCTATAGACTTTGCCTGCACACGGCTCCAGAATAAAGCCCAGCCTCTCTCTGTACACTAGAGCTACCGCATGGCATAGAGGTCTACAATACAAGTATGCACGTTATATTAATAAAATAATAATTTCTCTGTGTGACAGGAAATTGCTTTAGTGATTGAGTTTTGCATAATAAATGTCAGAGACTGCATGATGCCTGAAGAGATTTCTACTACTCTTTGCTCTCGAACAAGAATTATTCTTAAGTATTTATAAAGTAGATTTCTAAAGGAATGATTATTATAAAAGAAAAGTACTATTGTACTGTTCTAGAAGACGAGGTACTAAGTTTTTAAATTCAATACTAAATATACAAATAATTTTTGTTATGATAAATAAAAATTAATAACTATGTTACTATCAGGATAAATCTGGCAACAGTGTTTGTGTGAACTACACCACTACCTAATAGATATTGCTTATGATCATAATAACAATAGAATCATATGGTAATGACCTTAAAGTCTAAGCAAAAATAGCTACAATATGTAATTAATTAAAATAAATAAATAATTAATGTAAAACCATTAGCAATTAAATTGTTAAATGAACTGCTATCGTAGCATTACGTTGACAAATAATTAATATTTTTTTCTCTCGCTGATAAATAAATGATTTTATGTGTAATTGACTTTTATTAATATATACATAAAAAGAACTCAAAATGCTTTTAGCGCGAAACCCCACTCCACTCATTTTAAAAGTGGAATAGCTGTTACGAAGTGGGAGGAAGAGAGTGAATTGTGGGCGGGGTTGGTGTTACTTCAGTAGAGGTGTGAAGGGTGTACTGTAATGAATTAATGGTGAGATAAATTTGTTCATTTATAATAAAAATATACATTATTTTGGTTTGTTTATTTTAATTATAAAAAATTTAAATATGAATATTATATTAATCTTGTTTAGTTCTAAGAAAGTTGTATCATCTTATGCATCTTTTACTAACGTCCCGAAAGACACAGATACATATAATGTTCTATGTATGTTTAAATATATTTGCAATTCAGTTAAATACTGCATTTGAAGATATATCATGAAACTGCAGACCGCAATAAGTACTTTCACACCATACTGTACTTAACATGTTGATATATTTGATAGTACTCTACGAATTTAGGGTAGATTTTAGCCTAAATGTTAGTGAATGAGTATTCTACATGTGGGCGTCAACATATTCTCATGTTTTAACACAAATTACATAAAGGACATGAGCTTTCCATGCCAACATTAAAATTAATGTCTACTACACCCAAAAAGCTCCCACAAAAGCTCTAGAATTGTTTCGTGTCTATTTCTCATAATGTGTATACTTCATGTATTGTATATATTAGGCACAGAATGCCCTTAAAAGTAGAGGAACTATACCATGTGAACCTTGGGAATCTAGGTCAGTTCATTTGCGCTAATTAGAATTTTATCTAACATAATAATACCAGAAAAATGTCTGATACTCTTTCTTCGAAAATATTTTTTTTTTTATTTGGACCATTACGTAATTGAATGCAACCTAATTTCAAAATTGGGAAGTAGCTTTTCTGTTGACAGTTTTTCGCATGACTATACATTCTTTTATTAAAAAGGATTTGTTCAAAAATAGTTTTTCTCAAGTGGTTGAAGCTTAAATCTTAAACAGATGTTATGGTTTTGACTTGACTGACCCAGAAATTGATTCACTTATAGTCTTCTATTTTTATATATTGTTTCAACTGGCAATCTCAACCATTTTATAGTGTGCGTCGTATATATATTTAAGTTTTTATCTCTTTTTTTCTCTATGTGTTTTCTCTTTTACTCTTATTATATATTATATAAGCGACGTCACCACAAATGTGCAAAAGCTCATTGATTTAAACTTCCACACATTGTAATCCAATGTACGGAAATAAATAAGAAAACATCACGAAAGCTTTGAAGTTTTTGATATAAGCTCTGAAGATTGTGTTTACGAAGAACTTTGGATTTGCAGTTAATAGTAAATATATAATATTATCTCGGAAGGAATAAATAAGAAAAGAACTACTATTCAAATAGAATGTAGAATACTAAAATATACTATCACAATTACATTCAGTTGGACTTAAAAGTTTAAAAATTACAACTAAAGAATAATATTAACAAAACTTATAACTAATTGATTATTAATGAATAATAATTTCACATACATTATTCAGAACGTACTCCTAGTTCTTATGTAAATATTTATATACATATTTTTTTATGTCTTGTAATTTATAACATTCAATTAGCTCGTCTCTTACGTATGTAATACGTTTGTAAACAATTAAATCCTTGTTTTGTACATAATACATCGGTTGGTCTCTACTCTCTGGACCACCTACTGCGCTTGAAGCATCATTATATATAAATTAATATAAATCAAAATCTTAAACGCGTCGTTATGTGTTACAACCTTCAAAGAGTACGCGTTTTAAAAGAGGAGGACCTAGCATGTGGTCTATAACTTGAATACTGCGGTTGTTAGTGAAAGTTAATAAACATTCTTTAAAACTATTTAATGAATTGTTAATTAATTGATCATGTAATTACATTTAATGGTAATTTATTTGTTGTTAAACGTACTTATTAAAGAGGGAAAGTAAGATTGAATGGACGAGGGCGGATGTTTTTAGTTTTTGCTTGCATTGAAAATAACATTATGGGATAATAATTATTTCACAAGATAAAAGAAATTGAGTAAGTTAGTTTCTATTTTTTTATTCATTTGAAATTTTCCACCGCCCAAAATTTCCTCAGTTACGGTGTAAACATATCGCGATATATCCATGTGAGGAATAAATTGATTGATCATATATTCATAGGTCCATAATAGCCTTTGGTTATTTTTCATTATAATTTTTTTAAACCTTTTTTCATAAAACTGTTAAAATATGATGTAGAATATAACAATGTATGGTATAATGTAATATAAAATTAAATATGGAACATATTGAATAATAATTACGGGTTGGTTACATTAAATTGATGACATATTATAAAAAATGGCTCACATGATCGATCATAAATACATCAAATTATTATTTTAAATAAATACGAGTATATTTCTTCTTTTATTATTATTTATTAGTTTCATAACATTTATGCTTTTATTTATTATACATTTTATGAATAATTTTACAGAGAAATTATGTTAATTCATAATTTATTCCAGAAATTATATTTAAAAATTCTTTTTGAGGTTATGTACATAAAATATGACGTTTTAAAATAAAACTTCAATAAAACAATTATATTGAATGGCTGTGTAATAATCATCAAATTTAATGGTGGGAAAATGAAAAGAACTATTTAAACTAACAGTAAAACGATATTTTTGTTTAAAGTTACTATTGTCTTACTTGATAAGATAACCAATAGAACTAAGAATTCAAAAATATTATCAACTTTTGTCTTGTCACGCATTGCACTCCCTTCTCCTTTGCCTCAACAATTTTTTTTCTTATTAGATTTTTGAAGACATCGTTCATGCATTTCCAGAAATTTAAGCGCCGGTGTCATTAAAGGCGATCAACTTACATATGCTATATTCTATATTTCTATATTTAACAAAAAACATTCGGGCAAACATTCGGCATCATGTAACATTGTGACTTTAAATGATTCACTGATATTTGTTTCATATTTACGATTTAGGACTGTTCATAACTTTTTGAAGTATGAATTATTTCAAATGTCGAAGCTATACATTTATAAATTTTTCAATAAATAATTTTTTGTTTCATAATTGAAGGATGGAGGGCAGTCTGTTATTATTTATAATTGATTTATATCAAACAAGATTTTATTTATAGGAGTTCAATAGATAATACTTTATCTATAGAAGAACATTTCAATTCATTACGTTATAAAATTAATATCTTCTAATAAATCAATAGAAAATATCAATTAATAAAATATATAAATTAATAATTTTTACCTTTCAAAAATAATAAATACCAATCCATTTAATATTTATAACGATGTACGTTTGTTCTAGAATTCCAACGTTTGTCCGTTAGTTAGTCGATGGATGCTATTGTCCGTTTGTGTGTATGTATGTATGTCCGTACATGTGTTAGTATACATGAAATATGTCATATACAATAACGGTACAAAAAATAATATTCGAAAACATCAATCATGAATGAAAAAACAATATCTTATAATTATTATATTTGCTATTGCTTTAGATCAGGGGTGGTAAATATAAAGACCGCGTTCCTTACTTATGTTGTTGCTGAAATATGATATCTGGTATTATCTGAACCTAGCTTTAAAAACTGACGACCCCCATGCCCTATCCCTATATTTAATTTTAAAGTAAACTAATTTCTAATAAATTAGCATGGCACGTAAATGTGAAGGGGTTGCTATATTTGAAATGAATTCGCTATGCATGTCAGAGAAGTTGAACGCCCCTGTGTGTAATCTGGTTGGTCGGAGGATGCTTCTTTTCTGTTATGTTAGGTTATTGCTGGTCTATTGTTATTATTTGTTATAAATTGCTAGTTTTATTTGATTTTTAGCTTGCACGGAAGAAAAGTAATCAAAGAACATGATAAATAGTAGTTGCGTGAATGAATGTAAGAGGTAGGGAGTGAGAGTGGCGATGGGGGTGGGAGATAGGGTTTGGGTTGTTCTTGTTAGACGTCGGTATTTGTTTCGTTTATTGACAGAACTTGTAATACTTGTATGTATGCATGTGTGTGTGTATGTATTGGTTGATATGTTTACTGACAATACTGATAAAGATAGAGACTGACGGACAGACCCATTTAATATGGAACGTACGTGTATTTACTTCAGAATTGCACTATGTCATCTGTCTCTAAAAGATTTTAATATGTTTAAGGGTCTTGTATACATTCTTCAATATAATGTCTACTGATTTATTTTGAATAGCTTTCCACCATGTTTAATATCGTGCATGAAAAAAACTTCTTTACACTGATAAACTTATCGATAGGTTAACTAGTAATGTGACCTCTACTTCTTTTTCATAAAAGATGATATGAAACATAGAGAAAGAAGAATAGGTTGTCGGTAGATTATTAGTGGGCGAATGTCACGAATTAAGCCCCTGATGATGTTGATAGATCTACTTAAAAGAAAAGTGTCTCCGCTAAAAATAACAAAAATTCAACTGCGTAAAGGAATACCAAAGAGACCCAATTTTCTGTCGTTTCACTGACACAAATTCATTCATTTACAAATCAAATTTATGCTTTTGTAAAAAAGAAAAGCGTTCTTGTGGCAGTGCAGAATACTTTTCATTGACAAAAACATATTCCGTAAATTTATCTGAAATTTCGTTAAGAGCCTATAGACTTTTAGTATTTCGATTTATTTTCATATCGCTATTTATTTAGCGTCATAGTTGCAGTGCTTAACATATGAATGCCGGCGTTTCTATTCGCTCAGTGCAGCAGGTGCAGTAAGCATCTACGCTCACGTTCACGTTCAACATCACGGTCGGTAAAAACATCACAACACATCTATACTCATACATATATATGCTTAACTGTAGTCTGGGCCATCTCTGCACTTCGCAATCGACATAGGATTGATGCTATTATATTGATTTTATCAGAGTATTTATTTACACAAAATTTTCTTATTTATTTTATTTAAAAAATCATAAAATTTGTGGATGATCCACACAAGAATCTTAGTTTATATTAATACATCAATAAACATTAGAATTAAGAAGTGAGAATTCAATTTATTTAATTAACATACAGCATCTTTGTGTAAATAATCTAGAAGATTGTGTCTATCAGAATCTGACTGTACGAAATACATATTGTAAATAAAGTTGGTGCGATCTCATCTTCATGATCATTATAAATAAATAATGCGTTAGAAAAGGATTACAGAATGTATTAGAGAGTACCGTCGTATACCTCCCCGTCCTCCTTCTTCTAAAGAAGCACCCTCTGCGTAACCCTGACTCCATAGTATTAGAGGGTTGTTGGTTCCCAACTCATGTTCGAAGATTACGGTACCGCCCACATCTCAAGCAAAATACGAGACTGAAACAGGACTAAAAATACTCTTACCCTTCTCCAGATGAAGCGAAAACCAACGGCATCTTGTTGCATATTATATTAGTGGGTACGAACCCTGAACCCAGCATCCGTTCTGCGAAATCATAAAGATGGACCCGAAGGAGGAAAGTGACAGCGAGAGATGTAACTACAATACAAGGTCGCCACTAACGCCAAGAAAGGAAACAAACCTCATTACTTAATCATGGATGTATAAATATTCTATTTCAAGTACATATACCATATTTAAAATTGTACTCTGCAAGGACATATTATTTGTTCAATACTCTTCTCATTTTGCAAGGTAGCTTAGTGTTGTACTTTACTTAACTTATGTCCATCATATCATAAATCGCATCAGTGCTTTCTAGAATATTCTGTCCTAGTTTCTGCCCTTTCTAATTAGTGCTTCCATTTCATAATTGGTTTTTAAGAGCATTTTCTAGTATTTTATTATTTTATATTTAATTCTAAATTGGTTTAGAAACTTTGGTTCAGTTGACTGTACCTGGTTTAAATTCCGACAGGTTTATTAAAAATGTATTATTTTTAAATAGATTGTATGTACTCTAATTATCTTTCGCTGTTTAAATTTTAAATTTCATTATATTTTATCTAATGAACACAGACATAATATATTTTACGAGTGATAACTAATTTCGAAACCATATTAATGCAATATGTTTAATTAATTAGTTTTGTAGCTAATATTATATATTTTAAAATACCAAAAGTCATTAAGGATGCTTTCACACTGAAACCGACTTTTAAAGCAGTATCACTAAAATATTTATAAACTGGTTTTTAAGTTTTAAAACACACCGTTTTTTGTAAGAAGGAGGTGGACATTTTTAATAATAATGAGGTTTGGATTTTGAAAGATATATTCTGATAAGCTAAATAAAAGGTTGCAGCAATGTCACGTAATCAGATAACAAAGTTACAAGCACAAAGAAATATTACAAAAGCCCTATTTTATCCCAGAATTTTATATTAGGATTAATTTTCCATCTATCTGCTACCTAGCTTTTATACTAGAATATATAATTCTCTTTTAATAAGATAATGGATACAATATAATTCCAAAATATATATAATAATATAAAAAGGTAAATAAGAGGATTCTAAAAATGTTTTTCTCTTTATATTTTGTAAACTTGAAAACGTAGGTACACTATAAATATTATATGCACATTAATTTTAATATTCAAGCTCTAATATTAAATAATTAATATATTTAATCTCTCATACATAAATCCTGGTTTAATATATTACAAAGTCTAATCCAGCATTCGCTTTTATTACACATATGCAATCCGTTAGTAGTTGTGCTAGTGTGAGTTTCTATGGCTGTGTGAGTATGCGTTTGTTCACGACATTATACAAATAATGATTATCAATTTCTCTGTTCGCGGATTTTAGTAAAGCTTATATGTACGTACATATTAAAATCATAGAAATTATAAGTTTTTTTATAAAAGTAATTAGACTTCTTCTATAATAAAATAACATAACAGAGTTAGAAATGATGTAACGTTTAAATTAGCTTGTACGACGCTAGCAAGATGAACCTTGCACACTGTATTACAAGTTCTGTGTGAGACGTAGAACCTATTTTTGTATGTATACTTGTATGTAATATTTATATAATAATTATATACCAATACAATAACTTATCAAAGTTAATGCACTCAAATAAATATCGAAAGAAATTTTTAGATACGAGCATTTATCCGCAATCGTTTTCAAATTTTCTATAAATTTCTACCTTCTATAAATTATTTTTGAGATGCATTATTTACAGTTTATTAAAATTAATATAATTTTACAAAACAATTTTTATGAAATCACGAAAATTAATATACGGAATCTGAGTTCTTTTTCAATGCGTTGGTTTTTAGATATAGTTTAAAAATGTTGTGAAATTTTATAAAGTCTTTTTTAGGAATTATAATACTCATTCTAATTGCTAACTTGTTAATTATTTTCCCTACTAGAAACACCAATTCCAAAGAACCATCAACTTTACATAAACCTCATTCAGTTGTTGTTACAAACATTTAACTGACGAACAACAAAACATAATTAAAATACATTCAACAAACCTTGTTTCATACATTTTTAATATTGTGCCATACAATTTCAATGGTAACTACGCATATATGAATCTACGTAAATGTGAAGGTCTCCTTTCCGCTGAATTACACATTAAACTTTATACTCCAAAAGGGGTTTTAATCGAGAGAGGTACTAGCTGTAAATATTAGATGACAGTAGCGTCTCTAATTATATATTTAACTAGGGGCCCAGCCCTGATTTCCTTTGCTTTGGTTACATTTACGGGTCAGTACGTTTTATATACAATAGGATACTGTAAGATTTCAAGCTTTACGTTTTGTATATTTAATGTACGAGCATAAATGGATGTAATTAAACTCATGAGAAGATTCTGTAATAATAATGTTTTGTCAATAATAAATTAGCGCAGAGTAAGGATTTGGAGTTGTTTAAATATGTGAGGTAAGAAGCCTGATTAGAGTTGTGAAATAATATCGGTAAAAGCTCTTAATTTATTTATAACTAAGTTACAGTTATTATTTTCATATTATAATTATGATGTTTAACGACACAGTAGGCGAGAGCATTGATGCTTAACTCTGACTACTATGTCCTCGGATTCGATCCCCGGGCCAGATATTTTCTGGGTTTTGGTTATAATTCCCGAGTGGTGACCGGGTGTGAAAGAATAGTCCCAATGTTGCTCATGCATGTCGTAAGAGGCGACTAAAATGGGTACCCAGTGCCTGGGGTATAGCCGGGCACCCTGCCCCTGGGGATTATATCAGGGGACTGGTCCTCCAGATTGGGGGTGCTAACAACTCCACCCCGTGAAAAAACCTTATTACGAAATCTCAAGTAATTAAATCATTTAAAATTCTTGAGAAGGCCAGGGCCCACTCAGGGCTGTCGAGCCACTGAAGAAGAAGAAGAATTATGATGTTTAGATTCATTGTATGCGTAAAGAAATAATATTTCTTATAAACCAAAAAAAATCTAATGCGATCAAGCATATTTAACCCTAGGTTGCCCTGTGTGTTTATCTTGGATTTAGACGCCGATGGCATAAAACATTTCAGAACAGAAAATATATGTCCCTAGTACGTCACTGTATTATTCAACACCCTGTGTTTTATCCAAATTACACATTTGAAATATTGAACCTATTGATCAAAGCAGCAAGTTTGCTAATTGCTGACACTCTGTAATTCGTTATTCGTAATAATGAATGCTGCGTGGATTCAGTATTATGCGATATATCACAATTACCACCGTGTTAAATTTACTAACAAAATGGAATCTTCAATATCTTGAACGTTTTGCATATACCTTACCTTCCAATTTAAATTAATAATGTGAAGAATATTGACTGACATCTAGTTTCAATATTATTTTCACATTTTGTACATTTTGTTTTTGCCTCAGGGCTGCTAATTATATTCTTGTAGAAGTAAATCGTAGAAGTCATTTAAATAAAACCTATTAAGTTATTTGTCATTTTATGCTCCCTTTTTTTCACAAAGTTTATTATAATTCAGGGATAATATAATTATTTTCTTGAATATGTTAATAATAATTCAAAGGTTTTTATAAAATACAATTTCTTTGATTTTCCTTATATATTTTTTTCTTTATTTTTACGTTGACATCAGCTTGTGAGTTACCACAACGGGGTTGCTTTTGGCATCACTATCCGTGGGCTATACCATATGGATTTTCTAAACAGAATTTTCTATATGCGTTGTCTTTGATTGTTGACTGTGTTGTCTCTTAAATATTGTCCAAAAATTGTTACATGCTAACGCCAAGATTCCACACTTAGTAATTCTTTTTATTACAATTCATCAACAGAAATAACTGTTACACAATTTATTTTCTCAAAAACTACATAAATGTATAATACTCACGGATGTTGGTATACCGTTGATCTTATTTGAAAGTCAATGTTTTTTTAGTGACAGATTGCGAAAGATTTCGTACTCCGGAAATTTTATATGAAAAGTTTTCGTTTAGTTCCTTTTGTTTAGTGGTAGAATATTTGGTAGGCTTTTTTTAATATCTTGTGCGTTTTTGTTGGTTTTCGTTTTTGGTTTTGTTCTTGAAAATAATCCTCTTTTATATTAAAAACTAAACCCTTATTCCTTTTTTTCAACCAAACAAATAATCAACCTTTGAAATTTTATTTTTATTTTAATATATCTTTGAGTTTTATTAAAGATAATTTCATTTCGAATATAATGAAATTAATTTAATTTAACTCGCGCTTTGTTTATTGGTCTCGTTTGTTCTATGGTGCCATATATATGGTACCTTATATTTATTCTTAGCTCAAGAATAGTTTATATCTGGCTGCCAGTATGATGTAATGAATGAAAGAATGCTGGGACATAACTATATGATCTATTCGAACAAAAAATACAGTCTCTTTGTTATATTTTTAATTTTCAATGCTAAATTGAACGATGGTATTCTTTTCTTTTTTGTAAATAACAATATTCTATTTTAAAGCAATAGAACTGATTTATTCAAATTTTAAAATCAGTTACTGGTTTAGGAAGTCAACAAATTTGCGTTTGCTCTTTAATCAATGAATCAGTAATTCGTTTAATCTATTTTTCAATCTCTAAATGTATTATTCAATTGAATCGCCATTTGTATAGATATACTAAAAGCTGCACAATTACAATATATATCGTCTAGTGTACCAAGTATAGAACGAGCAATTAAGCACTAATACATAGAAAAGAAATTACGTATATGTACATGTATGATGGCAGGGTGTCTCTAAATATTTTAATTATTTTACTGAGATATATTGTTTAGATTATTCCATATAAAAACCTATTTATATCAGGTAGTAAATGTAACACTTTAATTAGTTTGTAGTAAGCTAGCAAGTGTGGACGTACAAAGTAGAACAGAAACCTTTAAATTAACTTATAGCAAGCTAACAAGAGTGAAAGGTGAGGGTACGTTACATAATATTAAGAGAAAAGTTTCTAAACAAAACTACATTTATTTTAGAACACCCTGTTATTTTAAAATGCATATAAATCGATTTCATTTGAACAAATAATGGTCATCACATCAATCCCTGTCTGTTTGATTGTTGATTTTTGTACTAATTGGTAAAAAATATGCAAACGGTGCAACTGTCTCCGGAAACAAATTACAATATATTATATTATTTATTATAGTACTACATATATATATATATATATATATATATATATATATATATATATATATATATATATATATATATATATGATGCCATAAATGTACATCAATGAAGTATACAATTTATAATATTATTAAATTTTAATTAAAAAAGGAAATGTTAAAAATTAAAATATTATAGCGAAAGGAATTTTAATATAAAAATAAAACGCTTTTAAAAACATTAAAGAAAAAAATCACAATATTTTTTAAAGCTCACAAATAAAAGAAAGCTTTAAATCCTTACTTATTACTTTAACGGTAAAACGAATAATGAATTATCTCAACGAACAAAGATCTTTTCTCTTGTATAATAATCTTATTTTACGAGGATGAAAACCCCCTAAAAACATCATTCATTTATTATTTTAATAGATTTAAGAATGATCACACCACCCCCGTCCCTCACCATCGTTTTTCTCATTCCATTAACTACCTCTCTTCATTATATTTTAAATCCATAAAAGTTTCTAAGGCGGTACTTGAAAGGTCACGGTCTCATTCACCAGGTCAACGAAATATTTGAGAGACAGAAGTTATTACTGATAAATAATTTACCGTATATATACGTTTTAAATAAAAGTAATTCCTAATAAGTACTTACTTAAATACAACATTTAAACATTTTCTACTCCAATAGAAATGTATGTAAAGTTTTTATTTTATTTTTCTAAAATTTTATCAATATTACATGTATTAATATTTGCATATTCAGCGCATCGAGAAACATCGATTTTATTTGTCAATTTCATCTTACTATGTTTCATTTATTACTTTTATTAAAAAGTTGTTTTTTAAAAGCACAAGTAAACTTCAATGATTCTAGTATTATTCGTTTTCTTTTCTCAAAGACACAATTATTATTATTAATGTCTTGCTATTATATTTTATAATAATGTAAAAAATACTGATTTTTTATCTCAACATTTATTTGATGATCGATATTGCTTTAAAATATTCGTTGATTGAAAAAAGTAATTAATTGATACGCTAATATATAGATTATATATATATATATATATATATATATATATATATATATATATATATATATATATATATATATATATAACGTGTGTTTGCGTATAACAATCATTTATAAGAAACCTAATCATGCAAAGTGTTAATTAATTTTATTAAAATAATTTCAATATATTTTTCAACCCTTCGTAAACTTTGTCTAGACTTGAAAATGAAATAACACCGTCGGTAGAATCTGTGTTGATTATATTTATATAGTTTAATTGGGGGTTGAATCAACCTCTTAAAAGTAAATAAGGAGTTGTGAAATAAAAACTTAAAAAATTCTTTTGATATCTACTAGGCAAGGGTGCAAATGATATGAAACAAAAGTCTACCTAGAGACAGGGGTAATAACTCATCTGCTTCATCTGTGAAGATAACCTCTTTTTGACATTTAATAAAATTAAATTTAAGTGTAAAATTTATTTTTACTTTTATGAATTAACTACATGTCCACCTAAAATATATTGTCAAAACTTTTAATTACTTGCAGAAATAGTTGTTCAAATAGAAAATTCTTTATAAACATTTATTAAAAAGTTTTTAGTTTTGAAACATGCATGTTTCTGTCATTTTCCAATTTTTAAAAGTTAGCAAGTTTTGACACGTCTGCATTAACCCAAATGTCTATTGCAATTAATTAAACTACAACTTGAATGAGTTGAAAAGGATGTACTTCCAGTTTGATTAGTAAACTAGCCAGTGTTAATCTTATATTGCAAGACAATTTTCTACCTGGAAAATAGCATTTAGTTATTATTAAATTACAACTAAAGTGGTAAAAATAAATTTAATAAAAAAAAGTAAAAAAATCAAATTTCAATTTATACGGTTTCACTTAATAGATTAAAGCTTGTTGAAAAATGTAATATCTATGAAATGAAAACTCTATGATACTGAAATATTATTCGACATGTAAAACTTCAAACGACTGGAAATTGATAAGCAGAGTACGAGTATATTATAAAGAGATTTTTATGCAATTTAGTTAAGTGGGTTGAAAATAATACACATTTTATCGTTGGGAAATTAAAGCATTTTGAAAATGTTAAATAAATTTGTGTTCACTAATAAATATATTTTATAATAAATCAATTTCTAATTGAAGTGTTCGATTAAACAAATGCGCCGTTGGGAAGTTACCTTCGTTAGCCTATAAATAAAAAAGCTTCGCGAAAGCTCCTCGTAATAAAAAGGACTATACAAGTGCATACATTGACGATTTCTATTATAAAGACCTTATTTATTTTTGTTATGTAAGTTAAATAACACAAAATAAAACAGTAACAAAATAGACATTAATCGGATTTGGATTTTGCTTATGAAATATAATCCGAAAATAGAAGTCTATAAGTGAACTTTGAGCTTTAAACCGAGCATTCTCTCTGAATTAACACCGCCACCATGATTCTATGTGTAGTTTTAGTAGTAAAGGGTATTTATTATATAATCCTTCAAACAAAGGACTACTCACTCATCCTGGCACTACCCCCTCTCATAGCTCGGTAAATTCAACCCCGGGTACGAGTGTTCTACGTTGGACATACATACATATTAAATTGTATGCACTTGTTTATAAATATATAGGATGTTCACAAATGTACTATCATATTTTTGTAGAGAATTAAATTTTCTAAATACACGTAATTTGACATATGTGAAGTTTCGATAGTCCAGTTCATTAGTAAGACGTCTCCTCTCTCATAACTTTGCAAAGTAATCACAGAAAATATTAGTATATTTAATTTTGGCATTGCAGTGAAATATTTCACAAAGAGTACTGAAATATTGACTCTCCACTCTGTGAGTTTAAGTATTGTAGCACATAAATGTAGTTTGCAATCACTTGAAGATTATGGCTTTGATCAAAATCCTTATATACACTGTTAATAAATATTACTTTAAACACAGTTACTGACTTATCCGTATCAAATAAGTCTGAAAATGAAATTACAAATTATTTTAATAGTGTGAATTTTTAAATTTCATTCTTATATTAATAAAGATATAAGATAAAACTTAATTTCAATTTTCTATTAGGCTTCCATTTTCCAAAACAGAAATATCGAGCATAAACTTAATAACATTCAGCAATATTCATATTAATAATATTTTATATATATCTATCTATCGTTATACGTACATCATTTTAATATTTTTATCACATAATTTTTATGTATAAATTTTTATATCAATTTTTATGCTTCAGAATTCCCATATATATCAATTTTTTTTATTTTAGAAATAAAAATGACATATAAAAAATATCTAATAAAAAGTTTATAATAAAATGTTTAATATTTTTGATGTTTAACAGTGTATTAATCTCTAGTTCTCAAAATTAAATCAGGGTATCTATAAAAGCTTAATGGTTGGTCACTTTTGAGTAGAGTCTTCATGTAAGTAACTTTAAAAGCGATTTGGCTAAAGTGCAGTGCAAGCAGCTTATCTGCAAGGCAAGGATAACATACTGCAAAGTACAAAGTACCGCTAAGCATATATTTAAGGTTTATTTAACATAACAAAGATTACCTCTTACATTTTTCTTCACTTTTTTAGTATTTTGTAATAAAGTCACAACTGTACAACAAAAGTAAAATCAATAATTCGGAACTCGAGAGTTAATATATGTAAATTTAATATTTTAAATATACATCAGCATTATTACGCTTAAGTTATCTATGGATTATTCTCGTACCTCTTTAGTTTCATATTTCATACGGTTTTAACCCCAACCCCTTTTAAGCAGCGAGACCTTCTTCTCCCCTTTATCAGTATCGAATACCAATTGAATTAGATTATTATTACTACAATGGCAAAGTGTTCCATGTTGTGCTTGGGGTAGGGGTAGGGGTTCATCGTTCGGTGTGCTCATGTATTTTAAATTCACAAGTATTTTAACTAACTTGACGTTTTTCATAATTCGATCATTTTAATTTTACATCAAAGATTTAAGTTTTAAGTACTTAAGACTGTTGAAGGTACAAGTATTACAAAAGTTTCTCTAATGCGGCAAAAAATATGTTTTATAATTACTAGAACTTAAATAATTATAGTTAAAAAATAGTGCAAATAAAATACGAAATAAATAAAGTAGTTGATAGTTTCGCAACTGATTTTAAGTTCATTTGCAGTGAGAGAAACTTTAGTTTTATTAAATATTATAAATCTGTATAAATGAAATTATTATTTTAATGCAGTGGGTTTCATTATTTGAAAATGAATTGTCTTAAAAATTTAACATTTATAATTTTTATTTAACAAATGTGTATTGTGACTTTTAGAGAATTTCTCAATAGTTTATAATACAATGAAATGGTAACTTTAATATGAAATTTCCATTCAAAAAGATATTCATTTAAAAGTTAAATTTAAGGAGCTACATACAGCTATCAGCCTAAAAAATTAATCGAGTTTTATGAATTTTTCTAATTAAGATACATTTGTTAGAAGTTAGTAGATTCAATGAATATAGTTAGAAAACTGAAAACTTCTACTTAAGAGTTTGTATAGAAATATACCTGTATTTATTAAAACATTTCCTAATTACAGACTTTTATTTCAACCTCGCATAGTGGTGTAGCTCCTTAAACTATAATTAACTCGTTATAAATCATTCATTCCCCTTTCGAAGCAACTTTGTATAAAATTCTATTAAAACTAAGGTCGTCAGAACTATTTGTAAGTGTTTAATGTAATTAAAGAGAACTTTTCACTAAGACAGGAAAAACTTTGAAGGTAAAAACTCAGAAATACTATTCTTACCTACCAGAAGAAAACTTTTGGTAAAAGCGTATACTCGTATACATAGAAATATATTCTGTTGATAGTTCTTTAAGTTAACGTAAAATTGAAATACTAATTTTAAAATATTTTACTCCAAAATTCTCTACTCGAAAAGATAATCTTAAAATATTTTCTCTAAGTTATAAATTTGTGAGAGATTAAAGTTTTTCACATTTTCCAATTTCTAAGTTTTCATTTTTATTTTTTTTTTTTTATTTGATTCTGAAATATATATTTGTACCAACGTGTAATAAATAAAAAGTATGCGAGGATTACTTCCAGGAAAATCTATTTTAGAAAAAGTGTTGGATTATATCCATTGAACTGCACTTTGTCAATCCATTGCACTTTACTCCTACTTTGTTTTATAGATTTCCACGTGAATACCTCTCCCGCATGGGTAGTAAACCCCCCATATTAGTTTTGAACGTAAATGAGTATTTACAAAAACAAAAATATTTATATTATAATCAAATTTTGAATTTTTACTAATGAAACGTTAAAAGTTTAGCATATAATTATGAATATACAGTATAGTTTATAAATTACCGTAAACAAATTATTCCTGAATACTAGGAGTTTACTGTACATATAAAACAATGGCGTGAAGTCGCTCTAATGCACGTAAGTGTAACTCCACGTGATGGTCTTAACTTCTCAGCTCGTTCAGGTGTACTTACGACTGCAGGAAATGCAGGTGAGTTAACTTTAACCTGTATATAATACACTAGAATACTCGCATGTTTCCCGCTAATCCTTATAGTTTGCTTTTAAGTGGATCGTGCTTTGGAACTTAAAAAGTGCTTCGCCATTGATTATTAAATGCATAAATGTATAGATAGATATTTTATAGTATTCCATTAAATATATTTGGGTTAAAGTAACCCTTATTATAAAAGTTGTTCCTTGAAATGTGTGTCAGCTTTTTTTTATTAGAAATATTTAATTGAAATATTGCATAGCTCGTATGATATTTCAAACAATGAATTTTATTTTAATTTTATATTTATTACACAAAAATACAATTAGAATTAGCAACTCATATAAAACATATTTTAAATTTTGCCTTACATAGTATTTTCATTTCAAAAAACGACTCAATTATTTTTATAAACTGAGAGAACCGCAATAAAACAAAAAGTTTTAATTAAACGAATAAAATAAAATATATTTTATTAACCCAGTTTTAAACACTTACAGCAAAAACATTTTCCAATTCTTTTCTCTTATTTTTAACATTTACTCCCGCCACATAAATTTTTCATTCTACAAATAAAAAAAAAAATAAATAAAAAATAGAAAATACAATCACTCGAAATAGAAACAGAAGTGTTGTACAAGTGCCAGTAGTGTACGGGCTCTTACATTTTTTCAATTCTGAATCTAGTACGGCGATGTAAGTTTTTAGTCCGTTTTAAACCACTAAAAAGTTTTAGGTAGTCGTTTTTCAAGCACTTAACATGGGTGGCACAAGGCTGGGCAGCACAATACAGCACAGCACTGTCAAGCCGCACGAACTCGCTTCGACTTGCATTGCACTTCGTTCGTGCAAATTGTAGATACAAAATCTATGTGGGGTGTATTTTAAAGCTACAGAGATAATTTCAAGTTATTACTTCTCGATAAACGTTTTACTATTTGTTAGATTTAATATGTACGTACAAAGAAAATACTGATCTGTGTTACTATGTGAAAAAAGAGAATCATTAAAAGTTATTCTTTTAAGGAAATTACATCAACGGAGATGGGGATGGGGTTGTGAACCATGTGTTTATTTCTATAAAACTGTATCAGTGATGCTTTAGTTACTACTTACAGCTGTTTCGTGCAGCACATAAAGTCAGATGTTGTGAAACTTAAAACATCCAAAAGTACCCGAGTCGATATTTTGACCCTATTGCCGACTTAAAAGCGGATTTTTGCTCCTCCTTTGGGCCTACATGTGGCAATTATCGGACAAATTACGATGTTTAGGCTCAAATGAGGATGATATTCAAAACCTCATATAAACCTAGTCACGCCCTTATTAATTCACATTGCAACAAGTCACATTAACAGCAGTTGCTTCTGAAGCTTTTATCACAGGTCCCCCTCAAAACAAGTATCGTTAATTTTGATAATTAAACTAAATACAAATATATCATGATACACCAGCGATAATAATAATGTAATCTTAATTTACTCACTTTCCAAATTACATAATAATATTTTGCAAACTTCATAATGCTCCTATGATTTTATTACTTCTAAATTGTTAATTCTAAATTCACTGAATCGGATCAAAGATGTTTTTAACTCGCGAAAACATCTTAAAATAGAAGTTGTTAGAAGATTTTTCCTCTGCTTTATACTCGTATATACGTATATACATACATATAGATAGAGTGTATATATATTTTAATATTATATTTGAGCTGGCAAACCCAACCGGATTAAGTCAACCGTGTTTTTGCCGTCACACAAGCTGTGAGATACATGCTAATTTTCTAAGAGTTGTTGGAACCAGCTGAAGAGTAAAAGCCGAAGTACATTATTACGCTTTATGTGATCTATTTTGACAATATTTTCCGAATTATATTTTATCTTTATTATTTAACAGGTGAAGGAAGGTTTCCGCAAAATACAAAACATGAATGTTACCTTACATTCGTGTAACATTTTACTAAAGTGGAACCTAGATACTTTAAAATCTTTTTGTAATTTTTAATTCTTAAAAAGTTATTCTTTAAAAGATTATCTACATGGGTAAAATAGGTCACAAAACGTTGTATGTTGGGTAACAGTGAAACAGTTAACGTTAAAATGCGATAGAGTATTTATTTTATTTGTATTTTATTATTACTACGTATGAAATATTATTTCTTAAAAATGACCACCTCTGACGAAAGTACAGAGTCGTAAACCTCCATTAATTATAATTTGTAATGGGCTTTTAACTCGGGTGTGTTTTTTTCAAGCATAAACGTGGTAAAGCGTAATATATTAACTTGTTAAACTGTTTCACTACAAAGTAGCACCTGTAACCAGGGGCGGATAAATGCAGTGCGCCTCCAGGGCCACTAACCCAATGAGCTTTCAGCCATAACTAGATACATGAAATTGCAGAGGTCCTTTTCATGTATAGGGGCCCGAGACCACTTAATCCGTCACTGCTTGTAAGAAAATTGAGATATTAACAGTTGCGTTAGTAACACTTTGTCAGTTATGACACTTTACAACCAATTCATTATAACATTGCAAAAAGTTTCTCCGAGCCTCTGATCATGCAATAACAAATCACTAATATCCATATTGAGCAGTAAAATTTTAAGTTGCACAAAAACACATTGCATGACTTGCAAATGTATAATTTGTTAGTGTATTTCTCAGTAACTTCATCAGCGAAGTGAATATTCCTAAAAAATAACAAATCATAAAAGCCATCGCGTAAATTACATGCATAAGGTACACGAACACGAATACGAACACCGTACATCCGTACATCTCTATCTATAGTACTCGTACTTGGCGTATTTAAAGTGCATTGCATGTGAATTATTTCCAGTGCTTTTTGTTAAATTAAACTCTCAAAAGTGTATTATGAAAGTAACATAATATAACCCTTTAGTAATATATGAAAACCGTTACAATTAGTATTTTGTTGAAGTTGTAGAGTTTCGTTCATTGTGGTAATTCGATGGCACAATTTCGATATTTTGTAGACTTAATACGTCATGCATCTAAGCTGAAAGCGAAATCAATGTACTGTATACGTTGTTTTGTGTATGTCACAGATAACTACTGATTAATATGAATCACAAGTGATTAATTTATTTGTAATGGTTAAAATTTAATAGATGTTTCCATTCTTAAGAAACTAAAGCTTATTATAAGCTTATACCTTTGTTATTTATTTTGTTTCTCACCTCTAGCTTTATAACTAATGTTTAGCTATAACTGAAATTTAACGGAGCATTGAAAAAACCTTAAGATAAAATCTGTATAACTACGTATACTATTTTTTGATCATTCCAATGTCCAATACTTTTTTAGAAATAAATTCCATCAAACTTCATTGCCGCCTCCTCACTGTGTGCGTCTGTAAAACTGAGCTCTCTGTTAATATATCTTGTTTTTAACGAAGCGTAGCTAAAAAGGTAATTATATAGTATATAGAAAATTACTTACAAAGCATTCTATTAAAAATTATTCACGGATTTTAACATCACCGTATGTATAATAAGGTAAGCGTATAATTTGATTATGAGAGGTATTTTTTATATATAATATAAATATAGACTTAGTATATTATATAAAAGATTTTATTATAATATAAAAAAGCTGATATTCTGCAATAATTATATATTAAAAGTTAACCTTAAGAGAATGGAGTGTCATTATTGTTTTAAAATGCAACTTGTTTTTATAATGTATTTATAAATTGTTTTCTATAAACATGAGTAGTGACGTCATAGATATATGTATAGAAAATCGTATAGATAAACGCAGAAATCAGTTCCTAGCGCAAAATCCACCGGTTTCTTAATAATTTCGATCGTGTCATCCGCTACACCTATACATGCTCTTTAATAAAAGTTTAAAAATTTAATGCAGTGGCGTAAGTGAGTGGGGAGGCGTAATCTATTCGTTTTATACATACAACCATCGTTCGTATCGTACGTTCTTCTCCAAGACCCCTATGTCACTAGTTTTAATAGAAAATTGAACACACACATCAAGTTGAACCACTAATTGTCTGATAATGCTTTGTCAAGTTCGTTAATTCGTTTATCATCATCATTTCCCATTTCCCAAATTGTAATCTACTTTTATGGTTATGTAATTTCATAATAGATTTAAACAGGTTCTGGTTCTTCATTAAGTCACGTCTGTTTTCATTTTGCTCTAAGAGAGACTTTTAACCTTCACATTCATAACGTAAACGAAGTAGTTTTCACTCGAGCAGAAGTTAAGTATCAAACAGGGGTGACCAACCTAACATTCTTGCCTATAAACTCTAACTTTTTTCTTTCGTGTTTCCGTGCAGATAAGATACATCTCTAAGCACTCTCATTTAAAATGTTTGCAACCCCTGCATTGGACTATAGAATAAGTATAGAATGTTCTTCAGTGCGAGTATATATATAGAGAGCTTGACTCAAGTGGGTAATGTGATTCGTACGTGACTTTCAATCATTGCAATTTTAAGAAAACACAAAGAAGAAAAATTACGAAAGTAATAATAATAGTAAAATTTTATTTTCAAAGCGTTCTTACGTCTCTATTTTCAATATCACATTTGTAAAATGATTTGAAGAAGAAATATTGTGTGCCTTATCATTGAAATCGTTCCTTCTTAAAATCTTGAACATTTGCAGCTACTGCATCTTTGAAGAACTGCAGTTCTTGTTTCTCTGCAGGAGAAGAGAAGTATTGATTGTACAGTACCTTGAAATATATCATACCGTGTGTAAAATATTCCATATTCTTGTTTGTTTTGTTTGACCTAGAGATAAAACAATGACATGTTCATCATCGTGCAGACGCTTCTTTGACGGGGCCGTATAAATAAAACTGATTTTGTATTCAACTAGTGATAGTTAAAATTTAAAATCTGAAACATTTATCAGAATAACACGATCTCGTTGACAGCCAATATAAAAGTTGTCATTCCTTTTATGGTGTTTTGTGTTTTTCTGCGCATCATATAATAAGACGAATACTGTCACTGTCTTACTGCGTAACAGATAGGTTTGTTTACCTTCAGTTTTCATAAAACGTTTTCTGCCATAATTTTTAGGTAAGGTCAATACAATAAAAGAAAAGCATATTTACCATAATGTTTTTTGACGACACAGTTAATATATAATTATTTCTATAATTAGTACATGATAAAATAACATTTAAAGACTACTTCATAAATAAATATCAAGAAATGAGTTAATAACAGCGAATCTTCGCAGACGTCACAAGAAAAAGTAACATTCCGGTGTCCCTCATAACTCATCACTGGATTTTCTGAAATAACCAAAATGATTTCATTAGTTGATAAGGTCGCTGTTGAATTATTTTTAATTTTATTGATTTTTCAATTTTTTACAACACTTAAAAGTCAAAATATTGGTTTTTCATGAAAAAAATCAAAAACGTTGTTATTTTAAAATACATTTTTACATTACAACTCGACAACGTTACCTCGGCATTTATGTAAAGAAAGAGTGTGCAAAATTTTAAAAGAAGCTGTCCAGGAGATTTTGATTTAGAGAGGGCACCGTCTTTGGAAAAGCTATGTGTGAGAAACCGAATTTAAAAGTTTCAAAGTAACACGAAACCAGACCAGAGATGTGAAGACTTAAAACTATATATCTCCGACAGTTTTACTGCAAATTTAAAGTATAAATTCAAAGTGACATTCAAACATTACCGATTACTTAGAAACCTAATTAATTTAGCTATAATCTCTAAGCAATCGCTTTAATAAACAATGTACTACAAAGCAGGAAAGCAAACATTTGCCTAACGTCAATTATTAAGTAGACATAGCTTGACAGCGCAGTGGTACGACGTGAACATACATTTCTATCCCGTTGATAAATTTTCACACAATTCTAGAAATGGCGGCTAGTGACTACGAAACGAATTGCGTTAGAATTCTGCAGACAATCTAATAATTAAACATAGCATGCAATCATGACGTCATTCGTCGGACCGTTGCCAGTTTGTTTCTGATTGAAATAGCCACTATGAATGCATCCACCATGGACCATGGAGCATGGAGCATGGAGCATCCAGTGAATGATGCAATTCGGCAAATCAAACCTCTATTTTGTCTATAAAATTGATGGCGTTGACAGGTTGCAATGAAAGGAGAATTCACAATTATTTTGTAGTTACAACCGTCGAAGTTTTCCAACCTCTTTTGAGATAAGAAAATATCTATCTCTTTTGATGAGATTTAGAAACATCGTTGTTAATCTTGTAATAAGATTCAATTAATGTATTTCTATTAATCCATTTTTGTTCAGATACAAAACAGATTTTTATCTTTATACTGTTGAACTTGTTCGTGATGGTAATTTTCCATCTCTTCCCGAGTGGTGACCGGGTGTAAAAGAATAGTCCCAATGTTGCTCATGCATGTCGTAAGAGGCGACTAAAATGGGTACCCAGTGCCTGGGGGTATAGCCGGGCACCCTGCCCCTGGGGATTTTATCAGGGGACTAGTCCTCCAGGCTGGGGGTTGGCGTGGTGCTAACAACTCCACCCCGTGAAAAAACCTTGTTACGAAATCTCAAGTAATTAAATCATTCGGAAAAAAATTCTTGAGAAGGCCAGGGCCCACCCAGTGCCTGAAGAGAGAACAATATTTAAGAAGAAGAAGAAGAATTTTCCATCTCAAATTGTGAACTATCAATAACTAACGTACGTTTCTGCTATTACCGTTGGTGTTACTTCGTACCGTCAGAGGCATCGCTAATAACGTCAGCAGGGCTTAGTGGACTAACTCCCCATTCATCCTCCCTACCCTCCGCCACTCTCTCTTCTTCCTAACGCCCCGTAATGCAGCAAACAAAGCTGGTAAGCTGTCCCAACCAATCCCGCGCAAAGTTCCTTTATTCGATGCGTTCATAACTATACATAGACGATGAAAATAACGGAAATAGGGGAACAGACAGACGGCATACGTATAGACCGGGAGTTATAAAATGTATAACGACTGCTCCTGAGTGCTGCTCCTGCTGCTCCCGTTGCTCCCGTTGCTCCTGCTGCTACTGCGTTTGAATCTTGCTCGAATAATTCAGTTTACCTTTGACGTGTGAACATTGAGGTATTATTACACTATTGAATAAAATCAGGAAAAAATTATAAAATTGGATTATGAATATTTTTTAGTGGACATTTTATAAAATTATATTGACATTGTTAATATTATTGAAATTATAAAATTGATGATTGATGGTAGCATAATTTCGTGCTACCTACTAGCATGTGTATCGATACCTTTAAACTAAAATATATCGTCTGGCACAACTCACACACTACACCTGTGTATGCTTTTCTGCACCTTGAATTTTTGATGGAATTAATAGGACTGCTCTATTCTCTCAATAAAAACACACACATGAACACATACATACACCGAATATTGCATACAAAAGCCCGCCAGCTTCTTTGTGGCTACGCCTTACATATTTTTTAAGACACGGAACGTATTTTATTATACATGCCTCAGATTTTAAATATTTTTAGGTCTCGTGGCAAGTTTCGTGGTTTTTTTAATAACATCTATTCTAGCGTTCTTTAAATTTGTCTTTTGGGAAAATATGTTCAGATTTCCTTTTCTGTACAGATTTTTTTTTTTGTATATATTACATGATCAAATATTTATATAAGAAAATTAAATTACGAGAAAATTGTATTTGAATTTAGTGGTTTAATATAAAAAATACTGAGAAAGGAAAATAAAAATAGCTATTATGCCTCCACGATTCACGAGTACGCTATAAGAAGAAGAAGAAGTATATGGGAAACAAGACCCAGTTTTATTTATTTAACCATTTTATACAGAATCAACAAAAATGTAGACAATTTTTAAACATAGGTTAATTAAAAATTGTCTGTTCATTGTCTGGCCCTTCACTTGATAAATTTTTTTCATTAATTACTTTTCATTTTTTATTTTATAACCTTGAAATTAACTGAAAAATTGTCATAAATGAATGTAATAAAGTAACCCGCTAAGCACAGTTAGTATAAAAAGTCTAATATGTATTTGAATCCCATAAGCCAGAAGCCTTAGATTAAAGTAATCTTTGTAAAAAGAGTTTCACCGTATTTCTTTCAACTCACTAAATCTGTTTAATGTTGATCAATGGTTCGGGATTTTACTTTCTCATAGTATTAAAGAATGTCCTGTAATGGCATCATAGTATTATTTAGTGGTTTTAGTTAATGGTTCGTTTGTTTCTCTGGTGGTGCGTACGTACGTTACCACACTGTACCGTGCTGTACAATCCAACAAACAGTATAGCCTAACTGTCAGTACTCAGATTTTCGCTCGCTTTTGTTTAAACTGGATACTTCACTTTCAATATCGTCATTTCTTTAATACAGTAGCACTATTTTAATACAGCGGTTGATTAAATTTAGTAATGTTGATTAGCTATTAACGATATGCCGATTTGAAATTTTCTAAAGGCTCTAAAATTGAGAAAACTGTTACGGCTCTGGTATAACCCCGATAATTAGAAATTGTGTTTTATCTTTGGAGTTTTTTCTTACCCGTATTTCAAATTGTAGCTCAACTTCTTCTGTTATAAATATTAACCTTGACTGACGGTGTATTAATATTGCTTTTCAGGATTTTGAATCTTTTTCACTTCAGCTTTGTAATAAGTTTTGAATGGGAACTTAATGGTCGGATCACATTTTGCGGATATCACAACCAAACGAATGAACGAATGAACGAATGAACGACCGTACCCTTTTCTCAACCAAAAAGCAAACCCTTTCAATCCATCTCGTACTTATACCGCACTTACCAGTGAGTTTAATATTTTGCTTGTTCTTTTCTGGCCATCAAAAACTCTTTACAACATGGCTTATACTTAGAAGTCTCTTGCTATTAGACGCCAGAAGGAAACTCAATTTTACAGTTACATAATTTCATAAAATGAAAACTCATTTAATATACATTATACTCGTATTTAAAATTCACCTACCTTTTTCCTGGAGAGGAGAATCCTTAAAGTAATAATTATGTATATTATTTAAAGCTAATAAAAGGCTAATTTATTTGCTAATTAATTTGGAGATAGAATACTATATAGTCAAGTTTCTATTTTATTCTTAAATATTAAATAAAACATTACTCTAAGTAATTAACTTTTTCTCGAGCCGAAAATCGGTCTAACTAATAAACGGATTGACCGATTTGAAAATCGCTTTCATATTTTAAATTAGCGGGAAATTCTACGTAGAAATACTTCTTAAAAAAAAACATTTACCCCGACGTTGCTTTGCGACGGGGTAAATGCTAGTAAAAAAATAAATGTCTACTCGTAAATATAAAGTTGGAAATCAGCGATACCATACTCGTATACTCTCGACTAATTGAAGGTATACGTATATATCTATTTTGGCCATTAAACCTCTTTGTCTTGAATTCAGAGTAAAATGCAGTGCCTATGCTTATGTATAATTAAAATACAAATGGAGCCTCCAGTCTTTAGTTAAAACATTTTACATTATTTAACCACTGGTATAATTGATAAACGTATGAGGATATGGCATGGCTGGTCGATTTCCTTTTTTTTACTTTTTCTTCCTTTTTTTTGCATTCATTGTTTTTGGATAGTATCTGTTACATAAATTATAATTCCAACATAGCTTTGCTATTTTAATTGATGGAAGCTTAATTTTAAAACATTCCAAGAATTCTACTTCATGAGATTCCTAGATGTTATTTAAATTCTTGAACAGTACACTCCTTCAAACTTTAAGGTCAAAGTAAAGAAAAGGTAGAAACATCGACTTCTTGTCTACTTCATTTGATTAAAGCAGGGAGGGGCAAACTACAGACTACAATGGTCTTATATAGAAGTTGTTTGGAGTAGAAATGAGTGGTCACTAGACAGGGTGCTCACTACTCTGTATCCAGTTCGATCCTGGAGCTAAGATTCCTGTTCTAAGTTCGATCTGAGTTTAGTTATCTTAATTAGAACTTTGAAATAATTTATAAGTTTTGTAATTATCTGGATAGTTGGCTCAATAAGTAAAAAGTTTTGACATCATTGCTTTTTAAGAATTGTTGATTTTAATTATTTAAGATGAGTAAACAGAAGTAAGACAGACAGAAACATTAGAAAAACGACTCAAAATTAAGTTAAATTATTTACTTAATCATTTTAATTATTTGTGAAACACAATTTGTATTTTAAGTTAATTTTAAAATTAATTTACAATCAGTTGTTTTGCAATTTGGTTTATTCCTTTCCTCTGTTTTTCGCAGATGATTTTCTAGGCGTTCGTTTTGAATGTAACCGCCATTCAGATAATTAATAATTAACCTTTTCAATTAGTATTTTACGAAAGGAATAAAGCAAATGTACTCGTACTGTTCACGGCAAAGAAAGTTTTTATCAGTTACCTTCATCTCTCATTGCAATATGTAGGTATTTTGCAAGAATTATTTATTTTATAATTAAGGTGGACCCTGTTTTTCAAACCAGCACCGGCTCTGCACAATAACTTACGAAAACACCTTATAGTAAAATTGATATAACCTCAAATCATTCCACAGTCGGACTGATTCAATGACATAATGAAAGATAATCAACCATTCAAAATGGACATAAAGTGAACATGTTTTTAAAGCCAAGGTGCTTCTTTATGGCTATCGCAATTTGCAGGATGTACAAGGATTCGGAGGATGAGATAAATAAAGGGGTAACACATGATATATCGCAATGAATATGAATTAAATATAACCCCTTTCACAATGTTACAATATATAACAATACAAATTAAAATGTATATGTATATGTGTAGATACTAAATTTTTAACATTTTTTTGTGATATTCTATAGCTTGATATTCTGGGGATAAAATGATACTAATACATGAATAAAAATGGGTGTCGTTTATTTAATATGAAGGGTAACTTTTAATGTCATTAAATGAACATATTAATATATATTAGAATTTTAATATTAGTTGAGAGATATGGGTTGCCGGTGATAATTAGTTTGGAATGTTAAGTTGATGGTATATTTTGTTAAAAGAGGAATACAGTTAAAGCTTGATATTCAGAGCTAGTAGTTATTGAATTCGTCTAGGTTTCTTTTTGCAGAATAGGGGTGAATGTGTTGCTACTTAGAAATTCCTCGGAGATTTTGACGACTGTAAAAATAATTTTGGGAATAGAATTTTTTGATGAAAATTAAATTTATGCTAAATTATTAACAGCATTTTTTTCATATAGCTTTGCACATACAGATAGAAATAATACATGAAAAAGTTTCCAAAAAAAAAGTCCTACCACCCCATTGTAGTTTGTGGACTATGGACGAAACCTGTAACCCCCTCTTCCTGCTAGCCATTCTATCGTACCTTTCACCCTTGTCCCACCACCATGGATTAACCGGATTACTGTATAATTCAGGCTAATTTCATCCTGTGCGGAATTACACATGAATAAGTTATTATACTGTATTTCCCCCGATGTCAGTGGAGAACGGCGAGGCCGAGTATACTCAATGTATAAAGTTAAAATAGATAACAGACAGAGAGAGGAACGGAAAGAGAGAAAGATGGGTATAGAAACACACGTGGTTTGCCGATATGAAGGGGTAGGTGTTATGTATCAGGGTGACATGCTGGCAACGCAAAGCTCAGACGATATGGTCGTTAGGAGTCGTTTAGTATGGGTGTACGAACAATGTAGTCAACTTCAAGTCGTTGCTGGCACTGAACTCAAACTAACCGTCCCCCCGCCCCCGCCCCCGCTCCGTACGAGTAAAGACATTGCGTGATGATACTTAGTTTTTCAAGGAGATATACGAAACTTTGACATGACGCTTTGTTACTTATATTACTGGTATTTGTCTTAACAAACAAGGATAAGAATAAGATGCTGGGCGCTCACTATACTCGTACTTGTGTTAAGAGACATTACAAGTATGGCGGAACTCGCATTAAAAATAATAGACATTTGAATTATTAAACAGCTATCAAGAGAATTTTATTCTTTAATTTACTGCTCATTACTTTTTATTGGTTCTGTATACCGATGCTTCAGATACTTAAGCATTATCCTTGTCCGTGTCAACGCATCGGATATATAGTATGAAACATGGAAGGGAATAAACAGAGGGGGAAATATAGGAAAGCAACCATTGATATTGGCTATCTGTGAATCCTCCGAAAATGCAGACAGTAATACATTTATCTGAATCACTTCAAATAACTAAAATCAGTAGTGCTCATTCCATGCGCCTTCCCCCTTCTCTTCGCTTACCTTTTGGACCTGTGGACGCTTCATTTTGAACGTCTATTGTACGGTAAAAAAGGTCAACATCTTTGGTTAAGCGTGTTGCTACGATTTTTATAAATTTTAGTATTAAAAAAAGGTACTTTTGTGAATATATTTCCAGAGACTGATTGGCAACATGCGGGTATTTTTTAAACACACACACACACACGTGTATATTTGATGTCGTCTATTTGCTTAGTAATAACGGTTGAATAAGTATATACTAAAAGAAAATAATCAATGAACAACCAGCATGATATATTAATTAAAAAAAGGTAATGTCAATACATCATTAGTGTGAAAATATGTATCATCATCACCACATCGTCATATGCAGCATTCAGCAGAAAATACTCTATGAGTTCATTACGGATGGGATCACTTTTCAAATACTGTGAAACAATAAATAATATTATAATTTATTTGGTAAAATTTATTATCAATATGTACAGAACCAAAAATTGGCTTTTATATTAAGAACGATTACATAATTATTAAGGCTTAATTTATGATACTCGTAAATCGATCACTTGTATATAAACTAGGTCCGGTAATAATTTGAGTTACATATAAATAAATAAAAATATTTCACATATCTCAAAAATGGAAAAAATTGTGTGAGGTTTGGTGAATATTACAAAAACATAAAATTCACGTCAGACAAGTAAATAAATGGGGTCCATTATTAGAATGGGTCCATTAAAGCAAATATTTTAATCCCTCATCGAATTGTTCAGCACATTTAATGTGTTTTAAATACCGGCATCACGTTATAAATATTTCATATTTTTATTTTAGTAACAAATATATCTAACTACAGTATGGTAACAAATTTATCAGTATACATCGTATTGCAAAATAACAATCAATCAATTGATATCATACAATAATATTATTGTTTATACTTTTTTGATCCATTCTGTACATTGCTAAAATATCAATGATTATTTAATTAAAATATACTTTCATACTTGTGGTATATGTACCTACCTACTGCACTAATACTGGCACATATTTATGGTCGTATTGATGTAAATGGGCAACGGATCGCGAAATTAATCAAGGATGTATCTGCCCCATAGATGGCTCAAATATGTGTATTGTTATATATTACAATTTACAAATAGGATAATTTTCTAAACTGTTAAAAATAATGGTATTTTTATTCTATAATCTGGTATTTATTATGGTATAAAAATAATGGTAATTTTATTATCTAGCAACAAGTTCTATTGAATGCCCAATTTTAGATATAAGCCTGAACCTGCAAGTGTCTTGTAAACAGAGTTTTCCGACGACTCTTCTTCGCCACGACTGTCTCAAGACAATCTTGTCTTTGTGATCGAAAGATAGAAGTTCATTAATTCATTCGAACTGACTAACTTATTCTTAAGGTAACATTTTTACAGAAATCAGTAATATGTTTTACAAAAAAGAATATTTCTTCGTGATTTTTTACAGTGTACAACTCAGTTCATACATATACAAATATAAATTGCATATATTAAAAACATATTTATTCATATTTTTGCTTTAAATCCTCAACCAGACAATACTCAGCCGGGTTGTTATGTTTTTGCAAAATCCTTTTAATATTATTCATTGTTTAATATTTAAAAATTCATTTTAAAAATTCGAGTTGTTACAGGAATAAATAAAAAATGATACTAATCGCTGTAAAATTTGCAATGCCAATTCAAGCAATAGGAAGCAAATCTAATTTACATAAAATCATGGTTTTGTTGGTTTTTTTTTATCGTGTGGTTTGTACGGAGAAGCAAAAGTGCTTTTTAATATTCTAGTGTATATTTATTTATGTACGATGAATTAACTACTTGTAAAAACAAACGGGGAGGTTTGTATGTGTCTAAGAACTATGTGGGGCAAATAGTGATGAATCCAGTGTCGTACTAAGAGTGCTGGACGCCCGGGGCACTAATTAATACGGGGCCTACTACAATTATTTAATCAAACTGTTCACTTTTTTGAATTCAACGCAAAATCAATTGTATGAAATCATACGCGAATTTTTGGAGAACTGCGAATGTTAATAAAGTAATGATAATTACAGTTTTAAACACCGATTATTCGAAAACCGTAACAGATATTTAAAATTGATATGGCATTGAGAAATCTGCTTAGTATCGAAATGTGCAAATTTAATATTTCTTCATTTGAAATATTGTATGTTTTATTAATATAGTTTTTTTATTATATTTTCATCTGACAACTCATCATTATAAATGAACCTTCTAATTAAATTAATAATAAATAGGCTCATTTCCATCAGGCGCGTGCTCTTCTTTTATGTCTATATACCATACCATTATTCCACTCCCGCTCTCTCCCTCTACTTTATGTTGATTAATTTGTCGATATTTAAAATCTCCTGGTGTTATGATTATATCAAATATTAAAATGTATACTGAATGCATTCAATTTATAATTTGTGATTCTATACAAATAAATTCTATTTCATTTTGATTTAATTAATTTAGTATACCTAACCGTATACATATGTAGATTAATTACATTGTTCAGCCCATAAACATAATTGCATTCTGCTAAGTATATTAAAGGCATTTTCGAAATTGTTTTTTTTACTTTAATTTAATTTGTTTTACTTCTTTATCATTACTTTTTGTTGATAGATTAAAACAATTACGCATTTATTAAAATTATCATTTATTTATTTCATAGTCTCTACAAAGTCAAATATCTGAGAGAACTTGACATACTTTAATAACTACTTAATAAGAATCTTAACTTATAAAAAGCATAACTTATTTTTAGCTTAATCAATAAGAGTATGCTGCACGTAAAAACAATATTTAAGAAGAATAAGAACGTATGCGTTTCTCAAACGTAAATTTCGTAAAGCCACTTAATATTTATGTAAATACAGCATATAATATATTCTATATGATGATATTAATGACCTTAGAAAAGGGTGGTTGGTTCTCTTCCTATTCATTCCTTCTGCAGAAGGGTTGTTTCTATTTCCACATCTCTATAATAGGTGGTTTTTACAACCCTCCTTCTATCACAAGTGTTAAGGATATATATCGCTCATATTAAAGGGTGTGACGAATATTATTAAGGGTGTTTCATAATTTATGTAGACATAGGGGTTGATGTGGGGGGAAAACCTTGTTGGAACCTGTTTTGTTGAAGATGTTAATGTTTAATTGTGTATAATGTATCATTTCTCTAACTCTGTGTACTAGTTATTATTTACTACTAGGATCACGCTCTGGTAGTTAGCAGTAACTCTATGTTTTCTAATCTCTCTTAGATTTTCTAGTTGTAAGTTATAGAACTTAATCTAAAATAATTGGCATTTCTATATGATTAATATCACTACTGATATATTAGATACGTGGAGGAGAGTTACTAAAAAATCGGTTTAGATTGTATAAAATCTAGTCGTGTATTTGATGTCTTCACCACAATTCGCTTAACTCGCAGAAACGGATAAATTATTTGTATAATTTATACACGCTGTTTTTTGGCGCTGTGGACATACACACATTAATTTGAAAGCTCATAATTTCACTTAGTAATATTGCGTTTCTTTGTTTTGATTAATTCCAAGGGACCAATGTATGATGCCATTATATTTTCCCTATTTCTTCAAAAAATATTCCTGTTGATTAATTTCCTTTGTTTGTATATTATTATTTTATTCATATCTGTTCTAATGAGTGTGGGATGGGATGGAAATATTATTTTAAACAGGTTCATAGTCAGAAGCAGAATTTACAAATATTCGTGTCACGGAGGTCACATGTCATAAATCATTGCCTCATTAAATATAATGGATGCTTTGCTAAACAGAAAGCACAATTTCGTTGCTCTGTTGTATTCCTCTTCTTTTTTACAGCTACAAACTAAATACAAAACTGTATAATTTCAAGATTTATTAATGATACTTATTTTTTAATGTTGAACAATATATGCGACAGTTTGAAGAAAGGAAGTATGTGATATTATAACCCTGTACGATAGATTATGCTAAACGATAATTGTTCAATTGGTATGACCTATAAATAAACATTTAAATTTTAGATCCGTGTAACTCATACAGCACAACAAGATTTCTCTGTGTTTAAATGCATATATTGATACATTAACATTCCAATTAGATCGATTTTACAATATATTGAACTAAAATGATAGCCCTTCCCCCTTTGCCCTAAGCCCTGCGGCTTTTAATATTGAAATTGTGTTACAGATACTACGGGGTACTCTATGTGGTTTCGAATGTGTGTTTTGCATACGAGAGGTAAATGAATGATACAACGAAAATGATTATTCACTATGGAAATACCAATAATGATTTAATTAATCATATTTGACGCTTGACGTTTTAGTGATATTGATATGATATGAAATATGGTGCATGTGCGTTGCGTATGAATGTATATTAATTTAAAGTCATGATATCGCGCTTGGGGGATAACCGCTTATGGGTCTTTATATTTATAATGTATGTTGTTTACTGAATTTTCTTATAAAATTTGTTTTTAATGGATTAGACAAAAATGCACAGACACAGTAGGCGAGAGCATTGATGCTTTACTCTGACTTATTAACAATTAGCAAAGATGACAACATTTATTAAATTATAAAATGTTTTAATATTTAGGAAAAGTGTTTTAGGTATAAATTTGTTTTCCACATTTCCAATGATGCTATAATTTTGCATAATTACTCTTAAAATACCACAACAAAATTGAAATAACTTTTACTAAAAATAAAATATGAAATAACACGTCTATTTATTTTAGGAATTCAATATATTTTAAAAATATTTCAATGTTTTAACAAATTATATATCTATACCTCAGGGGTTTCACGCTGTTGTGTTATCCTACTCGCTCGAAATTCTGCAAATATCATACATCAGAAGTATTACAGACGAGCAAAAACAATAAACAACTCTTTCGGTATTATATTTCCATATTAAAAGCACCGAGCGAATTGTTATGAAACCAGCAGCAAAGCAGAGAATCATATATCACGTTTAACTAAAGTTTGATTATTGTACTCCACGTGATACGTGATACGTTCAATTACAACTAATTTCTAACTAAAGAGAGTTTGGAAAACTAATATGTTGGAAATTACTGCTACAACAGTTTTATTATGTATTAGGTAATTAAAATAACAAAAGCTTGTATGAGAATTGTTAGTGCTAATCACAAATTTGTTGTACTACAGACACTATCAATGATGAAACTTTAGAATGATGATTTGGAAACATTAAAAAATACTTTGAATTAATTTTAAATGCACTTTCAATATAAGTTCTCCGTTTCTAAAATTTTTCTTTTCGGTGAGGACAAAACTTTGCAGTCAACTTTTAAACTATTTCCTGATAAGCTTAAGTTTCGCAAACACTCTTTATAGATGACCAAGCAATGTGACATAATATTAATTTGTAAAATTATTTTTTTAAAAGATAGTTTGCAGTTGGAAGAATATGAGATTTTGAATATGAACACGAGGAAATTTTGAAATCTATGCGAAATTTTGAAACTGAACACAAATAGAAAAAGTACGTTTGCATAGTACTGTCATACTCATACGTGCATCTCCAACAATTCACATTTGCTTAGCGATAGTAACATATCAATATTGTTTTGAATGTAGTTTTGAGGTAGTAAAACTGCTATCCACGGATCACGGCTGCATATCAGTCAAGAGTGGTCTAGCATCGGACAATCCCTTGTACTCGAACATAGACCGAGGCCCTCCGCACTCGGTTTATTCGTTGAGGTCGAACAGAAGAGCATGTTTGGCTTTTGCTCGTGGGACTGCACCAAATAATTGGAATATGCTCGGAAATATTATACAGCATTTGAATGAATGAACCAGGGTTTAGTTGGAAATAAATATTTACAAATATCTCACTACGCCCGAGTCGAAATTTTGACCCTACTGCCGATCTAACAGAACCCGTTTCTGGTTTCTTTTACATAGGATTTTTGCTCCTTCTTTGGGCCTACATGTGGCACTTATCGAACGATGTTTAGGCTCAAATGAGGATGTGACATTCAAAACCTCATATAAACTTAGCCACGCCTAGTCATATTGAGTTACACGATGTTGCCGTGTCAACGATATATATATATGTATACATATCTATATATTTATATATATATTGATATTTATATTTATGTATTTAGGATAGGATATTTTAAGGTTTACTTCAGAATAAAAAGGTCTTTCTTATATTTTCAGTTTAAAACTTTATTAATAAATAAATTATAAAATTAATATACGAATATATTTCATATATTTTGATTAAATTACTACTAATACTAATTACTTTTGTTAATATAATGACCTTCAATATTTATATTTAAAAACATATAGTAATTTTTAAAGTAAATTACCCACCTCCTTATATCATACTAGCAGTTATGTACGGAACGTTTATATGTTCAAATCACGTATCAAAATTTAATATGTTAACTTCAGATATAAATCCCTTAGAGTAGATACGTTTGTATGGATCTGTGTGTGTATATGTGTGTGTGTGTGTGTGTTTGTAATTGGAACTTAATGACAGGTTGCATACAAACTTAATGTGTTATGATTAATGCATGTTGCTAACAATCCTCAAACATCAATAATGTTAGTATACATATATGTATAATTAGTACACTAATTAATATGTTATTCTAAAACAGTTTCAAACAGTAATAGAGCATGTCAATCACTAAACCAATCAACAATACTCTGTGACGAAAGAGGGTGAGTTGACACGGGTAGGAAAGGGTTGAAGGGAAGCTCTTAAAGTCAAAGTTCGATCTGTCAACTTTAGTTTTAGTAATAAAAATATATGAATCAAATGGTCTTAAATAAATTGACATAAATTTAATATTTCCCCAACCCTGAGTGGATGAGTAGCATCGTAACTGTGTTACTATATATCTATATAGATATGTATTGGCAATAATACACCTCCTACCCCTACTATCAACCCCATTTGGTCCACCCACGCGGATCATAGGTTGTCAGTCGTCTGTTATCGACATACACATCATTCTTACTCTATTCAGGGAGATGAAACCTGACGAGTAAATAAAGAATTGAAATAAACTATTGCAATATATCATATAACGTACACATATATAAATGTGTGTGTGATATCCCAATTGAGATCGCCTGTTATAATGGAATCAATTAAACATTACACTAGATTTCACATACTTTACTACAATGAGCAAAAATAGCTCCAAAAGTATTTCCCACATATGTCTGTCTTCTGTTAAATAATTTCAAATATTGGTGTTACCATAGGTTACTTACATTCTGCACAGGTTAACTGTCAAAGGTCGTATTGTATACTCAACGTAGTATTAGTGCAACAGTTTATATGTGTCACAACGTTACAAATTATAAATAATTAATTACGGATGTTGTACAGTGCGCACTATAATGCTACTGGTGACACGTTGTGGTCCATCAGTTAATGGCTGAATCCAGTAAAAGCCTCCGCAAGAACCACTCTTCTCATTGCGTCTCCTTCTCACCTCCATACTCTCACTCACAATAAAGCCAGTTAACCCTAAATAGACATTCGTGATCAATTAGGTTACTATTGAATTGTAATTCGTATTTGCAATTCTAGAAATTATATTGTGATGTTCAATATGTTCCACGATTCGTTAAATCTTTATTTTGGGAAGGAGATTAAAGTATCTTCAAAGATGCTGATGAATACCCCACAAACAATTTGTCGTATCTTAGTAATCTGGTATCAGAGAGCGGTTAGACAGTAGTCAAACAGTGTTCGGGAGAACATATGTGGTAGTACTGGGTAGTAGCACGACTTGCACCTCGGCAAACGTCGTATGGAAAGTATTAGAAAGGCCGTAAGAGGGGGTACGGAGCGTTCCGACCGATGCTGTCCAAAGCTTCATGTAATGTCTCACTAATGTCTAATAGGATTTCAATCACCATTCAGAGTGATACGATTCGCATCTAATTGGATTCCGATCAAAATTGTTTGTAGGGTAATAACATTGGTGTTCAATTCTTATTTAGAAACGTATATTATTTTGCTTTGATTGATTTGAAAAGAAAACAAACGCGTTCATGACAAAGAAACTTATGAAAAGTAATAAAAATGAAGTAGAATTTACTTCAAAATGATTACTGGGTACTATTGGTTAGTTGGTTGGTTCAATTCTCAATTCTTTTGGTTTATGTTGAATGAATGTGAACCCCTGGTTTTCTTCATACAAAAGCCACCCCGCCCTATAGCATTACCCATTATGAACCAATTTTAAATAATTTTCACTTTATCTTATCCTTTTGTATTTTACATACACATAATTTTAGTTGAGTATAAAACATTTAGAACATTTTATACATCTATAATACAGTATGGGTGTCTCTGTCTATGTTTCTGTTACAGTATGATAACAGTCAGATTGTCGCGTTAACGCTGTCATGTCGTGTCAGAACTACCCTTAAAATGTACCCTACCCACCCTTTAATGCTTCTGCAACCCATACAACACCAAACGAATGGGTCCAATGTGCTTATCAACGGATCACGATTCAAAATGTTTAAACTCATCCAATGCAAACGGCAAAAACCCCGATCCCAGCCTCCTCTTCGACCCCTCCACCCCCTCATTCACCCCAGACGAGGTTACAACCCACATTTACTTTAAACATTTAAAGTCCTATGCACACACAAAAATCCTTATTAATTTTATATACTTTTTTAGCACATTCTTGAATTTGTTAATGTATTAAATGTAACATCATCTCGAAAGATCTGTTATCAATGCATCGTTTTATATTCCCACTCCATAGTTTCCATTCCTATTTTAAAATAGTAGATAATAATTATTTTTTAATTAGCTGGTCTTTAAACAGTGTATACGTTATTATAGATTAAGAATATTTTTATGTATGTAACTCTAGAATATATAAGTCGTTTGCTATTACATTCCAGCAACGTGGTTTTAGGTCTTGGAATACTAATGAGGGTAAACTGCTTCAAGAGCAGAAATTGTGCTTACTGCATATTAGATTAAACCAGTAAAGCTGTTGTTTGCTTTAGATAGTAATTTATTTGTATATACGTAACACAATCAATATTTAAAATGATAATTAACGTTCATTTTATTTTATGCTAGACCTAAAAAATTATAGGAAATGATTACCTTTATTATAGTAACGTTACTATTCTATTCTATTTATAACAGATCTAACCTCAATTTGTCATTTTGACATTTATTTACATTTGAGCTATTTAGATATTTATTTATTTTGCAAAAACAAATCATATTGTATTAATTATATTCTAATTATTTTATAACATTTAAATATCTTAAGATTACTTTATAATATAAACATAAAATTAACCTTCGCCTAAAAACTTTTCTACCATTTTAACATTGAAGTTTGGCTGCTAGCAGTTGGTAGTAGTCTGGAGTAACACGTCATCACTATTGTAATTGTACCGTTCGTGCTAGTGAAAAATATGTTTTAAAATATTTAATAATATATCTAAGTATTTGGTTGTATCATATAATTAATCGTAAGTGTTTATTTAATTACTTTATTATAACTTATTGATTCGTTTCACCGATTGTTTTTGCTAAGTACAGACTCATACATGACACTTATGTTTCTGAATTCCTGTAATTTGGTTCGAAGTTTTAGTAATATTTATAAATTATGTACAATAAATTCAATAATTGATAAATAATTAAAGATGCTTCTATTTAAGGAATTTAATATAACATTTTAGTTATATAACTACAATTAACCAAACTTTCGTACTCCAGCACTTGTAATTCTAACCTAACTGACAAGCAACTGACACTTGTTTAAAACAAAAAATAAAGTAACTTTGCTCGTTCATGATTATATAGTATTTTAAAAATATGTAATATGTTATAAATAGGTATTTCTTACTACCAATTTCATCCGCTTTTATTTTAAATTGAATCATTCCAAGTTTATTGAAACATTTTGATATTCCTAAGCAAGCTCTCTTTGATGCAAGTGATTAGAAATAGATGCGCTCCATGTAGGATAGTATTCCTTTTTAAACATAAAACTATAAATATTTTATCACTTTATAAATGTGTAGAAGATTCTATTTTATATTTTCTTGTGTACTATCCTTTCTAAATTATATTACGTTTGCGTCCTATCTTAATCTTATAATGCAAGTCCCTTTACAAATTAAATAATTATACATCTGCACATTGCAGTTGTTAAACATTTATGAGTAGATCAGAAATATTTTTATTCTTCTATCTAGTAGCATATTTTTGGTTTTTACATTTTAAATAACATTCTTTAAGAAATACCTGTTGCAACATTCAAGCAATATTATTTCATTGCAATTATTTCACAACAACTCTAAAATATACAAAGCTGTTCTATTTAAAAATTATTTAATGTGTTCTTGTGTTAAGTATTACCAAAATAATTAACAATTAGCTGAGATAATGAATATTTTGGATCAAATAAAAAACTTTCACTTGCAGCCACTTTTTAACTTCTTTAATATAGAGTGTAGTGTAAAGTTTTTTTGCTTTCTGTTGGACTATTTTTGCACAACAACCTTAAAATATACAAAGCTGTTCTTTTTAAAAATTATTTAATGTGTTATTGTGTTAACTATTACCAAATTAATTAACAATTAGCTGAGATAATGAATATTTTGGATCAAATAAAAAACTTTCACTTGCAGCCACTTTTTAACTTCTTTAATATAGAGTGTAGTGTAAAGTTTTTTTGCTTTCTGTTGGACTATTTTTGCACAACAACCTTAAAATATACAAAGCTGTTCTTTTTAAAAATTATTTAATGTGTTATTGTGTTAACTATTATCAAATGAATTAACAATTAGCTGAGATAATGAATATTTTGTATCACATAAAAAACTTTCACTTGCAGCCACTTTTTAACTTTTCTAATATAGAGTGTAGTGTAGAGTGTTTGTGATTTTGTGGTTTCTGTTGTACTATTTTTGAATGAGAATACGTGGAGGAACCTTCTACAAGGCTGACGATTTAAATTGGTGAGTTATTTACATTTTCTTATTGCATGTGTCTGATAACAATTGTTATATAATCATTATATTTAATGAATTTACTGCTATTTATTTTTTTACAATTGTAACACTAAATAATATTGCATTTTGCTGTTATAAAATATGAATATTTATGAATTTTTTTTTAGAATCTACATTATGTATATTTTATAAATAATCAATTTGTAAATTGTTTTTATAATAGTATTATTATATTTGTTGTAGAGTATACTATGGTTTTTAAAATATTTCTGTTAAATGTAAATTAATTTTAGTTTAATTTGGATCACATGTGTTAGAAATAATATTATTTGAAAGAGCATACCATGTTATTCAGATTAAGTTTTAATTTTAAGGGTATTTTGTGGAATTCTTGATTGTTTTTGCTATCTTCCAAAGTGTCTCTGTCTTGATCAGTGTGCTTAGCCTATTGAGTTCTGTCTTGATATTCTTGATTGGCATGTATAGTTTAATCTAGTAAGCTTAGATTTTCTATTGTTTGTCAATTTATTTTCTAATTAAGTAGACATGTTTTCTGAATGTGCTATTTCATATTTTTTTCGGTTCAGTAATACAAATTCATTTAAGTCTGTCACTACACAAAATACAAAATGAGTACATTTAGAAAACTGTTAATTAAAGTTCCAAAAACGATAGTTCGTCGCTTCTCCATTAATTCACAATTACTAGAAAAATATACAATAAAAAATAATGCAGAATTCGAATCTATAGTAAAGAACAGCAAAATTCCAGTTATCGTTGATTTTTATGCAACGTAAGTGAAATATTTATGTTGGTTTTTTTATTTAAGAATGTTTTTATATTTAATGCAGACCTGCTTCATAAAATATTTTTTTAAATTAAACGAAATCTAGCTACACAAATAATTTTCTAAAAATGTTGTGGACTTTATGTCAATTATGTGGACTTATAGTAATTTTATGGACAATTATGTCTAAATATAAAATTAAAAATGATTTAGATGGTGCAACCCCTGCCGGAAGCTTACCCCTCGTTTGGAATCCGTTCTAGCAGACAACGAAGGAAAAGTAGACCTCGCAGTGGTTGACATCGATGAAAACACAGATCTAGCATTACACTATGATGTAGGATCCGTACCTGTTCTTCTCGCTATGAAAAATGGTAAAGTTGAGCACAGACTTACCGGCCTTCAAGACACTGTAACTCTTAAAGAATGGGTAGACAATGTTTTAGCAGAACCTTTACAAATAAGTGTAACAGAAAAATTAAAAATGGCGGCAAAGCGTAACAAAGAACAAAAAAAAATTTTATCAAATGAATAAATATGTATTATTATTTGGCTGTTAGTTGAAATATATTGGTAACATAAATTAGTTAAACAATCTGATATCAGTTAGCCCTGATATCGGGTTTGATTCATTGAATCGATGTAACTTTATTCATTCAAATGAAGTGTTATTTACTTAGATGTATATTTAGAAAATATCTCGACTAACTCGGCCATATTATAAATACACACAAGATTAAATATCAATTTTTTGTCAACTGTTTTTTTTTATTTCAGTAAATATTTTCACAAGAGAAATTTTCAAACTTTTGGAAATTCTGGGACAGTTCTTTCTTTTGCCTCTTAAGAATGTCTCTAAATGGACAAAACTCTTTTTGCAGGAAGAGATTTAATTTCAACGTTGTAAATATCTGAGACGAATTTTTTCGTATCTAATTAATTAATTTATGAGTTGCTCTTGAAATAATAATGAACAAATAAGCACTTTATTTCAAGCGTTAAATAAAGAGATAAAAATAAAAAGAAAAAGGTAAAAGACAGGGAAAAAAATAATAAAATAAAATAAATCAAACAACCCTTTTATATATTTAACAAAAACTGTCGAAGCAATAACCCCTCTTTGAAATAAAATAAAAGAGTTGTTTGTGTGACGTATGTATGTATATGTGTGTGTGATAGTATAGGTATTAGGTATAGGGGTTAAGTCATTCCAGAAAACATACCCTGAACTTACCCCTCATTTCCCACCCTCCGAAATGAATCAGGTAACGAGTGGAGGTTGTAAACTTGTAAAGATAGATGGACAGTTAGAGGGGTCTGCAATTCGGGTTGAAATGACATTGAATATATTAATCGGTGAGCCGAGCGAAACATGGAGCAACCTTTGTAGTTATTATCATTATTAATGTTGAAAATTATATAAATTACAATAAATGCATTATAAAAATATGGAAAGACCAAGTATATCGGGAGAATAATATGATTGTCTTGACTACTATGTCCTCGGGTTCGATCCCCGGGCCAGATATTATCTGGGTTTTGGTTATAGTTCCCGAGTGGTGACCGGGTGTGAAAGAATAGTCCCAATGTTGCTCATGCATGTCGTAAGAGGCGACTAAAATGGGTACCCAGTGCCTGGGGGTATAGCCGGGCACCCTGCCCCTGGGGATTATATCAGGGGACTGGTCCTCCAGGTTGGGGGTTGGGCGTGGTGCTAACAACTCCACCCCGTGAAAAAACCTTGTTACGAAATCTCAAGTAATTAAATCATTCGGAAAAAATTCTTGAGAAAGCCAGGGCCCACTCAGTGCTGTCGAGCCACTGAAGAAGAAGAAGAATATGATTGTTTAAATTATATATAAATGTTTTTTCTATTAATAAAAGTTTGCAACTAATACGGTTTGGTACTCTTTGATCTACGCGAATCTCTTCTAGGCTTTAGCTGAGCAGCTGTAGACTGTTTTGATTATGCTGGTACTATAAGCTTAACAAATGATTATTTGTCTTCATGACTTTAGGCATCTTTAAATCACGATGCAGATGTCTTTAGTAATGATACTTTAAATTTACAAAATTATTTCAGGAAAAATATTTTGTCTTTTACTTTAAGCAAACGCAATTTATCGAAATAGTTTAGCGTTGCACTAGTATGTTCAATTGATTGAATCTGTAACATTTTTATTGACAATGTAACAGACGATGTCAGTGGCTCATTTGAAACAAACGATCATTTTATTTAGAACGTAAGGCATCAAAAATAAAATGATCTCTGTCAAAACAAAATTTGTTTAAATTGTTTTGATTGGAATTCATTGCTTAAAATATAGAAAATATTTTTATAGTGAGAATTTCTGATAAATGCATTAAAAGTTTTTATTGGAAAAATGTTCAATAAGTAAATGGAAATTAAATGGCGTTATAAAAGAATACGGATAATTTTAGCCTTTGACATTATCAGCTTTTTATTTTAAAAGTATTAATGTTTATAAATATTTATTCTTAGTTGTAATATTTCTCTTTTTTTGTTAAATTTCAATTTGTTATTATTTATATCATGTAAAACATTGTGCCGAATATTTTTAATACTTCAATATTCAAACCAGAAGTGTGTGTAACATTTGTAACAAACCTAGTTAAATGTTTTACGAAGTTAAAAGTAAAGTGTAGCCTTGATCAGTGAAAGCCAAGATGTTTCTCGATGCATCCACTTCTCATACTATTAGATATTATCTATTAGACCTCAAACAGAGAAGTGTTATTCACCACTGCTATTAATACTGTACTAGAAAATTGTACGTGCAAAAAGCAATGGTCCTAATGTTATATAAGCGTTTTACAAAGAGGTGGAAAACTGTAAAAAAGAGAAAATAGAAGAGGGGAGGGGTGGGATGGTGTTTGATTCAATCAGGGTTTAGATTTTAGCTGTCTGTTTTCTACTCTCCGTTATATAAAAGTGAAATGTTTGAAGTTAAAAATATAAAGTTAGAGTAAATTTAATTTATTTATTCACGCGTCTTTGGATATTGAATGAACCATGGTGTTACTTCGTGAGTTATACCAGAACTTCTTCTTAAAAACAATAAAAGAATATCATTTAGTTACAGTTTTTCTGTTCATTTATTTTTTAACAACGATAATTTATGTTCTTTTTTAAAACTTTGCGTTTAAAAGATTATATACCTTATTTAACTTTATAAATAAAATAAAATTAAGATCTGTTTATTTCCAACATTTGACTTCCTTTTACGGTTTTCTATGTCAAGGATTATTAGTGTCTACACCAAAATTAAAAGCTGCGTTAACTGGTTTATATAACACAGGATATTAAGTGTGAAGTTTGATAAATGTCCTCGCGATACTGTCAACATGGCGATGACATATCCATTATCAATAATCTAAGATTTGTGTTTGACATTTGAATTTATAACACTTTACTTTTCTAAAACTTCTTAAAAGAAAAATATCCATAAGAAAAATTCCTTGTTCCATACAGACACTGTCACAAATACATTATATAAATGAAAAATCCTTTTGCGCGAATCCTTTTTTAAGAATCTATTCTAGTAGAAACCCTCAGATAAGCGTCCTTCACATTTCACACGACATTCTATTATAGTCCTTTACTCTTTGGTATTGCTGGAATATACTTCAGAAAATAATATTCATAGCTGTTTGCATATACAAGCCTATTGCTTATGGAAAAGTTGGAAAAGGGGTGGAAATATTGGGGTTTGAATAGTCACGACACACCAATGAATATCTCAAGTATTTTTACTAGCTCGGAAAAGCAGTGATTTATGCGTGTTTTCAACATTGCGAGTGTAATATGAGGTTAATAAAGAAAAGCTGCGCGCTTGCGGTTACCCAAGTGAAATTATTGTTTATTCATATGCCTTTGTAATTAAATTTAATAATCATTTCTTATCTTTCGAAACTTTTTCTTTATTTTACTAGGTTTCTTTATAGTTACGCCGAATGTAACTACGATGTTTTTATTTAAAGTAGCTTAATGCACTAATTTGGGTTTTAATTCTACTTTCAAAAGCTGTTTGTCTGTGTTTACACAAATTACGATTTCGTCTAAAAGAGAAAGTTAAGTTAAATACATATATAAAGTTAACATAACTTTAGTTTTATGTCCGGACATATATAATACATTCATGCGAGTAGCTATACTACAAAAGCCCACAAAATATATATGTATAATAAGACCACGTAAAACTAACAATTAAAACCATTTCAGTATTAAGTTTAGTAACGTTAAAACAAAATTCATGTTTTTTGTCATTACTTAGAATCCTACTTCTGACACCAAATTAGCCACACGTACATAAAAGTAGGGATACGTTCAAAATGCATATGTTATACATTGTATTCAACTCATACGTCATCTACCTCATTTATATAAATATCTGAAGTCTTGCAGAGTATTAGTAGGTACAAAGTTACCATTATAGAATAGTTAAATAAACATTTTATTAGTTTCTCTGTGTGTCTTCCGTTTCACAAATAAATAAATGAATTGTATGAGAAAACTCTGCTAATATAATGTTTTATACTCTTTACTCTTGCTGTACAAACACTTTTAGTAGTACGCAGTGGGTAATTTACCACCCATACACCTCATTTACCACCCATTTTTACCCTACTTTCTCCAACCACCTATGTTTTGGTATATTCAAGCCCTTTTCACTTTTACTGACGCGTTGAAACTTTGTAATTTGTTAATATTGTCGCATACCGACGCTAGAGGCGCTGTAGTAGACACATTTGCTATATTTTCTATGTGAAAGTTTTCAGTCTTTATGTATCTACCTTATGTGTAATATGTTGTACGTATGATATAGGATGGTCTAGAAATATTAACTCCAGTCTCCAGGAAGTTATTATATTATTATACGTGAATATATATACCTACATTTGGGTCAGCTGAACACTGAAGAGAATCACTGACAACACATTGTACCAACAAAGACAACGCTAACAACTTTATCGTGAGTGTGTATAATTGACTGTTTCGTTATTGTAATACTCAAGGTAAAGTTGAATCTTTAAACTTTGACATGGGAACATTAAACATTAATTATATTTGTAGATACAAACTTAAGACTTATATGACCTTGCAACTCTACTACTACTTTTTAATCATATGCTAGACAACGTGCTTAAGAATCTAGTTGAATTATAAGAATACCTTTAATTTTTGTACTACTATTTATGTAACACCCTATACTGGTATAGAAATGTAATAGATTTCACATAGACACTACATTTTCAATGCATACAGTGTGATTCAAGACTCTACATATTTTCCTTTCGTAGACGACGTTTTAAGAATGTTAGAGAAATATTTCTACCAATAAGAAATGTTTGAGACTCAACATCGTGGTATTCCCTTACAGAATTTACTATTTCATTAATCAATAATTTCATAATGAGTATCTTATCGATTCATCTAAACTTATAGTACTAAATCAACATCATAGATGTCTCTACGAGTATAATCGTTTGGTAGATGCTGGGCTGTCATTCGTAATTATCTCGCTAAATAGAAACTAACTAAACACAACAGATAACATGGAAATCAAACACGTTATATGCATGACGCTTTAGTATCAAATTGTAACGACTGGTTTAACCCTTCCTTTGCATTCAATTTATGCTCCAACCCTTATGCTCTACATTTGCCGTACTACCAACACTTCCACTACTTCCTCTCCCACAAATACACACACACACACACACACATCGTGTAACCAATTTAACTGTGGGCCATAATGTAGTGTTAGGATGTGTGTAGCACTAAATTAAGTGATATGACACTTCAAGTGGGGCGCGATTTAAGTTGTTAGGCTTAAATTATTGTAAATCAAACCTGAACCTGATTTAAAGTGTCAAAAAAATGGAGTATTATTTTAGCGGTTTATATAAGTTGAGTATTGCTTCCTCGCACTCCTCCTTTGTTTCCTCCCTCTACGAAACCTGCAGCGTATACTTTCTTGTTTGCGATAAACCAGGATTAAATTCTTGCATCTATTTTCAGCAAGACTTCCAACATGTTGTATATTAGGTAAAATCATTTACGTAACAGATAACTTTGTTATGTTAGATAAACTTTAAATACACTTATGACTTATTTTAAGCAACACTACAGATCATTTTACTCGTATTATATTTAGGTGAGAGGTGTTCATTATTTCGCATACACTTTTGTTTTCCTTATCAAATAAGTTTATTATAAAGCTTTGCGAATATAATGAATTTGATGCTCATGCCAATTATATGTTGTATACCGCTGTGTCGTCTTTATTATTAAGTCAAACATAAATTTACAAACGTTTCTGATATCGCTTTCAGTCAAGCTGTTTAGGGTTTTATCTATGTACGAGTATATATGTAAATAAAAGGGCAGTTTCGGAAATATTTTTCTTACAGACTTTATATTTGTATTTACCTTGATAATAATATCCAATTCGTATATGTATATATCTACATATTTAACTTATGAAAATTAATTAAGTTAAATCATTTTTCAGTTTGTTTATTCAGTAATATTATAATTATTTAAAGGTTTGCAAAATTGTAAAATTACGTTTCTTACTGGATGTTTTCTATAGTCCAAATCACGATAGTTCGGCGGCGATTTATACTTAAAAGAGGTTGTAAGACGGTATAAATCTATAATACGATAATGAATTTTATTTTATACGTTTCTATATACATTATAGAAAAATAAGTGAGCCAGTGCATTTTAGTTATATCGGCAGTTTATACCCCACAACTTGTTTTAAGTATGAGTCGCCGCCGAACTCTCGTATTTTGAACTATATTTATATTTTCTGAGAGTTCAACTTTGAAATAGCTCCCTATCGAAATAAGATGTTTCTTCTTGTTTTCTGAATACAGCCTTATATACTCCACATTTAAATGGAAACTCATTCATGTATAACGCATATTTGAAGAGATTATTTGCCTTATGAACAACTTGACTGCACAAGACGATTTCAGCACAGATATTTTGTCTGGTATTTCATATTATATCACGTAACTTCCTAAATGAAATATATTTACTAGGTAATAGATGCTCCCCCTCCTTGTCTCTCACTCACTAACTCCATACCAGTTTTCTCTTTTGCTGCTAAATATTATTTAAATTCTAATATAAATTTTAATACTAACAATCCAAGTGTTTAGATAAGCATAATCGTATATATTAGAAATTAGATTAGCCATTTTCCATTTGAAGTAATCAAATAATTAACTTAATAATAACGTTTACATGTTTTGTTAGAATAAACACCGCAGCTTTACATCCCGTTGCAGGGCTACGTATTTGATTATTATATTTGAATTAACGTAATACTGACGATTACATTTTTAAGACACGACTGTTTTAAACCATCTGACGTAATGTCATAAACTAACCATCACCATTGTTGGCTAAAGAAATTTTCCATTTTAATTTTGTTGCATTTGTTGTAGAGCATGCCATGTTCACGTATATAAATTTGTTCCATGTGCTTTCGAGATCGTGCCAATAATCCTCACACTTTGTATAAGAATGCGGTATGGGTGTGGGTGAGGGAAGCTCAATCCGGAAACCAGAATCCGGAAGGTTCCACATAAATGAACATCCTCATAACACCACACTCACTGTCATTATAATAATCCATTTATTATTTTATTATGTCACTAGAATATTTTATAATCTATCTGGTTGGTATACATTGTTCATTGTCCTATATAAAACCTATTCTCAAATTTACGACGGACATTATTTTTCATAATTACTTTTATGTTTCACAAACATTTTTAGTTCGGATTAATAAAGAGCAGCACACAGATCCTATCCAGATGCGTCACTGTCGGTAATGGAGACACGACAGTCTTAAAACAATTTTATCTTAATACTACCCACCCTCATGAAGTTAGGCATATTCGAAGAGACACTCATGCAACGATACAAAATTATAATGTATATGAGATTGTTTAAATACTTGAAACTCGAATATTGTTTTCGTCGTTATAACAAAACGTAGTATTCGGAAATATCTGAAAATACATCTACAGCTCCCGCAACAAAATGGTTCAGAGTGTTGTGATCAAACTTTTTATTCAGTTTTTGTGTTTCATAATTTTTTAGTAACTATAGTAGCTCTAGAATAAGGTTGATGAAAGTACTGCCAACTCGATAGTTTCATCCAAATGGCGCTTGTGCTCGTGAGCTGCATGTTGTGAGGCGTCGAACTGTAAAGAAATTGTACTCTAAACTGTAAAACTAATGCGAGAAGATAAAATATAGATGTTGTTCAAAATAAATTTAAAGTTGAACACTTATTTAGCAAAGTGAGAAAATACATTAAAGTCTTTAACAATTGCAATAAAATTTTACAAGAATATGACTCGTTTATATTTTCTAAATTGAACGAAAAAGAATGATGTAACTCAATTACTTTAGGTAACCTACTTGCTTTATTTGATAGATTTATGGTTCTGTACTTCACAGACAACGAATTGCAATTCTTCACGTTGCCCTGATGCAAAACTCAGCCGTTTTGATATGATATTTTTAATAGTAAATTATGTGGTATTATCACACATGATTGTCCAGGAGTTTATCAAGGAGTCGCTAACCGGAAGTATTTTATCCGACGATTACTAAGTCACCCCAAGTGTAGTTTTCTTTTTGTCTCTGCTGCTTTTGCGGTAGGTCAGAGGTGATTACATTTCTGTGTGTAGTCTATACGTTGGTTTACTGACCAGAGACTAGATATCAACGCCGAGAGACCAGAGACCAGCGATCAGTACGTGTATAGCACTTCCACACATCTGTTGAGGTCTTTATTGTCGATTCACCGCACTTTCAACAAAATGAACAAATTATTGCCCTTGTAATATGGATGTTGGTACATTATTGCTCCAGTAACGACCCAAATACACTAAACAAACAAACCAATTGTGTATAAAGCAACCAAACATAAAAATGAACGACTCAAATCCTTTTTATATATTATTTTCTATTTGATAGTATAGTATGTACGAGTAGTTGAATGTTTGTTTTACGTATGCATGCTGGTTGTTTGTTTTTGAGCTTAAAGCTTTGTTCGATTCGTTTCTGTCTAACCACAAATTCGTTAATGAATTATCACTAATTTACGTCCGATACTAACTAAAATTTATAAAAAATATTTGTAATAAAATGTTTCATCGTACAGCTAATTAGAAGATGAACATGATATGAGAATATCGCAAAAAAGAAACATGTTCTACAATTAGAACTTTATAAACAAAAAAGTAAACTCGGAAATATCCCAACATTTATAAAATAACATGGCTTCAATTTAAACATTAAAACATTTTCGAACCCTCAAAATGAGTGGAGGTTAGAGGTATATAATATTACCCTCATAACCTCCGGAGACGGGGAAAAGGTGAGGGCAAGAGCGGGGGCACCTCTGCAGGACCTTGGGGACGTCTCGAAACAGCAGACCGGCAATCCGTTGCCCGGAAACAACCCAATGGTCATTTTAACTCATACTACACAGAAACTGGTACTACTGGACGAAGTTACTAGTGTGGTATTAGTCCAGGCGTATTATGAATTAAGTATAAACGTTATACTATATACTATAAGGAATTAAATATAACGTTGAAGGCGAAATCTTATGAAAAATTAAGAAGGAGAGTAGAATGGAGGGTGGGGGAGGAAGCCCAAAAAAAAGAAAGGAGTATTACGAAAGGAATGAAATGGTGACAGAGGAGGAGAGAAGAAGAGAAGAAGGCACAAGTGTGAAAGAGGAGCTAAGGAAAAGAGACAGGGAGATACAACAACAGGAAAGAATGGAAAAAAATTAGAAGAGCAATTATAACAAAAGATATAAAAGGATTTGGGGGAGAGAGATACCACAATAGTTAAGAAAACATGTGAAGGATTGCCAGATTCAGATTGGGAAACGAGGAGAAAGGAAACAGATACTGGGGAAATAGCGAGGAAAAAATGAGTAGGATGTTTGTGGAACGGAGATTGAAACATTGGAGCACATTCAGTTTTCATGTGAGAAAAAGCGAGGCAGTGAAGGGAAGAGGTGGATGGTGAAGATAGAGAAAAGAAACGAGGAAAGAGAAGGAATGTCGAAGTAGAAACAGGAAGGAGTGTAGCAGGGGGAGCGAAGCAGTAGCAGTTTTGTTTTTATTTTTATAAAGATAATTTTTTTCTTTTTTTTCGTTTGGAAGGAGTGAGAATGTTTAGATTTAATAGGGATCGTAATTGAATTAAGCACAAAGATATGTAAAATGAGTAAAGCCACAAGAATGTAGTGCCAAATAGCACTGTTATCTAGGAATTCATCGGGGGTACCCTAAATCAATGCTTAACAAATTTACACTAAAAGGAAGATTACAGATGGAAAATTTATCTTGGAATTAGTTTGTAGCAAGCTATCATGCTTTAGTGAATTTTCTACTTAATGTCGGATATTTTTTTATCGACTTTGCAGCCCTGGTTTAGCGACATGCTTTTACTCGACTATGATGTATATGTACAAACATTCGTTTCTACACTCACACGTAGTAAGCCCACCACCGCACGGCCGCACCACCGGTTTAGTTTATAAGTAATTCATCGATAAGTTACAACATTTCCAGTGTTCCTGTTTCAGCTCTAAATTTCATAAAATATTTCGTAGTATCCGAGTTTATCCCGGAATAACCAACGTGCAGTCAACCAGAAATTTATACGTACAGGATATGAAGTTGTTATATACATAATACAGAGGCATTATGCAACGGATGGTGATAGCGTTGTGTCGTGCGTTGAAAGGTATTAAGCTTGATGACGTCTCCACTCGGGTTAACTAACTACATCTCAACTAATATGCATTACAGAGAGAATAACTTTCTACGCAGAATTCGATTACTTGAATGAAGGTTTCGTATGTGTTTAATCTAATTTAATCTTACTATTAAATATTTCGTTTAGTAAAGGGATAATATTTTAGCGGTTTATTTTGAAGGGCCAACTTCACGTATGTCTATTATTCTCATCTTTATAAAACATTTATCTGGTTTATGAGTCACGGTTAACGATACAGACCGAAGGTCTAAACATATTACAAAAAAAGGAAAAAGGAAAAAAGAACCCTCTCATGAAAGGAATCTAAATCTAATTCGTTAGATTTCAACCGCACCGCCCACCGTACCCCCGTACGGTACCGCATGTCAGAGCTGCTATCTCACCTGTATTTAACACACGGTTTCATAAAATATCGCTTCGAGAAGAGGGTTCTGGTTCTCTCTTCTCAGAAGCACTGTCTGCGTTAAAACACTTCCTCTAATCTCGCACATATCCCAACTAATAGTTTAATGAAACGTGGGTTAAATATGTCAGCAGTCTCACGACTGACCCACCCCCTCGTGGCTACGATGAGAACCTTTATTTCTTTTGAATTATACATTATTTATTACTGTGCTATTTCAAAAGGTAACGAACGCTGCGATTAAGCAAGTAAATTTCGGTGCTGATGTAATATGAAATAAATTTCACTTTGCATTATTATTTTATGAAATGTAAAAGTACTTTTAATGCTTGAATCCATAATTGTACAGCTCCATTTCCCCCCCCCCCTTTTTGGGTACAACAGCACTGAAATTTAATGAATCTAACTGATAGGTGTGAAGCACTTATTTGGGCCATTGTTTAAGACAGCTTGAAAAACGTCAAAACGATGAATTAAAATGATTTAACCACTATTATAATATTCATTTAAAAAATGAATGTAACTATGTCAGAACGAGACGTTTCTGGTAACGCAAATATTATTTTAAATAATTAAATCACAATACCAATTTAAAAATGTACAGTATTATATAAACGAAATATTGTGCAAACATAATATAATATACTACGTAGGTTAGAGATGGAGCCACCAGCCAACCTCTTTTTTTCATTTCTATAAAACATAACGAAAAAAAAAAAATAGAAATACTCCCGCTTTTTCAAATAGCCCGAAGGCATCAGCGAAAGAGACGGTATAATGCAAACCCAATAAAGTAAATGAAAACTGCATTAGTTTTACACTTCAATGGTCAAACGAATTATTATTTCACAAGAAGAAAAAAAAGAAAAATGAATAGATTGTAGCATAAAGACCAAAAGCACAAAAGAGCCTTGCTGAGAAAGAGAGCCATGATCTAAAGTGGTTCAAACTTGAATGATAAAAATGAAACAGCGATAGTGGGTTGATTCAGTCGATGTTTATAAATATATAATATGTTTAAGGATGAATTATTTATGAAACAGATATTTATTTATATGAAGAAGTTGTGGTATGGTGGTAGCACTGTCGTCACCATCACTCTGCAGTCAAGAGATTTGTTATTTGTTGATTTGTATGAATAAGTAATATATATATACACACACATCCACCAATAATTGTAATTAATTCCAACTCCTAATGAAGTTATATTCTTTAGATAATTATAATACTTACAATTAAAAACATTTTAATTGAGAAAAGTATCCCTTCAAGAAGATATACTCGTATACTTAGGTATTTATAATAATTTAGTCCGTCTTTAGTATTAATCACAGCTACAGAACCGTTAGCATTTCTTAAGTGTTTTATTTTTCTTATTCTTCTGTTTACTCTCTTAATACTGATAAATATCACTTGGTTTTTTCACAGGTACACATTTAAAAATACGTTTAGGTAACAAATGGAGGTTAGCAGGCTGCAGCACGACTACATCGTAATGGATATCCCTATTATCCAGCTGGTTACATTGGTATTTAGGGAGTGATCGAAATCCGTTCAATTATTCAACACAAATTGTTACTCTCGTAGTCAGAATATATGGGTTTCTTTTTTAAGAGATTGTACGATACAGATACTACCAAGAAAGGTAAAAAAGCTATTATATGGTACGTTTAGTGAAGTAAAAGAATAAAGAATCTTGTTTACCTAATTAGCATTACAGATGTACAGGCTGGTTAATTAGTATAATTAATTTACACATGTATCTAGATCTGTTTATTTAAATTTTATATGCGTATCTCGTGAAATCCGTTGTTAAAAAGAGACCAAACAGGGTTTTACGTTTCATCATCTGAAGAATTTATACTTCGATTTAAATTTGAAGTTTCAGGGCAGAGAGCGCCTCCATCAGTTGTCTTTTTTTATCTTAAAAACTATAATTCCCACAAAAATAAATTAAGAATGCGTTTTTAATAATTGTTAACTGCTGTTGTGCTATACATGGCGTAAAGAGGTCTGTGAGCCTAGGAAGTCATTAGCTAATCGTTATTAATACGAAAACAATTATATTTTCTGTCGATATATATCTTCTTCTTTGTTATTTAGTATCTAGATGCATACACATTTACTATTACTTAACACTATTTGTAACTAGTTACATTTCTTATACTGCAGAACTAGATTTAAATGCTTTTTATCCAGTTAACCAGCAAGCCCTTATAAAATATTGAAGTAAATTGCCTCCATTAAGAAATCATGATATAAATATGAAACAATTAACCTCATTAAAATACGTTGCATAAATCTCTTTCATCATTTCTATAATATTTTTTAAATATTTAGTTTTGAATTAAACCCAAAAAAATATCCTCGCATTATTTTTATTTTATTTCAGTGTATATATATATATATACATATATATTTAAAAAAAAGATCATAACATCATATTATACAGAAACCGCCTTTTGCGTTAACGAATTTCCACCCCTAATTAATTTTAACACCATCTTGTGGCAAGACCGTTGATTAATATACTTTGTTATATTCCGCGTAACCCTAAAATATAACCAAAATTTAATGTAATATAACTTATTATATTATTTAGTTAAAGCATTAAATTATAAGTTGCAAAAGTTATGAATTTGAAATGTATATGTTAACGGTGTTCGAGTATGTTTTAAAATATAGGTATTACGTAGGATTTACGTAGTATCTATGTCTAATTGTTACGTATATCAATACATAGGTCATGTAAAACATATAATGAAATATTATAAAAAACTACAAGTTGAAAGCATTACATTCAGTTATGTTTTATGTAGTATATTCAAGGTTTATGATATCAATTTAAATGTATGTATGTAATGTATCATACGATATCAAAACATGTTATAAATAAAATATAAACAATAAAAAATAACATCTCGAAAAAATAAATATATGTACATTTCTTTATGCCACAAACAAACAATATTTGGTTTCGCGACTTAAACGTATAAAAAATTTTAATAACATTTTTGAAAATATATATATATATATATATATACATATATATATATATATATATATATATATATATATATGTATAAATTATATGTATATATATAATTCTTTGAATTCCCTTTTGTCGCCACAAGAACAAAAGTACAAAAAATACAAAACAAAGAAACATAAGAGAAACAGAAACAACAAAGCTGAAAAAAAAGAACTTGTATTTCGTTAAAAATTGTTTTGTATTTGTGTGTAGTGTTCGCCTGTAGAGAATTGAAACTTCAAAACATGTGATATAAAATAAATATGCAAAATATTAAAAGTTTTATTTTACAACACAGAAAGAAGTAACATTGTAGTATACATCTCTTATATATTGATAACAAAAAAGGTTAATAATCAATAGATATCTGTTGCTGATCAAATTAAGGCGCGGTACTCATCTGATAACTATACGTTCACATCTTGGTAACTTCAAAAATATTTACTTAACCTCAAAAATGAACTGCTTAAATTTATAAGTCATGCTTCTACCTAGAAGAGATTTTTGAAGTTAGAAATCATTTCAGAATGATCAAGTTAAACTTTGTTTTTAGTAAGATTTATAACGGTGCTACATTTGAAATTTGAATTCATATCTCAAGTAACCATTTTAACATAAAATTTTCACTTCAATGGAAACTGATATCGATAATTTTCAAGTAATATAAAATAATTAAAAGAAAAGTTTGTAACATAAGTAATTGTAAAGTTGAATAAAACTAATTAGGATAACCTAATACTTTGTTTAATATCTGCGATAAATGAAATAGCACTTTCTGCTACGTATAGATATAATTTGAATCTCTCTCGAAAACTTTATGATCCAGTGTTATTAATATAGATTGGAGTGAGTATATAACTTAAGACAAGATTTAAGATTTTATATAAAAGCTTAAAAGTTAAATTTTAGTTGGATTTGTTTTGTAAGTTTTAATATATTTAATATAATTTATTCGACTAGACTGCGACACACTCGTATATACTTAGAGTTTGTTGTAACACAGCATCTGATACAATGAGAAGATTTAAACTGAATTAAGAATGCAAATAAATTAAATTAACTCTCTCTCACTCGTATTGCCTGCCCACTCGCTGGCTTTGTGTAGAACATATTTACCCTTACAAAATGTCTATTAGATTTTGTAATATAAATTACTTTATTTTAATTTAAATATTTTAATTATTTGTTTCGATCTTTTAATACTTAAAATATTACAACTTTTGGAAAATACTGATTTACAATTAAGTATATATTTTTCCGAAAGTAATTTTGAGTAGTGTTAAATTACCACCGGTGCCGGTGTTGTAATCTTAAACAAATTTGATGACCACTTCATTTTTATTATTAACCTGTGTTAATTAGATGTAAGAATTAAATGTTTTAATAGTTTTATAATTAGCCATTTATTTGTAATAATATAACGGATACCAGAAACCGGTAGAGAAATTCGGAAACCATAGGACGAGATTTTATATTATAATTTTTAATTTATAATTATTTGAACTAAAATAAATATAAATTTTCATTTAAATATTTGAGCATTCCAATTATTTAGTGAATTGAGGGAAAGGAAGCGAAACATACATGTGAATCATGCAATTTGAGCAAGCTTAATATCACTTTCTCGTAACAGAGCAAGATTTTCTAAAGGTCTAATTAACACGCTGAAACTTTTTATTTTTATTTAATTTTTTATAAAAAGATCAGGTAACAAAAAAGTCAAGGACATCATTATTTTTTAATTACAGATATTTTAAAATTTTCACAACAAACTTATTCCCGGTACTTCACAAAGCAAGCAGATTTTCTTCCTACGCTTTTCCGTTCCATTTTCCCTTTTAATAAATCATTCAATCATTCTTTTGAGGTAGATTTTCCAGAAAACTTATTTAAAATAAAACTCAAATATATTAAATATTTACGTACAACAACTTTCTCAGCAAATATTAATTTTATATATGTCACACACATACATTGATTAATCATAAATAAATTGGGAAATATAAATAGAGTTGAGTTGGATATTTCATGTTTTCCCTTTTTCATATTTCCTTGTACCTTTTTCCGAGACAAATTGCAGGGTCTATTGAAGGGCATTTCGTTTGACAATATTCTAAATATTAAAGTAGTGCAAAGCGTATTTTTTATTGGTTTTCAAAAGATTTTCAACCTCGCCCTAGGCGATCTGAGTTTTTTCATTTTTTTTTTCGTATGATTGTTTCCTCCCTTGCACGATATGTTCTTCAAACGGTTATTATGTTAGCTTGAATTATGAATGATGGTATAATTAAATTGAAAATATCAAAGATTATTGTTGAGAGTATTATTGATCTTGTAACGACACAAATTCATGTATCTAGATACATTTAGATGTATATCGCTCGATACCTGTTAGACAATTATTGGAAGGCACTTTGAACGTTGGCTCCGTTTACAGAATCTCAGTGTGTGGCCTTATCCACATTCACATAAAATAATAAAACATTGTTAATATTTGACATTATTTATAGTAATTTATTACCTTAATAACAGGTAAAACAACAGGAACCCTACCTGGAGATAATTATCAACATAAATACAAGAATAAACCTATGTAAATAATTATTTAAATATATGTTTTTTTTTTCTTAAACGGTGCGGCATGGCATGGGGCATCATGGTGAACATCAGGCATGCCGTGGCGTAAAATCAGTAGTACCAACCTAAACGGTTTATAACATGTTGACAAGTTCCCAGGAATGTTTGAAATTATTTTATTTCTTTCTGTAACACTGAAACATACTTCAAACTAGTTTATAGTTTAGGAATTATTTTTATTATTTTTTTACCTGTGTTTTTATAATTTTTTAACTTTCTTTATAGTCTGGTTATCTGGTCATCTGTGTTAACAAACAATTAATGTTAATTAGTTTGAAATTTAAGAGCGAGTTTAGTTTATTTATTTTATTGTTGTCAGAATATGTTGATTTGCATAAATACTTGCATAATAATATGCTTAAGATTATTACTTTTGTAAAGAACCATGCGGTTTTATAAATATTTAAAACAATGTAGGAAATGTTCAGACTTTTTTGTTGTATATTAGTACCTTCATGGTGTTGCCATATTTGGAGAAAATAAATGACACCGCGTAAAAAACTTATTGTTATTTATATGAATAATTAACCTTTCATAAATATATTTCTTGCACATCTACTATACTTAATAAACATGTTTTCAATGAAGGAATTCTTATTGAAATATGTGTCCAATGGCTTTATATTTTCTTAAATATTGCCTATCTACACATCTTGTAGAGCCTTGTAATTGTTCCTATTGTTCTGTCCACCTTTTTCTATCTATCACTTTGCAATTCCATTTTTCTTAGCTCTTCCTCATGTCAGTCAAAGTTGTACATTTGAGTAAACATAAATATGTAAATTCTTTACGAAAGTATGAAACGAAATGAGAATCATACGTCTCTCTATGGATGTAGACGCGATAGTAAAATGATGTAACAACATCACCTAGAGAAACTCAAAACTAGTTCATGCAAATAGAAGCTTGCAGTCGATTTTGATAACATTTTGTGATACTATAGGGTGTGTACATATATTTTATATTTTTTAAACTTTTTTACGCTTTGTTTAATAGCGATATTTTCCTTTAGCAGAAAGTATTGCTTTGACAAAGTCTTTTAGAAATAAAAACTATGAATTCTGATTTAAATCAGCGGCATATATGTATATAGATATAAAGGTGTGCCATAAATATACTGGCTTTAAATAAGAGAAAATGCTATAGTGCTATTTTTCACACTGAGAAAAGCGCAAATTTATCAGACCTACCACTTCTTCCTTGTACAATTATAAAATATTTTATAAATGTATCATAAATCGCTTTCTGGGATCCCTGCTTCGTAGCGTAACTGCTAGTGTACATTTTATTGGATTCAATGTATATTTGACTTCAATTCTTCGCGTTTTTGAATGCATATTTCTATCATGTATATTTAATCTGACATACATAACCTTATATTCAAATTTGTACTGATCAACTATTGACGTTTCACCTATTGATTGAACTATTACATATATATGATATGGAAATAACAAATTGCAAAATCAAATCACATATTATTCACTCTCATTCGTAATGCATTTTTTCTGCAAAGTACTTTGGTCCATTAGTCTTAAATTAAAAGTATTTTATAAATACTCATATGTACTTTAGTCTGAACGGCACAGTAGTAAGAGCATTGATGCTTGACTCTGACTACTATGTCCTCGGATTCGATTCCCGGGCCAGATATTATTTGGATTTTGGTTATAATTCCCGAGTGGTGACCGGGTGTGAAAGAATAGTCCCAATGTTGCTCATGCATGTCGTAAGAGGCGACTAAAATGGGTACCCAGTGCCTGGGGGTATAGCCGGGCATCCTGCCCCTGAGGATTATATCAGGGGACTGGTCTTCCAGGCTGGGGGTTGGGCGTGGTGCTAACAACTCCACCCCGTGAAAAAAACCTTGTTACGAAATCTCAAGTAATTAAATCATTCGGAAAAAATTCTTGAGAAGGCCAGGGCCCACCCAGGGCTGTCGAGCTAGAAATATTAGGCTAAATTTTAGTATTGTCAAGAAGCAAGTTGTATAAGATTTGTGGTTATACTTTTCGATAGACTGATCTTGTGTTAAAATAAATAAAGACAACTGCATAACTCTAAACTCGCAAACTCTTTAACTATTTGTATCTTAACTTAGTTTTCTGTGGCACAGCATTTTATGTACGTACAGTAGGTACTTTCTTCCGAGCACGAGCATAAGTTTTAAGTGTCCTAGTTAGTGGTAGACTTTGTCATTTTTATTGTGCAGCCGGTTTCAAGAGATCATCCTTACATGCTCTTAGAAGTAGTTAAAAATATAAGGAGACTACGTACTATATACTCCTTGTATACATCCATTCAAGTCGTAACTTGTTTGTCAAGTTGAAACTTGGGTAGACCGAGAGTCTACCATTACCGCTACGACTTGGTGTACCCTTCAAATTAGTTCACCCTTCTGTGAAGACGAAGACATGCTTCTTTATAGGAAGTTAGAAAAAGTTATATCATTAAATACGTATGTATATATATATATATATATATATATATATATATACAGGGTATATCTATTACTACATGCCAAAAAATTAAGAGATATATTGATACCTTCTAATAAGCATTATTATAAAATAATTCGTTATACCATTGGAATATTGAATGAATATAATGAAATATATTTCATAAATACCAAGATTTTATCAATTGTGTCTTTGTTGTAAAAATCCTGCGACACTCAACAAAGTTATTCAACTTACGTTGCATTACGTTTATTTAATATTGCAACTGAAAACACAAACAATTGTATTTTAACTTGAACTCTTTGTGTAAACAATAGAACTTAACATAAACGTTTGGTAAATTATGAAAAATTGTTTTTAAATATTACAATAACGTGTTTTACGGTCAGCGCGAACTGAAGTAGCTGCATAAAGGTTAATTGATTTGACCGGATCCATACTGGAACGACACAACTGCAAAATCATTCGCGAGAACGTTGTACGAGTATGTATGCGTTTACATGTAGGTATATGGCTGAAGCAGTCGCTCACAACCTTTTTAAACATAACTTAAGAGAAAGTAACAAGAACGCAAGAACTAAAACGCGGAAATAAGTTGAAATCGGAATAGAGAATTTTCGTATAAAATATATTGAAAAAGAGTTATTCTAGTTTTAGTTAGAGCTTTATTTATGTTACTGAACAAATGAATCGTGAAAATAACTGTAAAGAAATGGTAAAGATTACACAATAAATACATGTAACAGATAATATATTTTTTTGCGTAGATCTCATGTACACAATGTTGGCAACCTCTGGCATAGTATACCTGTTATATGTGTGTTTTATGTGCACCAATGAACAGTGTTATGGTGTCGACCTATGCAGGTATAATTACTAAAGGTGTAGGGTTACTTAAAGGTGCGTTTATCATTAAATAACTATAATACAGTCTAAAGAACTAAATTTATATAACAAAGAGCAAAGGATTTTAAAATTAAATACTTGTTACCGTTTATAAAGTCATCGACGTAGGACTAGTATCGAATATCGTCTTGTTTGCAATTAATACAACAATACAGCATTTTAAAATATGACTAATAAAATAACTGTTTTCTTTATTGAAATTAAGCATAACCTTGACTTCTTTTTCGGAGATTTTCATTTTGTGCATGCATGCATAACACATATCTAAACAGAGTTATATTAATTCAAAACAACGGACGTCGTGAGTTCATGAAATATTACATCACATAACAAAAATTCGAAACATAAAACAAAAATAGATAACATAAACAAAAACATTCACTACAAATGTAGAATATACATAAAATGTTATGAACTTTCAACTTGTTACAAAGCAATACTCATGCATGCAATGGAAAAAACATTGAATAGTGGTGTGATCAATATTTTTTATTGCTATATATTCGAAGTAATGTGTGACCTTATAATATAAGTAAATTAATGGAAAGAGAACAATTTTCTAGCACCCCGCAAAACATAACAGATGAATGTTACATTACATTCATGTAATATTTTACTTAAACAAACTTTTTCAATTAATTCGTACAAAAGACCTTCTCTAAAAATATCAAGCCAATGTATTTTAAGTGCATCTAACTTACTTAGCAAAAGATTTTGAGCTTTTGCACATCACTACGTGCAAGGATAATAATCATTCCTCCAGCATTGCTGTTTTGCTTATATTTACGGGTCACTTGATATTACGATATGCATTTTTTTGTTCTTTAGTTTTGTATTTTTATTTACAAACAGTTTTTAGTACGTAACAAATAATCAATACGAAAAGAAGAAATTATGAACAAAGCAGAGTACATATTCGTTCTAATATTTTAATTAAAATTGAAATAATTTGCATAGTGCTGGATTTATATTTTACTTAGGCTTATGTAAGGTTATAATAAGAAGTAGTAGAACGACCCTAATTCAGAGAAGACATCTCTAAATTTTTAATACAAACATGCTTGTGATATTGATTGAAGAAAGGTTCAACTTGAACTCTGACCTTCAAATTCATCCTTGTACTTGAAGGATTAGGCAAAGAAGAGGTTGTTTGTATTATTCCTTTCTCAATGGTCTAGGTGTTTACACTTCTCAGTGTTCAATAATGATCTACGTATCTTATGTAAATAATCTAAAATCACCTGATATTTACAAATATACAGGACCTACGAGGACATAAAGTACTGGTAGACGCTGGTACAATTTACCCTGATAAGAAATTCTATAAACTTGTAACTATTTTATTACAGAAGATATTAGTAATTACAATTACATTGCAAGAGTTAAAAAATTAAAGAGACAAAACAGTACAAAATTAATTTTTACGTTTGACGTCATGTCTATGTATTGCCGTCTCTCTCTTACACATAGAAATGAATACAATGTAAATATAAAACGTTGGAGGCCTAGTCACAGGAGACACAGCATTGACCACTGCTAGTTATAAATTGCTATTTCTTAGTAAACTTAAGAAAGGTACACTTATTATTTAAATTATTAGGTAACTTTTTAGTTTAGAAAACTACTACAGACTGCTGATATTTTTTTCTTCTCTAACATATGAGTTTACACATAAGTTTGTCTCTATCGTGAACAAAGTAATATATAGTAAATTGTGCAGGGTGTTTTACCGATACGTGAACATGAACTGTGTGGCAGTAGGTACAAGTACGTGATTTACTTCGGTCACGCCATTACGTATATTGTATACAAAATGATAAAAGAAAATATTGCAATTTAAGATAACAATAATAACACCTACCTGCATATGTTTGTTATTTCAACTTCTAATCCAGTCCCAGACAAACACCATCATGAGAGCAGAGCCTTAAAAGAAACGAATCTAATTTCAATTTATAACATAGCGGCTTCCACCTTGTGCAAACAATTTTAAAATACGCTATTAAATATTTAATAAGGTTACAGAAAAATCATTTTCCAACAGATAATTTATTTAACTTTTAATTATATTGTAGCACAGAAAATAAATGGGTTGTCTATAGAAAATAAATTTTAATTGGATTATTATTAAAAGTATACAATGCTCTAGCATATTTATTATAAAATAGCCTGTTAAACACAGTTACGTATATTTAAGGTTTATTTAATATAACACTAGTTACCTGTTATATAAATCATGTTACCTAATATTCAATGTTTTGTTACTTATATTATTACTACGTTATTAGTGCGTTAGCAGATATTTTTAGAGTTTTGTAAATGCTACTCTACCCAGTAAACATTTTGTGAAGTGTCCCTTTTTGTCTCCCCTTTTGTGATGGAGTGGTTCCGTCATCTGTAGCCGATAAAACAGACATTTCATATGAACGATTGTGAGAAACTGAACTATAAATGAACTCTTTCATGACAAAAAAATCATACGCATCTCCAATATGATGTCAAAGTGACTCCAAAATGCTCCAAAATGTTTACTGGGTACTATGTTTACTTGTATGTGATTTACAAGTAAACCTACTTATATATGTATAAACAAACGCTACCAATACAAACACATCGTAGATTCATTTGCAGATACATTAAGCATTATTGAAATTCAGAATGCAGCGTGCATTGAAATGCACCCTTAGAAATCTTACGTACTGTTTCACTATCCATTGCAATGAAATGCAGTTAGATGCACTAACTGAGATACTTAGTATCGAACTAAAAGCAATACAACTTGAACAGGGTGAGAGGGGGGGGGGATGATAGGGAGAGATAGAAGGTAACCAGACTACACAGACTTGCAGCAACAAAGTCATGGGGTAACTGTAACAGCTGAAAACACTCCCCTCCCCCCCTGTACCCATTTTCTATATGTAGTGGTTAGTACACTAAGAAATGATCCCACTCTTAGGGGAAAATGCTGATGGTTTTCCATTCTATGTTAATTTTCAATGTTACGATACATATTAAACTGGGACCGAGACTCGAAATGGAACTAAGGTATACTATAATGTATATATATACGTATAGTAGATACATGCATAAATTGCAATAGTGTAGGTAAATAACATTATGTTAAATGTACGAGATTTTATTGTTTTTAATTTCAGGTTTCAGTAGTAAATGTGTTTATATGTTACAACAATAGTGTTCGGTGTAAAAATGTAAATGTTAGCATATATACGAATTGAAAACAGAATTCTGTGCAAAGGATGCATTGCTTTTTATTAAATTTTTACATCTAAACTTATAAAGACAGCTGAGAAAAAAAGTTATAGTCTTGAGAAAAAGGAGCCAGGCGGGATTTCCTAGAAATTTTGAACTAGGTGTTCTAAGGCCCCGTTAAGGTTCTTATCAGGTATATCTCATGTATCTTAGTTAGGCGAGCTTGATAGTATCTTATGACATAATTGTCTTAAGACAGTGCGGCTCCTAACGGCATTAAACAAGGCAATAATATTTGGACCTACATAAATAAACCACATTTATTTATTCGTATATTTAAAGATATGAAATATAAGTAAATCTAGTAACACAGTTTTTTAGCGCACATTATATTTCAAGTAAATGTAATGTACCGTTGCCAAAATGTACCCATAAAACCCAAATAAGAATGTTAAGATTGTAAAATATGTCAAAAAACTGAATTATTGCGGTTTCCTCGATGTTTATTTCGTTTCTTGAATTATTACGTACACAAATATTCGTACATGAAATAAAACTGCTCTGTACCAGTAATGATATGTTAATTATACTTGTTCAATTCAAAATAATCCTCTAAATCGTTTTTCGTTACAGTTTAGGAATAGTAGAAACACTGTCTTAGATTAAAGAATATTTATATGTTATAATAAAATGTAGTTAATATTAGAACATCATTCTTCTTTACATCGTGTTTCCCCCCTTCCCTTTCTTTTTTTGTGTTTTTGTTCCGTTTTTCGTTCTGGTTTTTTTTTCATCATCTATCTCTGTCACTCTTTCATGTAATCTAATTTCCTGCTCGGGAAATAATCAACATCAAGAAAATCCGAACAAAGGATTCTACATATTGACGAAAGGTTAAAATAACGATGTAATAAAATATGGCTGTATTCACATAGGAAGAAATATAGGATTACTTTCAAGATAGATTTAAAGCTCTTTAAAATATTAAAGGAAGGACATAACCCTATAGTTCTGAGTTTTCACTACTCTTCTAATTATTCCGTGTGAAAATTATCGCTATTCAAGAAACAAAAAACAAACGTGATAATAAAACAATATTTTAATGAATTCTACTAATCGACAATTCTTTGTTTCGACTGATTCCACATTGTCTGTGTCTATCGGTATCCAGCTGGTGTTTTTGTTTAACCCCTCACCTCTTAACCCTTAGCCTCTCTCCTTTTAAACTTCACTATAGTCTGTAGGTGGTTGTCTGTATTCACGGAAACTAAATAAAGAGTACTCAATTGTGTCCTTGTACACTTAAGGGGTAGTATTACGGTATTACCTCTACGGCGCTACCCCTTTCTTTTAAAAGTATATAAATGAAAACAGGAGCATTCAATCATTAAATAAAGGTTGTAAAATTCAACCCTTAATAAAAGAAAAATAAACAAAAGGAAATTTTCTTTTTGTTGGGTATAAATTATGTAGTCATTTTTCTTTTATATTTTTTATTGGTGAATAAAATTAAGTGAACTAATTTTTTTGATTATCACGATTATACGGTCCGCACGCATTGGATTTATCGTATTAAATATGGAAGAGGAGCAACAGTTACTCTCATGCTAAATTCAATATCAGGTTACTTTCTTCTCGAGATGACTTAACCGATTATAGACCCAGTTGTTTCAGCTTAATAGCCGTAACAATTTTCTTGTATTTAAACAATGTATAAAACAAACTTTTAATTACGCCGAAAGCAAAATAGGATCAACCTATAAACACTAAACAATAATACATAAAATGTTTAACTCTCTCTCTCTTTCTCTCATTAAATTTATAGGCTATGTACAAAATAATTGTATCAACATCTGTGTCAGACATTTCTGGAACACTAGATAAACTAAAGGGTTTTGTTTATCACCGTTACCCTCTCCCCTCCTCATCCCTTACTCATTTTCCATCTTGTTAAATAAGGGTTAATGTTATTTTAAAGCATTCGTTATATCATCAAATATTTATTGTTTAACAAACCAATATTTTACTGGCTTGGGGTGGGGTTCTGTGTTCTGTCTTTGTTTAATATAATGTTCACAAAACTTTTTTGTGTGAAACTTTATTTGTAACTGGTTTATTATTTGAGATTTACATTTCAAAAAGTTTATACCTATATTTGTATTTAGTTGGAGTAGAAATTCGACCAACAGTGGCAGCACTTTACAGCGACATTGCTTGACGCCTAGTTGAAGGCAACACTTTTTACATTCTTAAGAAAATTTTCAATTTCTTTATTTTCGGTATTTTTACTTCTGCTTAAAAACATGCTAAACTTATATCAATATTCAATAATTATAGATCAATAATTGTTCTATATTCATTATATTTTTTAACAATATCATAGTGAAGCATTATTCATGAGCATTCAAATTACTTAATTTAATGCATCGTAGCGTTAAGATACACATTGATGCGTTATTACCATTGCTTGTAGATATTTCGCTGATTGTACATTAGTAATATAATTAAATTGCTGCAGGCATTTTCTCTATTATGTCATGCTTGAATATTACTAGTGTTTATTGTTTCTAGTTTCACATATATTGCTTTAATTATTGTATACAACCTATAAAAATAGCAATTTATAATAAATAATTTATTCTCAATAAACGTAATCTCTAAAATTATTTAGTTCAGTTAGTTACAACTTTATTTTTGACCTATTTCTCGTTTAAAATCATTGAAAAGTTCTTGTAGCTTATTGGTTTGAGAACTAGATATGGTTTGCTTCTAGAGTGTAAATAATAGTAGATTTCATTTTTGTTTTGCTCGGTCAATAAATACAAAAACTGTTATTGAATATTGTAAAATAGTGAAGCACTAATTAGGTTTTTATAAAGCAAAATTAAATATAAAATTATCACTCCATAACTCTAACCTCTGTAAGTACCAACTGTAGTCTGCTGTAGAACTTTGCTTATTTAACATTCACTCCATCCACCCTTTATTCCATCCTCTAAAATCTACCCTTACTAAAGAAAAACGGTGGATGCTACAGCTTTTATATTCTCTCCATACACCTTTAAATTCTACCCTCTCTGAAACATACGTTCAACTTTAATATATACATTGCAGTATGGTTTGTTTCTTGGGAGAGCGTTTAGCTAATTCTTGTTTACAGATTTCTAATTTATATTATTTACTCAAATCACTTTATTTTTACTACAATGAACTATTATAAATCAAATTCTTACAATTTAACCTAAACATTAAGCACACTATAATTATAAATAATAATTAATGAAATGTAATTTAAAGCCATACTTTTGGCTATTATTTAAATCACCTGTGTTATGACAAATATCCCTAATTTAAACCGATTTGAATTTTGTACATCATTAAGCAAGCCACTTTTGTAAATTAGTTATTAATGTCACAAACTACTATTAATTATACTAATACCTATAACTCTATATTAGATATTTAACAAAATTAATTTAAAATGTAAGCAGTGTTGCCTGTAACAAGGCGTCAAGAATAAGTTTTTTTTATTTCTTATTAATTTAGTTAACGTTGGCCTTCTAGGTCTTAATGTTATCAAGGTAACTTAGCTTAACTAATACAAAATAAAAAAGCAAAGAAAATCGCTTATTAAATGTACAAACACCATGAAAAGAAAGGTTCTGAACACAGGAACAAAAAGTATTTCTATTTCAAAAATATATGGACAATTTAATTACATATTTATAAATATTGAAATTATTAAATAAAGGTGTTAGATATTAAATTTAATTATTTATTATTTAAGACAAATAATTATACGCCACTGAACATATGCGGATCCCTCTTAATTATTTATCTACTAGAATATTATAGTTCAGTGTATGTGGGCGTCTAAACAAAATAAATTGATATAATTTGGTAATATGAAGGAATATATTATTATTCTGTCAAATAAAATACATATCATCATCATAAATAATGATAATAATGAAATACGATTGTAACGAAAATATTATTGCCTCTCTTTTCAATTATTATTCAAGAAGCAGCTCGCGATAGAAGTAAAGTTTTCTAATTTTCTTTAACAAATGTTTTGAATTTACTATAATAAAAACAGTGTGTTTGCTATATTTTAGTGTAATACTTGTAATTAAGAAATGGTTAAAATTAATTCAATTTACTCGGCTCTAAATCCTTTATATTACGCCTCGAAATGCGTAGGGCTTTCCTACTATCCATTTCGGAGAAATTACACGCATAACAGATTTTACAAAATAATGAATACACTTTATTATTTATTACGTTTCGTGTTAATATTCCTTTGTATATACTACAACATAGAAGTCCACGTGAACAAAACCAAAGTCTCAAACAGTTTTATTTTCGTGCATGGCAAACAAGCTCACATAACCTTAAAATTATTTATTTCATTATTTATCATGGTGTCTGACATATATAACCATAAAACGATATGGGATGTTCTAGAATCTCTGGAACGAATAGATAACCACTTAATGAAATATGGTGTCGACGTAAATTACGAAGTAAGTCACAAAAATAGTAAAATTGCGCTAATTTTCGGGTTTATAATATTATTTGTGTTCAGTGGATCAAGTTATTATATATACGAAATCGCTATAAGCTCTAACAATAATATCTTAGTGCATATTTCATACGGTATTACAAACAGTGTTCAATTAATTCTTGAATTACAATTCCTTGTATTTACTTTATTAATTAAACGAAGATACAAATTCATTAACAGCTTAATAAATAGTTTATTAGTTTCTGATTTACCAGAGAATATTAAGTTTATCAAAGTTTCAAACCAATATGATAAAATGAAGTTAGTTACAGATGCTAGTAAACTGCACGATCTTTTATGTGACGTCACTTACAATGTTAACTTTTGTTTTGCGATTCAATCGATGCTTTCTAAAGCTTTAACTTTTCTATTTACTTGCTTCTTTGGGTTTTCTCTTTACATACTTTGCATTGATTTTAATCTGGATATGATGTGGATGGCAACGTGCCATTTTTACTTAACTTTGTATTATATGCTTCTGTGTATTGGAACGATAGCAGCTTGCAGCTTGACCACTAGAGAGGTATGGATGATTGACTGATTTGAAAGAACAACTAATTGGAGGCACTAATTTTTGAGTTAACAATTTTGTAGGCAAAATACACTGCAGCCTTGCTACATAAGTTGATGTACTCAACGAACGATGGCGCCCTTGTTCAGAAAGTAAGCACTTTGTGAAATTACTACCGAAATGTTTTAGAGTTGTGTTGTATAATATTCTATTAAAACAGTTGCAGATATTTTCCATGCAGCTAACTCATCGAATTCCAATCTTCAGTTGCGGATTGTTTATATATGATTGGACCATGCTATTTTCGGTAACTTTCATTTATTAAAATAAAAGCTTTTGTGTCGTTCTATCTGTGAGATTTATTATTTTAATATCGTACGAAAATTGGGAATAATAATTATCGAATAAGTTTTTCCTTTTTTCAGTTTATTGGGGCGGCGACTACTTATTTAGTGATTATGATACAATTTGATGTTAGCTGGAGATTATTATAAGTCATGGACGTTATGTAGAAATTGATCAACTCGAGTTAATGCAGTAGAGAGAGCTATATGGTTTTCAAAAATAAGTCATTCTTTTTCTTTCAGTTTATCGGAGCTGGAACAACTTATTTAATATTTTTGATTCAATTTGATGTCACTTGGAGAAACAAATAAAAATTAATAAAACTTAAAAAATGAGAGAGTTATATATATATATATATATATATATATATATATATATATATATATATATATATCCATTAGCTCGCAGCACTCAAAATGTGTGTATCAGACATAACGAAACTAATTATACGTTAATTGCCGAAAATTGAATTAAATATATGGATTAGTACACATATAATGAACAGGATACCACCCCGTACTTGTTTATATATAATCCGTTCGATTTTGTGGTATAGTTTCGTTGGCAAAACGACGGCACGGCGTCGGGGAAACTGAAGAGCCAACGGCGACGGCCCGTCCACGTTGAATGTTAACTGCACGCAAATATGTTAACCCCTTAGTGAAAACAGTCTACAATCAGTTAGCCTTGCTTCGATATGATTAATAAATGTGTATCTGTATTAACTATGTAGTTTTTTTGTCGTAAACATTTATCTTGTTAATTTCATACAAATTTGAATAAGAATTATTATCTTTATAACAGATTCTAACGTAGTTTTGAATGAGGATTGCAAATGTTTATTGAAGTAAAAGTGTTAAAGATCAAAATGATGCGCAATTCTTTACTTAAAATTTGTTTCCTATGTTGTGATTAGCATAAGAAACTACATTAGAAAACATACATCTGTGTTTAGTGTTATATTAGTTAAGTAACCCAGTAAACAATTTGGTGAAGTGCCCTATTTAGTGACGTTTCTATCACTATTTCACTTCAATTATAGTTCGCATCAACTTTATCTTCATTTGTATTCCGACAGGTGGAGTAATTTCGCCATCTATAGCCGATAAAGTAGGCATTTTATATGAAAAAATGTGAGAAACTAAACTATAAATGAACTCTTTTATGACAAAAAAATCATGACGCATCTTCAATATGATGTCAAAGTGACTCCAAAATGTTTACTGGGAAGTTAATTTTTAAATTTTAACATATGTAAATTTATTGTAAGGAATCATATTCGTCACGCTGGCTGAATAAGCCAATGCCCAATAAAAAAGAAGATAATGTAAAAGTCTAAAAAAATATTTTTAACATAATTTTAATGATTTGTATTTTATTAATTTATATATGAAATACAAGTGCCCCAAAAGGCTAGATGATTGCCGGATGTACAATGGGTGCATTACAGTCTGTGATAAGTATAATTATACATTAAATAAATCTGACGTCAGCTTTATTCGGCGGTTGAACATATTACATACACCGCATCACAAGTATAGGTAACATATCAATGTACCTGTCGGAAATAAATTCAAAATTTGCAAACACTTAAATTTAATAGATGGAGCTTTTTATTTGTACAATAGATTGATAAAACTAGACTCCAACACTGCAACCATATAAACTTAACATGAAAAGTGTATTTTGCAGTTTCTAAAACTCTGGTTTCAAATATCACTTGTTTCAAAATTCATTCTAACCTAAAAACCCAAATGATTAATTTTTATTTCCGTAGAATTAAACATGTTGTAATGTACTTGACTTTTTAGGAAAGGGTGGTGTAAAACCGGGGGATTTATTAATTTTATACAACTTTAAATGAAGGGATGAGTATTAATATTTATCCTCAGGCAATTCAAAAATTATTGTTAATTCAACTGTTTACAACAGAGTTGTACGACTCACACGTAGTCAGTTTGCTGTTGCTGATGGTTCGTAGCACTGTTCTGGTCTCAGTGTTTTCCATGTTGTATGTTGTACAACTTCAAGTCTGTTCCGTGTATATTGTAAAACAGGATTAAGGAGATTAACTACTTTTAACATGGCACGAGAACTCTGCACTTCTGGTTACCAGAAAGAACGAAGTTATTGAAAAGAGTCATTCAGTTTTTTTCATTTACTACAGTTATTGATATTCAGAGATATTCATTTATGTCAACCAATTATCGAGAAGAGTTTAGTAGACAAATATTACAATATTAAATTAGCGATATACGGTATTTAAGCTCCTTAATATATAAATGTATTTAATAAACACAAAATCATTTATTTGAAGTTTCAATATGTAACATACTCGTACCATTCCAAACAAAACTTTGTTTAATTCAATCAACAGCAAAAACATTACTTGATACCTTTAAATATTCAAATCTCATATTGGTTTGGATTCTGATTACTGCATCGTTGTTCAATTTTAGATATTCATTTTACTATAAATGAATTGAAAACTTTTGACAGATCCACTTATGTGAATAAACAAGATTTTAGATAAAATTATTTGAAATATTCTCGTAAAGCTAGCGATTATTAATTTAAGATACATGTTGAAATTTTATTATTTATGTTATACGTAAAAATCGTTATTTTTGTTCCTCTCGCTTTCCTTTTCTTTCTCGTTTTATTTAAAACCAATTTAACCACATGTTCGATGCGAACACTTTAGTAAGGTGTTGGTAAGATGCTAGTAAATTTGTCTGGGGATTGTATTCCTTAAAGTACTATGTTTTCTCTATCTTTCTGCAACAACGACAAGTTTGTCTTAAGACTGTTGTTAAGACATCTTTTATCTAAATTGGTAACTAACCGTGTTCATATTCAAGCACAAAAGATATAACAATACAAACATCTTGTTATCTATTGGGGTCAAAGACACATTCCTCCTAAAGTGTCTGATAATCGAAAGGTTCTTTTCTTAGTTACAATTGACAGATTGCTATCACTTCCTAGTGACACCTTGCAAAATCAAAACATTCGTTTATTTACTTATGTCGAATGTTGCTACGAATTGATACCATCTTGTCCTTATCTTCTTGTATTGTAGTGATATCGTCTAGATGTTCCTAACAGACAAATGAATCATAATCAAAACTTCCTACTAATGGGAGTGCATGGATATCTGAATTCTGAAGTGTCTAATTTGCAAAGATAACGAAACACTTGAGATTATATGAGAACAACAGAACTTGTGGGAGAAATTTCGTTTGTAATTTGTAATTCAATGAAAGATTCTCGCAGTGCTTTAATCTTGAGCGGATCGTTTTTAATTAATCTGTGATGTTGTATATATATATATATATATATATCAAGGTAGATCGACTGTTCTAGAAAGAGTGATATATTATTTAGCCGAAAACAACTCCATCTGCACTTTACATGCAGTATTATTAAATATTTTAACTGTATCCGTAGGCAGTGCATTTCAAACTAGGTATGTGCATATTTCGTATGCACAGTTCTAACTCCCTGAACTCTGAACCGGTGCATAAACTAGTACTAAGAAAACAAAAGGAGGCCTCGCGCGGCTCCGAAAATTAAACAATCAAACTGACACAAAATGAATTCGAAAATATTAACGCAGCACCATTTAAAAAAGATATAACAAAGAAATTTGTTTTGTCTCCAGCCGGTTTTTAATGTACTGATAAGAATGTCTTCGAACAAAGTAAGTTTTTAAGTAAGTAACCATGCGTACGAATGATATGATTTCAAAACAAGTTATTTATCCAATGCAGCATAGCAACTTCACGCAAAATAAGTGATAACAAAACAACAATGCAAGAATGTGCAGTTGAAAAACACCTGCTAACATTTTTTGAAGAAATTAAGGATTTAATAAAAGGTATTGTCGTCGGTCATAGGAATTATATATCAAATAGACTGGTGTAACCACACGTCAAATATATACGCAGTAAATGATTCAAACTTTAATTTATAAAAGAAGGCATTCTTATAAAACATTCAGCTTTAATTGTGACATCAGATTTTCATTAGATAATATTTGTTAGATTATTTGAATTTACGCCGTTTTAAATTATTGAAATAAACAGGTTCTTCCCTTTTTAACTTATTAAATGTTTACGATTCAATTACGTAAACTAAAAGCACATGAAAACAATTTATTGTACATTCAGTTTTATAAAGTGCTTACTTGATTGATATTGATATTTATGAGTGATCACAAGCTACAAATTGTTTATTACATTTGTTGTTTTTTATTTGCAAGATATTTATTTGCGCATGTGACTACAGTGTCGCGGTTTAATTGACAATTAAGCTCCCCTTAAGTCTTGAGAATTTGTTTGATATGGACTTTTAAATGCGCAATTAACAAGGTAAACTTAATAGGGGTGACTAGATAGGTTCAATAAACAATTACATATAGTGAAACCGTTTTTCTTTTTTGGCGTGTCACGAATTTTAGCTCCAACGGAAAACCTATGTGTTATGTTAATGGTCTTTCTTACTCTCTCTCTTTTCACGTTAGAAGTTTTCTTTTTAATTAGTACTGAGCTAGCTACTAACATTGTTATACATTTTGAAAATAAAATACAGAAAATGAACTTTATTTCGATTTCTAATAGAACACGTATTTCAATTATAAATAGTATCGTCTCATTTAAAACAGTATGTATTATTTGTAATTATATGATAGGTTCAGATTACGTAATTTAATTATTCTAACAAAAAAATGAATGAATAAGATTCACACAGTTATAAGGTGACCTTAATATCTGATTTATGATGAATAAATGAATGAAGTCATAAGTTGTAACAAACACCACAAAAAAATTTGCTCGTAAATTAATTGATCTTACAAAACACCATTGAAGTGGTGCTTGTCCGACCCCTGCCCCACCTAGCCTCCTTCTCTAACACTCTGTCAGGCTGAGTAATGATACTACACATGACACAAGTACATGTGCCCTTGACTTTGACCTATTTAACCTCTTGACTGATACATATTTTGAAAGAAGTAAACAATTTTTTTTTCTTCTGTGAATATTATCGTCATTTTCATTTCACAATATTTGGTGACATAGAAGTTGAATAGAATGTTCTGGGATGAGTCATTAATGGGTTTACCAGATTTGGAAGACGTCAATTATATGTAATCTTTACATAATTCAATTTCCTTAAGGAATATCTTTAATATTTGGATTATAACATATAATAAACTGTTTAGATATGTCCTGGAGAATACATTTTCCAATAGCCAGTTAACTGCAGCTATGACATTAACATTTTTTAGATTAGGTTTTTGATTTTACTTTTGTCACAGTTAAAATATGACACAGGTGTTTAATTAATGTTATACTGAAACAAGAATCAGAGCTGAGAAGCAGTAGTATCAATTAAGTTTTATAATAAACCGCAGTTAACTGGCTGATTCAAACAGCTACTGTAAACAAACGGGTTCACCAATGTTGCTCATATTTGACCTAGTGCTCATAATGATTACAGTGCTACCAACTTAAACATTTTATAAATTAATTAGTGCAGGCCTTTTAATCCTCTACAAAGAGCCGTCACGTTTTGAACACTTCTCGTTTAAAAAACGATCTTTCTTTTTACTTAAAGAAATTTATTTAGTACGGGCCTGTCCTAGAGCAATTTATTACCTCTATGCTCTATTTCATTGTTTTTTCTACTCCCTAGAATAACCCACTGTGAATCTCTGAGTATCCTAACTAATTATATGATAGTAGAAACGAAATACATCAAATACTACCCACTCGGTTTCGCATACCCCTCGGTTCGGACCTGCTTTTTGTGCTAAAACTAACTAGGTACTAACTGGTAACTGGTTTATTAAATAAACTTTTGAGTGTGACTGTACCAACACTTGAAATTTGTATCAATATGCTGGTACTTAATAATTTACACACAACTATTAAAAAAATGACGTAAGTGTATATGCAAAATATGAGAATTACTATCTATATCACACATTTACATACCTAAATGTATACATATATACTGTATACATGTATACTTGCAAATATAAAGTGTATAAATAGCCAATATAAACTAGTGGACTTCAAAATATTGTTTATACAACATCAACGTTCAAAGCAGTCAAACAAACAAACAAACAAACAAGTCACACAGAGTAATTGTTATAATAAATTCATTATTGATTGCTAACAAAATTCATTTATTGTTTGTTATCGATAAATTTCTCTAAGAAGAAAACGTACTTTTTATTATTCAATAATAAATTCATATTTTTTTTATAATGGCTCAAATGAGATTCGTGGTTTTAGCTGTCGTGCTTGTGGTCTGTGTGTTTTTTAACTCATGTAAGTATTCTTATTTATTTATTTTATATATGTTTACATACAGTAATATTGTTTACCTGTTCCGCATTGAATACTCGTAAAACGCAGAACGTATATATTGTTTAAAATAATGTAAGAAGCCAACTAATATTCTACGTATATTTCTGAACAATTTGAAAATAAGACACAACCTATATTCATGTGTGTTTATTGTCTTAATAAAACCAATGAAGCCTTTTATAGGTCAGCGTGCACAGGTTCGCATACCTCTCATCAAACGGATTGTATTTATCGTATGAGAGAAGGTCTACTGGATAACAACTGAGCTTTACCAGAGATAATATATACAAAGATAAGACGCCACTTAAAACTTACTGGTCGCTGCATACGTCTTTCACTTTCTCTCATATTTAATACGATAAATCCAATTTGATGCGTGTTCTACGTACCTGTGGACGCTTACCTAAATCCTTTAATCTTTAATTTAGGCCGAAGTCTAATGTCTTTACACATTGTCTAAGAAAATGATGATAGGTAATATTCTAGAACGCAGTTTTTGCAAATTCTGAAGAGATAATTATTGTTTGTTTATAAAAAAGTGATGCAAAAAGAATTAATAATGGACCTTGAACATTTTGAACTGTTCTAGTAAACTCGTAAAGATAAAATATTGTAAGAAACTAACTGATGAAATAGAATTAGTTTTGTTTTTAATTAAAATTAAATATTGATCTAATTAGGTTATGTTATTAATATACATTGTCAAGTTATTCCATTAGTATTAGAAATTAAATAACTATTAACAGTGTAAGGCTTACATAAAAATATACGTAAAATATTAGTAAATTACTTCTATTTTGAGTAATATTTACATTTTAAGATTATTTGGAATTTACTAAGTAAAATCGTGAAAAGAAAGTTTTCATTTTTTACGCTATTTTTAAAATGAAATATATTTTGAGTAGGCAATGCTCACCATATGGAAGAACAATGCGCCAAGCAAGGAGGAATTTGCATTTTGGAAGATGACTGTGACATTGATCAATTAACATCCACAAAAGGTTTATGCCCAGAAACTCAATCGCTTGGTTATGAGTGCTGCTACGGGAGTAAGTTTAGCTCCAGGTGATAGAACTAGTATTAAAAAACTTATTTTCTACTAATAGTTTAATTTTTTCCAGTTTCCAACAAAGAAAACCGTTGCAGTTTCAGAGGAGGCGAATGTTTCGCGAAAGCTAGTTGCGGTAATGCACCGGTAGACAGTTTAGCGAATGATTGTGCAGAGGGTGAAGTTTGCTGCATTCTGTTGTAGAGTTATTGATCTGAAGAAAACGCTAATATTATTTCTTCTATTTATAAATATGTTGTAAATTACTGATTGCACTTTTTTTTTAATAAATAATATGTGTTAAACATAACCCAAGTAAAATTTTACCCTAGATGTTATAACGTTCCCGATAAGGACACTTTATGGACAGTGAAAATCTGCCTCACAAGTGCCTTACCAGAAAAACTTGGTAGTGTTTTCATTTTTTTAAGGAAACGTATGATAATCATACAGTCTATTTAATTATTTAATTAAACAGTTTAATTTTTACACCAGAATAAGGAAATTTTCGCACTAGAGATGGAAGTGATTTTAATATTTCGTCATATGCTTTTATCTATTGTTACAGCATCACATATTTCTATTGACAACACAATAAATCAATTCTAAATGTTAGCATTCTTAACGTAACACAAATATGACATTTAAATTGTTTAGAATCGTATATATAAGAGCAGTGTTGATGCACTTAACTTAACTCTCAATCATTACTTGCCAGAAAGAGAACCGCCACTATTCTTATCAAATAATTTTAAAGTAATCGTTCTTCAAAATGGATCCAATTAAGGTCACATTATTCGTCACACTTTTGGTCTGCATTTTATGCATTTCACGTAAGTACAATTAATAGTATTATATAAATGTGTATAATATTAGCACAAGATAATTAGTTAAAGATTTTACAAACATTTAAAACATTACGTGTTCTCACATGTTCCCATACGGGGTGACAACTGTGTTAGTGTTAATCTAATAAACGTCTGATGAGATTTTGAATATCAATTTTTGAAAATCTACTAACTATTATTATCCTTTCAAACCTAATTGGAGTGTAGAGTGTAGTCACAAATGTGATTGAGAGTTTTTTAAAACAATTTCTTACTATAGACTATAGTTTTGTTTCTATTTAGGCTATTCCTCGTAACTGATTACTTGTGATAAATTCTTTTAGATATTGAAGCACAGATTCGAACTTGCGGTGCTGGGGAAGGAACCTGCTCCATATTTCCTTATTGTCAAATAGATCCATATGGAGCTAAAGACTGTAGACCAGATGAATTTTGTTGCATTTGGTTGTAGTACTGATAGTTTTCTACACACGCATTTGTAAAGTCTATGCATTAAATCTATGTCTTTTGAATTAAAATAATAAAGTAATACGTTGTCGTGTTTTATTTATTTATTATTAAATTATAAACCATCATCAAATAAATATAATAAGTGATTTATTTTTATAAAATTACCCAATTTCCGCATTGGTAATAGAAATGAAACATCTGTTTATACAGCATCATATATTTCTATGGATAATAAATTCCATTGCATTATTTTGTAATATTTGTTTCCTCGGCACTTTCGTAATTAATTTTATAAGCACGTGTTACCATAAATATGACATTTAATGCTAAGGGAGTCAAATATATAAGGGATTTGGCTTACAATGAAATAATAAAGGAATCGTCTCACTTAATTAATTTAGAAACTTTAGAAATATATAATAAAGACTAGTAAGTAAGTAATAGTTGGTTTACAAGTTACTCGTATTACTGTGTAACAAATATTTTGGTTTTATTAATGACAATATTTTCGTTAAATTGTTGCAGACATTGAAGCAGTACGTTCTTGTGGCAAAAAGGGCGGTTTCTGTACAGGTTATCCGAATAAACCACCCAATTGTGTTGTGGATGGCAAAGGAAGTAGAGACTGTATATCTTTAATTGAGATTTGTTGCATTCCTGCGAAGTAAAGATGATAGTCTTCTCAATAGAACTTTATAAATTCAATGTACCAATGGCTTGCCTAATTAAAATAATAAAATAGTACGTGGTGTTTCATTACCTTCATTACCTATAAATAATTACAGAACAGTTTCTAAGATTTTTAATTTACTTGTTTGGGATGATTTAGGGATGATTTTTCAGGAACCAGTTGTGCTAGATTATTAAAGCCTAGATTTATTAAAGACAGTTACGAAATTTTGTTTGATTAAGCTACATTAAGGTCAACTGGGAAAACCAAAAAGAAATTTGTAGTAGATGCGAGGTGATAATTTGGCACCCATTATCTAACTTAGAATACTGTGAAATTAAATTACAGTAGGCCCCTTTTTTATAGTTTGAAGCGTTCGATGTAACCGTAACTAATGTTAATAATAAACCACAGTTAACTGACTGATCATGTATTACATAAAGTTATGTGTCATTATAATAACAGCGGCATTTAAACAGAGGTTTGGCTCTTATGTCTACTAACAATGCAATCAACGCAATAATTTCTAAATATTTGCACTGTAGTTTTCATCATTTTAGAAGCTCGTGTTGCTTCACAAATATGACCTTTAAAGTTGTAATTCTCTGTCGCATATATAAGTACAGTAGTTTTATTACAGTTACTTACTACTGGTTCTTAAGAGCTAGCAAGAATTTAAAACAATTTTGATAATAATTTGTATTTAAAATGGCTATAACAAAAGTCTCACTACTTGTCTTACTGCTGGTCTGCATCCTATCCATTTCATGTAAGTTTTATTTTCAATTTGTACAAAAACTATTATTTAACTCATTTTAACAAGTTACACAATGTTGAGTCTTACAATAAATATTATTACGTACACTACGCGGTATTTTTAAATGTTGTAACACTTTTATGAAATTTTTAATCAAATGAGAATAAATCAATAAAAGTGTAATTAAAGATGCATTTTTGATTATTTTTTGAAAGTCGTTTTACTTATTTCTGCATACACATTTAGACACAAATTATATGTAAAGATAATTTGATAAAATGGACGTAGATAATAAGGTAATTTTACACTGCAGTCTATCACTTTTTGAATAGAATTTAATGTACACTACGACGCAAGAAAACGGTTGCAATGTGCGAGAGCCTTTATGGAGCAAGCGTAATTCTTTAGCTATGATTTTAAATTGAATTCTTATATTAAATAATTTCTAGTCGTAGCGGATTGACCTGCAAATTTTTATTACGAAAATTGATTTCAGATATTGAAGCTAAGCGATGTGGTACTAAGGGGGGTAGTTGTGCCATTCAGCCACATTGTGTTGTGGATCCTCATGGGGCTAGAGATTGTCCACCATCCACTTACTGTTGCATTTATATGTATTGATGCTAGTTTTCTAATAAGAAAATTATTGTTGATGTACTACTAATAAACTTTATGAATTAAAATAATAAAAGTAAAAGTAATTGTTTTATTATAGGATTTAACTATTGTTGGAGTATAACACGTCTCAACATTTTATTTGATTGATGGTTCATAATTATTTCATATTATCATTAAAATATAAACATTTACAGAAGTGATTATTAAGGACGGTAGAGGCTAAAGAAACTGAAAAGAAAAATAACCATTTCTTCCAGAAATTCACGTCAGCACCTTCTATTTTAAAAAGCTAAAAAGAAAACTAATTTTTCACTATAATTTTTAATATCTCGCTTCACAGCTGGTTGAACTTTTGTATCAAATTAAGGACACTTATATTAATATCATATTTAAGTTTCATCAACTCTTTAGGTAAGTGGTTTCAGTAGAAAACTAAATAGTAAATCCATTAACAGCTTTGGAAATTAGTAGAAATATGTGTACGTTCAGATTATGTCAATGTACAATCAAATAACCACTTCATGTCTTGCAGATATTTCTCATTGCTCTATTACTGTATAAGAATTACTTAATTGATTATATTTTAGGCCATGCTTCTGTTTTCTTTATATTTCTTGTCCAAATTATTTTGTGACATATTTTGATAATTAATAATGATACGTAATGAAGTCATAAGTCATTATTTGAATGTCTTATACAATGTAATTAACCAAACTAAGAGCTAAGTATAGTAAGATAATTGAAAACCTTAAAAATATTCCTGTATACGAGTGTATTATTAATAAGCATATAAAACAATTTACATTATTTTAATATTTTTATTGACATAGTAGTTTGTACAATGACTTTATAAATTTCAGTTTAGAAAATTATCAGTTGTTAATGGTACACGAACTGGCAGCAAACTTTGTTTCCTTCACACTTTACATTTTTAAGTACTGTATGAGGACGTCTACATTCTAAACGCTTAACGCAATGATCACCTCTAGCCTCACAACTTCGTCGTATACGAATTCCCTCAACTTCAATGCCTGCAACAATTTAGTTCATATAACGTTATTTTAATATAAGTAAAATATATCTATGTCTACAATGTTTGATTAAATTATTAACGAATCTTACATGAGGTGCACAGAATGGAAACCAACAATATCGCAAACAATGTGACTTTAATTGAAACCATTTTAAAGTTCTTCCGAAAAGAAAATTATACTTAGAGGTCTTCTAGCTCTTGTGAACTAATAATAAGTTAATTGTAATAATGCTCCACTTATGTACCCGATTCTCACAACTTTAAATGTCATATTCGTGAAGTAACACGAATGAAAACATTTAGAAATAATATGCAAGCATGTGTTTAAACATTGAAGCTTCCATTGCTCCATTTCTGTTATTAATGCGGAAATTGAGAAATTGTTTACACGTAAGAGTATATTTCCAGGGCATCTATGTTCATTTCGTAACGTTGTTTTTACGTTTTATTAATGACAATATAAAGATTCCTTCTCGGAAATGTCTTACTTCCTCTTTTGCCATATTTTTAACGTCACAGTATTAATATTTAATAATGTTTACCATCTTTATAATATCAAAACTATATGCGTTACTCGACACAGCTGTAAGTAGTATCTGACGTTTGATTATACAGTCTTATACATCCCTTTCTTTCTCTCTCTCTCTCTCTCTCTGCTGTATAATTCAATTACAATAATGGAAATGGACCTTACATCAGGGAATTAGTGTTTCTTCATATTGTACTCATAATTAAAAGCATAGAAACACTTATTTTAATTGCAAAATCGCCTATAATATTGCGATTTATTAAAACAATAGTGTGTGTCTCAATTCCTGTTACCCAAGGCCACCTTTCTCAATATACAAGTTTGTAAAAATCCACTTTATTGAATTTATACAGGCAGGCGATGTTTCCTCATTAGCATTAGACTTATGTGTACTGCATTTCTTCACAAAGCTTTTTTTTACTAACATTTGATAAATAATAGAAATGATGAAATACAAACTTTAATTTTATCATTTATAACTGATGTAATATTTATTTATCAAGCATTTTTTTTTTTTGGAAAACACAATGAATAATTTCCAATTGTTTGTACTTCAGTTTCGTAATGAATTCTATAAGCCACACAATTAAATGGCATTTAGACATGTGAGAATCGCATATATAAGTGGCATCTATATGAGTCATGTATCACTAGTTCTAACGTGCTAAAAAAACAGTATAATTTTCTATTCGAAATAATTTAGAAGTAATTGCTATTTAAAATGATGTCAACTAAAGTCGCTGTTATCGCTATGGCTCTTGTAGTCTGCAGTGTGTGCATTTCTTGTATGTATTCTTTTATACTCATACCAAAACTACCCTACAAACAATTTGTCGTATCTTAGCAATCTCGTATCAGAGAGCGGTTAGACAGTACTGTGGAGTACTGGGTAGTAGCACGACTTGCACCTCGGCAAACCTCGTTTGGAAAGTATTATGAAGGTCGTCAGAGGGGGTACGGAGCGTTGAGACATGCTGTCCAAAGCTTCATGTAATGTCACACTAATGTCTAATAGGATTCCAATCACCATTCAGAGTGATACGATTCGCATCTAATTGGATTTCGATCAAAATTGTTTGTAGGGTGTATATTCATACATTTATTTCCCCAAAAATGATTTTACTACTACAGGTAACTAACTTTGTTTGCAATAATTTTTTACAGATGTTGCAGCAGAGCGCCGTTGTGGTTCGGACGGCTATGACTGTTAGTCTGATGGTGAAACAAGCGTTGATTCTGTCAAGAAAATGCATTTTCACACAACAGTTCTTTTAAAAACAGAATTCAGAAGTCAATGTAGAAAATACTTTGTCAAATAAAATATGCAAATAATGTAACACTGCTTTTTTATAACCATCTTTGTCACGTCTTGTCACACATTATAGACACCAGTGGGTAAAATGATGGGTAAATTTTTTTCACAAAGCAACAAAAACACTCGCATTGTATTAAATTAATTATATATTGTTTGTACACCTTTTATTCGACGAACTTATTTATTAAATCATTCGTAGTTGAAGACGATTTAAGTTTTTCAAATTTTCTGCCTCTATAAACAATTGTGACAAGTCTGATAGCCTTCCTGTCCCATAGAAGTGTTTAGATAAGTTTTTTATCAGTTTTAATTTCGAAAAACTTCATTTAATTGTTACACTTATAACCGGAAGATTCAAGAATAGAAAGCATGTTGTTATTACCTCTGGAAAACTGGATGCAAGGCTATTGAATTTTATCAGCAATAATTTCATGAGTTCCTTAATAAAGTAACACTAATAAAGTAACTTCATCCAGCCTAACAACTACTTCTAGTTGATGTCATATAACACCTATATCTTCGTAGTTCTTCAGTTGCAACGACTATTACTGTATAAGAATTACTTAATGGATTATATGTTGGGCCATGCCTTTTTTTTATATTTTTTGTCCGAATTATTTTGTTACATATTGTTGAAAATTATTAAACATAACATTTTGGTAATTAAAAGTTTAAAAATACAAACTATTCGCAATGTAATGATGAAAGCTAATGATAATGATAAGTTATTATTTGAAAGTTTTATACAATCTAATTAACCAAACTTAATTAACGAGAGCTAAGTATGGTAAGACAATTGAAAACCTTAAAAATATTCCTGTTTACGAGTATATTATTAATAAGCATATAAAACAATTTACATTATTTTAATATTTTTATTGACATAGTAGTTTATACAATGACTTCATAAATTTCTGTTTAGAAAATTATCAGTTGCTTATTGTACCTCTATATGCAGCAAACTCTTTTTCTTTTGCACTTTACACCTTGAATTACTTGATTAGGACGTCTACATTTTGCAGCCTTAACGCAATGACCACCATGATACGCACAATTGCGTCGTCCCTCAACTTCAATGCCTGCAACAATTTATTTCATATAACGTTATTATAATATAAGAAAAATATGTTTGACTAAGTTAATAAGAATTATAAACGAATCTTACATGACGTGCACAGAATGGATACCAACAATATCGCAAACAATGTGACCTTGATCGAAACCATTTTAAAGTTCTTCCGAAGAGGAAGATTATATTTAGAGATCTTTCCAGTTTTTATGATCTAATAATAAGTTAATTGTAATAATGCTCCACTTATATACCAGATTATCACAACTTTAAATGTCATATTGGTGTGGTAACACGAATGCAAACATTTAGAAATAATAGAAGCTTCCATTGCTTCATTTCTGTTAGTAACGCGGAAGTTAAGAAATTGTTTAGACGTCTATTTCCCAACATAAATATAACATATAAATGCAACATGTTGAAACTGTCTGAGTAATTGTTTTGAAGCAATTTTCTTTCCCTGAAAATCTTATTCAGTATATGTTCATAAGATAAAAAAGGAATTGGCTAAATCGGTCCAGGCGCTATCAAGTGAATGGCTTCATATATTTTGCCAGATAGACTAGTAGACGAACAGAAAACTAAATCTCAAATCTCAAGTCTAAATATCAATCCATACTGGATGTCTTTGCTATTGACTGTAACAGAAAAATAGAATAACTCTGCTGCACAATAAAGACATAATTCATTCATTTTTATGGAGGTTAACTCCAATATAAATATTAATTTAGTTGTAGTAAACTTATATATTTCCTTAAAATAGAATTTTTAGATTAATCTTCATTTACTCCTCCGTATCTCTTCTAATGCCTCTTTATATTTTTGTAGCCAAATTTTAGCACTAAAACCGCATCAGCTGTGTTGCGTACCACTGTTCTTCTTTGTAAATTTTATTGTAATCTTATGGCATTAAAGCAAAGTGTTAAGATGGGGTTTTGCGACTAACCTAAGTCGCGTTAAATCCGCCTCTGAAATAGAATTATCTAATTTAAGACACACATTATTTCTGTGTCTTCTTGAAGACCGAGTTATATTTACCAAATCAATACAAGTAGCATGTTCAAACCTGTCAACAAAGTGTCTACGAATCAGTATCATCAGCAGGATGCGTGAAATTTAGATACAGATCACTATATGAATCTTTTTAAAAAATCAGTATGTCTAGAACGTTTTTATTTTCGAATTTCTACAAGTCAATACTTGTTCCAACTTGTTGATATTTCTTGTGTATTTTATTCGGTTAAAGTTTAAATCAAAGAATCAGATTTGAGTATACGTAACGATTACTAATTACCTGTTGCTTTATATCGCGAAATCACCTCAGTAGGTTTGATCAGACAAATGGCAAAGTTTTGTAAACAAGCACTCATGAATCAGGCGTTCTGATAATTGTATCAGATTATGCAATTATCGGATTTGAGAATCTTAAATGTGATGTAATACGTTGACAACCATTTGAGTTAAAGCTAGGCAGAAAACGATACAACAATTATGAGAGAAATTGTGCAGTAGTTTTGTGAATGTCTTCGGGTTCGATTTCTGACCAACCGCTTTATTGATTATACGTTTAAAAAGCATAAAGTTATCTAGTTTATCATAGCTATCCTGAGCGTTGTATTTATGCTATGCGCCCATGCGAAATCGGTTGTATGAAACCCGTTTGTAATGGTCTACTTTAGATCCTCGCGAAAGCTATTTTATCTAGTCATAATTGACTGCAAACACAACCCTATTTTATTTTAAAAATAACTTTTATAGTGTTGTAAGTACGCATAAGTCGTACTTATCCTTCCTATTTTTAATATAAATGTTATTTATTTTATAAGAATTATATTACGTTATCTTTAATTTTAGTATTAATATTGTAATAAATAATTATTTGTATTTAGCGCTTGTAAACATTGACTCTGGTCTGTGGAGATTTTATATTGTTTTAATGCTGGTAACTCAGTATTGGCATATTGTGATGTGAAATAAATCATTATATATTAATCTGCACGCTAGTCAAAAAGTCAGTCTTCTCCTGAGTCTCAACCAAGTGTTTACTAATTGTTCTTCGTTCGTACAATACTCCAATTGTAACATCAAAGTATTCAATCGTGAGCACGTTTTAACTATTAATCAAATTATAACACTAAAGAATTACATTTTGTTTTATATCTGACATCTTCATTAATCTAATAAAATACTATTGTAATTAAGTAAGCAGATATAATATTACAACGAATAAATGATATATTTTAATAAAAGTGTTTGTATTAATAGTAATAAAAAGATACTAATTGTTCAACCGTCGTATGTTGCAACGAGGTTATACTTTAGGCCGCTCAAGTATTCTCTAATTGCAACAATACACCGTCTTAACAAGAATCCTATTAATCATCTTAAAAGAGTTAATTCTTATCAACGTGAGTAATTCAAGAAGGTGGATGATCGTCAAACTGAAGAATCTACTTCCAGAAACTAGCAACACTGCGTGATGTATTAGCAAGCTGAGTAATCTCCTTTTAGAACGACAATCCGACCTCTTTTTACAACATTGATGTCAGGTGTAACATCCGCCTTCGAATATACTTACAACAAATGGTGTCAGATGTGGGGTCTCGAAGAGATATTCCTACACATAAATATCCAAGAGGTACGCCCAAAAAATTTTTTTTCTATATTCTACACCTGGATGCAATTAATCTGGATGCCACTACGCCGATGGATTATTTCCAAAAATTGCCGAAGAGTACGAGATAGAACGTCAATTCATCTGTATTTCACATAATTTTTCTACAAGTCCGGTGGATGCAAAACCACAGCCCGCTGAACCAGAAAAAAGAAATCTTTTGCCCCCCGCGAATGGATGGATGCTTCTAGAACACATGGAATAATCTAAATCGATGTTAATCGTTTCCAGAACACTGCACACAGCTGTGTATAGATCATAATCACTGATAAGAAAATCTTTAAGTATAATAAGACAGTATCTTTCTTTTTGTATATAATTATTATTATAAATTGATAATTGTATTTTTTTTATTAATAGCATTATTTTTAACGAGGCTATCATTTTTTTTAGTATTATATTCAGTACTTTTGAATATTTACTATAATCCAAGCATTTTTTTAGTAGCAACGTTGTTAATGAGGCTATTGATATTTTTTTTTAGTATTATATTCAATACTTTTGAATATTTGCTATAATCCAAGTATTTTTTTGTAGCATCCTTGTCCATCATTGAAGCTATTAATTTTTTTATAGTATTATATCCAATACTTTTGCATATTTACTATAATATTTTTCTATAATTGTTTCCGCAATTATACTAATTTATGTTAATATTTTTTTAGAACAACATCTTTTTTTGAACGAGAGGGAATTTTGAAAAGGAGAAGTAAAGAGCTGAAGCAGTTTGATAGCAGTCTGTTCAATCAGAGAGACTACCTTCCTGTTACAACTGCGGTGTCTGAGCCCCATCGGAAATTTCCTGTGAGTTACTGTTTTCGCTAACAATTTTTCCTTGTCAGAATCCTATTTTTCGGAGAGTCGTTTATTGGTACAAAATAATCTTTAGTCTGTATATTATATATAACTTTAATTAAGTACAATGGCACCGAACGTTCATTCCCTCACATTAGTTGAGAATACAATCAATCTAATTAATGAGTTTTCAAAAAATTTAGAAGTCCAATCAACATCCTTAACAATAGTTGAATTAAAAATCAAAAACTTAGACAAAGCTTGGGTTAAATATAGTAGTATCGTAGAAGCACTGCTTCCAACTCTAAAAAATGAAGAAGCTACGGCTATCGTTAGTAAGTCTATGGAAGTTGAAAGTATTTATGACGACACTCTTATTTCCTTGTTGAATTATAAGCAAACATTTGAGAATGATACACATATTGTGGATGACTCAAAAAGCATAGATTCAATAAGAAATTTAAACTTAAGTCCAATGCAACTAACCGTTTTTGATGGAGAATATACTAATTGGCAAAGTTTCATGGAATTATTTACAAATTTAATTCGTAATAATAGCAAACTATCAAACATTGAAAAAATGCATTATTTAAAATTAAATTTGACAGGAGAACCACTCAAACTCATAAAGAATTATCCTTTAACAAACGATAATTATGAAATTGTTTGGAACATCCTTTGTAAACGTTATGATAACAAGGTAGCACTTATTGAAACCTATTTAAACAATTTGATAAACTACAATGTTATACGTTTAGAATCAGAAACTAATATCAAAAATTTTTTAGACGAAATTAATGAATCGATTAGAGCATTAACCGAGTTGGGAATATATTCTAATCATTCAGATTTTATTTTTATACATTTTTTAAAGACCAAGTTAGATTTTAACACATTAAAGGAATGGGAAAACAGAAATACTTCTGAATTACCAACCCTAAATGATTTTACGAATTTTCTTGAAACACGGTGGCGCACTCTAGAAAGAAGAAGGCATGTTGAATTTAAAACAGATTCAAGTCATTCTATTTCTAGTAGTGAACCAGTTTCAAGTGAACAATTTGCTAACGAAGTCGAAACAAAATTTAAAACTTTTTTTTGTAACTATTGTAAAAAAAATGGTCATTTAGAGAAATATTGTTTTATCAAGAAGGAAAATGCGGATACGGTATATCCTGTCGCGCAAATTAATATTTGTAGGAGAGATACGGTATTTTCAAAACCTTCTGTTTATTGTAAAAGATCGAGACATCTTGAATCTGATGGTCCTCAAGTATCTTTTACTAAAAATACAAAACAAAATTCACGTTCTTTTTATAATCACCATTTACGTAAATTTAATAGTTTAAATAAAAATATTGAGATTAAAGAAATACAAAATACCAATGATATAACAAATTTTAACTGTAACAATGAAAATGTTATTGACAAGCAAACAGCTGACACTGTTCAATTCAGAATAGTCGCAGCCAAAGCAAAGACTGTATCATTTTTATTGGACACTGGTTCTCAAATTTCTTTAATTAAACAAAATATTTTAAAAAATAATATCAAAATAGATAGTACATCTAAAGTGTTATTAAAGGGAATCTCTGAAGGCACGTCTTATACTTTAGGTTCACTAAAAACTTCTATAATTTTAGATAGTTCTAGGTCGAAACATACTTTTCAGGTTGTGTCAGAGGATTTCCCCATTAAGCATGATGGAATCATAGGATTAGATATTTTACGTACATTTAAAGCAGTAATTAATTTGGAAACAAACAGCGTACAATTCTCACAACATGGCAAAATATTTGAATTCCCATTATTGAACATAAACAGTATTATCATAGTTCCAGCACGTACTAGGAAATTAATTCCTATGTCGGGTTCTACGGTAGGAGTTTGTGTAGCCAAGGAATTGCTACCTGAAGTTTTTTTAGCCAACGCATTAATTAATCCTGTTAATAATACTTTTTATATATCAATAACTAATTCCTCAGCAAAAGATGTAATACTTGACAATTTTAAACCAGATATTATTCCAATAAATAAATTTAATTTTTACCATTTTTTGAAAAGAAATCCTAACGATCCTAAAAGATCCTTACGACATCTTTTATTTAATAATATAGACTTTTCAAATGTTAATTCAAAATACTTAACAGATTTAATGGAAATCTGTAATAATTTTAATAACATATTTTTTTTCCCGGTAGATAAGTTATCTTGTGCGAGTGCACTGAGTGACTCACCTAACCCTGTAAACATTAAGCCGCATAGATTATCTCATGCGCATAAAGAAATTGTTGAGAAGCATATCCAAGAACTGTTGGCTAACAACATTATTGAAAAATGCGACTCACAGTTTAACGCACCTCTGTTAATGGTACCTAAAAAAGCAGATGTGTCGGGGAACAAACAATTTTGCGTTGTAATCGACTATCGTAAACTTAATGAACAGACGACAAGTGATGTTTATACTTTGCCTCTCGTACATGACATACTAGACCAATTTAGTGGTGCAAAATATTCTTCTACGATTGATTTAGCTACAAATAAATTTACTAGTAATAAACCAAAATTTAAATTAAATTTTGATAGAAGGGTCAATTTTTTTTTTTCACCTAGAAAGTATACGGTAGTTAATAGGAATAGATTGAAGAGATTTTGTACCAATGAATAAAACCTTGACGAATAAGATGGATTTTGTCAGGGATGATTGTTTTGTGAAGCAGTGTTAACTCTATACGATGGGATCAGAATCGTTGTCGACACTTTGCTTCTCTTTTTGTTTTTTTTTTCCAGAATTGTAACTCGTATATTTTGTTTTTATACGTGTCCCTTTTTTTTTGGAAGGGGGTGTTGCGATAGTACGACATCGTCCTATCTTCCTTTTTCTTTTTCTTGGAAAGAAACGCATATGTTTGTTTAATATGCGTTCCTTTTTTAGGGTTGAAGGGTGTTGTAAGTACGCATAAGTCGTACTTATCCTTCCTATTTTTAATATAAATGTTATTTATTTTATAAGAATTATATTACGTTATCTTTAATTTTAGTATTAATATTGTAATAAATAATTATTTGTATTTAGCGCTTGTAAACATTGACTCTGGTCTGTGGAGATTTTATATTGTTTTAATGCTGGTAACTCAGTATTGGCATATTGTGATGTGAAATAAATCATTATATATTAATCTGCACGCTAGTCAAAAAGTCAGTCTTCTCCTGAGTCTCAACCAAGTGTTTACTAATTGTTCTTCGTTCGTACAATACTCCAATTGTAACATCAAAGTATTCAATCGTGAGCACGTTTTAACTATTAATCAAATTATAACACTAAAGAATTACATTTTGTTTTATATCTGACATCTTCATTAATCTAATAAAATACTATTGTAATTAAGTAAGCAGATATAATATTACAACGAATAAATGATATATTTTAATAAAAGTGTTTGTATTAATAGTAATAAAAAGATACTAATTGTTCAACCGTCGTATGTTGCAACGAGGTTATACTTTAGGCCGCTCAAGTATTCTCTAATTGCAACAATACACCGTCTTAACAAGAATCCTATTAATCATCTTAAAAGAGTTAATTCTTATCAACGTGAGTAATTCAAGAAGGTGGATGATCGTCAAACTGAAGAATCTACTTCCAGAAACTAGCAACACTGCGTGATGTATTAGCAAGCTGAGTAATCTCCTTTTAGAACGACAATCCGACCTCTTTTTACAACATTGATGTCAGGTGTAACATCCGCCTTCGAATATACTTACAACAATAGCTTTGATATTTTCTAAGACACTACAAGATACAAAACAGATATGAGATCGTCAAGTGCGTATCACCAGCCGTTGTTCAATACTTTATCACTTATTAAAATATAATAAATAAGTTCAAAGATTGATCAGTTAAATAACATAAGAAGTTGAGATACTATCTTTGATAATGTAGTATAAATATGAACCAAATCAAATCAAAAGCATCAATTGTATTTTGCCTGTCACATCAAACACAATTGACTAATATAAATATTCTTATAATTAAGAAATTTTATAACCTAAAAATAAATATTTTAAATTCTCAAAATGAAAATCTTTGTAGCTGTTGTTCTTGCCGTAGCTTTCGTAGGCATTTCATGTAAGTTTAATTATTAATTAATATTGTTTTATTAATATCTTAATGTTGCTTTAACTATATTGAAAATCTTCGCTTTGTATTTACATGTAATTTTGGTAAACTTAGGTAACGCTTATTACATGGAAACTCCTTGTGCGTCCAGAGGAGGCATGTGCTTCTTGGACTCCGATTGTGCTGCTGATAATAAGAATGTTAAGGGTTTGTGTCCCGAACAGCAAAGCGAAGGAGTTGAGTGTTGCCAAGGATGTAAGTTAAATAGTCTTACCTCTATTTCTTTGTAATAAACTTAAGGTTTTTATTATGTCTAATATTCTCCTTTATTTTTAGTGCCCATTAGTGAAAACATTTGCCAAAATAGAGGAGGACAATGTTCGCTCTATGACGGATGCAAAATCCGTGATTTAGTTGCTAATGATTGCCAACAAGGAGAAGTTTGTTGTCTTCTTATTTCTTAATTTAGTTTTTATATTTTTAAGGATGTTTGTTTTTTTGTCTCGCTATTGACTGAGTATCTTAATGTGGTGTATATTTCTTAAATAAATCTAAAATATTAAAATGCTTTTTAAAATAAAAGGTGCAACATATATTCCAGCTAAAAAGAAAATCTATAATGATTCTAGAAACTAAACAGGATTAAATCTCTGTCAACATAATTTGATCTGCTACTTATACTCTGCATATTCGTGTATAAGCTACATCTATATCTTAAGTTGAGCATACATCGCTTAAGACGGGTTATATTCAATCCTTCTTCGAATATTTTGACAGGGTGCGTGAGAGTTGAAATAATTTACTCTCAAGGTAAAAAAACGTTTTATAAAGAAAATAATAACTATGATTACACGCAATATCATTTTAGTTTATTGGGCTAAATTAATCAAAATTCCAGTAGCACTGGAAGTCACGCATACGTTAACACATGTAAATCGTTCATAAATTGATCTATTAAAGAGCTTCTCAATACTTTGTAAATAAGTGCGGTCTTTAATAAGCAAAGCAGAATTAATTGTTACATATTAACTTTGATGTTATTATAATTGCATACTACTATTTCTGTAGGCGCTTATAAGCATTAAAATAACTATATGAGAACTAATTTAATTTTAATGTGGAAGTATTAGTGTTTAATTCGATCGGAGTGGACCTATAACATACTAATAATACATATAATTTTGGTTGTAATAAGTGTACGAAATTGGCATACATATGTTTCAACTTGATGTAGAAGACAAATTTGAAAATAGTGCCATATAAAAATACAATACGCTACAAATCTGTAATTAACGAAGTACATATTACTATACATATAAATATATAATTTCTAATTCAGTAAATAATGATGAAACCAGAGAATCTTTTTGATCTTCTTTTACCTTAATACTGCTATATCATATTTGCATTATCTGCCATCCCACTCTAATTTATACTTGTCCTGCTTTATGTTTTTGATAGACTTATGTTCAGTTTTAATATTATCATTATATTAGATAGATAGATAGATAGAGTGAGACACAAATAAATAAACAGAGAGAGAAAGATTATCATGGTTTGCAATGTACAGCGCTCACATTACTTTGCCTGGATACAGAATATATTTAGTTTTCTCTTTAAATCCTTAAGGCTATTTTGAAGCTCATTATATTTTCTGTCGTTGATTCTCGTTTGGTATTGCTTTTGGCTAAATATACCAAAAAAGTTCCTCAGGCACTGTTGGCTTATATTACCTCAAGCGATATTGAAACCAACATCCGTGAACTGCATTCAAATGAAACTTTGTAAAACTTGTTTACTAGTATAAGAAGTATATTGAGTATTCAATGATATAATTTATTGTGTTATTTGAGCCAATGATTTTAATTATGTATTATGTCAACGGCTCTACCATGTTGAAAGCACCAGTTCCCATCCGAACACTGAAGTTAACCAACATTGGACGCAGGTAGTAACAAGATTGATAACAGCCTGGATACTTTGCGTGCTGTTGGCATAGAAATACATAATTATTGTTTATAAATATATATGTACACATATATATTTTGCATTACGAGTTAAAGTGGTTTAAGTAACGATAATTTTGTAATTTCCAAAACAGTAGAAAAGTCTGTATTTCATGTGTTGATAAGGCATTGCTTTTTTAAGTGGATAAAATAAAGTGTCTAGCCATTGCTTTGCTTGAGAGTATTTTTTCCATAAAAAAAGGAATGTTTTATCAACACAAGATTACAGATTCCTATCCTATTGAGTGCTGTGATATACTTGTATATGCAGCAGGTGTTCAACTTATGCGGTTTCCTAGAAGAAAAACAATGTTTGACAATGCTTAACAAAGAAGTATTTTTCTGAAATTATCGAACTGAATTTTTCTATAATTCAGTAAGATAATAAATTGTATACTTTTTGAGATAATTTAATTTGAAGAAATGTTTTAATTTAAACATAATTTCTGTGTTTGATATCTTCCCACTGGTATTGGTAAACGTCATATACGGTGTATTTTGGAACTACATATTTGTACGTAATATCTATTCGCCTCAGGGTGTGTACGTCAAAGCCCCGCAGGTATTGTATATACTAGTTTAAAACTGAGTCGGTGGACCCGCGGGACATCTCCTCTGATATAGAAAATCTCTCCCCTTTCGTCCTCACCTCACCTCACCCCTTCCGCACACATTTCTGCTTGCTATATTTCTACATCCATGGAACAACCGCGTTCCCACACTCTATCCTTTACACCACCATCCCCTTTTCCTGTACCTCCTCCTCATCCCATTGCGACCCCGTATCACACCCCACATGTGGGCTGCTCGGCTATCATAATGTGCTCTCTATGAATTTATATGTATATGTTTGAGGTACAGGTATTATAATGTATTAATAGACATTTTCTGTGGAATCCCCATTAGCAGGTGTCACCGCTAATACTTGAAATTGAGTCAATCACTCGTTGTCCCCTTACATCGTCGTTATTTCGAGTATAAAGTAGTTATTATAGCAGAAACTCTATTTTCAATCATTCCCACTCACTGCTTCAATTTAATTTTGTATTCTGTATTTAATTTAAATCACAGTCATTCACAGTATCATTTTTAATTTAATTTATTTTTTAAGTTTTCTTAGTTTTTTTAGAACCTTTACAAGGTCCAATGTTTTACATTAATATTATATATTATTATAATATTATATTATAACCTCCAAAATATGACAATCTGTCAAAATTTAGTAGAATTTACTTTTAAAACAAGTTTAATGTTAGTTTTTGAAAAATATAGAAGTGAAAACAATTTCTATTACTAATTGTTATTAAAAATAGCAATTTTAATTATTTCACATACAATTTTGTCGAACTGTCAAAATTAATATTACTAACGATGCATATACGCACCAACTAAATTAACTAAACTTAAATTAAGACACAAATGTGAAAAGGAATGCTTAAACGAGAATCTGAAATCTAGATAATAATATTAAATAAAAACAGTAAATTCTTTCACACAAATATAAAAATTACTTTTATTATTTTTATTTAAAAATTAATGTAAGTAAGAACAATTTGCTTGTTGACTGATGTTGGCGACGCATGGTTCAATCGTGTACCTAGAACTGCGAGCATGCTCGTTTCGGTGGCGAGCACAATATGTTCAATTTAAAAACACTATATACTCGTATATATGTCTGTATATAGAGTTTATAATAAATACTAAAGCATCAAAATAATTGTTGATGTATTATACATTTGTTCGAACTACAAACTGTCTAAACACAGTCTGCAGCGCATGTAACACAGACGCTACAAGAGTAGATGGCCAAATACAAAACACTTGTATGCATATGAGCTGTATCAAAAGCAATCCTTCATTCTTGGTGTTGAATGCATTGGACATGCATCTCAAAACCCATCTCTTCTAGACAGCGAAGTTCAAATTAACATGACAGGTCTAAACAACCTTATTCTTAAGTTATCTTGCAAATTTAGTAGTTAAAACGATCTCATAAATACTTCGCTTTATCACCAAATAATTTGCCACGGTATTTTTTTAACGTAATTTATGTAAAGTCGGTTTATTTTAGAATCCTCATTAGTTTTTTGATTATGAGAGCATATATTCAACTTTATTTTGATAACAAACAGCCCAGAAAATACAGCAGTACTGAAAATATATAGATATTTAGTGGTACGTACTACTTTGCTTCTAATCAGTTTAAATGAAGAGATATTCATCATCCCAAATCAATCCCATTGACGTACTTGTAAAGTATAGTCCATAGAACTGAGGTATATCCCTATAGGTTTTATTCAGTGTTTATATACTCAACCATAATGGTCTGTACTCGATGTGGCGAGCTTTGGAGAGTTGGAGCCATTGCTAGAGCTGGTGCTGGTGCCTGGTGCCTAGTGCCCCCAAGAGTTAAGGGAGTATGAGATACAGAGGGTGAATTACAACTGGAGCACCCAACCCGTTTACAAAAAGGGGTGAAACGGGAACCCGCCGGCTGTCCAGAAATTATGTTGTAGAAACGTTTGTGGATCGCTCAAGGGATAGATTTGTAGGGATGTACGATATACTAGGGATACGTTTAGTCGTGTTGTTTCATATTTATATTTTAAAAGATTTTGTTATTTATAAATAAAAATACATTAACCCTCTATTTATATTATATTTACATAATAGAAACTTAACTTTATCCGATCATATTCTTACACATCTTTATAGCTTTCAATGAAATTAATTTAAAGGATCTTACATATATCACTAAAAATTAACTTCAATCAATTTTATTCCATTTCATCTTATGGTTCAATTAAAGTTGATCAGTTTTGTGAACGCAATTTTTAAACATCGACTTTGCTTAACTTTTCCAGAGTAAGATACCTTTGCCTGTGCCTTGTTATAGCTAGCCTTGTCAGATCCTTATCAGGACTATCTCGACAATGCCCCAGTCAGGTCCTCGTAAGGTTAGCTTCATTCTATTATACAAAGTCTAATGGAAATAGATTTAGATGTTAGAACTATAGTTGTATATAAGCTACACTCAGTCGACAAATTTTGGCAAATACAAAATGAAAGAAAATATGTAATTCTATCGATATTCAGTAACGGGTTTCTGATTGTGGTGAAAATCAAAACATATTATAAATAACATGAAAAATAAAAATAATTGCAATCGAAAAATAAGTCTTCTCCTGCATTCGTTCCCCTCACAGATATCAGCTTGATAGAAAGAGGGGTATAGGGGTTGTTTTGAACGAGTAAGAAGGGGATGAAGGTAAATTTTGAGATGGAATCCCGACATATATTTCTATATATACTCGTACATGTCCACATACATATAGCAAGCCCGCGGACAAACTGTTGTTACAACGGGTAATTCTATACCTTCAGTATCTGTTTACTATTAGAAGGTTTTGAAAGTGACGGAGTGGATATAATTAAAATAATATAAAGGGTTTATATTATGTATGAACATTAATTTAAATCGATTAAGGGTGTCTTTATTTAATGAAACATTGATACATATTAATAATTGTATTAGATATATTTCTAAAATGTTTAGTTGAAATTTTCTGAAAATTTCACATGATTCGTCAACGGCTATACCATGTTGAAAGCACCAGTTCCCGTTCGATCACTGAAGTTAAGCAACATTGGGCGCACAGCGTGCTGTTGGCGAAATCAACAGGGTATTTTCACTAATTTTTCGCGGAAGTAACAGGAGTCTGAACGTGATTCTGAAATTTCTGATTCTCTGACGAATTAACTTCGGGCACGAAGACCTCTTGCGACGTCCCTGGTTACTTTTTCTTACAATACTTTATTTAAATATAAAGTTAACCAGTAAATCTTTATAGATAAAGAAAAATAACTTCTCAAAGTTTTCGCAATATTGCTTTTAAGTCGTTATCTCTTACTTTTTAATGTTACACAGTTTTTTCGCTTTTTCAAAAACTTTGACAATGACTTTTAGATCAGTTTTTTTATATAATTCACATGGGGCTACTTAGCGGTGATATTGTTACATGATTTAACGAGTTTTAATAAGTTTTCTCCTTGTTTTTGTTATATAGTTAAAAGAGTTTACCCTTTTTTGATAAATGGCTTTTGAATTCAGGATATATTTGCCTGAATATTAACAAAAAAAAGTAAAAGAAAAGGTAGACTTATTTATTTTTTATAAACGCAAACTCTACTTTAAATGAAACAGTACAAAAAAGTGATCAGAAATGTACGACATTGTATTTCTCAATTGCTGATATTAAGGCTTATTTTTACTGTTGTATTGTGTATATAGAGAACGATACTACTGCAGATTCTTGTAGCTGCGTTTATCTGCTTTAATGTAACTGACATACATTGTAGCAATTTTGAATTTTCACGCGATTTTGATAACCAAATCATGCTCATGTTCAGAGATGGGTGCGTCGTGCATTGTCCGAAACAGAATTACGAAAGTCCGAGAGCTGTTGCTGATGCAACATGATGAGTAATATGTATCTGTAGAGAACGTGTAACTTAGTTTTAACAAGCGAAACTAAACTGTATTGTTCTGTATACAAGACTATGTTCGATATAACGTAAAATCTAAATAGTGCAAGATTCTATTAAAGCTAAATATTCTAAATATTCAGTAGCGCAACATCACACCAGTAGTCCACATGATTTTCTATTTATGTTCTTCATTAAAAAATTTGAAGTAAATGTAGATTTATTTTTCAAAAAGCAATAAAATTGCTCACATAATGTTGTGTATTAGATAACATTGTTAACGTTAAGTTACATAAATCGTAAGTACAAGTAACTGTGTTTAGAAAGATATTATAGTTTAAATCACGATAGTTCGACGGCGACTTATACTTAAAAGAAGTTATAAGAGCGGTATAAATCTATAATCCGATAATGAATTTTATCTTATTCGTTTCTATATACATTATCCCAGAAAACTATTAGCATGCAAACCTTTATTCAGCTCTGACTGATTCCGAAATTATTTTCCTTTTTAAAACTTTTTCAAATATTTGTTCGAAATTTTCTTGCCTCAATATTTACTTAATACCAATGAGAATTCATCTTATCACGAACAATTGTGTAGTACTGTAGCTATGTCCTTATACAGAATACAATAATATAGAATACTTTATTATTATAGAAGAAACCAATCTGACATTCTCCTTCAAGTTTCTCAAGTGCAACATCATCATTCTCGTTATCGACATATCCTTCAATATATTCCTATAATACGTATTAAGTATCTGTCTATTCATATAGAATATTCAATCTGTAAACAACTTCATAAATGTCTACCTGACTGAAAACATAACATGCAAACAGTAGATCTGCATGTGTTGTCTACGAACATAATAGATACGTAATGTAGCTTTGAATATACCTAAAGATATAAATGCTCTGTTCTACCACTGCTGATGCTGTGTGCGGCTCCACACGATGCCGAAAGGTAAACTCATATACTGAATACCTGATACTAGTCTACCTGCTAGTGCTACGTAATTTGTAGTTGACTGCATCAAAGTACGAGGAAATTCACTATTTTGATACTGATAGGAGTACGATGCATGTTGCTTGTTGTGTGTACTCAATGGGTTTACCTGCATCAGACATTTCTTGTTTAGCTACTAGTGAATAGGCGACGTTACATAACTGTAGTTGATATAAAATTTCGATGACAATTAACCGTCCTTTTTTTTGGAAAAAGCCTGTTTTTAGAAGGATTCATTCAGTTTAGCTTTCGTACTTTTTTAGGTATTTCAATATCTACACAGACAGAATATCTGTGAATATCTTTAGTATTCTATATTCTGTTGTATATATTGTTGTACATGGGTTTCAGGGCCTCACCCTTGTAGGGGCCTCGCATTCTCGTACAACAACCCAAGTAGAAAAATTCATTTAAATCTCGCATCTCGCTCTTTAGAAATCTCACTAGAATCACTGCGTATACCATTTAAGGCATTCATGTGCCTTAGTTTATCATCATTAATATTTGTCGTGTTTGTGCTTGTTAATTTTTAGAACACTTCCAATATAAAATTTTATTTCTCGTCAATTATCATCAAAAATACTTACTTACAATTTACATAAATTATATAAAGAACAAGTGCTTCGCAAAGATCTGCCGCTCCTGGGCCTCGCATAGATCTTACGCACAGGGCCTCGCAATGGCTGATGCCGCCTCTGATTCTTAATTCTGTTATATTTATTGTTGAACAGGCTAATACATAATATATACCTTGATAATTGTAGATATCTATTAAAGATTGAATTCCATTCTTGGTAAATTCTGATCATGTATAAAAGTATCTCACATTACCCCATACGCCTCCAACCACATATTGCATATGATACCTTGCAGCTCCGCCCGACGAAGTACTGCTACGATCAAAACAGAGATGGACAACCAATTGCACAAGGGTTTGCAAGGGTTGTACATACCATAACATATGGTTGCGGGTATATCACATGTATTATTACAAATCTAACAGTTTGAAAGCAAAGAAAAAGTACTCTGCCATTTAAAGTTGTTTTTACTCTTGGATTATACGAGTACTTTTATTATTAAATAAATTATATGACTAAACTTATTCTTAATTATATTTACTCCAATACGATCGTGCACTCAAACAAAAGGTTTGCCGCGACTGCTACTATTCACCAGTTTATTCTACAGCTACGTTTTGGTGCTGTCGATCTCATGAGACAGCCCAGACTGTAGATATGCCGTACTGCAATTCGCGGTAGTAAATAAATATAAGCTCAACAACTAAAAAGCTCTCTTTTAGATATTTGTTTAAATTCATTTTTATATCCTCCTAGGTGAAAATAATTATTCATAGAAGGGAACGATAATTAGTTACTTAAGTAAGTAGAAAAGTAGGAATCTTAATTCAGTTCATTATTTCTTATTAAAATATTTTATTTAACTCGTTCATGGCCTTCCTTTGTGAGCTGACAGGCTGCTCACAGAGTGACTAAAGTGGCAACAAGATGCTAAGTGACAAGGCAAAACAAAGAGGACTCTAAAATGATAAGGTATCAATTTTTAAAATTAGCGCCTAAATTATAGGCAACCATTCTTACATATGCATGACAAAATGTAGAAGTTTATATTAAGAATAAATTTTTTCGTAAACGCTGTCCTAAATATTATAAATTCAATAAATAACGAAACTCTTTTAATTCATATTCTATTCATTATTTTTTATTTCAACGTTTTTACACAGTTTTTATTATTTAAAATTATCATCTTTTTCCATTGGATATACGAGTACTCATACCTCGCCTTGACGCTGCTGTTGCTCATGGCCATATGAGGTCATGTGACGATTTCCTCTCTTGGTACCCTCTTTTCTTCCTTTCGTCTTCCTCGACGAGTCCTGGGGCTCTCACGACTTAGTGCCCCAGGGTATGCGCGATAGACGTAGTGAATGTACCTCCAGGACATCAAACCATACCATGGAGACTGGTGAAGCGGGGGCAAGAGAGAGGTTCATTCCTTTTTGAGAGCCCAAGGACATTTATAGTCAAGTAAGCCTACATATAGTGAGGTGAATATTTATTCTATATACTCGTACATCTTTTTTTTATTATATTAGTTTCATTATATAATGTTAAATACAAATAATAGTAGATTCAAAATGGTGGTCACAGTATGATATATTGTAAATTTTTATGAAACTAGGAGTTGGAAAAGTTTTGTGGGAACAGATTATGAGTTTATACCCTACAAACAATTTTGATCGGAATCCAATTAGATGCGAATCGTATCACTCTGAATGGTGATTGGAATCCTATTAGACATTAGTGTGACATTACATGAAGCTTTGGACAGCATGTCTCAACCGGCCGGAACGCTCCGTACCCCCTTTGATTGATTTCCTAATACTTTCCAAACGACGTTTGCCGAGGTGCAAGTCGTGCTACTACCCAGTACTACCACAGTACTAACATATGTTCTCCCGAACACTGTTTGACTTCTGTCTAACCCCTCTCTGATACGAGATTGCTAAGATACAACAAATTGTTTGTAAGGTAAATAAGTGGAATTTTATAAAAATATGACTGGATACAATTTAAACCTAGGTTCCTGCAAGTACTAATTACATGTAACTAAATGTGTCTCAACTCAATTTGTAAATCGCTTCTGATGTTTTCTTTTAATGTTGGTAATTTAAGTTATTAAACCTCTACATGATAAAAATTGTAACAGATAGAGGAAAACGAGGATGGGGAACCATATTTTCAATTTTGCATTAGATGTAATGTAGTCTGTGACAAATTTACACTAGCTAAAATGGTATTTGAGTTTTTTACCACCTGCTAAACTTTCTGCAAGCGGCTCTAACAAAAACAAATCGCTGAAAGCCACGACTGTATACAAAATATAATCGTGTATGAAGAAAAAATAATTTTTCATGGTTTTACACCACACCGCATTACAGTCGCCTTTAAACAACTCAGTACAGACGAATATACAAGGCGTACAGAAGAGTGTGGGGGTAAAAACGCCTGCAGCATTTGACACAGAAACCCTCTGGCGAAGGGAAGTGGTGTAAGGGGCCATAGAGACCATGGAGTACAATATACAATACAGTATGGTTCATAACAGATTGCCATTAAAGTTTATATTTGAAATTAATTTAGCCCGTCATTAGAATTTCTATTGTTGAACAATTAAATTGTTAAAACCTTGGAACAATATACGTGTGTATTATCTGTAAATAATATCGTGTTCGTGATAAAATGGTAATGCAATTAATTAAAATTTCTTTAAATATCTGACTTATACCTTCGGTAGATTTTGTGGTATTTTATTTCAACCTTTCCAATAAATCGTTTTGAAAAGTGTCCGATAGGGTGTGCTTCGAACGTTGAAAATTATTATAAAATGTTACAACGCTATGTGCAGCTATCAATTTCTGCTATGTTTAATTAGCTATTCTATCTTTTCTTATAGTTTAGTGGAGTGAAATGAATTCTGCACATTTGCACCTCAAAAATACCAGACACAAAGCAAAAAACTATGTAAAGAAAAGTAATTGAAAAACTTGTAAAGTAATTAAACACTTATGGCGCTTGGTACATTGACAACGCATATAAATAAAATACATAATTGCTCAATTAATGTCAATGTGAGTTAACCTGAAAAATATCGCAATGTATGTAAATATTGCACCATCATTTTGTTAAAACGTTGACATTAGCTAACAATTTATCAATAGTTAGGTTTCAACTTTATATATTTGCCCACAATACTTGACAAGTTAGAGGTAGGTTAAGAAACCAAACTAGCGGACAGAAGTTAAACGATAAATTGTTGCCTTAAAAATCGGTACCTTCCGACCCCTATATTCAGCATGATCATCAAATAAATTTAAGTTTTAAAAATTTTGTGTTATATTATAAAATTTTAATTAACGAATATACGTATTTCTATATAATGAAAATGCTAAATGTATCTCGCCCGAGGCCAAAACCTTTGAACTTTCTACAGCCCCAGGGCATTGCTTATCCGTTAGGGACACTCCACAAATACATTTTTATCCTTATGGATACTTTTCGAAATCAACGAAAAGTATTTGGTCATTTGACTTTTTAAATAAAGTTAGTATAATTCAGCAATAAACAGTAATAAATTAGTACCGCTTCGCCCTTATAAATTGGCCGCGGTTCCATGGACCATTGTTGGTGCTTGGTGCCCATTTTCCAGCCACAACGGTGCATCAGACCACAGTACTGATACCGATATACACTGAACCAGGTCGAGTAGAACCCTGGGGCCATTATTAACCCAACTTTGCCCCAAACTAAATGAATTCAACATCATTCAAAACAAGAAAAATAAAGGTTATATGTTGTACCAATGTTAAATAAATAAGTCCAAATATTTGAGTTGATTTCTATATAGTGTAGTTCGAAATATTAATTACTTTTAGGCCTCACAGATGTCCTTCATTTCGTTGTTAATAGATACTTACATAAATAACTAGAGGCGAACCAAGATATAAAAAAGGACTGTTGCCTTTATTCTATCACACAGAATAAAGACAACTGCAAATGATACACAACATCAGTCATTAAAAATTCGCACTGCAAATGCCCTTTTTAAATTTACAGTCCAACAAGTTTTAGGTACAACAAAATATACATCATAAATATTGTTTTAAATTAAAGTCAATTATTATTCTATAAATATTTATTACATAATTTCATTACTGATAATAATAACAACAACAATTTATAATTATTAATGTGGAGTCATACACCTTTCTTCAACCTATTTTTATTCCCTGTTCGCGCGCTGCGCATGCTCCGTAGATTAAAGCATACCCATCGCATCGACGCGTACTTCACTTAGTTTAAATAACTTACCAACTGTCAGTATAACTTCAAGTCTTGTGTGAGACGTTTCTCCAATATAAATACCTAAAAAATATATATAAAAGATCGTGCTGTGTTGTGTTATAATTTAAAATACAGTTTATAAACATAACCTCTTAATATTGACATACATACTTATAGAAATTAGTGTTATAAATATGTAAACATATTAATTATTAGTGTTTGACATTTGTGTGAAACTTGTTTGATCTCTTTGCAAATATTTATTTGTGACATTTGTACTTTTATTACTGGATTGTTGTTGTTTTAATTACTGCAAGCAATAAAATATACACCTACATATTTATAAATAAAGTAATTATATACAATTTATTGCTGAAAGTGTCAGTTAACTATTTATGTTAAAACTTTGTGTTGAGTGATTATACATGCTGTGATTTTTGTATTTAAAATCTGCATATTAGATTGTCATTATCTATAAAAACAATTGCAGTCATTTTTCCACACGATTTAATCCGGTCTACAGCAACAAATATTACGCTGGACAACCGAGGGGCTATTGTTTTGGACACCACGTGTCCCAAAAGGTTATTGTTATTTTTTTACACTTTATATTTTGGCTACATGTAGGGCTGATTTTTCAATAGTTTGTTAAATGTCAAATCTGGTTGGTTTTTCAATTCTAGTTTTGTCAAAGACCACAGTATTTTACTTGGTTAAATGACAGTTTTGTTCGACTTGAACAAAACTTAGAGCTGAGATACAGAAGTGTCAAACAAGGTTAATAATAAACCACAAATAACCACTATTGAAAAATCTGCCCGTAGTGTCTTGAATAATCATTATTCAATGCATTGATTGTATGATTGATTTGTATAGTATTACCAAGGAATGTTATGTGGTGTTACACAATTATATACCCCATACGTTACCAGACGTTGTTGGGAATCTTTAACACTCTTTACCTTGCGAAACACAAAACTTCGATGTTACCTTACAATCATTCCATATTTTACTTAACAAAACCTATCTAAACGAGTTTTGTTTTTATTATTTTACCTTAAATACACGTAACTGTATTTAGCGGGTAAATTGTCCAGATGGACAACAACCTGGATTACTTTATTTTTAATTTACCAATGATCTATGAAGAGTTATTATTAATTTTGAAATCATTGATTCTTTATCAATTCTATTCCTGTTCATACGTTGTACCAAGCTACCTTGCGGTTTCAAATACAACTAAATTGATAAAATCATTAGAAACTGCTTTATGCAATATTAAAATTTCAGAATTATTAAAATTATTATAACTTTACTCTCGCAAACGATATACATATGCACCTACCGCAATGCAATCTGGATATTATTACAGGCTCATCACAATTTATTTAATTATACGGTAGTAATTAAACTGCAACAGACCATTATTAATAGATTTACTTATATGTAATAGCATTACATAGCCACCGTTTGCCCAGCAGTACCCACACACAGAGATATATTTGTATATATGTATTTATCAGTTTCATTATTTAGAAATAATACAAATTCATATCATTAAAATTCTACCACATTCACAATTGAACTTCTATTTGTGCGTTTCAATTCATATAAATAATTAGTCCATCGAACTGTAATAATTGAAATCTCTTTTGTTATCGATGTATGCATAATTATAGAATTGAATAATGTCAGTTTTATATGTTCATTTAATAAAATATATAATGTTTCCCTCAAGTAGAATATTATATATTTGTATAGGCTATTGTTTCGTTAAATAATATTCAATACTAATTGTGTGTAACGCATAAAGTTTTATTTTTAAAATTTTGTTTATTTATCTACGACTTATCCGTAAGAGGTCTATTGTGTTCGCAGCTGTTGTGATGTTATGACTTTATATATCAACAATAAAATTTACTAATTAAAGAAATACAATCGGGTACACAAATATTTGTTTAACATTGCGTTAATATAAAATTAATAAGTATTTACAAAAATATAAACTAATTTATTTTTAAAAAGTTAATCATTTTAAAATACACTTTTGAAATTCGTGCAAGTCTATGATTACTTTTCTTAAAAGTTCTTAAAGAGTAATTATAACCTTCCGTGATACACAAACTGACAGGTATAAACTTTAAGTTAATTAATTACAGATAATTATATAATCACCATAATGATCTTGTGCAGGCTTTAAAGAGGGTTTCAAAGTGGTTAGTACATTCTAATTATAAAATAAACATCTTCAATTATTATTTATACGTTCCTAGGTAATATTAATTAAGTTATAAAAGTATAATACCTCTTTCTTTATCACACACACACACACGCGCTATATATATATTGTGACGGATTTAGATGTTAATTTGATAAATACTGTAAGACTAAATTACTATTATTAACGTGTTTAATTCTATCACGAAATATGATTAATTCCTCTCTAAATATAATCAACGATTTGTCCTAATTTAATGACCTTACAGCATAACAAAAATATTCATTGTAACATGTTTGATGGTCCAGTTCATTATGCAGTCATATCCAATGTCGAAAAACACTGTTTCTACTAAACACAATGGGCTTGTGTCCTCATTTTTTAGTGGTCGATTTTTCAATTGTTGATTGAAATTGATTCTAATAAATGTGTACGGCGTGTCTATTTTATTAAATATCTAAATATTGACGGAGATATAGCAATTAATTGTAGTCTTAGCGCTAGAAATGGTCGGCCATATTTGTATGACTTGAAATGCATTTTAACGTCAATTATTTGTTGAGTAGGTCAGTGCTGTGGTAATGTTTTGTAGCTGTTGGTACTCAAATAATCAAGTTAAGTCAAAGAATAATAAGTTTTTATTTTATTTAACCCTGCTAAGGCAGACATAATATTGAAATTTGATTGTTCCTTGAAATAGCTGTAAATAATATTTGATATTTTGATATATAAATAAATACATATAGCAGAAATTTATGAGCTTTAATAATTAAAGGGAAAAAATTACTCTTTTAATTGTTAATATCTCCTAACATATAAGAAGTTATTAAAAAATAATTGAACATTTGAGGTTCTAGTAACCCACTTTATCAATATATAGTACACTTGTATAGAAATTAAGACATAGGACATAAGCCCATTAGTTACTTGTTAAGCAAACTATGTTACCTAAGATACAATAATTTGTGACCAATTTTTTTAGTTTTTTTTTTAAATTTTGTCTACTTTTTTGGCCATTAAAATAATCGTAAAATGATGCGGGTCTATTTTGGCTATGGGTCAATTTAATAATGGGTTCATTGGCGTTTTCCTTATAATATTAATTATTATATATATATATATATATATATATATATATATATATATATATATATATATATATTTATATTGTTTATGCATTATATCAGTAATAAAACGTACAACAACATTAATAAAAGGTGGTGCATGTTGATAGCCCTAAGGTAACTCACAAAGTATTTTTTATAGTTTTAACGACAGATGGCTCTGTGGTATAGTATCGTGTACTACAGTATCATATCGTATCTTATGCTTTCCTATCCCTATCCGGTATCGTAATATGTTGAAGCAATTGCAATGATAAACCAATGTGCCAACCTGTCCATAATAAAAATTTAACATGAAGACACGATTATATCGGTCGTCTTCACCGCCTCAAGCGCCACTACAAAACTATCTACACTGTCAAATACTCATTAAGTTTATTTATGTTTACTAATTAATATAATCAATTTGTTTTAGCTACCAACCTCTTGTACAGTTAACTCACTTGATAAATATAATAAATTAAACGCAATGTAATATATTTGTTATAATTCTACCGTTATTTTTTGTTATATAATATAAATTTGTACATTATTCAAGTTAAGATACTTGTGTACTACTTTATGTATATTAAGTTAGTTTAAGTATAAAGGATGGTATGCTTAGTCGATCACCGATACTGTTATCTTTGGTGTTTACCTCTGCAATAGTTTAGAATTGCAAAATGTAGGATTATTATTGTATTCTCGGAAATATTCTGCGGGGTGAGGATCCTTTTTCAAGCCTTAATTTGGCGAACAAAACCTCAGAAACAAACCAGATAGGTTCTGATGGCAGTTATAAAAGCAGCATTGCTTTTGCTTATGTTAGTGAATAATTCTTTTATTTATGAATGTATCGGTAGATATTGGTGAATCTCACAGAACGTACCATGGGCCCTTAATGACTGAAAAATAAAAGGAGCAGAAATCAATATACGGTTTTATAAAAAAATTAACAGTGTTGATTTAATATAAGCTAGTTGCATTTCTAAAGGCGAATAAGGGGCAGTCATAGAAAATACTAAAATATAATCAGAAATGTATGCCGGCGGGTTTATTTCGTTCGTTTCATATAAAACAGACTAGCATTACAGACTACATTGCTGGAGTACTGATGTGAGTACAGCAAAGTACTCGTACAAAACACAGAACAGAAACAGTGCAGAACGCCAGACCTCTCTAACTCAAAGCAAACTAATCTAAAAAGGAGAAATATTTTATATCGGTATTAATATACCTCAAGGTATTACATGGCTAAAATTTAAATAATTCAATTTATTGTTATAGGATGTGACTTAACGTGGAAATAATACTGGTTCGTGTTAATACCATCGTTGTTGCAACGGAACTTATGTAAATTTTTTTTTAACTTAGCTTAAATTCGTTTTTATTACTTCCGAAAATACTGCTAAAAGTTTATTGCCCGGATGGCTATCTAGATCAGCAAAATTTTAGATCTAGTTTGCCAGAGTATTATCTAGAAAGAAATCTGTGTTTTGTTAAAGACATGTCACTTTATATGCCACCGTTATTAGTATAAAAAAACTAAGGAAATTCATCGCAAAACAAAAATTTAGTAGTTGAAATCACCTTAAATCAAGAAAATAACCCTCACATTTCTAAATGAAGTTAAAATGTATTATTATACAATTACTTTTTACAGTCAACCATAATTTTCAGCAGTAATTGGTGAAAGTTAATCACTTTCTTTAAATATTTTCGTAATATTAAAAGATTCTGTCTGTGACATTCGTATTACTGTCAATAACATCTTCAAATTTATGATTATAATGTAAATTAATTAAAACTTTTACTTTATTATATGAATATATATGTCAATTTCATATAAAATAAACAATTAACCTGCATTTTAGAAAAACAGGCTTTTAAGGTGTTTTTAATAACTTAATTTATGTAATTAGACTATTTTAATGCTAATTGCATACATGTACTTTGTTAATTTATCGCTATTTAATGAATAGTACGTATTGTAAATAATTAGAATTATGTTAAGTGCGGTCCAAACTAGCGCAACTCTAACATACGACATTCAACCTTCATAAGTTGACTTTATCTTACATAGAAAATGCGAATCCGAGTATTTTTATTATATTCATCATTATTAAATTTCACCTGTTTATCGCTAAAAAGCAAAATCTTTTGTTATGTAGGCAAAAACGAAAATATTATTTGCTTTTTCATTGTCGTACACAATATATATGGCTTGGAAAACTTCAATAAATAAAGTGTACCGATGCTTTTGTGAACCTAAACCCAAAGAGAACGTGTTGTACAACGTCTTCCAACAAATATGGATATCGCACTAGTATGGACGACGCATTAGTCTTTGTTTAAATATATATTAGCAGTTTAAAAGAAGCTGAAATATTTTACTACGAGATTTTATTACCGATTTTACGACTTGTTTTTGAGAGATACATAATTAGTGTATTTATTACGATTAATTAAAGTGAGACAACTATATTTCTCACTGTAGAATTTACTAGATTAATTACTAAATGAAATTATACTTCAATTTTGAAGCTATTAGTAGTTCCCACGCTTAGTACTTAAGCATTAATTAAGTAACCCTCTGAGTATATAATTATACCTATGCTTTTATCTTCGACGACGGCTAGGATGTATCTGTGTTTCGGTGTATAAGGTGGTAACTCGCAATTTGGCTCAAATCACACTGGACATGCTTGAAAAATAAAGAGTATTCTATTTAGTACAGAGATTTTTACAGTTTGGAGCTCCCCTTATATATGCGGCCTCTTGGAGCGGCCCTGGATAAACTTTAGTGTATTTTGTGGCTGAGAAGTAAATTCGCATAACAGACAATTTCAAAACCGTACAAAAGATAAGCAAGAATCATCTTTTTTTATAAAGTTTTTATACAAAACAGTTTTTGATAGACTTTCGTTGTTAGTTTTACTTCAGATCTTTAGTTTAAAGTAAGTGTTTTTGCTAAGATTATAATAGACATTATTTTGAAGATTTAGTAACTTTATATTTTTAAAGCAACATTAAGTGTCAGACATGTCTGTTATAGTTTTTGATAGCTGCTTAATTAATATTTTAACTTTATCAAATTAATATTAAAATATGAAGTTTAATCTTGTAAAATATGTCCGATATATTTGTTTATTATTCAAGTAAATATTAAGGCGAAATTGATAATAATTACAAAATTTATTAGTGAAGGGGGACGGGACAAAATTGGGACGATTTCATTTCGTTTCAAATGTAAATAACTCGATGTGGTATATTTAAGAAAAGGAGAAAAAATTATTCGATTTTCTCGATCATCAAAAAAAAGAAAAAGCTTTTAAAATAAAACATTAATAAACATGCAGTAAGGATTTTAGAATGTATTTAACAGAATGTTGTAGGTATACTTTTTCTGACACACCCTGTACAATGTGTTCGATACGCTAATTCGTAGGAGTCTTTAACTGTGTGTTCACTCACAAGAGAATAATATATTGTAACATGTTTGATATTTCTATTTCTAATGAGATATGATTTTAATTTTTATTATAAACGCATAACTGCAATAAATAGACCGCAGTATTAAGTCGGGCGTAAAGAAACATATGAAAAAAGTACATTATACTTCTTTGGTATAGTATAATGAAGTATCCGTTGAAACTGTACAAGTATGTATATCATACAGCATATCGTATCAAGTCCAACGCATCGAGAAATAACGTACACAAGGAGAAGGAGAATTTAGTTATCTGGGTTGACTCTTGGCTAAACAGCGTAGCGTAGATAATAATCACTTATTAAGTGTAACTATGCTAATTACAAAGCTAATTTTATAGTAATTAAAATGCTGATTAATCTACATTCCCTTCTATCTTTTCTCCTTCGTTTTCTTCACTTACCGTTAACATTGAGTAAATTCTTTTCGTTAAATCTTTGGCCGGGATAACCTTAGCAAAATCGCACTTGAAGTTCATTTTCTACATCTGCGTATAAGTCTAAATACTATAGTGGACTGACGATACAACTGAAGTGAAAACTAGACTAGACAGGAAAATTACAGAGTCTATTAGCTCTGGAAAACATTGGTTCTTGTCTTTAAGCTATAGGCTCTAGTATTTTCTGTTCGCGATTGAATTCTGCCCCCAAAACTATCTAAAGGCACTTTTGTATTCAGTGTTTACTTTAGATAACTCGTCATAAATAATCGTGTGTACTAAGAAACATTATTTATAAACATGTAATTCAGAATAAACACCTGAGAGGTGAACTAAGACTTTGCCGTCGCTATACTAAATCTAGCTCTTGCAGACACGCGTTAATACCATGCAATTAACAACAAATAAAATGTTTAATACGTGATAATTGATTTAACATATTATTTATTGTCGATACGTTCGAGATCGTTTATTTATCTTTAAACGAATTACAGATTTATCTAGTTAAATACATAGCTTACTTTCCATTTTTCTTGAAAAGGGTTTAAAAAGTTAAGCTTGATAAATGTTAAGGCATGGTCAAATTGATAAAGTTAGCTAGCTAGTTCTTCCTCTACTTTCACGGAAAGTTTAACAACTTTGGTCTTAGTTTTGAATCAGTTCTGTCCTGTCTACATCTTGAGCGCATCATCTATCATAGCATGCTGCAATTGTTCATATAAATGGATTAGATACAGCAAGGCATGGATAAGCATACTGCAATAGAACTCTTATCTAGTTAAAAAATATCTATTTTCTATATATTTAAATGCAAACCCTTCAATATTTCACAATAACAGAAAATGTAGTTGCCCCACTTTCAAAAGGAACGGCTAAGATAATTATAATTACTCCAATATTTAGTTTAGTTTGTGTGACAACGAACTATAATAAATTACATAAATTTTTTTGTAAATTACAAAAACTGTAATTACAGGTTGTAATAGAATAGAGTAGAACGTATAATTAGTTCGTTTGTTTGGCGCTGGTGCGCATACGCGTATGTTTGTTTTAAGTTGGTGAACGATATTTATCATTCTTGAAATAACTAAGATGTTAATCTTTATTATAGACTTGTGCTACACGTATGAGTGTTGCTTGTTGTATTGGTCTTAATACAGATCTCAGTAAATAAATATTTCACCTTTTTTATCTTGAATTAGATGCTTATCTGTGTACACGATTCCAATCAAACTTTTTTAAATTGATAAATATTTAAACAGTTAAATCGATTATTGAGACTGATCATTAATTTTGTTTGATTTTTTAAAAGAAAGAGATGCATGATTAACTTCTACAAATTGTAAGTTAACAAAGTTATTAATTATAGTAGTATTAGAGATTACTACCCAAATTTCCCAGCCTCATTAAATATATTTTAAGAATATTCGGTATAATTCGTGATTTGTTTTTTTTTTTGACACCGAAGCTTGATTATTTGAAAAATAACAGAAAGAAATTTGAATTATAATTATAGCATATCACTTATCCACTTATATTTTACAACTATTAACAATTTTGAGTAGTTGACCATTCTAACCTATCTGCGCTGTTAAGTACGCACTTAAACGTGTTTTCAATAATTGTAGAGTGCAGCACTGTATATTTTAAGTTCTTTATAACCACGGCTTCTGTACAATACCAGTTTTAAACATATTGCATATGATCACAGCCTGTTCTTTCTTAAACATCCATTTTATTTAAGTACCTATCACTTAAGATTTCAAAATGAATAATATTCAACGAGATACTTTGATTATAAGTGTTGAATCGTATGGAAATTCTTAATAAGGCGATGATTTATCGTAAAGTCAGCTTAATACTCTTAAACTTAAGTCTATTTATTATTTGAAGCTTACTGAATGATCATGTAGATACTGAAAACGCACCACCATATAATAAATATAATAAACCAAAAAATTAAAATAAAAAAACCAAGAAACATTAGCAAATATTTCAATAAAAATTTAAAAAATCCGCTTTTAAAAAATTGATTTCAGAAGCTCGTTATCGTTTAAATGAGTCATGTATTGTTTATGGATGGATAACATATTTGTCATAAACTTAAAAACTAAAGTCTCATTTAGAAAACCTGTTTATTATGCATAAATAACAAAATATCGATTCACTAGATTAAAAATGATATTTGCAAGCCATATTAGAAGCATGCTGTTTTGTTTATTGTTTTGTCTTTGTATGTGTGTGTGTTTTTGTCTGACCAATGTCCATTTTACATGATGCGTGGGAGATGAGAGACTACTGGAGCCACGCTGTAAGGAGGAGGAAGGGAAGGGTTGCAGACATACACAGAATGTTGTCTGATTAAACAATACAGAACACCTCGCTAAATTCTTGAGTTTGAAAACAAAACAATTTATTTAACAGTATTTCTAATTGCCTTGACGGAGACGGAGCAAATTATGGTCTCTTTTCTCGTAGACTTGATTCGATTTTTAACTTCGATAGCTGATTATCTCCGTGTGTAAACATTCATATTTTAATTCAAATAAATTACGAGTATATATCCCTGCTTTTTATTATATATATATATATATATATATTATATTTATTTTACAACTTCTATCAAAAAACAATTTCGAAATTTTCTAAATTTAAAATTAATCTAAAATATACCCTTAAAACATTAATTAAAAATGTAATTATATCTTGTGTAAACTTTTTGTATATATTTTGTTTATACTTTGCACAGTATGAGTATAGACTGTATAGTATGGTATGTATAGTGAGGGCACAAAGTAAAGTAAAACAAGATCTTCTCTTCTCTTCTGTATCTTGGGGGTTTCCGTTTTGTGTCTTCGTTTCTTCATTCAATATATTTAAGTAGCCTTAAGGCTTGCACGAGGCGTCTTTGGTCTCTCCTTTCAAAATCTCTGATCAACTTCATGTAAAATACAACAAATGTCTTTAGTCTTTCCCAGACAATTTATAACGAATATATATTTATATATATATATATATATATATATATATATATATATATATATATGTATATATATATATATATATATATATATATATATATATATATATATATATATATGTATATATATATATATATATATATATATATGTATATATATTCATATATTATAAGCATATATTCATCATGTTTAAGTTAAGTATACACAATGAATTAAAATGATTAATAAAACTAAACGGTTATAGTTATCATTATTAGAAATTTCATATTTCGTTCATTTGCGTAAACGACTTGATCCGTTCTCGATCTTATATCGTGATAGCTTTGTCCTTAAAAAGCTCCTGAAAACATTATTTATTAATTGTATATTTTTGATGTGTGTTAATTTTTCTAAAGAAAATTTTACTTTTTGTGTTAAATATTTTAACATTTAGCTTTCACTCTCTACCTTTTATTTTCTGGTAGACTTTTGTTTTAAATGAATAAATACATCGGACCTATAGAATATATGCTATCTATAGACTAAAACCAAAATGAATCCACCACCGGCACCGTTTAAACAGTACAATTCGTGAATTTCATCGTCAGTGGATACCTAGCTTAACGACAGGCAGGCAGTTCAGGCAGTTGGTACTCCTGGTTCAAGCTCTTCAGTTCTATACAGTTCTATAGATACAGCCAGCCGCAGGATATGCCTGAAGGCTTTAGAGGCTAGTAGAATCGAAGCAATGAACATAGCAACAAGCAAGCAAACTCCAGTTAAGGATGTTCAATATAACGAAGATAATATTATTATAAAAAGTACTTTAAAAAAAAATTAATGGTGATATTGTTTTAGTTACATTTTATTTTATTTATATGACTTTCATTATTACGCCATTATTTATTCATCTAATTAAACTTTTATAATTACATTGGCCAGGAAGTTGTTCAACTATTTATCTTATCTATCTACATATTTACATCTGCCATTTTTTAGTGCAAACTGTTTCCTAATAATATTATCAATATTTAAATCTACGTATCATTATACTGATACGGTATTATTAATAATTAGCGCTTAATCAATTGCATAAATTTTTAAATAATTCGAAAAAGATTTTCAGGTTCTTAATTTGACATAATATTTAAATTTCTTGTCACCAATCAGCGCTACTTATGGTATTTTACTAACACAATTCGAACATGCTTACATACTTAATGAGCATTTCATAAATAAATTAATGAAGAAGATCCCAGCTAGTTAGTGACGTACTTTCGTAACCCATTTTGATTAAATTTGTACCCTGAGGCGCAAATTTTAATATAGTTAATTTATTTATTTTAAATTTTGACTTTTTTAAACTGTAAATTGTTTACGAAAAAAAAAAATGAGTAAAGGTGAAGAACATTATGTGTATTAGAGAGCTGAATTAATTGTTATTTACGTTTCAACTAATCAATCTGTTAATTATGAAATCTTTAAAATGTGACGGTGACATTTCTGTGCCATTTGTAACATCTGGATATGTTGTTACATAATTATTAGACCAATTGGCATCATATTATGGATATTGTTAAAAGAATTCTTAATCAAAGAAATATATAGATTGGTATGCTTTATTTAATTTAGAATAGAAAACTTAGAATTATGAATATAGAATAACAGCAATTTAGTGTTGAATTTAGATTGATGTTGTTTTGCTGAGAGCTTGAAATTAGAATAGGGCTTCACACGATTCGAGATAAGGCGAGAGTTTCAAAAATCTCGCCTCGTTTTTTTTATTATACATTTTTTACACACTAAGCATATAGCTTTCTTCTCACCATAAATTGTATCAAATTTAAAAGAAAATTTAAACATTGGAACATTGGCAATTTTTTTATATACAGTTGATCAATTGGTTCAATTTCACTTAATGCATCAGCACTTTCATATAATCTCGGTCTTTTTGTCAGGTTGACACTACTAACACCTACACTCAACGACATTTTTGCAGCAAAATGTCTTCAAACAATCGCCTTATCCTTAAAACATTCGTTTCCGTTCGGCTACAAAATGTTGTAAAAGACAAAATTATAAAATAAAATATTTAACTGATGTTTGTTTACCAGATTTTATATTTCATAAATTTACGACCTAATCATTTTCGTAATAAAAAAAGGTTGAACTTTTATTTTGCTCTTAGTTTATTTTTCTAGCAAAATAGTATGTGCAATTAATCATGAAGGTTTCCTATTAATTATTCTGAACTAATTCTATCATTCTAGTGATTATTGGAGTGTACTTCACTCGTAGATGTTTTGTAGATCAGACCATGTCCATGGTACGGGTGATGGCACACGGCGTGTCCGATCAGTTTTAAGATTCTCCAGTTCGTGGATTGTCTGCTTGTTATACTGACTCGTCTTTACGCTGGAGGCGTGTAGGTCATAACCTTCCATCGTGCCCTGGAGCAATTCGTGCCCTGAGATGACCAAACCTCACTTCGTGATCTATTATAATGCGTTTGTCGACTTAACGATACCGACAACAACCACAACCACAACAACGCCGATGAACTGAAACATATTTCAACATTTATTTATTTTAATGATTCGAATATAACTAGATTTTTTTTTTCATTTCGCCAACTTATACATAATATGCAGTGCGACTGATTAAAGAAAATTATCGTAATTAATTACTAAAGACTACTGCCTTTCATAACCGTATTATTTATTACATGAATCTTGAAAACATCGCGCATGCGTTTAGTACAAACAAAACCAAGAATAAGCTGCGCGGCAACATTTAAAAAAATAAATTATTTAAAAATGTTATTAAGAGACTTAACTTGCAAGAAGATGTTTAACTGGTTTGGTGCAGTTTCTACTGTTTATTTAATATGGTCTTTCACGACTTGTGAACAAAAATGGCATAATTCTGAACAACAAATTATCAGGTTTATTGTTTGGTTCGGGGATATTTTAATTTGGTGAAGATGTAATACCCTAAATCTAGTCTGGCGATTGTGTTTTGTGTTTGATATTGAGTAGTACCAAGAGGACAATTCTGGAGTGTCATATAAGTAAAGAAGAAGACGCGAAATATAATAAAAAACCCAAACTCCAAACATTTTCAACCTTTTAATAATAATCCACGAATATATTTGATGAACCGACCTAAATAAACATTTAGGACTCCCTTTATCTTATAAAACAAATTGTACTTTATTTCCAAATACAGAGACAGAAACAAAATACACGTAGAATGGCATCTAAAACTCATTCGTTTAAAAAACAATAAAAGAGTTCGAAAACAACACAAAAGAAAAACTAAAGCTAACACTACATGAAAACCCAAACTCAAAGAGAGCAAGAAAAACTAACCTGTTCGACTGTTCTTCTCAATGATTGTTTGACTGATCTATCCAATATAAAGGGTGGTATGTATGTTACAATCGTGAAACTTTGAAACCATTTTACACAAAAGAAAATGTTCTGTAAAATGTATTCAGAATTGTAGCTGTAAAAATACAAGGATGCAAACCTGGGTCACTCCACTTTATACGATAATTGTCTGACCATTGAGCTACCATAGTCGCTGATACTTTCTTTGCTTTTAGAACACTGATCTTAATGTATATATATATATATATACATATCAGGTAATGTTTTTCATTGGTTTTTCCGAACTGTAACATGAGAACGTATATTTTCTTTTTCTCTGTGTTTCTAAGGGAGGCATTACCCTCAGGAAATACTCTGGTAAAAAAACAACTGACAATGAATGGTTGCTCTTGCTTATTACTCATTTTTGGTTCATCATTTAAATTATAAAAGCAGTTAGTTTTGTGACATTTTCCTTCACGGTTTCTCGAACATAAATGTTCTTAAATTGCTACGTAACAGAGTTTGTTGTTGTTTTTACATCATTTGCTAGACATGTTTGTGTCTATGCTTATATTTTACAAACAAATACTGTTTGTACTTAGCATAAATAAAACAGAAGACATCTTTTTTTACACATTCGTCAGTCTACCAATAAAAGAATAAAAAACATTTAAAGGACATATATTTAAACATATAAAAGAATTGTATAATCTTCTTTTTTTTAAATTAAGTCAACATTTCAATATCATCACCCACGCAAAATTACTGAGTTGGCTTATATTAAAGCTGCTCTCACACACTATGTCGGAGTTGTGCGACTAAGAAACCCACACTGGAACATCGCCGACTATTGACGTCTGTATTGGAGTAGTTATAGTTTTGGATTATGTTTAGAAGAAATCCATGTATCTCAATAAACATTTTGGAGTCACTTCGCCATCATATTAAAGATGCGTATGATATTTTTTTCATGAAAGAGTTCATTTACAGTTCAGTTTCTCGCAGTCGTTCATATGAAATGTCAATTTTATCGGCTACAAATAGCGAAACCACTCCATTTGTCGAAATATAAATGAAGATAAAGTTGATGCGAACTATAATTGAAGTGAAATAGTGATAGAAACGTCACAAAAAGGGACACTTCACCAAATTGTTTACTGGGATACCGAATTGCATTTAAAAGGGTTGATAATAAGGAACGTGTCTCAATGGTCTTGGCTCCAAGACGTACTCTGGTTATACGTTATATATAGTTAATTGACAAATTAATAATGAATATTTAAATAAAATTCATATTAGTATATGTATACTCAGTGTAAAAAATAATTAAATAATCCCTTGAAGGCTTTATAAAAGGGTGACCGCTGATTGGTTGGTTTAGATGATGCCCCTGGCAACCCCTGTATATGTATGTCTATACAGATATTATACTATACATATATACATTAAAGCTTTACTTAAAATGAAAAATTTATCTAACGCATATTTACATAAGTTTTCTCTCTGTAAAGGAGAAAGATAAATATGTTTATTATAAAGAAGAAACCAAAATATGCTCGAACGCACATTGTTTTAATATAGGAAGATTAAACTCTCACAGATACACCAACAGTGTTTCTGTTGGAAAATGTTGACTTATTCTAATTTTAATAATTAAAAATTAAGCGTAATTTTATACGGTAAATGTTAGCATTTTAAGATTTAATTAGGAGACCGAGATAATACTAAATACAATTACCTTCTTGATCGGATAGCACTTAAAGAACGAATAGTAATCACCATTTTTACAGGTGACTGTTTTCAAGCCTTAAAGCAGGTCTCTATCGTAACCCAATTGCGTTCCGCAGTAAATAATTTTTAAAATGATAAAAGTTTCATGTCACTATCAGATTTCAGATGGTTTCATGCTTGAAAACTGGTGACAAAGTTTATAATTACTGATTCACACCGATTCTGTCTTCAATTGAAGATTTACATTGAACGCATTTAAATATAGATACAGTAACGAGTTATACAGTTATCCCATCTTCCACTAGGTTAAGTAAACATGGATTTTTCTAGTTCCATTGTGATTCATTGGCGCGGAAGTAACTCCGAGATAAGTTTATCGTGCGTTCTTCATTTCGATACTTCTGTCACGTCATCAGATCATTGTATGTTTGTTATCTTAAATACCAAACATCATTCAATCGTGACTTTAGTTCGATCTCTAGAAAGACGTTAGTTATACCTTACATTATAACCTTAGAGAAATATTAAGTAAAGCGGAATTCAAACCAAGCAATTTGTAGATTATTTTTTTTAAAGAAATTGTCCTTATGAGTCTTTTACACAATCTCGAATTAGTTTCAGTTTTATTAATAATTAATATTGGTAATAAACTATCAGATGTGTAAGCAAACGCTGCCAATTCTCTTAAAAATTTGTTTCAGTGTACAATGTACGTGACAACTGCCTAGCTAAAGCGACTTCCGAAATCTGATGATTCCAGAGTCTTACGAACATTGATCGTGATCGAACAGATCTGATGTATATGAATGAAACATTTAAGGAATCACTTTTAAAAGAGTATTTATGAACTATAATACAGGAATACTCTTTTAAAGGTATTCGTAAAATGTTTCACTCACACAAATCAGATCTGTTCGATCACGATCATTGTTCGCAAGACTCAGGAATAGGACCCCTGATGATGAGTGTAAAAGAAACTTTAGATATACTTGAAAATGTTGTAGGAAAATAAAATCAACACCATTTAAAAAGGTTCAAGAAATCGTCTTAGACAATCTGGTGACAAATTTGCTTGCCTGATGACATTTTTTAATACATTTTTCTGGATGATTGTTACTTTGCAAAACAAATTTTGGACATCTTTTTCAGTAGAATGTATATATATATATATACACGCGAAAAGTAAATGAACCATTATAATATATATTAAATGCAATAACTTCGATGTAAACATTTATCATTTTATCCATCAGAAGAGTTTTTAATAAATCAAGCATTTGGCCCCAATCCTCCGGAACAAGTTTAGCCTACGGCTAGTTAACCGGGAATATAGAATATACCGGGAAACGAAGCTTCGCTCTCCGTTTTCTCTCTCTCTTTCTCTCTCTCCTCATTACCCTGAGGGTACATTGTCGGATCAACACGGCCGTTGTCCGAAAAGGATCAAAAACTTCTCGTTCTATATTAAATTTGATGTATATTCATATAGAGATAATAACTTGGGAACTTCCATTATATATAATGAAAATTTTATGCTTTCTTGCTAAATTTGATTGTGGTTATAGAATAACAGGCAAATTATATTGTCTTCATAATTATGGTGAAGTTGCTTTGTCTATCCTAGTTACAACACAACTGAAATGAAATTTGATCTCATTTAAAGGTAAACGTCCACAGGTTTGCATGGCTTGCATCAAACACATCGTATTAGACATTGATAGGAACTAAAATGTGTACACAACTGAGATTGAGTTGTTTTCGGTCAAACTTCGTTGAAAATTGTACGTACGCCTTCCTCCCAGTTCCCATCTCTTCTATGATTGATGCGATAAATTCAATGCGTATAATGCTGACCTGTAAGTACTTACCTTAAAACATCTGACATCATTGCTTTATATTCTAGTTTATACTTTTTACAATTTCGATGTGCACCACATTTTGCGTGGGCACATTTTCTCTTTACAGAGGTCTATTATACACATATACATATATATGTGTATGTGTTTATTTTATATATAATAAAGTACACATTTCTGTATATAAATTCACAGAATACGAACAAGTATGGCGTTAACTTTCCGGCGGTTCCGGGCCCAGCATCTGGAGTAGCTAGGAGCAGAGCAGACGATTTTATAATTAACTGACCTCGTAATTCTGTTTGATTTAGAGAAAATGGAAATGAATATAACGTTTTAAAAGCATGTGAAAGATATTTATATGTATATCTTAGTGTGTGTGGAAAAGAGAACGGAAAAGCGAGAAAAATTATGGATGTAAAAGTTTGCAAAGTAAAAGGGTTTGCAGAGAAAATATGAAGCTTCAAATTTAAGTGTTAAATTCTATAAGTAATTGAAATATTTAAACTGAATATAGAGGACTAGTTAAGTACTCTTCAAGAAAGTGTTGGTAAACACTGGAACCATTCGTAAACCATCTGCTGTTGGTATCCTGTATTAGAAGCACGTGTTTAGCGTTATCAGAACAATCATAATGTTGCTGATTCATCTCGGTTCTCGATAACAAGTGATACACAGTTAGGATGACTTTAATCCTGTTAACGAAATAGATTTACATCTTAAAAATAGAAGTTATAAAAGTATTAATATTATAGGAAAATGTCATCTATACACCTGTTAAAGCATGTACATAAGTAGTTCGAATAATCTAATCATAAACTTAATTAAAGGACACTAAATCACTAATTTATTTATAGTCGTTTCAAATTCCCTTTCCTAATAAATTATAAATTTCTTTCACCGCGTTGTCTGTTCAGATAACTCTGCAACTAGGACTATTAATAATGGATAGCTGACGATATTGCAATAAATATTGATTTCCTTCACAGCTGATTAGTTATTGAGTTAGTTATTAATCAAACTAGTAATTAAACTGATTGAAATAATTACTGAGCATGCGCAATAGATTACTTTACATATTACTCATACATATGGAATGTCTAGCTAGTATCGTAAATTGAGCGGTTATAGTCAAAGTGCAAAGTGCCCATAAAACTGTCTGAACAATTAATTTAAATTTCTCATAATATCACGGTTAATTAAACAATAATAATAAGTCAACTTAATAACACAGGGACGCGGAAGGGTAAGGTATAAAAATTGTTATTTACCACGCTTATGGTACTCCTGAAATGCGTTTAATATTGTCCTCACATTGAGTACTATAAATGCCGCGACTGAGAATTATCGTTCACTTATGGAAAAAGGCAAGCGAATGCAGCGAGAACTAGAGGTATCCATATGTTTACTCCTATAACTGTCTTTTTACAAGCTACTCTTAAATGTATCGATTCCGCTAGATTTATCATCTTGTACGCCATATTTTTTATTTGTTTAACACGACATTTTACATCGATGTTATTAGTTAGAACTGGTTATATAATTACGTTATTGACAACTATGACTTATTAGGAATACCCTTAAAGGATATCATATATCTTTCATACATGTACATATCTAGTGTGCTGTGGTACATATTCTTTATTTGTCTAATTTACAAGTATATCCCACGGTAAAGTAATAACCTGGTTTATCTCCCAACAGCTTGAAGAACTCTTCTTCTTTTAACTGGTTTCAAGAATTTTTGCGAAGTATTATTTTAAATAAAAATATTGCGGTCATTTCTTGTCCTTGTAAACCAAGATAATATATAATAATACTAAAAGTGATACCATTATCTAATTATAATGAAACTTTGCAGTCGATTTCGTTGTAACATCGTAATATATAATTGCTTTTTGAAATTTAATTTTCATTGTTTAATAAATAAATATTTTCCAACAATGGCAACTAGCGGAAGCTTCGACGTTGAGTTTTAAAAAACTAACAAACATTTCATTAAGTTTTGTATTAATTTTAGCTTGTCAAATAATATAACATTGTGTTGGTTCTATGCCTGTGCGTAAAATGAGCTCATAGAATTCCCTTAATAAATATATTTCAGTTGTACGTTTTATAAGACATCCCCTTAAGGCATCTTTGTCCTTGATATTTATTTTATATATTTGCATAATCTTCCAGAAAGTTATACTAAAGTCAAATCAGTTGTAATAGGCACAGAAATAAATCATCTGAGCAGAATTCTACTCTCAGAATTAATCAGGATTTATTTTATTCAATTATTAATTTTAATTATAAGATTCAGCCAGTGTCGGACGAAATAATTCTTGACGAATTGTCCCACAAATTCACATTACAAGAAAACCGACAACCATTCAAATAATTCAGAGTTTTAGTGGTTGTGCTCCCATTAAATAACGTAACTGTTACATTGGTTTTTACGTTTCGCTACAGGCAAGTTTATTATCCATTAAATCTTACCGCGCTGCGCGTATATTACAAGAATCCAGTACGTCTTACCTGGCACAATATTAGAAATAACTTGTTTTTGTACTTTATTTGATGTTGTACATTATTACTTACATGAAATTAAACTGATAAATGTTTTCAGTGGATTGTGTTATCTGGGAAATAAACGTTATATAGTTCAACTTACGAGAGTTCGGCGATGACTTTAAGGACTTCACTTTTATCACCAACAACATTCCATCAGCCAACGATCTCTGTTCAAAACGTAAACAGCTAGTTTTTCCCCCAAATATTAAAGTAAATTATACAAATGTGACACCTAATTTAGGACAGATCGAATCGTGCAATGATATCTATACATTTTATCTATTTTCTAAATTTATTTAAATTTTACATAAATATAACCTATAATGATAATTGCAATGCAAATTCATTTAAATTTTAAATCTTAAATCACGATTTCTGTTCGATGTTCGCACGAAAAATGTAACGTGTGAAACAATTGTAGAGAGAACTTTTAGTTGACACGACCTGTATTTTAGTTTATATATTATCCACACTGTAAATAATATTATGATATTCTATGCCAACTTAAATAATTGGAAAATTCTTAATTTGCAAACCTGGAACACATGGCATAACCAAATGCTTAATTGATTAATTATAATTTAATTTCCAGTGAATACAAATATTAATTAATTCGTGATATATTTAATATTGACAGTGTATTAGTTAGAATAACTATTTAAATAATTAGTAATCTAGTTTGTCGAATCATATAATCTCTATGGGAACAAATCTAGTCCAATTGTTGATGCATTAACTAGTTTCTAGATTAGATCTCTCTAGATTCATCAATGGACAAATCTGCGTGTAAGCCACTAAACAAAATCCATTTGTAAAACTGAAGTATGAATGAATTATATTAATTGAAACCTAATTATAACATCCATGAGAAAATCAAGTAATATATAGTACAGGCGGTTTTAAATGAGAATTTATTTTCAAAAAATAAATCTACTCTTATTCTGACGAATAATTTCAGTCGGTAATTTTTAGTCGCTCTACGATTTGAAGCTTTATTTAGTCCTAAAAGTTAGTCTCCATTGCAATAAGCTTTATTAACCTTATCATCATTCATTTGTCACTTGCGTGGTGGCGGTGGTAGTGGTGTGGTATCCAGTTAATGATACACGTACAACGAGCTGGCTAACCATTCTCGTAATAGTACTGGCACTGCTTTAAATCCAAACTAAAAACCTTGAGGCCATTTGACTTCTGGCATCGGTCCAAGGATTTCTTAGTAATTTAAATACATATAAAATAAAAAACGTATAATAATGGTATAAATCGTAAATGGCATTTTTAGCCTAAGGGGTTACTTATAATATATTCAGTTCTGTATCGAGAGAGGAAGAATGAGAGAGTGAGAAAACGAGAGATTTTGTAACAAAAACAAAATAATGCGTTGTTATTTTTTTTTACTCTAATGCATTTACTAATTAATTCAGAGAAAAACTAGCTTTGTGTGACAACTTTTTTATTTGTTTCATTTATTTCTAACGCAGGTTGATTGTGCAATTTCAACATTAGATTGTCAAGCTAATTTTCTATAAAAATGTAAACACGTATAATATAAAATCAGGTATTATTTATCGTAATATTTTTATCTATCATTAAGTTTTATTTTTTAGCGAAATTAAATTGCGATAAATTGACTTCGAAATTTGATTTTTAACGGTTAAGATAATAAATTGTTACTACAAAAAACTGAAGCTTTGATAAGACTAAAAGAAAGATTATACATAGCACGTTCTTAGAAACTTCTTAGCTTCATCAATTTCAGTTTCGTACGTTTGCTTTTATATGTAAGCTGCACTAGTATCTAGTAAATGCATCATTATATTCAACATATAATTATATAATCGTCCATGAAACGAATCTAAAAGCACATCAGCATGGTATCTCCTATTCCATTAAAGCTTTCTTATCCTTAACTAATTGTAAACAATCAATATTTAAACCTATGTCTTATATAATCCTCGCATTGCAAACTAACCTTTAATTTAAATTGGACGCCAACGCTAGTTAGTATTTTTGAATGCAGATACGAATCGTCTTTGTGAGTGATTATTAAAAAAAATGAACCATACTAAACGTATGTTATGTAGTCTGACGGGTTCACAGATTAAAACATGAATTATTAAATAGTTTGGGCATATTTGTTACGAGTACAAGCGAGATGCTTAGACCGACAGACCGCCATGGTTGGATGCTGTATGGACCGACGAGTGTTTTAGCAGTTCACTTACGTTTTAGATGATATTGTTGATCATACCTCATTATAATTTATAGCTGTAGCTAGAGATATTATTTAATATACATATATATAATCGATAATTTATTAACTATTGTTGAAAATTATTACAATAAGTTGACGTTAAATAAATTAGTAAAAGCCTTGAGGAGGTAGAGATCTTAGTGGTTAAATCAGCTTTGGTATGGTAAGCGTCCACAGATTTGCACTGCTCGCATCAAACGCATTTTCTTTAATGAATAAAACGTGCATCTCAAGTAGAAATGTAACGCAATGTAAGACTTAGCTTGTAGCAAGATAATTTATAACCAAGCTGTAGTTAATCCTTAGAATTAGCTTCGTAGAAGCTAGCAAGTGTGAAAGACAATTTTCTATGTGGAATGTAAATGAAATTATTTAATGTATATTAAATTAGATTAAAAAACAATTTAGTTGAAATTCGGGTCACATTTACGTAACTTATTACAAATTTAAAACATAAATCAATCGTTGCTTCTTTTTTTAATTTGAAAAGAGTGTGTTGAAATATGGTTTATGGATTTGTATTCAGACTTGATTTCTTGTTGAGGCATCTCCTAATATGACTTGGCTCTGAAGTTGAGACTCAGGTCTGTGGAAATCTGCCGATGAGCCAATGAGTCGTGGGTGATTGTTCCATCGGCGATCTTACAATGGCATAATGTATGGACATAAGTCTTCAGGCTATTTTTAAATATTCTCAATACTCTATACAACGATCTTCGTTCTGTGGAAGACCGATCTCACAATAAATACTTGAGCAGGCGGCATCATTGCAATGTTATATCCATGAAGACACTGATATTAATTATTAGTAAAATATATAATCGATTTGTTTCTTTCGTCACAAAATTGTTGATAACTTTATTGCAAATGAAACCACTTTAGTTATGAAATAGTCATTAAAAAGTTTGTTGTTGGTTGGCAAAAGCAGTATCTCAAATTAAGCTACAAATAAGCTAAAATCTTTAATGCCTGGATCTAGATAAAGCATTAATAGACAGTGGTCAAATGTTTTGGGGTAATGATTCAATTCTAATGGCGTTTTATTTCAGAGTAGTGCTGCTTTCGTTTTGAACTTAACATATCTTGACCGATACCGCAAGTTAATTGCTTAATAATAATTAGTGAGTTTTATAATATGTAAATAATAATATATGAAATATCATAAAATCATTAACGAGTTAAAATTAGGTTTACATAACTTATGATGATTTAGTCAAAATATTCGTAACAGTGTAACGCCTCAGGCTATCACATAGCGCGTGTCCGTGCATGTATCATCCATCCAGCATCCCGGCCCGCATCTCAGCATCTCAGACTCAGTACCAATGTACGATACAATACAAATATCACAACTATCGAATATTTGTGGGTGAGAGAGTAACATTCAAGAAAATAAACCTTCGAAGATGTTTATATCTACATTGAGTAATTTATATTTATATTTGTACTTTATTTAGCAGCTGCTTATAGTTTATCGCATATTCCATAAGGCAACAAGCAGTGGCGTAGGCATAACTTGCTAAAACGGATTTACAAATGTCTAAAAATTCTGAACATTTTTTTGTTGTAAGAATCGTATAGGATATGTCAATATCGTTAATCTTGTCCTGCTTATGTTTTAGTTTTAATTCATTTTTAAATTATGCATATTTCAAACTCTCTAAAACTTCAACAATACAGTGTTTTTTTTACCGAGCTATAACCTACAATGTATAAAACTAAAATTACTTTGTATTAAATATAATAATTTATATTTAATAAAGGTAATCATTAATCATTAATGCACAACGCATCTGCACTAAAATTAAAACCAAAGCTATGCAAGAAGTGTATACTCTGTTTTGTGACTAAAACATAAATTAAAACAATAAGTGGGATTGATAATTAAACTGTAACCTACATCAGATATTATGAATTATAACTCAGAATAAGGGATTAAGTTCATCCTCGTACGTGCGACCCTGAAAACAATCCAACGCAGTCTCCTCCATACCTTAACTCTTCCACTATGTGTAGGATTTTAACAGTAATTTATATACCTGTTTTAAATCGTAAATAATGCAATTCATTATATATAATTATTATATACATTTTTACTTCACATAATTATTGTTATTTAAAGGTTTTAACACATTTTTTTAGTGCTGATTTTGATTGATTGCTACTTCTGGTGTTTATTTGTCACTTCCAACTATATAAAGCACAAAAATTAGAGACCATTTTCTAACTTTGAAGGCCCTGACGACAGGTATCTCTAATACCTGTATGATACACCTCTGCTTAGAAAACTTCATGCTCTACTTTCCAACTTCTTTATTTTTGACACATTAATATGTATGACTATATATAGAACAAAGTCCTTTGAAGGAGTAAATTTATTTAAATTCAATAATTCATGTCCTCGTATACCTCCTCTTGCTTTAAGAACTTTATATTCAAATCTTATTTTAATATAGTTTCAAGTAAGACGTTAAAAATTAAGTTTTTTTCTTAATTGTCTCCTTTGACATTTTATTACCAGTTTATCAACAATTCTCTGCAGTTATTTTATATTAACAGTTTTATATTTTTATCCAAACATTAGTCTGAATTTACATGTTTCTTTTCCGATTAAGGTTATTATCAGTTTATACCTGGTATAAATTTTATAACTGGTGTATTTGTAAGGCGGACTTATTCTACAGATTTTAATTAAGCGGGAAAACAAAAATTCATTTTTTAAATAGCAATAACTTTGTCAACTTTAGGATATTAAAAGAAATGCGTAAATAGAGATATGTTTTAATAAAAATTAAAGGAACTCGTTTTTAAAGAATGAGTCAAGTCCCCTAGCTTATTTATGCGACCTATGCACACATAGTTTTTCAATGTAGTTTCATGAACCTACTTAAAGAGAAATCTTCTTTCATGAATCGAAACAGGGTCGTGTAAATACGATCTTACACTCTAGTATTCTTATGTATCATTTATTTTCGTAATAAATAAACACTTTGAGGTAAACATAGCTTTAAACGAGTATGTATATCTAAGACTGTGTTTAGATTTGCATCGTATTTCATAAAACATATTGTACCTGTATCTATACTATACTTATATACATTGCAAAATTTGTGATGCAAATTTTATTTAAAACACTGCGATGTTTGCATTTGAAAACAACAAGCTGTGCAGTTTGTTGTAACAGAACCGTCTTAGTCGTTATGAACCATTTAGACCTGAATATTTAACAAGAGTTTACAAGTTCGTTACAAGACTTAGAATCTAATTTGTTTAAGAATTATCCGATTGTAAATAAGATAAAGACTTATTAGAGCCTACGATATATTAGAGCCAGCACGGGAACTTTTCTGGAAAAATAGAAAAGAAAAATTCTAAAAGATTTAGAAATATTAAAGAAAACGAAACGCGTATACATTTTATGGGAAAGAAATCTCAATCACAAATCGCACGACCGGATATGGCGAAGGAAAGCAACAATATTGTCTCATATCAGCTGCACCTACATCCCACCTTGGTGATACACTCGAAGAATAATCTGTCTGCTCTGTTGATCTGTCAAAATATCCTAGTTAATACCGATTACACAAAAAAGTACATCATGAAAGTACAAAAAGTGACTTCAAAAGTTGGTAAACATCACTGCAGAATTAAATGAAAAAGAAGTTGTAATTATTAATTATAATAATTAAATATTTCGTTTTATTTTAGAAAGGTGACTATTGCGATGACAGGGCAATTTAATTAATGTGATAATTAAAATTGTATTAATAATTAGTAACCTGTTTATGTGCATAATAGGTGTATTTTGTTTTTTGTAAGTTTACAACTTTTAGATAATATTTTCAAGACTTTGGTGATTGCTAAATGTACTTAAGAAACTGTTTGGATATAAGTAAAAGTCGACTATATGTAAAATATATATATATAGTTATCTATTGGCAACCCCACTCTCACCCCCCTCCGTTAGATTATTAGCATAATCACTACTTTGTTTTTTTAACACTATAAAATAAATAATTTATTAATGAGATAAAACCCTTTACAGGTGGTAGTCTTTAGTAGTGGTACCAAGCTATTAAAACTCACTTTTTATAGCTTAATAAAATTAATATGAATGTTGATTAGTAGTAGCAGTCGTTTAAAATTATCAAAATAATGTGACTGCTGTTCTGATTCGATTCATCCAAACGAAGTACGAATATTATACATTTCTAAATTTATTATTTGACGTGATAGTGATTTAAGAATGAAGTCGTAAACTGACTTATAATAATCATATTTTATGTTAATTGGTATTTAATTATGAATTATGATATCTACTATATTATTCAGAGAGACGTTTATATTTTTATATTTTACTACATTCACATTATTTTATGACTCTATTCTTGTGCTTAAAGGTATATTATATTCCACAAGTACGACTACAACGTTCAGATATGAGTTTGTCAGATCTTTTCGTAATTTCGAAAGATAAATATGGCGGAAAACTTGTAGTGCAGTATGTGAAACAAACAAAGATAAGTTAGATAATATATTACAGCTATTCAGTCATTGATATTGTGTGACAAATTATGAGGAAAAGACTCCAACGAACTGATAGAATTTCTGGAAGAAAATCCGTAAGTTGCGAGAGTGAAAGGAAGATCCAGAGCATGAGGAAAAAGTAGGAGAAATGTCCAACGTCCAATAGATAGGAGACCAAAGCTCTGCAATGACTGTAACACCATGAATATAATAGAATAGAAAATAAAACGAGTATTAATCCATATTTCGCTACCCAATTGAATTCATAGAATTGTATATATAAAAGAGCTCACCTGGATTCTTTCGTCTCACAAACATATCGGTATAATATTACTTTATTACAATACTTTTTAATACCGTTTCATTCTTGAACAATGCAAGTATTTTATATATTACAATTCCTGTAGTTTTATTACATATTTACTACCTAAGTAACAATATTTATTATCGTTAAAAAATGTGTATATCTTTTATGTAACATTTGTCACATTATTTTATGATCTGAAATACATAAATATTTATTATGTAATAGTATGAGTATATTAGGTAACTTAACATAATAACTCAAAAAGAACATTTATCGTTTGTTTGTTATAATATACGAGTTATAATATTGTTGGTTATTTATTACACTACTTTTTAAGTGACACTTGGTTTCAAATTACGATTGCGATTTCATTAATAATTAAATGTATACATATTATAAGTACTGGTTCTGAATTGACCTTTAAAAACAAAATTAATATGTGTGTCATTTAATTTACAGGGCCGATGGTCAAATATTACGGGCCTAGTTTTATTTAAAAAATTGCTTAAAAATTGATATTATACCCTGTACTTTTATCCAACAACACCCTAAGATAATTAACGCCTTTATTCTAATTCATGCCTTTCTTTTTCTTCACTGTCATTTCGCATCTGCGGTCACGTGATATTTACTCAGGTCACGACAGTCAAGACAATATTGTAATAAGAATACAACGAACCGTTAAAACCGTTGAAATATAATCCTTAAACATTAATTCCTTAATAATATACAGTTTGTGTTGAAGGTATAAGACGGAATTTATGACGATTTAAAACATTATGCGTTTTGATAATGCATTCAGCGTCAAAGTGGCGACACTGACAATTCTTGCGACACCGTGGCGCGAGACGTGGGCTTTAACCGCAAATCATATACCTTTTTCTTCTTATTCTTAGTCTTATTTAATCTCTTCTATGTAGTCTCGAATTAATTCTTGTCAATTGACACTTTGGCAAAAACATGTCCTCAAAAGAATGTTAATTGCGACACCATGTCGTCGGAGTTGTTCATTTTAATGAGGCTATTGTTAAATTGAAATTGGTTTCATATTGTTGGAAGTATCGCAATTTAAAATGCAATATATAATGATAAAATCAACAACATTTGTTATATAAAAATTCTTATGTTAATTTAATGAAATATAGTCATATTCCTAGTTTTTGTTTAATACACTTTTCAGATTACCTTCCCCTCTGTTCTACATCTTTCTCTTTCATCACGTTTGCTCTCTCTTTCATCTTCTTCACACGAAGTTATTAAATATATACATATATAAAACTTCTGAACGTTATGAATCTATTAATATATTTTAATTTAAATATTTTATTATTGTATTAGTTGCAGTTGATCTTTAGCAAGCATTTTTATATTGAATAATTATTAATAACATTATCTGATACAGATCTGGACAAGGTGGATGAATTGCTTCTGCATGATATAAATATGTCCATAGCCACTGACACTCCTATAAATGTCACTGCTATTAACAGGTCATTCAAAAGCAACTTCTCAAAAGAAATGAATGAGAATACATATATATATATATATATATATATATATATATATATATATATATATATATATATATATATATCACGATTTAATCAAAATCAAGATGTATAATATAACTAACACGTATTCGCAAACAAGAATTTCATGTTTTTTTTATTCAATATACGTATAATATTAAGAACCCTTTTATACACTTATTTTATTTAAGGGTGCTATCTGATTTAGCGCATCCCTTAAAACGCTAAATCAAGATGTTGACAATGTGAAGTTCGAGCAAGCGTGGTGAAACAGTTTTCCAGAAAATGATTCATAAATTCTCTTCAACTTGTAAGCACTCGTACGATTAAATACCTGTATTACTTGTGTTATATATATAATGAAACTTATAAATACGATTTCTAAAATAAAATTTATTTAACCCGAGGACTCGAATTCGAATACCTTAAGCCTTAGGGGCTAAATATTATTACTTTTGTGATATTTTTTTCTTATTATAATTATTTACCTTTAAGCTGTTCAAGTTTATTAAAAATATATTTGTATTTTGCTTTAAGCGTAATTGTAATATATTTGTTAAGAGTCCCTTTGTGAGATGGATAAAATAATTATATATACAACTTTATTAGTAAACTAGCCAAAGCAGCAACCGAACTCACAATGTTTTAATTTACTCGAATTTTAGTTTTCAGCATCATCTAATTTTCTAGAAAGGCGCTATTTTGGAAAACCTGAAGATTTTTAAGTAGAATCTTGGAACATAAGTAAACTCTTTCGTACTCAAAATTTCAATATTACATTCAGTAGCGAATTATATTTTGCCAAGCGAGCTGTTGTCCGAACTTCTTTGGGATTGGAAGTAATTCTATGTACTTCATCTCCTACTTTTAACAGTTTCTCTTTACCTCTTGGGCATTTAACCACCTAGCCAGTACAAAAAGAGATATAGTACCTGAAAGGCATCACAAAAATATTTTAAAACATAATATTTCATGAATTATTAAAGGACAAACTTATAGAGATGTATGCAGCTCCACCTTTAGTGCACTGCAGTTGTAGTTGTATTATAGTATGTATATGAAAAGACAAGACATCAGTGCAGTTGCAGTATACATGCAGGTGTTTTAGTTTTAAATGAAATGGAGACTTTGAAGTCGCCTTAGGGTTCACCAGTACAGCCGCAGAGACACTGAGGTCTCTTCAAGATTTCTGGCGCCCGTTTTAAATTGCCTTAGGTTACATTTGTCTGATTCGAAGGATATTTAAATGACAAATAGTCATTCGTGAAACGATCATTTTCAATAGAACAAACTAGTGTATATATATATATATATATATATATATATATATATATATATATATATATATATATATATATATATATATATATATATATAATTAATTATGTATGATTTATTAGCATAGTTAATACAATGTGGTATGTATTATTAACCTCTTTCAATTTACCTTTTAATATATCTGCTACATAAATATTACATTTGTTTTTATTGTTGCTTAAAGTAGAGCGTCCGTAAATCCGCACTGATCGCACCAAACGCATTGGCTTTATTAAATAAAACGTGGTGGAGAAGGGAGCGAGAAACAAGACGTATGGAACGACTGCTAAGGTTTAGTTTATGCGTATCATTATTTATACAAATCTGTTTTTGTCGGTACTACCCAACGAAATTGCTTCGAAGACCAACCCTTGCAATGCATACTGATCTCAGTTGTTGTCATAGGCGTAACGGTCGCTGCTTATGCCTTCACTCCCGCGTCTCTCCTCTTGTGAATTGATGCAATGGGCTCTTAACCCATTACGATAATTATTCTTAACAAATTCATTTACCGCTATGTACATTATAATGTCAGCTTACGTTATTCTCCTTTTGTGACGTCACATTTTGTGGTATTTGTCAACTGTATATTTATTTAAAAGATTTTGTAGGTAATAACGTAAATGTATATATTTTTTATCAATCACTTATCAAGTTGTCGCACTTGGGTTAGTTTTCAATTTAGCCGCAGGCCGTAATAATACTCGTTTGACCTTTTGGAGAAAATTATTGAAATCTTGTTTGCGAGATGACTATATGTCCCCACATATGTGAATTTACAGTGAGGTGCATTCGTTCGTTAAAGTAATACGATAATATATCTTGGCATACGATTGCTGAAGCTAAATAATTGTCTCTTCAATTATAGTTTCATGAAAGACCGACCCCAACAAAATTTAATCGAAGTATTTCACTAGGTTGCTTAATATTTTTGATGTTTTAAATTTAAAATCATTTGAACCACTCCGTATAATATTCATATAATCAATAAAGCATCAAATAAATATGCTAATTCTTGCGATCGAGATATTAGAGTTTGTTTTGTAAAATCTTCTAATTTGTTTATTTTATTAGAACTATTATTTAGTGATTTATGTATTATTTTTATCATTTTATCTATCTTACATTTAATATATGATTTCCTAAGTTAATTAGGCTGTATATAAATTAACATTTGATAGCATATAATTTGTATGGGCTACTACATTATATTTAATGTTGTAATGATGATGAATCTGTAGATGAATTAATTTCCTTGAGCTTTTCCATAAATACGTCATAACCATTCATTCATCTTTTTTTTTATATGCTCATTGCTGTACTCCTTTTAGACCGAACAGACTTATTTTACTATTTTTTTTTTTTTGTATTTATTTACTTATTTGCCTTGACTTTCTTTCGTCATAGCCACCATCAAACATTTTTTATACATCTTTTATAATTTATAATTCAATTTTACAAATTTCTAAATATTTCAATAATTCACTAATTAATTTTGAATCACTTAACAAAAATTTATTATTAACAAGACTTATTTTACTAATTCTACCAATTTTATAAAGTTTGACTTGTAATTTTTAAAAATATGTATACTTTTGTTTCGTTTTTGGAAAGTAAGGGCCTAGTTCAACATCCAATTAACATTTTCACACTAATTAACTATTATTCTAGGCGTGATACATATCTTAACATACTACATATAACCAGGTTAACATTTAATACACTTTGTAGCGTACAGTACATATATTTTTGATTGATCATAACCTACTTGCATTCTTTCACATTTTTAGAAATATGTATTAATAACTCGTAGCACTGCACGTTACAATATTTAATTTATTTTAACATTTTATTTTGTTATGTAGTGTTATTCTGTTCACTGTTACAGTTATGTCATGTCAGCTTTTTGATTAATTGCATTATTTGTTTAAATCCTGAATTACATTAATTAGGTTTCCGTTAACTTACTTATTATATATACAGACTCAATTAATAACCAACCAATTATCCTTGAAGGCTCACACGACTTTGCAAATCAATACTGGAGATAAATAAATCTATTTCATTTCAACGTCATGTAGTATGCAAGTAACTGATTATGTAGGTATTGTTACAGAATGTAACATGTGTTGGTAACGTTATATTGTACTAACTGTGCCCCATATTAAATTTCCCGTTCTGCTGCATGTACCATAATAGCTATTTATTAATGCAGAACTTCAACCTGTATGTATATCTGCATATGTGTATTTCTATTCCATAATACATGCGTAGTATTATTATACCGCACATTTTTTATTTCATCTTGTTGTCGCGCGATTCACAAGAAACACTGACTTTATATAAGACAATTTTTATTAAAGTAGAAACTTCTGCCTATAAATCTGACTATTAGAAAGTATGAATTGTGCAAGGGTTTGTACTAAACCATTGAATTATATCCTCGTACATTTACTCGGTTTGGCTTTTATATAGGAATAGAAACAAAACTCATTTTCAACTTTTGTTTTATGAAGTAAAATAAAGGTTTTCAGAAATGTTTTACTGTTTGTTTTAGTTAATTGAGGGTAATTGTTTCATTTTCTGCCCTTTATAATGCAATATATAATACAATGAATTTAAAGCAAATGTTACTTTTATACAAAAATAAATATACATTTGAAATATATAAAGTACATTCGTTTTTAATCATAAAATAAGGGTTTTTACTTGTACTTTAACATGAAGGGATGCAAACACTGTTAATTGGATATTTATTTTAAATTTATTTTATTGTAGAAATGTTTTGTCAGTTGGTATGTAAATATAAATATTAACTCTCAAGAAATGTATATTTATAACTCACATTGCATATTCGAATGGGAATTTAAAATTACAGATGGTAGACCTGAATTAAGTCTAGCTTATTTGTTGCAATGTGTATGACTAGAAACTGTAGAAGTTTACTGTAGAGCAAATAAATCGATTTATGTTGAAAAGTACTTCAGTTCATCTGAAGATAATTGAAATAACCGATAACATCTATGACTCGAATATTGGAGTGAAAGTGAGAAACTTGAATGAATCTAATGTTGAATACTTCTGTGTCTTTATTTGTGAATATCATAAATAATAAATATATTTATTGTTACAGACGAAAATGTGATACAATACGAAATGAATCTGATGCAAAATCGTCATTGGAACCACGTGATCTTTCTGCTAACAATCGAGCAGCAATGTTTCCAACAGCGCAGATAAAAATGAGGTAATGTATATTTATCTATTGAAATATCTTTTAGCATAGCATATATATATTATTTATGATTTCAATTTACATTAGATTGCTCTCTCCAAGCAGCTCTCCGGCAACATCACCAACTATGTCGAACTCTTCTTCGCCGACACCTCCAGCTGTTGCGTACCCACATCATAACCACAAACCTATATCCGGGATTCCTTGTGTTGCTGCTGCTAGTCGCTACACGGCGCCAGTGCATATTGACGTTGGTGGTACGATCTACACATCATCATTGGAAACTCTTACAAAGTATTTGCTTTATTCAAATCAATTAAACATTTTATATAATCTGTTTCATTATTTATTTATAGAGAACATTAGATTTGGATAAATTGTTAGATGATGCCTGTGACTAAAATAATTTTCTGTATTTTGTGGTTCAAATCTTTACTGAAAGACAGTCTTTGAAATGCAGATGTCCTGAAGAGCAACATATATTATTATTAATTACCATGGTTAAGAAAATATTACTTTTAATTTGGATTTATAAGAAGTATCTTAGAAGAATATAGTTACGCTTCTCTCATATGAAAATGAATATATCCTGAAATGACATAAAATATATATCAGATATAGACATGATGCGAATATATTATAATATTATTTAATTGTTTCAGATATCCTGACTCGAGATTAGCCAAATTATTTAATGGAAGTATTCCAATAGTATTGGATTCTCTGAAGCAACATTATTTTATCGATAGAGATGGCGGAATGTTTAGACACATATTAAATTTTATGAGAAATTCTCGATTATTAATCTCGGAAAATTTTCATGATATCGATTTATTAATGGAAGAAGCCAAGTATTTTGAAATTGCACGTAAGATTGGTTTATTTTAATAATGATATTACAATAAGTTCATGTATTTGTAATTTGAATTCTTTTTTATAGCAATGGTTAGACAGCTAGACCAATTAAAAAAAGACAGATCAAAAAATGGATCATCAATACAAAATATGCCTAATACAACATCAAATAATAATTTGAATAATTCAAACACACATTACCATTCAAATCAAGCAAGAAATCAACGTTCTATATCAGACAGAACCTCCACTACTTCAAATCAAGAAGCGTATGAATGTGTGGCTCTTCATATTAGTCCAGATCTAGGAGAACGTATAATGTTAAGTGGAGAAAGATCATTACTCGATGAGGTATTTCCTGAGACAAATCAAGCACTGCTAGATGCTAGATCAGGCATTGCGTGGAACCAACATGATGCCCGACATGTTATAAGATTTCCATTGAATGGTTATTGTAAATTGAATTCAGTACAAGCTATTACTAGATTACTAAATGCTGGATTTAAAGTTGCTGCTAGTAATGGTGGAGGTGTAGAAGGTCAACAATTTTCGGAATATTTGTTTGTTAGAAGAGTTAGTATGTGATCTAAAGTATTATTATAAATTTAATAGTATATATTCATGTAAATAATACATTTTGTGTAAGTGTATTGTTCCTTTTAATTATCAAACTTGATGAAAAATGAACATAATAGGTGGTTTCAAAAAGAATACATTTTGATTACAGTTTTTTATATAACTATTAAATTACTCTTGCTTAATTATATAAATTAGCACTAAACGATTTCTACATATTATATTACTCACGTAATATTTATTGATTTCAACATTATTTATTTTTGTAAATTTTCGAAAATAGGAAATTGTAAAAGAACCTTTTCAATTATCTACATAACCGTCATTGGCACAAGCGTATACGAGAATTACTGACAAATAACTTTATGAAAAGTTTTGAATTAATGTTGTTAGAAAATGTCCTTGCATTATATTGAATGTTTCATGTAGTGACCCGTTAAGTATATATTCAAATCATATTTCCTCAATTATCCAACGGTACTTATTGTAAAATAACGTTCCTGTTTCATGTTATGTTTTAAGCATTAATGGGCTTACACCCGATAGACGAAATATACTGAAACTGAACTTGTAGTGGGCTCACTTAAGAATAGTTTAATGTATTTAAATTTTGGTCAAAGACTTTAGTCTTTTTGATTTCAGCCGTTACCTGAGTCATGCCTGTGAAACTGCTCAATATGTATTCATTCCTTTATTAATAAGTAAATGTAATATGGTGATATATTACTTTATATATATTATAATATGTATTGTAATATAAATGTATAAATTTTATGCTAACTGAACTTATTTGTAAAAATGAAAATGTAAATTTGAAACCCAGTTCAATTTCACAAGAGCATCAAAGTAGAAATAAGGAAGCAGAATCCACTGGGTTCTTTTAGACATGTCATTGCACGTAAACAAGATAAAACATGCATGTACAAGATTTAAAATGATAATTGTTTAATGTGGTTTCATAAAATGATATTAAATTATGACTTAGAAGAAGTATATGTCAATTTAAATTAAATGTACTTTTATCAAGTTAAGACTTTGTTGTTTCTGTCTTGTGTGTTTTGTTATTTCTAAAGTAAAGTGTAAGCAAGTATTGTGTGACCTTTATAAACCTAATCAGTACTAAAATATGAATTTTGCATAAGGTAAAGTTTGTCAATCGGATTGACAATGATACCAGAAGGTATTCCTAGCCCTTCACTCGAACTAGAATGTGCCGCATGTTGAGTTTGTAAGTCTAAATTTTGTAATGATAAAGTGTCTGATGTACCTTCGTCCAGGTGGTCAAAATTACTACCATCTAGTGATATGTCAGAACTGCAGAAGCTGTCTCCAGAATTTGCAGGATAATCTGTAAGTAAATTCAATTATTATTATAATATTTATAGAAGTATAATTTGTAGGTTATATATTCGATTTTCAATGTCAACGATTTTATGTAATGTATATTATTTGTTGTACACTTACCATCTGGGGAATAGGGAATATTTGGATTTAGTGGTTGACTAGATGAAGAAAAAGGTCCATCCAATCCTAAGTAATGTCCATGTTCACTAGATGGAGACTCTTGTTTAATAATTTTGTCACCATCCTTACTATCTTTATCCTTATCATTTTTATCACCATCCTGTTTAGCTTTTCGTTGTATTTTCTTCATTTTTGCTCTCTGATTTTGAAACCACACTTGTACAACTCTAACACTTAGTCCAGTTTCTTTTGCTAATGCTTCTCTGACTTTTCGACAAGGTTTTGGACTAACTTCAAAAGATGCTTTAAATTGTCTTCTCTGCGCAGATGTTAATATTGTTCTTGGACGTTTTGGTCCTCTTCTCCCATCTCTAGGTCGACTTGTGTCGTCTATTATCATATCATCGTCGACTGCTTGTTGCATAAAAAACATTTCTTTCTCGTAGTCTTGACGGCAGAATAATTGCCCGGATCTTATTACAAATTGTTCACCTTTTTGGAGAGGCTGACTGCATACAATGCAAGCAAAACATTGCAGATGGAAAACATGTTGTTGTACACGCATTACCATCTCGTGTGATAGTATGCGATCTCCACATCTTGAACATTTTGCTCCAAATATTCTGAAACATTCATTTTGATTAAATTTTTTGTTATTTATCACTAGCTGTATTTATAAGATATTTTATTCCACAATGGCACATTGGCCTTGCATTGCTTTTTTAACTAATTATAGAGATAATTATATTTTAACTTGTTAGACAGAGTTGTTCAAAGTGTTATTGAATGACTTTTGTTATTAAATTGAGTTAAATTATAATTTACATATTTTTCTCTAATTCTAATAGATTTTTTGCTTGTTTAAAAGCATATTGTTTAAATTAAGAAGTTCAAATGTATTTGAATAGTTTTAAATTTTATATAAGGTAAAACGAAATGTAAATTAGATGATTTGAGGATACAATTGTACGTGGATAAATAAATTTGTGTTAAATTCGCACTAGATAGAATAAAACCTGAAGGTTTTTCTCTTCTGTAATATTTCCTATGGACGCTCATGAATATATATATATATTAAATTCTCATTTTAGTATAACTGCTTGTCATGTTGAATTGAAGCGACAAAGCGTAATATCCATAGAAATCTTTAAAGGGAAAATATTCCTTTGTTGAAAGGCGTCTCTTGATTTTATAGTACGTTACTTTGAACTCACTCTACCGTTTTTTATCAGGGGAATGGTATTCATTTGAAATTCACATCAATAAAATATGCACATATTCTGCACAAAGTACAAAGAATAAAAAGTCTTATCGGTTTCCAAGTTTATTTCATTCAACAAAATTATTTTCTTCGAATGTTTTATATAAAATTATTTTATATTATTCTTTTCATATATGTCTTTGTTTAATTAGAAATTGAATAAAGCAATTTTCGAAATAATCCTGCAATTTTGAAATAAATTTTATTTTTCTTTATTGTCTTACGGCAAACTTAGAAGAAATATTGTTACCTGTCGTAATCAGCCTTGCAGTAAACTTTACTATTTTTTGTGAAGCAGGAGTGGTTTAGGAGGACGCCACAAACGCAGCAACTTAGGCAATGTTCGTGCCAACTTGCGTCTGCTAAACGCATTATATATCGGTCATAAATTTTTTGTCCACATCCTTCACAAAGTTCGAAATTTTTTTCGCATTTAACTGGGCCCAATTCTGAAACAAATATTTCTTATTATTATTTAACACAGGTAGTATTGTTAGAATCGAATATATTTTGCACTAACACCAAAAGCAAATAATGTACGAAAATTCTATGCGCTATAAACCGTTCGAAATTTTTGAAATGGGATTGTGTCCTCATTTTTTAGTGGTTGACTTTTCAATTGCTGATGTTAATAAATGTGTATTGGCGTGTCTATTTTATTAAATATCTAAATATTGACGGAGATATAGCAATTAAAAGTTTGAATTGTAGTTTTAGCGCTAGAAATGGTCGGCCATATTTGTATGACGTGAAATGTATTTTAACGTCAGTTATTTGTTGAGTAGGTCAGTGCTGTGGTAATGTTCTGTAGCTGTTGGTAGTTGAAATAATCAAGTCAAATCAAAGAATAATAAGTTTTTATTTTATTTAACCCTACTAAGGCAGACATAATATTGAAATTTGATTGTCCTTGAAATAGCTGTAAATAATATTTGATATATAAATACACATAGCAGAGATTTATGAGCTGTAAGGTTGGTAACCTTGCACAAGGATTGTGATGTCACATGCACTTGGAATGTGTACAACGTTGAATCCCTTTAATAATTAAAGAGACAAAATGACTTTTTTAATTGTTAATATCTCTTAGCATATAAGGAGTTATTAAAAAATAATTGAACATTTGGGGTTCTAGTAACCCACTTTATCAATATATAGTACACCTTTATAGAAATTAAGACATAGGACACAACCTCACAGCCCACGTAAACCATGGGCTTTCAATATCTAATTCGGCACTGGTGTATCACCTTGTTATCTTTGTTTTGCAGTGTTATCAATTCTTTACACTAGGATCATGAGCGCTTTAGATGTCATCGATACGAATAATTTATTACAAATATTGCTAATCTAGACGGTTTTTCTAAAGAGTTCTATTCCTATTATGACGTCATAACATACAATGACGATTACTGCAATCGGTGTGTTGGCATAAAGATTTATTTATGATCCTATAGTAAATTTACATCGAGCAGTATGACATTTTGTTTGCTCAGTACGTGTAAAACAACTATGTTGAACATGTCCTGACATGTATTGATTTCGTTTTAGAGTTTTAGGTGTATATTTTTTAAAATTAATTTTTACGGATATTGTAATAAAGAGATCAGTCAATCTAGCCTCAACCTCAAGTACCGTTGAGACCGATCGCTTACCCTATGTCCTCTTAAAAGTCTGCTTTAGTGGCAGGTTAACGCTGTTGCAATTAGACAGTCGACTGTATTTTAAAATTGCACATTCGGACTGAATAGAGATCTTCTCGAATCTGGGCCCGTATTTATTCCTGAGTCTTGCGAACAATGATCGTGATCGAACAGATCTGATTTATATGAGTGAAACATTTTACGAATCACTTTTAAAAGAGTATTTCTGAACTATAATAATAATTAATAATAAAATTCAGAAATAGTATAGGAATACTCTTTTAAAAGTATTAAATGTTTCACTCATATAAATCAGATCTGTTCGATCATGATCATTGTTCGCAAGACTCAGGAATAGGGCCACTGAAGTGAATCTAAAGCTGATTTGATCGTGCGAAATACTCTTGAAAAGGAAAGTTATTTTTTATCTAGTCTCAATATTTTTTAAATAGCCATTGTATAATGATTTTGGAAAATATCTATATTTTATAAGCAAGTTTTAACTTATTTTGAATTATTTTATATCCTTTTTAATCTAAACGTATTTTATTTGCGTTCGAATTTACTTGAACTGTTCTTGACTAGACTGAAGTGAAGCTCTCAATATAATCGTACTTATTCTTACACAATTTCTCCATTTGCATTAACAGTGCCGAATTGGATTGCTACCTCTCTTTTAAGTTATATAAAATTGTGTTATGTATGAACTTAATATTGTTCACAGGTAAAAAATGTAACTCCAACAAGTAAATACCATAATTTATATAATGTGTAAATTTCAGTATAAATTTTCTGAAATTTTTTTGTGTTTTTTTATCCAAAATTCTTAAATTCCTTTTTTATTTTTAACTCGCAAATTACTCAGGTAAAGATATTTTCGGGTCAGGCATTAGGCTTCAGGCTTGTCGGTCTATGAGTTAACCATATTAAACCGTTATCTTTTTTTTGTTAGTACCACAGGTAATAATCATTTATAACGGCTATACTAAGTCTACTCCTGTTATAGACAAATATAATGTTTAACCAATCCAACCCTTAAGTGATTTTAAACCCCTCATTCTACCCACCAAGGTTTCATATACATACATACGGCTTACCCGACTCGTTTCCTTCAGTCATCGGTCGTTTAGGGGCTAAAGCTTGTTTTAAAGCTCTTAAAGGGATGGGGATGAGAATGGCTTGTTTTCACATTCAATCGATTACATTAAAATCTCATTGTTAAACGTTTAAATGCGAATTGTACTCGCGATGTAATCTACCATACGCTTAGCATAGAAGTATTTTACCACTCGCCCCCTCTTCAAAAAAAGGTATTTTGAAATGAAGAGATAATATTTAGATAGAATTGGTTAAGGTTGACTAGTGCATTATATTAAAATAATGCTATTTTGGTAAATATCACATTATAATAGCATTACAAGGTTTTTGCAGCAAATTAAGTGGTTTCTAGCATGCTATCTAGCAGGAGCGCGCCCAAAAAGTGCCATTTTTTTCAATTTTCAGTGAAACTTTTCTTAAGTTTAAATACCAATACGGGTTTTTCAATACTACGCAATAAAAATTACTATGTGAACATACGAGTTCCTAGGCGCTATAACGAATTTATGTCAGTAAGCCCTATGTACATAAAGCATTGAATTTTTATTTAAATATATAGGAATGTTTGTCATAAAACCAGTTACATAGATTTTTTGTTCTATATTCCACACAGTGTAAATTTTTGTAAAGACCGATCACAGGTAACTAAGAAGTAATGAAACCTAGGTATTTTGAATGGTTAAGCTATAATTATGTTCGAATAGAACAAAAATTAGAACTGAGAAACAAATCTATTAGAGAATTAAAAAAGCATTTCATATTGATTTGAAGATTGAAAGCGGGCCGATCTGTAACAAATATAAATTCGATACAATAGCATTTATGACAAATTTAGACTATAAAATACCCGAATTTCCAAATATACCGTTTTTAAATTCAGTTCTGTCAGGGCCCCATGAAACTATACAACTTTAAAGATCGTTTAAAAATTTTGTTCAAACTTTTTAGACTCTTAATTATGAAAAGTTAGACCACGTGTATTTTTAAGAATTCTTTTAAAACTTTGAAATAAAGGCTATGCTTTTTATCACACGTGTAAACGATTCGTTGGTTTATTCTAATATATAATAAAAGTTAACATGATATTTACCTTGTCTTCCTGAACAGGAATGTGATCCTCGCAGGTCGGAACTCTGCAGCATGTTATTGTTTAGAGACAAATTTGGATAAAATTCCAACATTTTGTATAATATATATAGTTCTCTTTTATTATTTAAACTTCAACTGCAACAACTGGCATTGTTTTTTATATATTCAGTGTCTTTATTATCACTGTCTTTAATATTTAATTAAATTTGTTAACATTTTCACCAAAACTAAATAAAGGTTATTGTTTATATTATTTATTAAAATTTACTACAGCACTATTTGTTTACACTTTTTGTATCTCGTGTTGCACTACTACGTATAAAAGCAATTGTTGACAATATTCAGAAGGGATATCGTTCTCCCACGACCGACAAATATTATCTGTCTACAAATGTCACTGCTAAATTTCTCTGTTCAAAATCTGATAGAAAAAAATCAAATAGTTCCACCCCCTATAAATCCCCACCCCCTTGTATTAAACTGGTCTCTCTATAGTAGTGCTACTTCGTATGTATATATCGTAGGTGAAATACGCATGTTTCAAAAGCATCTCGACGCTTTCTGAAATATGCCACGCCTACCCCTCAATGATTGGAGGAAATTATATACCCCTACTATCCGCACCCTGTTTGCATTTAGTATTTTATATGTTTGAGCTAGTTGTTTTCTTTCATAGATGGCGCTACATTATAGTTTTTCCAAATTTTTTAATGTTTATTTTATCTAATCTTCTGTCTAAAATACGTTCAGTATTAGCGAGGTTTGGATCGGCTTTATTTGCATGCTAATACTCATTTTGAAAGGAACGGTTTACATCGAGTAAGGTAGCATTTCCGTCGCTACATAAAATAGTTATTTTCACAATATCGTATGCTTTGTTCATCTACACTTGAATCATGTCTTAACTCTTTTGATTGGATCTATATTAAAACATTGAACAAACAAACGTTAAAAATGTTGTCTGAAGTATTTTTTTAATATTAAACACGATCTGTTATTCTTTAGTAACTAATGTAATGCTATATCAACTAATATAGTTATATCAAGTACTTATTACTTGAACAATATTATAGAGTTTGAAGAGAATTATAAATGTTTAATAATGATTTAACTACTATAAGTGTTCAGGTGTTGAAAACTACCTACAGAGAATAGAGATTTAGTTTTGTGGAGACTCTAGCACTGTACACATTTTATACTGGCCGCATACCAATCTCCACACGTTTTTATTGCAGAGTTTGAATGAAGAGCATTCAAGCAACATTCTCGAATATACAGGTACCCTTTAGGTGAAATATTTTGTAGTGAAATTGAAAAGTAAAGTGGCGTAATTTAAAGTATTGATTTTATAGTTCTTTTATCTTAGTTAGACGCTTCATGTAACAGAAGTAAAAAGTCGTATATGCCAATTCAATTTGAGATGTTAAATTTGATAAATTGAGCTATCACCAAGATCTGCATCGATCTGCAGTCTGAAATGACTATGTGAACATTCGATTACCTGGGTCACCCAGGCTGGGTACTATAATAGATTTAGGACAGTATTCCTATGTAAATAAAGCATGGAATTTTTATTTCATAATATATAAGCATGTTGTCATAAAACCATACCGTGTCACATGATATTTTTTGCTGTATATCTTTTATTTATCGTTTATCTGTATAACAAAAATAAGAACTGCGTAACAAATCTACTGGTAAATTAAAAAAAGATTAATATCATAGATTCCACGTATATTCTACAATATATATTCTGGTACTATAAGATTGAAACAGAACCGATCTGTAACAAATATAAATTAGATACAATAGAATTTGTACAGTGTAAATTTACACTGTAAACTGGCTGTATGGCTTTGCGTTGATAGAATTTCCAAACGCCGAATTTCCAAATATAACGTTTTTAAATTCAATTTTGTCAGAGGCCCCATAAAACTACAAAACGTCAATAATCGTTTAAACGTTTTGTTCAAATCTTTTAGACTTTTAATTATGATAAGTTAGTTGAAGTAAAAACTATTCTTTTTATCAAATTTATGTCATTCGCGCAGAGTTGTTGCAGCTGCTGAAATCTGGACCATAACCTTTAGTCACACTCTTTAAGAGCATGTACCAACATAACAAAACGAATGCATTGCACAATTTCTTGCTAATTCATACAATACCAAATAGTAAAAACACCCTTTATACGCATATTAACCCTTGTTAAATAAATGTATTTATGCCCAACAAAATTTACAACCCTTGATAGTGTAGTTTGACAACATGAAAGGTTGAATTTTGAGTATTTTAGTGGCGCATTTTCTTCTGAACAGTTGAAGGAAGCCTCTCTTAAATTTAATTATGACTGGGTACAATTGAATTTGTGGTGAGAACAGTGTAGCAGATAAAATTTTGTCATTGGCCCCTTTAATACGTACCAAACCACTGATACAAAAGTCGACGACACGATAAATACTACCATCGTCAAAAGTGGTCCGATATAAAATAAAATTTAAAAATATGTATGTATGTATGTTTAAGCCTAAATTGTTCTGCTTGTTCAATCTCAGATGTTATGAAAAGGGATGTCTATCAAACAATGAACAATATCCGAACAAACAAATAATATTTATAGGGTTAGAATATATTTATAATAATAGGAATACTTGAAGTACCTATTGACAGTTTAAAGTACGGTAATTTTCATACAAAACGAACATTGAGTGAGCCAATGAAACCCTAGAGTAGACTCTAGAGCACACTAGGAATCTATACTCGGATAGAACTAGTAAGTACACTACACGACCATAAGAGAGCTTATTACAAAAGTGGAGTAGCTATAACAATAGTATGGCCAATATGCATACTGCTTCATAAAAACACCCACATGTACATAGTATGTATGAGATAGTTCTACCATACAAACAACAGCTAACAGGTCAATTTGATGGTAAAAATGAAAACTAAATTCCCGGGAGCATAATATTTACAAGTTTTTACAAAATAGGAGAATTAGTTTAGCAATGTATAACTGCAGTTATGGGACCATGGTCTTGGTGATAGGTAATAAAACATATAGGTCTTATGGCAGGTAAATTTTGGGAATTCCTAAATAAGGAAAGGTTCATTTTATAATAAGATAGGAGCGTTTCTATAGGTTAAGGTGAAACATTACTTCATGGTTATATAGTTAGATGTAGATGGCTACTGTGTACTGCAAATAGAGAAACTACACTTTCCACACTGTCTCATTAAAGACAGTTTTGCCTCTAGTGTAAGGTTGAATGCGCTAAAGCCTGTGCTGTGGTCTTATTTAAGACGTTGTGTTAACACTAGAAATATTGAAATTTGAGATGAGAACTTATAATAGCTGCGTGACAAGATGTGACAATAAATATTTAGCAATAATTTGTTACACTGAAGCCTATGGTACTACTGAATAAATTGTAACTGTTAAGAATGGAAAAGTGCCTTATAAATATTGCCATCATTTTACATTTCATATAAAAATTGTTGTTGAATTTTGAAGTTGACTATTCATAAAACTGTTGGATACTGGATATAAACGCAATGAACATATTTCAAGTAAAAAACACACAAATTCAGTGGTTTTCAATATGCATTCAGACCATATGCAATGTTTATTCACTATCTGGAGAGCCAGTTGCTATCTCACAGTAGGTACCTATAGTATATACGTCTAATTACATAAGTTTAGTGCAAGTGTACTTTATGTGTTTTTTAATATTCATTTAATATAAATTTTTATATTTCCCGATAAGTAATTTTACTTATGACAGATTTTTCTAAAACTAAAACATGAATTTAAAAGTAAAACATATTCAAGAAACAATTACACTTATTGCTATAAGCGTTCTATTCTTGCAGCTAAAAAATAAAAGTAAATAACAATATGCGGAAATGTAACTTTAATGTTAATAATTAAAGAAACGTGTAGTATATTTAAATGTCTTGACATTTGTTCTTATACAAAAATTGTTAAGAAAATGTATTTCTAGAGAATAAAACAAATGAAAAATGTCTCAAAATAAAGGGCGGGATAGTATGGGGTTGAAGAAAATCACCCACGGTTTTTTTTATTCTTTCTACAACAATGAAAATTCTTTTTTCACCATTCATTTGTTTTTGTACGCTTTTTACTTCTTTCTTTTTTACAAATGTCAGCACAAAAGTCAGCAGTGACGACTGGCAACCAAATGATAAAACGAGCATGGTTTTAAAACTTATTCGCTTATGTATATCCACTAACAGGGCTTAGTCCTGTATTTACGTAAAATTTGATTTTGAATATTTATTCAATTTTTAAATGACTTAGTTTAAATACTATAAATAAATATGAACTAGTTTTGCATACTAGTATTTTATAGCAGTTCTAGTAACAGTAACAAAGCAGCAAAAGTCACTTGTAACAAATTCAAAAGAAATAGTACATATATATGTATACTGTGCAACCATGGAGCTTTTAAGCTTTCAGATATGGTGCTTTTAATTTTATTTTAAATTCTTCTAAACTTAAGAAGCGTTTGTTTTTCCCATTTGTCCATATAAAAGCTGTGTTTGTAAAATCATTTCATATCGAATCAACAAGGTAAGAGTATATATAATTAATTTTTAATTGTCACGTAATACGACACAATAATCCTATGTCAACGGCCTTACCATGTTGAAAGCACCAGTTCCCATTTGAACACTGAAGTTAAGCAACATTGGGCGCATAGTTTATATTTAAAAACTTTGTGTGCTGTTGGCATATATGAGGAGGGGGGGGGGGGGAGTCTGTTTAATTTATATATATTAAGCTTCGACACCATAAACTACAAACATATTGCGAGAAATGTGCCATTGCAATTCAAACTATTAAAAAAGATCATTAAATTTTAAACTATTAAACCACAATTATTTTATTAAAGTTATCTTCAAAAGCGAAAGCAAAACGTTATCTAATAAGTTAATAATTTATATAGTTATGTACATTTAATGGATATTCTTCGTATTAGTGATCCTAGCTTCATGTCCTTCGCGTAGGATTCCATGGTAAAAGTACAAGTGTAAATGATAGACGGAGACGTAAAGGCTAAAAGGCTAAACACCCTCAAAGAGTGAAGAGTACAAATATTTAAGCGAATTTTCAGCATTCAGTAGAACGTTGCTATACTACCAGCTCTAAACTAGCATGCGCTGTGCCTTGATTAATGACAGAACTTAATTAAAAGTAAAATTAGAGTTACATTTATCCACAATTCCCTTCTAGAGCGCGCTTTTGTAACCCGTATTGAGAGAAACAAGTGGCGAGAAAGTCATGAACACAGAAAAATATATAGTTATAATATATCGTAGTATTGTAGAATAGGATAAACGGAAAATGAGAAGGAAAATTAGAGAAAAAGTCTCGTGAGATATGTCGACAATAACTTATGTAGAAGAAAAGTCTTTGGCGATAATTTTCAACTTCAATTAGAAGTGGAAAATAATATATCTATTTTCTTATAAATGCTTGTGTTCGACTTTCGAATTGTTATTTGAAAGGGGGGGCGTGGTGGTTCCGGGCACTGGTTTAAAGTCTGTAAATAGGTCCTTTCATTTAAGAAAACAAATCTTTTATGTATTATCTACAATGCCATAACATCGGTGAAAAGCAAGATATTTATAGCGTCTGAATTCTCAAAAGCTGAACTATAGATTGACTCTGATATTCAGCCGATAAAATTTAAACTTTTCTTTGAGTCACCCTATATATTATATACACGAGTATACCAGAATATAATTACAATAATTTAAAATATATATTACAAAAATATTTTATAAATATTTAAATGATTTAGAACACAATAAGAAAGTTTTCTTTAATATTAAAAAGTTGAACTTTACATTTCCTTGTCGTATAGGTTTTGTTCTTACAGCGTTTGCAACAAGGAATTTAATATATCTTCTGTGTGTATTTATTTATGTCATATTTATTATTGTTTTACGTTCTCGAAGAATTTTTCAAATAAACCATAATATTATTTCAGAATATATAAATTCATATCATGTGATATTCATATTTTACATTCAATTGTAAGAGTATATTAGATATATTTGGTATTGCGTCTTGGAGAACTTTTATATGAAAAATATTGCAATATGATTTGTCATATGACTATTTTAAAATCTAACTTATATAAAGACTTAATGAACGAATTTGAAATGTCTTTTGTTACGAACTGTTTGATGTACAAAACTTATACGTTTATTACAATCTCTTTAATTAACTTTTTCAGTTTTCAGAAACTTAGTATTTATACAGATTATATTTATTAACTTAATTAATAAACTACGTTAATGACGTGTGTAAATTTCATTTTAATGAACTCTACAATGTATATTGCATAGACTTGTATACAATATAGAAGAACATATTTTCCCAAATTCGAAATAACATAACGCTGTGGGTTTGACCACAAGACAACGGGGTCCTGCTTCTCTCGACCGCGGCACAGTTAATAGAGATATGCAATTCCACAACAAACACGGATCTACAACTAAATACCGGAAATAGAATTACGCTATGGTGTAAAATACTTACCTACCATTATTGTATTCAACCAACATTAAATTCTAACCAATTTTGGGTGTTATGATATTTTACTCATTGTGGTTTTCGATGGAACTAGAAAATTAAACACACAGTGCAACTATATCAAATAGATTATTTTTAGTTGAATTATATTTAATAGGTATAAAATTTGTTTGCCCATTAAACAGTATATAGAAACAATGTTTATTTAAGATAGTATTCTAATGATCTTCACAAATGTCTCTAATTAGTAGCTAATTAATATTTAGTCTAAATTTAATAGTCTTGTCTGTTTTAAGCTGAGCAATTAGTATCAGTCTTTAATTTACATAATAACTAATACGACACATTAATTATAATGAGTTGAGAACAAAAACGTACTTGTTAAAATATAATAGCTTCATTTTGCTTATTTTGTACATTTCTGACCTTATTTTTAAGTCTGATATTGTTATCTCTCTCGCCCACAGAAAGTGTATGTAACCAATCATGTAGAATCCAAACTACTTAGTTATACTTACTTGAAATCGCGCGCCTTTTGTACCTGCTGTTAAATCCGCCACTGTCTCTACTGTCATTTTTTCATTTAGTTCCTACCCTACTGTTAACTATAACATAATCTTTGAAATAGCTTTTGGAAAAACATAAGCTCATAAATTGTAACATATGATACCGTCATATTATTTTGACATGTTGCTAATAGGATTATCTCAGTTGGAAATGAGCAAAGTACGAGTAGCTTTGCAAGTATTCTATATTTTTAGTATACATATGCTATTGTTAACTTATTAACGTCTAGGCACGATTTTGTAGTGACCTGTAGTACCTAACAACTTACTTCTTATAAATATTGTTAATGTTTATTACGTAGACAGAAAGAGAATTATTTTAATAACGATCGTTTAATGAATAACTTGACGTAATCGCAGAAACAGCTGGCATCTTAAGTGGTGGGGGTAATGAATTTATAATTTTATTTTATTACTTTCAATAACAGCAGCATGATTCTTATTTGATGGTTTACGTAATCTTAATTTAATGTATTTAAAGAGGTAATCAAGAAAAACAAATTTAAGATCTGAAGGATATATGTAATTGAAGTTAAATTTTCAAACCTTTTAGATTATTTCAAGTTTTGCCTCTAAGGTACAGATCATATTACCGAGAACATATATTGTTAAAATTCATAATAACAGTGTAAACCTCATCCAGTGTCCTCAATAAATCAGTCTCCTCATACAACGTTTGTGTGATGGGAATAACACAGTGTGTATCCACTTCAGCATCAGCCATCAGGGGCGATTCTAAGCCAGACCCCCCTACACCCCACTTCATCCCTGATTCACCACTCATTCCCACTTCTGACTACAGCCGGTTGAGTCGACAGAGCCTCGCGCACAGGTGAACTTTATTGGATTACATTCTACCCACGATGTACCTATTAATAATTTTAAAACTTATACCACAAATATATATGTAGAGATATCAGAAAAATTTAAATACTTTATGAGGATGACTTCTGCTATCATGAATAACAAAGCTTATTGATAATGAGAATTATCATAGACAATAGTTAATCGTTCACAGGACTAACACAATTATTAAATTGCTTATTTTAACAATTATTTTATCGTCTGAAATTATTTTATAGTCTAAATTGTATTATAAATAATGACTAAACAAATTTGAGCTTGAGATGCGTGAAGTACTTAATCAGGCACTGTCGAAGAATGTGTTTAATTCTTTTTAGTTTAAGTTTGTTTCGGATTTCACTTTTCAGTCAGTCAGTCTCAGAGGTATACCACAAACCTTCAAAATTCGAATACATATTTCTTAACAAAAATGTAATATATAATATAGATTTTCTATGTATTGCAGTAGTCTCTGATTCCAAACATATCTAAATTCCTGTTATTCCCGACATCAACAACGAACAAGTGCTGTTCTGTTATCTTCGTGCTTGACTGGCCGCTGCCTTTGTTTTTTTTCCATAGATTTTACTGTTCACAAATCCACACGTGTTCTTATCTGTTCTAATCCACTTGATACAATGTTTAATATATTGTTTTTATTTGCACTATAGCCAATAAGCAAAATAACCTTGTTTAGTTTACTAAACACTTAGATATTTATTCTATTTCTATAGAAACATCACTCTTTTTGTTTGTATTTAGGTACATCAACAATGTATATTCATTATTACATCATTATCATATACCCAGTAGCTGAATTCACTGACTTATTATAAAAAAAAGTACGTAATGTTCAAATCAAATTTCAAATCAATCGGAATAAGCATAGCGTATCACAGAATTGAAAACGCTTTTAAAGTTTTGGTGCAGCACCGTAGAAAGAAAATCGTATCTTCTTTAAATATTCCAGCTGTGATCTACGAGACTTAAAAGTTTCTTCCAACTTTGCAATATAACAAATAGGATATTTCAATAAATTATAAGGGTGATGTAATCCCTTAAAACACATTACACATATACCCTGATTAACAATATTTAATAACTAAGTACATATAATATTAGAATGTATTGTTCTACCAGATTCAACAAGTGTCAAAACAAAACTTTATACACAAACAAAAAGTTTATTAAATAGACTTTTTAAAGTTATAAATTTATTAAAGTTATATAAAACTTTATTATACAATACCACCAACATACACTCTTGGTAAAAGTTGAGAAACTCTAATAAAGCTGTCAGGATACAATATATGTATGTATGTACGTACGCTACGGGGTTTAAATGAATATTAAAACGTTGGGTGGTAATTTTGAATTAGATCTCTGTGATTTTTGTATTTTGTAATTTTAATATTCTACACAAAAAAGAGAATGCACCAATAATATAATTGGAATCGTTCCAAATAAAATAATTTAATTAAGCGAAACAAAAGAATTCGCCTATCTCTATAAAAACCATTTTAATTAGTAGTCTTATAAGTAAATATTTTCCATTTCGTTTAATTACCCTAAATATTTTCCAGAGGGTTCAGTACTAAAAGACGCGACAAAAAGATTTTTTTTTACATGAAAATATTTTTCACCTTCATTTACTTTTTCATTAAATGATCTGTAGCTTTTTATATGAAATCCCAACTCTCATGAGCATGAGCCTTTCCTTTGTTGTCAGTAGTCACTAGTCAGTAGCCAGTCGCCAGCACGTGTCTGCTTTCATTTCTACTCAATTAGATCTTAAATAATAAACTTCAAAGAATTAGATTTATGACACGCGTTTTACACGTGATATTTTACAGGTATGATTTAATTTTATGAAATGTGTAATCTGGTATTAAAAATAAAACGTGTTACATAGGGTAGTAACTGGAAGAACCTTATTCTCATTTCTTCAGAATTAGATTGACATATTTAAAGTGTTCTTGTTGTTACAGTCGTAAAATGACATCTTTCTGAATTCATAGAATCAAGAAACTTCTATTGAAGACCTTCTTACGAAGACGCCTTTAATGACAGCGTCCCTTTAATAAGGACATTCCTTTTCTTAAGATCTAGAACTCCACTTACTATGCTATTGTGATATATTTAGTCAGTAATTGTATGCAAGTATCACAACACATATTAACAATTTCTCATAGGCAAATTCACACAGCAATTACAAATATACCTGATTATCTTGATTGATAATCTAATGGGAACAGTGTTCAACATTTTTAACATGGGTTTCATCCCTTTTTCCTACCGTTCGTTCCATTGCGTTCATTGTTTAGAAGAGGTGCACTAGCACTTGTCCAACACGCGTTTACGCTTAATTTTACTATATACATTTTATTATACCCGTACAAAATTCACCCTAAAATATTTGTTAAAAGTTAGATCACTATCTCGTATTCTATATTACATTGAAGCGCTTCGGCAGGTTTTATCTATCTATTGTTGTATAATATCAAATGTTAAAATCGTAGGATTATTTCAAGTATTAAATAAGGGCACAAGGACAACAACACGGATTAACATCGCTGGACCACCCGCGAACACCTTTTATATTCGGATTTTGTTTGATTGAATGCAACCATCGGACTATCCTGGTAGAGTTTTTAATCAAACTGGCTTATGGGAATATTTACATTTTAACGGATATGTTGATGTCAATCTTAAAGAGAATGATTGAGAAACTCAATAGAAACAAATTTAATGTGTCGTGTCTTTCAGTCCAGTGGCGAGGGTGAATGAAGAGAGTGATTCTTTCTACAATACAACGTCATCTGATAATCACTTGTCACTTTGTTTTCAAATAGAAGCTGTTATATAATTTATGGTGATAAGTTTTTGATACTTTTGACATTATTAATTTTTATTGCATAGATATTGGATATTAAATTAAACAATATAGATATACTGACACGTGATTTGACAACTGATCTGCCACCTTTAGTCAACTTGACGAACTAACTGATTATATTATTTATATTAAGCGTACGTTTCATATTTAAATTAATACAAGTTTTTGAGAGTTGTATAAATACTTGTATATTGAATTTGTATAAATTGTATTGACAGAGAGTAGTATGTTCCGGTTGTGATAAGAATTTTTATAATCGAATATTAATTTACATACGTAAGCCTACTGTCTCGACCTATATTAGCTAACAATTATATGCAGCCCTCGATCACTCATCAATGGGAGATTCTTTAATAAAATATCAGAAAAATAAATAAAAAGCCAACATTAAACAAATAAAGTTTGACTTTATTTTTCCAATACAAAATCCTGGTACATATAACAATGCAAGAATAAATATAAATAGATTCATCCCTTTGCTAGTCGAGCAGAGCAGAGTAGGGCGCATTATATTGTGCTACTTATATAGAACAATAGCCGCCCCAATGTTTTCCTTATGCACTGATAGCAAACATACTGGCTTTCCCGTTTTTATGTCCTCTATCTACAATTCTACATGTATGCTAAATATTTAGATCAAAACAATCAAGTATTTCATTTATTTATATTGTATGTAATCCATAATAAATAATATACTTTATTGGTTATATCAATATGGCATCATATTGAAACCACCTTGCTTAGTCTAATTTTATTCTCACGATAGAACACCGATATTTAATTTTACTCTATAGCTTTATACATTGGCAATTTTTGATTATTTATATTGAGATACTTTTAGTAATTAAATTTGTTTTTTCGTTGGTTTAATATGAACAGTGTATCAATACTTTTAGCATGGTAATTAACTAAAGCAATTTGGTAATGAATTAGAACAGGTTTTATATTTTGTAAAACAAGACAGAGACCACAGCAGTATATCAGACTGCATAAGAGATGTCAGAAGAAAGACCTCTTTCTGTCTTAAAAAGGAAAAAACATCTATTTAAGAAGTACGATGTCAGATGGACGCCTGAACAGTATGGCAGTAATTATTAGTACCTAATAAAGAAACTTTGGAGGGTTTGAATTACCAAAGTAATTTTCTCTTTTATTTATCTTGTAATTTTTTGGTTTGACGTAAATATTATATTATTGTAAAACACGAATTGTAACCCCCACCTTTTAGTTTTTAATTAAACAATTCAGTATTTATATTTAGCTAGTATTTGCAATGTTTGCTTAACCAACAGGTAAACAGGTATCTTTACAACTTCCTATCTATATCATGTTAAATAATTGTTTATTATATTTAATAATATACTGAAAGATAATAAAGAAATCAAAATAGAATTGAAAAATTGTGATATCACAATTTAATTAAACTGGATCTAGTTCAATCAACATATGGTTGTATTAATATCAAGTCATAGACAATAAAAAATAATATACGCAAAACAAATTAAAAAAAGTTAATTAGATACAGTATTAGACGTGTTAGTACTTATATAAATATGATTAAATATTGATAAATACGTAGTATGGAGGGAGAAATTATATTGGCATTGTAACATCACTTGACAATACCAGATACAACGAGGGCATGGAACTCGAAGGTGCTTTTTAAATAATCACATAACCATCAATTTTGGATTTTCCTTAAAAAGTTTAAAAGGAAATTAGAATCTATATTGAAATACGTACTAATATATATGCCTATAATTCTAAGTTCTATTTAAGGTGAAACATTACTTCATGGTTATAGAGTTAGATATAGATGGCGACAGTGTACTAAAATGACAATCGATTCATAAATTTGTACTAGCACTCCATGTTTTCAAATATAAAAACGTTAATAACTTTGCACACGATTGAGCTATTTAAACCATATAAACTTTAGGAGTCAGATAAATGTTCAAGCTTTGTTTATAAATAGACCATTAATTAGTATATCAATTATTTAGAAACATATAGCGTGTTGAAAATCAAATTTCTATTTTCTGGTAATATTTTTATACCTGCATTCAATTTATCATCATTTTAATTAATGATCATTGTTTGTTTATATTATTTGATTATTTTCCACATTGTAACATTTTAAATTATGTATATGTACTCATTTTTTTAAACTAAACTATTGTATTACACGGATATATTTCATATTCCCGGTTTAAGGGTTGGAGATGGGAATGGGGATGAATACTCGTTTACAGATTAATTATCACGCAATCAATTTGTAACACGTTAGCTACATTTTATTTATCACCTGATCGTTTTTATTATTTTGTTGAAAACAATAAAATATTCAGAAATTTCATATGTGTATATTCGTATACAGTGTTTCAAAAATACAGTCAAATCAACAAGTTTTGTTCTTAAATGTTATATAAATAAACATATTTTTACTACATTACATATCGCACAATATCTGCATGAATTAGCTTCATTTGCTTTATCAGACTTCTGAATTCTATCATGATATTCCTCTTCTCCTGTTATTCTCCCTTAATATATCTAAAATACATATTAATAGTAATGTATTATTATATTTAAAATACATCCCGTGGGAGTACGATTGATTACGGGATAAAAGAAAAAAATTATACAACAATTTATTAGTTATTTTATTCAACAAATATTTTTTCTTTAATTATACCGGAATAACATGAAATGGTTTGTTATATTTGACCACCAAGCCATACACTATGTAGCGAAACATTATTCTGGGTGTAGGGATGAATGTGGAATGAGGTATGTTGGTGATATATCAACAACTCTGTCAACTTGTCACTATCTATCTCTGCATGTGTATGTCAGCATATCATATAATATCAATACATGTATTGTCCAGTGGGTCTATGTATTTGTGCATACATCTATATACTAAATTCATTGTAGGAAAATTTATATAGCCATTTATCCATATATACATTTTGTGGTGTAGCTAGTAAAGAATGGGTAACATAACATGACCGCTTATAATGTCAAATGAATGATTAACAATAGTTGATGATTGTGACAAAAGTTTACCACAAGAATTATGAAATAGTAGTAGGCACGTATTTTTAGATGTTCTTTTGCAACATTACTGTTTTCTGTAAATATTATTCTGCTCGACAAAGCGGTTCGAGACAAGAAATTAATATATTTTAACTAAATACAATTGAATATATCTTTTCCAACGAAATCTAACCAGCAAATATAACACTATCTATCTCTATCTAACTCATCATTGCATCTATCTATCTCTCTCTAACTCATTATTTTATATTCATATCTTTTAGCAGTAAAATCTATTTGTTACACCCATAGCAGGTATTGAGAAATTCATTTTGACCATCTAAGTTTAGACCATCGGCGTGAAAGAAAGAAGGAAAGTAAAAGGAATTTGGAATCTTTATTGATACTGCCTCTTTAAGTCCGACCTGGGTCCTTAAACTCTACAAATACAGCTCTGGATTTGAGAATGGAAATATTCTTCCCAAGTCATAAATTCTTTATGTATGAATGGTAACTATATCATTAACGTCAGGCGTTAAGGCGTGCCCATCATTTGGTTAACCCTACTGGTATAAATACTAAATAAATTAATGAGTAACTTATCAATTAATAATATAACACATAATATATGTCGTTGTGTTCCCACACATTAATATTTATTCAAAATATATTAATACATATATGTAGGTTACAACGAAAAAATTAAAAGCTTCGGTGCGAATTTAATCTCAGATTGAGTGAGGGGTGTCTTTATTTGAATGCAGTAACAAATTCATAGCCTCCGGGGTCGCGTGGCCGGCGTAAGGTGCTTTGTAGCACTGTAGGGGTATATACTACCCACGATATATGATGGAAAATATTTTTCGTTAACTGGAGTATCTTAAATTTCGAAACAAGACATAATTCAAAAAGATGAAAAAGTTCTCGGCATCTTTGAATGGAAAATCAGAGAAATGTATTTAGCACATGGCATAGACGATCAAATCTAGTATTATACCTTACATATATAGAACTAGATGTGATAATATTTATTCAAATATTTGAATGAAGAAAGAAATGCTGGTAGAATCTCAGATGGGTTGACTTCCTGTAAAAAGCACAAACTGTATATAATTTTACGTAAATGCTACTGGGTTCTTTATAAATTGTTAGTAAGGGGTCATTGTTTCTTGCAACATCTATCATTTTAGCATATTTCATATGACTATATATAAAATCAAAACTAAGAAACAATTTCATACGTATTTGATCTCTTTTATCATACATCAGTCGTACTGTTTCATTTACACACCACTGACAATTTGTAAATAGTCAGATCACGTGTCTCTAAACACCCTCGTGTGCCTGGCCACTGCCACTGCCACGGTAACGGTGACGGCCAACAAAACATCATCAACCCCCCCCCCCCCCCTATTCACCCCTGTTTATATCAAAGTTTGCTCGAACGGGTACTACCCACGGAGGTTTTATATTGATTCTATAAGGTTATTTTGACTTAGTGCAAAGAGATATTAAAATGTTTAGAAGGTTTGTGACACGTGACCAAATAGAATTGTTTAAATAGTAAATAGTAACAGTCCTTTATCGTCAACACGTGTCCTTAAAAAAGGATATTAACTGGTTGGAAGGCCTGGGGCTAAATACAGGATGATCAGATATATATGATGGTAGATTCTTCTCTATTTTTTGGTTCTTACAATCCTTATATATATATATATATTTAAAAGTTCTTGAAAATCAAACCTATGTGACTCTGTTGAGAGAGCAAGAAATTCTTCTCTTCCTACTACCCTTTTATCAGTAGCGTAGCTACGGCCGTATCAGCCGTATCAATGATACGGGGACCGGGCTACAAGGGCCTACATGTTCAATTTGTACGTGAGCATTGCCTAAATGTTACCTAGATCCAATGTAGCATTGATAGACCTCCCGCAGTTTCTACATATTATAATGGTAGGCCATAAGGTTCTACGACGCTACGTCGCTACGCATTCCCGTAACACGTGTTTCAACTATTTAAACTGCATTATTCATGGCGACACGAGACTGGGCGGATTAGGACCAACTGTTATATGACCAACATTTCGATTCTTTATTAGGTATATAGATAAACGGGCAAACAGGGACTAGCCCACTTCCCAAACCTTCTCAATATAGGAAAGCGCCAGCTACCTACCGCTGAGAAAATAACTGAGATCGACTTTCATTCGGCTATCTAAAATCTGCTTTTTGAAACAACCTCGTTAAAAATGTTGACGAAAAGACATTTATATGACTAACCATATAGATACCATTAGAAATCGAGCATACCAAAAACCTTCTTTTCCGCTTCATTTCTCTTTCACTTGGGATATGATAAATCCAATGCGTCTAGTACTATGCGGAGCTATTATTAATGAAGTAAAACTTTTCAAAATTGATTTTTACAAACAAAAGCAACAACACTCTTAAAAAGTATTCATACCTATAGATTACAACGGTATATATCGTGTACTAGATTCTGCATGATTCTGTTTGCTTGCTATAGCTTTAGGGGTGTTTTAGCTTAAGGGTGGGAATATTATACAGTATATTATTTATTACACACCCAGTTTATTAATATTGTGACTTAAGAGATAAGTCTGTCTATTCAAAAATATAATCCGTATGCTAACATATTTGGAATTTGATGAAACCCACGATGTTACGACGATGCTACTCCTGCTACCACCCGGTACGGGGATTAAAATAAATATACGGGCACGTCTACGCTAGGGTTTTTTTATTACCTGATATTTAGCAAAAAAAGATGAATTCATTTAATCAACAGGCAAAGAGATTCTACCCGTTACATAAACTAAGATACTTCCATTTTAAAATTGGGTTCTTGATAGAATACAAATCTGGAGTAATACACCACAATAAATTTGGACACTGGTCCGGTTCAAATAATGGTTGTAAATATCCATCGTCGTTCTATAAAATGTCTGTAATCCCACAACGCATGCAACAGCTATATGTATGGATATATCATAGCAAACTCGAACGCCTTCCTATTGTTTTGTATTATGTTTAGCTATATCCTGCAGGATTCACTTTATATCCTGAATCATCCCATAGGATTTGAACGGGCAACTCCCTAACGTTTCCTAAAAGCCACACACGATGGATTTACAACTATTGAATACTTCCCAGCATGAATATTTCAAAATAGGGACGCGATATCGTGTCCCGTATTTGGGAATAAGAGTGTTCAAAGATTAACTGGGATTTAAACGTTTACTACGTGTGCCAAACGTCAAATATTATTAAGTCCTGATGGATATATTATTTTATATTAACTGAGATATTGCAATTTGATGCTGTGTGTTAGAAATATCGATTCTTTATAGAAATGAAAGTTAAAGTAGTAAAACAGACGTAAACTGTTAGTCACAACCTAATCAAATCCTTTTTCTTTTCAACGTCATACATGGCCCATAATGTAGTGACTGGACATCTGAGGTCTTGGTCAATAGGCTTGGCAATCAGACCCAATGGGCTTGTGTCCTCATTTTTTAGTGGTTGATTTTTCAATTGTTCATTGAAATTGATGTTAATAAATATGTATTGGCGTGTCTATTTTATTAAATATCTAAATGTTGACGGAGATATAGCAATTAAAAATTTGAATTGTAGTTTTAGCGCTAGAAATGGTCGGCCATTTGTATGACGTGAATGCATTTTAACGTCAGTTATTTGTTGAGTAGGTCAGTGCTGTGGTAATGTTTTGTAGCTGTTGGTAGTCGAAATAATCAAGCCAAGTCAAAGAATAATAAGTTTTTATTTTATATTGACATAATATTGAGATTTATGAGCTGTAAAGTTGGTAACCTGTAAACTTGTCAGAGTTCTGTCAAGAATATATCTCTTTTACACTCTGTTGTATAAAAGAGATAGCAACTAGCGGTAGTAATGTCACATGCAATTAGAATATTGTACAACGTTGAATCCCTTTAATAATTAAAAAGACAAAATGACTTTTTTTAATTGTTAATATCTCTTGAAATATAAGGAGTTATTAAAAAATAATTGGACATTTGAGGTTCTAGTAACCAACTTTATCAATTTTATAGAAATTGAGACATAGGACACAAGCCTATTGTTATTAAACATCCCAATACCTGTCCTTATGAGTACCACACACTCATCTGATTTGGCTCGTCGAGTTGGGTTGTGCATCCGGAGCATCACATATTCACATATTGGTTTTTGGTGCCCTGCAATTACTCAAAGGGTTTATCCATCCGCGCTAATTTGTGTTGTATTGTGACGTACGTTTTGTTGTGGTTATTCTTGATCCATCCTCTATGGTCCATTCTCCATTCTCCAGCCTCGACAGTCGTCTGTTACTCTAAAACCGACAATTTAGTTCGTTGAATATAATGTATTTTAAAATACAATTTATATATCATTGCGTACACAATTATTCGTGTATTGTACTTTAAAAATAACTACAGGGTCGTTCTGAATATTGTTTCCTTACGTAACTGTGAATCCTAAATAAAATGGTGCTCCTATATTAAAAAAATATATAATTTGTGTTACATATAATAATTTTAACGTTTCTCTAGAAAATTGAATCAAAGATCGTTCATTAAATTTTCATTACTGTCCCGCAAGACCTAATTTAAAATCTGGAAGTCTGATGTGCAAGTAAACCAATAACACATAGGCTGTAATAGGTCCCCTTTTTACTGTGCGTGAAAAATCGTATTCTTTATCATATTCTATATATTTACTTATTTAATTTTGTAGTATAATTTTTCAAATTATATTCCTAATCACCCTGTTTCATACAGTATTAAATCACAATAAATTTATGGTAGTTGCCCATTTACAATACATACTTGTGGCGTTATTCAACCAATATGAAAACAAATTATGAAGGCTACATAGCTTGGTTGTCAAACAACTGTCATTTTAGAACGAAAATTGGTGTCAGTAGTAAGGCAATGGCTTTAGTGATCATCAACTGTTAACAGGCAGTGGTGTATTATACGTATACATACACTACGGTGTCTTAAACAGTCTGCCTTGCACAAATTTGTTTTAAAACACATTTAGTAGTGTTGTCTCTGTCAGTTCAATGTGTTCATATAGTGCTATCTCTATCTTTTTACGACAAAGACAAAATTGTCTTTGCTATGTTTCCAGTGTGCGGACACCATTAACACATTACAAAGCAATAAAACAATGAATTAGGTAATTGTTAACTATTTTACGTTAAATAATTCAACACTTACATTATCATCGGTGTGTTAAGTTGTTAGGGATGATAAGGCTCGCTGAACACAGCTTTAAAGGGGTAAATTTTATTGTTATTTAAGGGTGTTGTGGCACAAATTATTTACGCTGTGTTGATTTGTTTATTCGATTTGACGCTTGACCGCATCCGAAAACTTTATTCGTATATATTAGTACAGCAATGTATGATAATGTCGGGGTAATCAATTTGCAGGATCGTTAGTTTTGTGATGTCTTTATTTTGGGAAAGCTTCCTCTCGATTATAGAGAAATAAAACAAGGAATTCCTTTTAAAAAGAATCTAAAATGAATATAAAATCTTGTAAGAATTGCAGTGGGCCCAAGGCATTCAAATTTGGGTGCTTCTTTATCTGATACAGAGAATATGAAACTTGAAATTGAAGCAAGAATTACAGTCGTAAATAAATTAGAAAACTTACTTAGATAGACTTATGTATATTTTACACTAAAATGTTATAATAAAACCTGTTGTACTTTATGAATCAGAAATTTGGACTTTGAGGAATAGCGAATAAATTCTAAAATTTGACATTAAAAATATCAAAGAAAATAAAAGAAAAAATATTCTATATATATAATTTTTTCATTAAAATATTCTACGTATTTTGTATCTTAATATAGATTCAGAATCTCCAAAACGAACTTTAAAATATATCTAAAATAATATCTAAATAATATTCGTAATTCACGTTCTCCAGTTTTTAATTAAAATTTAATTTCCCTTTCTCTTATCATGAATATTTATAGAAAGAAGGTCGGACGAAAAATCTTTGCACTTTAGTAAATTTCTTGTTTTTAATTTAAGTTTTTTTTTGCATAATATTGTCATTGTTGAATATATTTTAAACAAAATTAAAATAAGAAAATGTCTACGAGTTTTTTAAGAGAGGAATCTGCGGCGTTATGTAACCGTAGTTGAACCACTTGTGGTGTTAATTGGTAACTTATGCAAAATAAGTTTATTTAAGAAAGAATTTATGCAGCATAATTACCAAAAAGAATATTTCTAAAGGGGTTAAAGTTCAAGACGACGCTTTAAAGGTTTAAAAGGTTTCTGTGTGGTAATTAACTTTTCAAATATTTTTAACTTATCGAAGTGAAGTAAGTTATGAGCTTTTATAGACGTAGTAAAAAAGCTCTTGTATTTAAAAAATTAAAAATATTTTCGTTGTTACCTCTTTATTATTGAAAGATTTACGTCCATTTCTCTTCTGACAAAAAGCTCGCGAAATCAGTTTCACCTACTGTTTATTTTAATATAATTTTTTAAGTTGCAATAATAGTATAGCATATGGTAATATACGTAACTGTTTCTTTTAAGGTTGCATACTTCTAAAACTAAAACAGAAAACTAAAATTTAAAATTAAAGCAGTAGGTGCAAAGGATACTCAATTCTTTACTTTATTTAAGTTTATTTTTCTTACAAAAGAAATATATAAAACAAATTTAATTTTTTAAGAATTTAATTTTGTTTTTTATATACTTTACGTATACTACAGACTCTGCAACAAAAAAAGAAATTTTTAAAATATTTTATACACTGCTAAGTTAAAAGTGTAAACAAAATTTCTTTAAGGAAAATTTTCTAAGGAAAGTAGTACTAATTTAAATTTGGACATCAATAAATAATTGTATAACATCAGTTTAAGTAAGAGTGGCCGCACATTGGTCGACTTGGGGTAGTTTTGTCTTTATGGTAGAAAGACAGAGACAGCACCATATATGAACACATCGAACAAACAGAGAGAGACATAATAAATTAATTTATAGTTTTTTTTTAATATTAAAAAACAAACAGTGTAAAACTTTTCTCAACAGATCTCGTAAAGACTAGTATGACAGTATTTTGTCACAGAATGACAACCAACGTGACGCTGTCACATTTAACCCCGTCAGTTAAATGTGACACCCTCATCTATAAAAACTTCACCCCTAACTTGTCGCTGCCAGACCGTTAAAGAAAAAGAAGGGAGTTTTTAGTGATGGAGCCATGGAGGTGGTGCCAGTGATCATCTCTCTTTTATGTTTTTGATTCTTTCTGAGCTTGAACTTTTTTCTGTTATGTTGAGAAAAATCTTAGTTTATAAGATGTGTTTTCATTTTCTTTACTCTTGCACCTATGGTATATAATATTCTAAGATGTTATTTCATGTAAATGTTTTGCTATAACTTTGCTAGCTGACAATAAGGAATACAGCGCCTTCTAGATATTGCAATGAGCCGATAAAACACAGTATCCCAGCTATTCCAGCTTTGTGTGTCTATTAAAATGGCTGCGTAACATTCATGTAACATATACGTAAATTATACATATGATCCCTAACCACCATAATATTTTAATTATTAAGAAATTTAAAAAAAAGTGTAACCTAACATCGTGGTGTTTTTCTATAAAATAATAGACGTTGATGTATTTCGGGTGACTGTATCTGCATCTAACCTATTCGCTCGTTTAAGTTAACGACCAAGTTTAACTATTCATAAAACCCCAGGGGTGTCTCTGAATATTGGCAATGAAAGCGCTTAAGCCAGACCTAGACTAAACCGATGTAAACCTCCCGGATCAGCATGTATATGTATAAGTATACATATGTGACGTCAACACAACCCGTAAAACTTTAAATTATCTAACCTTATATATAGTAAATTAAAAAAATAGAGACTGTCTTAGACATTATACAAGTAAATTACTTTAATAAAGTAATTAGCTGATAAAGTACAGATTGCTCTTATTGTTTTAAGAAACCAGCATATTTATTAATCAAATTCCCACGCATTTATTATTTTTAATTTTTATTTATAATTATTTTGTTAGGCATAGTTTATTAATCTCGGATGTAGTAATCCCAGTCTTGATGATCCAACAACCTCCAGTATTATAATAATTTCAACACGGGTGTTTCCGTGTTATTACAGGAAGCGGTGGTTAAGGGTTAAAATTTACCTTATCCCTTTTATATGTTAAACGTATACTATATGCTAACTCCTTTCCTTGACTTTGGAGATAATTACATATAGGAGAAAAGACGATTAAACTTCCCCAAAGAGTAAAGACCAAGGGTTACTTTATGAGTCACAATATTATATAAGACTTAGAGAACGGGGAAACCTCAATGTGTGATTATGTGCAATAAATTTACTCAGATATTATTTAATGAAATCTACACATTGGAGCTAACTTCATACGATACGGAGAATTTAAGAAATCGTCGACATCACAGAATGAAATCACATTAAACTCTAAAAACGTGAAAACAAATTAAGAATCACGTCGGTGAAATACGCAGCCGATTCGATAGCAGTCGATTCGGACTAGTGGGTAAATCAAAATTAATTCGGTGTTAAATCGAACTTTAAATTACATGTCTAATTGGAACATTTAAGAAAATATTTAAGTGATAATAGACTGTAGAAGTATTAAGTAACTTAAATAGTGTCTTATATTGCTGTTTTAATATAGGAAAATAAAACGCAAACGAACATTTAAAACCTCATCATTTAATGAAATTATTTTTTTATAAATAGGTTAACTAATATGTCTCTTAGGTAATTACAAATTTTCAGCCGTGACTTATTCTTATTTTCTTCAAAAATTGCAATTTAGTGAAACCATGTTGCGTGTTGTTTATTTACTTTTAAAGAAAACCTAAGAATGAAAACTGGAAGATAAGTGGGAATGAGGCTTAATAAATTTAATCTGACAACAGTCTCGATATTGACCATTACTAAACTCTGCACGCATAAGATACAATATCCGTTAAACGTAAATGTAAACGTAAAGTAATATAACTTTGTTAATGACTTAATTCATAAATTTGGTGTTCTAGTTTCTTGCGTTATGGCTTTTGGGTTACGGTTTATATTGACGCAACATACTGTATTTAGTGTTTATGACTGCGTTTTCTCCTGAGTATAAAGTAAGGATTTACCATGTATACATGGGTATATATTTGTCTGTGTATGTGTGAAGTATCACATACAAATGAGGCTGTGTGTATCGTCGTATTTTATAATAAAGAGCCGTCATAGAGCGTCAGTTGTCAAAGGTACATTTGACGGAAAATTTCGGATGAATTTTACTATACGAAAAAAATCAAAAGACTGTCAACACGAGCCGAGCGCCCAACATACATGAAATTTGTGCTTGTATGACAAAACGGCAAGCATGTTGGCCATGGACAGTTTAGTGATGTGAAACATATCTCAAGTTTTATTATTCTGTAGTAATTGATTGTGAATTCAATAAACAGAGTCGGCCCGAAAAAACGTCTTTTATAAGTCTGTCCCATACTAAGCAGAGAGCACAACTTTTTAATCATATTGTACAACGGCAACGATCTTATATATTATGATTGTATGTATAAGCGATCTACAGCGGGGTATAAGCGATCTACAGCCGGGTTTAACGTGATCTTATGTTCCACTTTTGACTCTGATAACGAACCACACGCTCATTTTTTAAATTTAATTTCCTATTCTTAAATATTCGATGATTTTTCGTAGTATTGTACGCATATATATATATATATATATAAGAACTTGCATATATATACCAGGTACATATACTAACATACACTTGTCGTCACCGTCAAACAATGGAACCTCCCCAATCTCCTTCGCTACGTTTAAAACAGAATACCACCCGCACCTAGACATCCACCAACCCTTAGAGTAACATTACAGCCCTTATATATTAAGAGTGGGACTTAGAACTAAAAGGTGGTAGTAAAACCAAAGCCGTCACACCTTTGCTATGTCAAAGTCTTGGTGGTTTCTAACAAGGTGACATAGCGACACGATACGACATGAGGAGAAGGCTACAAGGCGACAACCTAGATGCCTTGATGCCTCCTGATCCTGACTGCCTGGATGCCTGAATACCAGGGTTAATAGTGTTAGGACAGTATACGAACATGATAATGCTAATCCATAAATAATCTTGAAGACAATATGAAGATTGTCAAATTCAGAACATCTGACGTCAATCTACAACTCTCACATGTATTCATTTTACTAAACGCTAATTCTAATAACTTTAATATAAAAATATTATTCACAAATATCTCGGTAGAAGTGTCGACATATCCGTATCAAACACATTAGATTTATCGAGTCTAACATGAAAGAAAAAGAACCTTTCGTGATCATGTCGAGATATAACCCAGCTATTGAAAACGTAGTACATAATCTAATAAGAAAATTAATATTTTAAAACTATGTAATATAAATTGAATTTGTTGTAATTATTTGTTGAATATCTTCTTCCAGATATTCGCAATAACGATTTTACAAAATTTCAAAAGAATGAAGTTCCCGTGTCACTTATCATTAAGTATAAAGTTACAACTCTTAGTATTTCTTTATTACGTAACATTATATCAAACTTATTTCAAGGATAAACAATCCAAAAAAGCCCTTTGTATTTAAAAATCAATCCCACACTCCTACAGCCTCCTCCTGCTGCCTCCTCCCGCATATTTCAATAAACAGGTCTCGTCTCCAACACGGCCATTTCTTTCTAGATAATTCTTAAGGGAAGAGAAAAGCAAAAACATTGGTAGGTTAAGTTTCTGGGTGGAAACCAAGAGTGGAGGTTGTGGGTGAAGGGTGTTATTATCCCTTAACTTAACTGGGCTGGTTTATAGGGAGGTTTCAAACACACATTTGTAGAGGGTTGTAGAGGTTATACGTTCTACTGTTTACTGCAGGGTTGCTAAGGGTAGTTTCTATGATACGATGGGCTAAAAACGTATAGTATAAAATACTAAAAGGGCAAACTCTGATGCTGAGTTGTTCTCTATACAGAAAGAATGTTCAGATCACTCGATATTAGATTCTGGGCACATCGTTCTGATAGGGTACAATATGATTAAACATTTCTGCTATTTCTTAAAAGTTTTCCTGAGTTTTAAAGATGGATCTAACAAATTTATTTATTTTCAAGAATAATTAATAATTCCAAACGGTACAGAGGCACTGCTTCATCTTCCAGTAGGATCCCAAAAAACAGAACCTATATTTTCTGAGTTTGGCTATTACCAAACTTATTAAGTAGCGGTGTAATCCACAGCAATGAGTCGGTGCGAAAATAGGCCGACGGTAAATAAAAATTAGAATTAGTTATATTAGCTAATGTCAAAAATTGTTTAATTTTCTTTTGTCAAAGTCTATAGCCTTTTTGCCTTAGTCTTTGTCAGTGGTAACATCTGCTAAACAATTTATCAAATACCTCTTTTTAAATAAAATGTTAGAAGGCATTGAAATTTGCTATTTCCAGATATGTTCTTGACACATATGCATAAGGGTTTCTATAAGTGCGATCTTCCATCAGGTCGCTGGAAATCTCTTGGGATCACACTATTTCTTATATATAACTAAGCAAATAACATTATATATTTCCCAAAGCATAATGTAAATTTCGAAAACTTAATAACATGTAGAGTCGCGATACGTTTCATTGTCGAATTTTTGACTAAAAACTTGCTATACTTATTATACCATTTACCCACTCCATTCCGCTATATTTCTTTGCAGTTTCCTCGCAAGAATTTTCACCATGTATTTGCTAAGCTCTGTATAGGAGTGATCGCAGTCGCGTTTTGCTCTACATAGCATCTCTATATATGTGATACTTCCATGTTTTTTTTCTCATCTAGAAGAGAGAAATAAATGATGGCGAAAAAATAGAACAACGATGCTTTTACGATGCTTCAGTGTAAAATATTTCAGCGTCGATTCATTGCAGTCTGTTTACAAAAGGGTCTAGTAACATGCGAGTATTATATTGCCTTAGAAGAAAATATATTTTAGCTTAATTATATATATATAGATACTCATTTAGATACTTTTACTATATCATAATGTATCTAATGCACTGTATCTGTATCTAAAACTATATCTATATACAAAATATTGCAGTATTTTTATTGAACAACAATTTGGTAACAACATGCAATAAAATTGTCGCTACCACAAGTTACCAATATAATTTGGTACCGATTTTATTCGTAATTTGATATCGCAACTTTATTTTGGTGGTAACACTGTTTTTTTTCTGTTTATTTTCTACTATTACACTTAGTACCAACTGTGGGTATTTTTTTATTTGTGGTTTACCATTCGATGTGATTATCGTTCTTTACACTGGATATCGTTATTGGATTTTTGAGACGTTTTATTTCTATTTTTAGCAGTAAATGGCAGCCATTAGTAAGATTTATAAGTATTGCTTTTATATCGATACTTAGGTAACACTGGTAACTGTTATGTATTAGTCAAGGAGCAGTTGTAAACGAAATATATATATTCTATCGAATTCTTATGTCAGGGTGAAACCTACCTACTATACCTATATATACTATTCGACATATTGATTCTGTAGAGTCGAATTGAGTACCCAGTCCTGTCTATAACCTTAATATATGAATACCTGATGACAGATTAATATGGTACATTAAAAATATGCAGGTAATAGGGTCGCTTTAAAAATAGGCTGTACTACAAAGGTATCACAGGTAGCTAGGTACCTGTGATAGCACAGGTATAACAGCTAGCTCAGTTATCGGTGTTAAGACACAATTGATTTTTCGTTGGAACTAAAAAAAGAGATAAAGTAATTGTAACTGGATATAATTTACTTAGGCGCTTTCCAATGTTAATGTCTATGTTAATATAAAAGGTTTAGCTTTATAAATATTGAATTTTTTGTGGTGGTATCACCGTCACCCCGACTATTATTCATGTTATTGATATTTGCCATGTTCCTGTCTGGAACATTGGTTTAATTACAGGACAGAGAGATTTGATTGCTGAATATTTGGTTTATTTTTTTTATATAAAAAATTTATTAGTAGGATATGAGTATATTTGTTATTTTAAAATTGTTTTGGCTGTACATAAAAATGCATAACTCAAATACCAAAATGGTTGTTTCGAGGTTCAATAAGCTTCAAAATATTTGCTGTGGAATGTTTGCCGATCCTGAAATTATTATTGATTTTAATATTTTTGTATATTTCATGCTTGGTTTTATATTTTTTTAAAGAATAGAATAAATAATACTTTGTTTGGTTTAGAAAACCAAAGCAGAAAATTAAAACTTATGGGTATATATTATACTTAAAATTTATTGCAATTTGTGATATTTAGTACTATTGGTATGTTCAACACTCAGATTAACTCTATTACTAGGTGGGGTGCGGGACATTTGCCGAAAACCTTTCTACTGCCTTTTTACCTATTTTACTACCATTTGATGTAAAACTTCTGTTTTTAGCATTATGCACAAAACTTCTTAGAACACCTTTTTAAAGAATATAAAATCTTTAGAAGTCTTTTTAAAGATTTATGACTTGCTATAAACTAATAAACTAAGATCCTTTTAGATTAAATTTTCAGGTGATAACATCACAATTATTATAGTAATATAAATATAACAAATTATGAGCAATAAAATGGAACAAAGTCAATAGCAACTGATTCTCAGTCTGTGAAGTAACTAGTACCGGTCATCACAAACTAAATGGTGTTTGTTATTTATCTGTGTCATCCCTTGTCCTCTGGGAACATGTAAGTGTAACTATGTGTGTGTGTGTGTGTGTCTGTTTGTTGTTTACTTTGGCCCAATAACTGAGCAGTCGCCTTTAAACAAACATGAGTGTCGATTGACCTCCCAATCCCAATCCCAGTTGCCGACTGCCTGGAAACACAAAGCCCTTGGGCTAGAGAAGTTCATAAAGCTATGAGAAAATACAGACACCAAGCACCAAGCAAAGCAGGGAACAGTGGGAGAACAGAGAAAATACTAAATTGTGTGAAAATTCTGAATGTTTGTTTAATACATGCGTAGCAACAACAATATGAATATTTACTTAACATGAGATTTACTTTTATATTGAATTTTATAGAAAACTGATTTATTTCATGTATACATTTTTGTTTGTGTCTTAAGCCGGTACCAAACGATGCTGTGGTCGATGCTGGAACTAACGTTCACGTTGGAAGAAGTTCGGGTTGTTGTCGGTCTTTTGACCCGCGTCAAAAGGAATTTTTCTACCCCCATTCTACCCTTCACACATGCACTGCTGCACGAATCGTCCAACAAAGGAAGGTTTTATACTTGAAAGTTTCTTTATTTACTTGAAAGTTTTTGTTAAACATTGTCAGTGTCAATAATATCAACAAATTAATAAAATAAATACGTCATTCGGATCAAACATTCGATTAATCGTGTAGTAGGAAACTTGCCATGTCAATCTTCCAATATTTGACTCTCACGTTGGAGACAAACATTTCAATCCAACGTTCACCGCAGCGGCTTTATCCAAGGTACAAAATATTAATATAGTAGTGACAACAATTAAACAGGCCTTGCCTTGCATCGTGTTCGATACTTTGGTTTTCGGATGTGTTTCAAAATTAAAATTCCAAGTTTTTCTCATCGCCATCTTGAGAAAATGGCGATCAGAAATGGTTTACTTTCAATATCTTCTTATCACTGGTCCGTAGGTTAAAAATAGTCATTGTGAAGTCTGATTTCCCAATTTTTATATGCAATTTTTTTGTAATTTTCATGTAAGAAGCCTGTAACTTCGTATACTGAAAACTACCTTTTGTTATCCTTTTCAAGTAAACACTAAAACCACTACCGCACAAACAAAATAATAATAATAAATCATAGTTGACAAATGAGAACCCATTATGTCACTCACGTCATAGATCGAGATTAAAGCAAAGTGTATAGAACAAATAATGATTACGCATTATGCGTGGACATCGATGCGTATAATTTAATTGCACCACGTGCAGCTACATCTAAAAAGAACAGTATAAAAACACCCTTAAAAATAAGGGATTGGAATATACTATTCGTACACTTGCTCTGAGGGTGAAAATTCTTAATTCGATATGCTGTTTTACTATTTAATGTTATAATTTATTATTAAACCAAATTTGTCGCATGTATTTAACATATTTGATGTTTAGTTACACTTAGACAAATTTTAAACAGGAGTGTATTCGAGGGAGCTTTAATTATTGTAATGCGGATAAATAGTGTGTGTATACAGGAACAAATAAGGTATAATTCACCATCGTGTTGAAGATTTATACAGCTTGTATAACCTCTTTTGTTGTAAATTAAAATATAGTATGTACCCTATAAAAATTACCAAAATATTTACTTACCGATATCTTCGGCCAAGTTCGAACCTATGTCACCTAGGAGTATAACTAAAAGAGCTAAATAAAAAAATAAAATAGGTATAAATAGCAAAGTAACATTATATTTTTCGCCAGTTCTGCTATTAGGTTTTTATTAAAAGCTCAATCACAAAATGAATTGACTAGTATGTGACTACACCACTGTAAGTGTAACGAAACAACAAAAACACCTGCAAACATTGCGCGAGCTAGTAGGGAGTTTCACTTTCCTCCCCTATATTGTACCCTTAACAATGACAGTATTGTCAGTGCCGTAGTATTTCTATCCAACGCGACTTGAAATAATTTAGTATTATATATATATATATATATATATGTGAAACGTAAAAATACATCGAGCATGCAAAGTAGGCATAACTATAATACCCGGTCTAGGAAGTCATAAAGAATGTGATTAATGACGGTATGTTTTAAATAGAAACCAAGTGAAAGCACTTAGAACTTAAAACCACTGACTGAATATTTGAGGGTGTGTGTTTATTGAAATTAACCAGGCGTATTCTTAGAATTAAAATAACAAACCTTTTTAAAGTCAAGCTAAAAACTAATGTATAGGACTGAGTATATATTAACTAGAACTTAAGGTTGTTTGTGTATTCATTGTTCTGTATTTGTAAAGTAAACACCAACGTTTATATTGTATCTTTATTGTATTATTATCATTATTATTATCATCGTTATTATTTTATTCAATAAATGTATTAAACCAATTATGTGATTCTTTATCATCCTGACAAACCAACTAAGATATTACATAGTTGAATATTAATTGAATTGACATTGCCCTAAATTAAACAAGAGTACCTTGATTTCACACCAGATTAGCGGATTGGTTATTGTTTTCCACATAAGAAGTTGGATAGTTCTCGTTTACCACATCAGAGGTGGCATTGTACTCTCGTTTCCACATATATATATATATATATATATATATATATATATATATATCATACTATATTAAATACTCCTCTTGTTCTATCAAAATACTCCGAATTTAACCCTCAAAATCCAATTATTCAAAAACTTTTATGTCGTATGAATACATATTGTTTTGAATTCATGAAAGTTCAAAAACAACCCCTACTAGTATAAATACAGACAGAGTAAAACATAGACAAAGAGAGCTTTTAGAGCTTTATGTTTAGTTGTGTTTTGTATTGTATAAGAGCTTTATTTGTAAATGTTTAAAGGTGTGAAACGGAAATTTAGAACCGTCTACGGAAACCTCAGAAAGTTCGGTTAAGAGTTCAAACAATCTGGAGACAATGTTTAACAAATGTTTTACATTTCTGTTATATATATATATATATATATATATATATATATACATATATATATATATATATATATATATATATATATATATATATGTATATATATATGTATAAATATACATTGCCTCATCCAATTACCAATATCATTAAATTGCACTTAGTTTTATAAACATAATGTCATCCGCCAAGCACCCGGTAGAATTTTTAATAAGATCATAATTTTCCTTAAAACAAATTAAGTTGAAATCTTAAGTTTCCTTTATACTACAATCTTAATATATATGCATGTTAAATTTCTAATGATTTTAATATTATATATAGTATATATTTTCCGGCTAAAAAGCTTGAGGACTTAGTTGAGTGTAATTATTAAGGAAAAGTGGGGAAATGTTACAGAAAAAGGAAATAGCTACTTGAATTTAATTCAAAGTTGTGTTTTCGTATTTATTAAATCGTATAATTTAACTAGTTCATGAATAAACATTAAATGTTCGTGTTATTTACAAAACATTTATAATTACTTATGTCCTACGTATACATATTATAACATGTTGCACATATAAAGATTATTATTACATATATACAAAGTCTGAATCATACATAAAAGAACAACATATTTAATAACAATTTAACAATCAATTAACATAATTAATAATTTAAAAATTATTTTTATGACGATTTTTCAAAGAACTTTGTTTTCTAAATTAGACTACTATTGCCCGCTCTAATGTATGCGATTTATTTTGCTCTTTATTTAAAGTGATTGGGAAAATTTAAAGTTACCTAATTTGGAAAATATATGTCGTTGAAAAATCGTCAGAAATAAACGGACATCGTCAGTTAAACAATTTCAAAAGAGGGGCATAAATGTCAAATCTATAATTGTGTATAGCGGGTACTTTTTTAGAATATCTAAATCGATAAGAAATGTTTTTAATTACTTTATTAATTACGTGCGTTATTAAACGATAAACATTGATCTTAGTAATTACAAAAATGAATCTCTAATTAACGTATTCTTTACACGATATTGCACAACTATTTCACAATTTAATTATTACACATATTTAGTAGTTTTTAATTTAACACTTTTAATTCGAATAATTGTTTATTTAACTTTATTCTATTAAACCGTTATCATCACCACAAAAATAAGAGTTCTGCATTGAATATAATCTATCAATAGGATTAACACTTAAAGATATACTTCCTGAGTTCGTCGTAACACCAGGAAATCCTCCAGCTCCATGAAGTTGCAAATGCTGGGCAGTAGATAGGAAATGTTGTAGCTGTTGTTGAGATTCTAGGGAATAAGGAAAGTCCATTCGGAATGGTGATTTATCATTACTGAGACCTGCGAAATAATAATATATCTCTCAGTTATATATTTCAGAACAATTGAGACATTTATCTTCAACAAACATCTAGATCCTAATATGAATTTTGTAAATCTTTAGTCAAGCCATAAAAAATATAGAAGTTAGTATCCCGAGTCGAAATTTTAGTCGAAATGGATTTTTGGTCCTCTTTTCGTCCTCAAAACAGTAAAGTGAACCTCGTCTCATACTAAACATTATTATATGACCCTCGCTTGATCCTAAAGGATAATTTCCTCTGTAATATTACAGAGAAATGTGGTATCAGTGCAAACGCTCCCTTAAGGTAAACGTCCACAGGTCTTGCTTTCGAAAGCGGGTGAAACGGACGGCGAGGAGGAGAGATAATAATTAAAATGGAAACTTTCTCTTTTGATAAAGACTGGCAATGCAACTACGTACAAATTTACACGTAATATAATGTTATTTTTCCTCTAGCAATGAGAGAATAAAGCATTAAAATACCGAACTCCGATAAAAGTAAAGCACAATGTCTTTCTAATGTTAAAACGATTTTTATACAAAAATAAAACCAGTCATCCCTTTGCATTGTATCTTTTTTCTACAAATCGCTTTCTTATCCCTACAAGACAATAGTAATGATGCCTTGATCTTATTTGGTGTTCAACATTTTACGACTAAAGCATATAAATTTACATTTAATGTGAGAAAAAAGTTGATCCAACAACGGGAAAACAAAAAGAAAACAACAGTTAAAGTCACATTTATTTCCCATTTTCCTTACAAGAAAAAAATAAACTTCAATTTTTCGATAGTTTAACGGTGATCACCAATACCAATAAAGGGAAACATAAAATAAAATAAATAATCCAGGAAAATGCGGGAATACGGGAATGTGGCCAAACGTCTTGATAACTTAAACGATTTGTTTTTATGGTTCTTTTTTTCTCATTTTTGTTGGTATTATTTGTATTTGATTGTTTGAATCTATCGAACTCAATCTTCTCTTTATTAGCATTTAAGAAAGCAAGTAATAATGATTGTTGAAAATTAATTAGTGCTTCTTAGCAGCGATAGCTGTGCAATAAGTGTACTGCTTTCTTTTTTAAATTAGCAAGATATTATTTTGTTGCAGAAATTCGAGCTGTTAAAGTCAGAGTCCGAAAAAATATATTGACTCCGATACAACAGCTAAATAAAGAAACAGTCAACCCTCTTGGTGAGTTACATTAATCTAACTTTTAATTTACTATTTCATCCATTTTGTAATAGCAACAATTGCAACAATAAGGGAGAAACAATTTATTACGTCGTTTAAATAATTGACTTCTACATATCCGAAACAAATATTGTCTCTCAAGAAGAAAATATGTTTTCATGTGTGTGTTTTTGATCCATGCATGACCCTTTTTCATATTAGATCTGTTAGTGAGCTAAAATAGGATTTAGAGTAAAGCTCCATACGTATAAAGCTCTGTATTTCTCTCCAAGCTCATTTCTTACAACAGCGTTATGAAAATATATGAAAGATACACTGCTAACTTTATTTTCGAAACTTCGACATTACTTGGAAATATGAAACAAATTCAGTATTCGTTTCAGTTATGCGGTGTTTCAATTGTAACTTTTTTAAGATAATTTACCAGAAGCGGAGACAGCTGGAAATGTTTAAGAATCTATTTAGATTATCGTTCTACTGACATTGTAATAGGTCGAGTAAATTTTGTGACTGTTTCACCCTTCCAGTTTTAACAGTGTCACGAAAACACAGTTAAGATACAAAAGTTCTTTATGTCTTTATATATATATATTTGAGACCAGAGAAGCCAAAAGAGCGCACACTTGATCCAGGCGTTTATATTATTTATTACAACACCCACAGAGTAACGTCGCGGTGCCAAATCTTTACCGTAAACGATTTTAACGTTAAGAAAAAGAAACACTCGTAACAGTTATTTCAAAATTATATTTTACATATACGTGTAGAATATTGTGGTAATAATTTTAGAAATGATTGAGTCTTAAGAATATAACGTACTTGTGAAATCTGGTGTGCTCTTGAAGTAGCCATCTTCGGAATCCATAATCTCTTCTTTAACTGGAAGGAAATGTCTTCTTTCATCCGATGACAGAAACTCACTAGTAGTAGAGCGACTTCTAAATGTTTCTTCACTTGGAGCGTGTTCCGTATCACTACAGCTATCATTTAAAAATGATCCCAACCCTTGAGGACCTGGAACAAGAGAAATATTTATTTATTTAATTTAAAATCTCTTATTACATATACATTTAAATCTATTTTCTTGTTTCTAATTAAAAGTTTGTGATACTTAATTAAAAACGATAATAAACATCTATTATGATTCAATTAGCTTTCATGGAAACTTACTTTGTTCTTCTAGTTTCACTTTGATCCCGGTTTTGTCATCAATGACATCATCTTTGTTATTATTTCCTTTATTCTCCTGACGTGCCTTCTTTTGTATTTTCTTCATCTTGGCTCGTTGATTTTGAAACCATACCTACGTTAATATTATTTTAATTAAAAACTAATTAGTATATAATTAAGTTTACACGTGGCATATGACAATATTTTATCTGTAGTTAGTCGTGTCTTCCATGCCTTGATCTTCTTGGAAAATATATCTTAGAAATAATTAGAGTAAAGTAATTAAACGCGTGATATTATATTTCCATAAGGTGTCCTCTTCAATACTAATTATTATTTATTGCTTTTTTTTTTTTCTAAAAAAAAGAAATTTTATAATTAAATGTAATATTAAACATGTAAAAAAAATGTGTAAACCTTGCAGTAGCACGGTAGCAAGTGCGAAATTGCACTGCAAAATAATTTCTACTTGGGGCGAGAAAACGTAATTCCATAATGGTAATATTTTACGTATCATTTAATTAATAAAATTGATGTAAAATCTTTTACATAAATAAATACGACTGCTCACAATCGACTGCAAACTTCCGAGTCATTATAAATAAAGCTTTTAAATATAAAAGCGTAAATATTTGTATATATTATTTTTTAAATATTGTTTACGTATTCCGAATCATATATGTATAACACGTGAAAATATATATTTATTATAATTGTTGTCATAATAGTGTTGAGTATACCTTTTGGTCTGTAATCCTGTGTTTTATTTGATGTTGAATTGCTGGATGTAGTTTTGCAAATGTAGTTTTATTTGGTGTATGTTTTGTATGTGAAATGTGTAATTAACATTTATGTCAGCGTACAGAATGCAAACAAAAACAAAGCACCGATACAGGAACACTGTACTATGGTAGAATCGTAGAGATGACCAATGATGTATCGATGTATTTCTTTCGAAGATATGGTATTCGATACATCGATGATTATACATTTATTTATTTTAAAATGTCAAATATCAAATGCCGTATCGAACCGTTGCCTTGCATGCGAATTTTTCTTCCTTTAGTGTACCCCAAATATTGGGTCCCATGCGAAATCAATTGTATCTAGTTCTAACTTAATAACTAAATATTTTGCACTATTTAAATTCAATATTATAAAATAGGCGGAAACAATAAAAAGTCGGAACAACCAAAGCGCGATTATTTTACATAAAGTAGACAGACACCACTAGTGGACTTTCTGCACACACACACACATATACACCACGTTGTTTATACTTTGTTACAGTCATCCGTCCATCCATCTATCTGTCCAGCATTCAACCCATGTGTCCTGTTCGTCCATTTATCCATTCTGTGTATATTTAATATTGGCTGATTTTCACCTCTTTGACAGAATTATTTTATTTGTCGTTTAGCTCAATATTGTATGTATTTATGTTTTAAATTGTTATGAAAATTATTTATTTTTGAATGAATTTTATTTGATAAAAACCAAAAATATATTTAGATATACGATATGTATTTAATTGCATAAGCCGCGACCTCTGAAATTATTTATAGAAGTATTGGATTAATTAAAACACACCCGGGCAACGCCGGGTTTGGTCAGTAGTTCCATATTTTCCATTATATATTGATTTACGTACAGCTAATTCAATTGAATTAACATTGTTCAACTTCCTATTGTTGTAAACAAAGAAGCACATTGATGAATTGTTTAATGCAAATATTGAAAATTAATAATAGGTCATGTTTACTTCATTTAATTATGATCTCATTATATTCCAATCATTAGTATATCAATACATGAATTTCACTAACCTGCACAATTCTGACGCTTAGGCCGGTATCCTTAGCAAGTCCTTCGCGTACTTTTCTACAAGGTTTCGGTGACATTTCAAACGAAGCTTTAAAAGCTCGTCTTTGTTGAGTTGTTAAAATAGTTCTTGGTCGTTTTGGACCTCGACGACCATCTGAACTTCGTGAAGGTAGCAAATCATCACAAGAAAAATCACCTGAAATGAATTAGGATATAACTACAAATTAGGAATAAATATAATTTTAATATCTTACCTTGTGAATATCCTTGAAGCATTTCAACTTCCTTTTCGTAATCAGGTCTGCAGAATAATTGGCCCTGCTTAACAATAAATTGATCTCCTTTCTGAAGGCGCCCCCCACAAACAACACAAATGAAACATCGTAAATGGAAGACATTTTCCCCAGCTCTCATAACTACTTCATCTGGTGCAACTCTCTCAGCACAACCAAGACATTTCTTTCCAAATAATCTGCAATGAAAAAGGTCCTTGAACAGTGAAACCATCCTAACTTTAAAATTCTCTACTAATCTTGTGGTTCTTTGAAAGCTAATTTCAAAACTTTTGCACCCTTAAAGATTGTGTATTTAAACAATCTACAACCCTGTCTGTTCATAGAATTCAATACATTTCAAAATACCTGATCCCATAAAATAAAATCAAGATAAAACTAATATTCAGTAAAGAACTAATAAATTTCGAAAGTTTGAAACAAAGTTTACGATTTCATTCAACCATAAATACTACAAACAAAAGACAAAGAGTACCAGAAGTCAAATATTTGATGGTAACACACAAATAGGACCTCAGAGACCTTTAATACGAGGTTTAGCAACTCCCTTTGCGTCTACGACCCTTTCTAAATAAGGGTTGCGCTTGCGAGAACTATATATCACATATACTCGTACTAGTATATGAACAATCTTACACGTTCAGTCATGTGTACTCTTACGAAATCAATATACAATGTTCTAAATATGTTATTTACTATTTATAGCGTCTTATACGTCTTATCTTAATCTACTGCTTCAATGCACTAACGTTCTCACTAATTATACCGAGTAGTCAGTCATAAAACCATCCCGCTACATCCAAAACATAATATTGTACGTTTTATTATTTACCGAAATTTAACATAATTCTGTTACATTGTTTTCAATTCAATCTTTTACTAACTATATTTGTGTAATATGTAACGTTATATAATTTTACACAGGAAACTTAATCAGGAAAGGGACTATGCTTTACTAGGTTTCAAATTCGTCCGGTATTTTTTCAGTAATCTCCAAATTTTCATTCTTTTTTCTTATTTACTTCATAGTGTGTGTTACATAGAAAAACATGACATTTCGATTTCACACCCTTCTGTAATTGTTAAACATAATAAGTGTGTCATTAACTAGTAATTAACACTTTAGGGTAATAAGTTATATTTAACCTTATGTCAAATTAAAAAGTTAGGGTTTAAAAATAAATTAGGTGTTAACTAAATTTTAGAAAAAATATTTTTGTTTGTTTTAAGTAAATATAAAAATCTTGAATGCAACTGCAATAATAATAAACAAGGTTCTATTTGCAAACTTTTAGTAACAGAAAGCCTCAAATTTTTATAATTCAAATAAGCGAATATTCTTTCACTAACTTTTGGCAACAAAATATACCGATATATTTCTGCAACTATTGTTTTTTCTCAGTCCAGAGCCGAAGGGCCTCAAAACACACTGAGGTTTTGAGCTTTACGTACTCGGTAGCTACGCCACTGCGCCTATCTGGCTATAGCCATTCTAACCCAGTGGTTAAAGATCTGAAACAACATATGTATGCGTTGTAATGCCAACAATTTATTCTCTGCTACTCGTCCAGTCGTCCATTTAGTTAATTCGTTAAATCCATTAATTCAACCTGTCACCCAAACTTCGAAGTTTAAAATTAATCCGTTAACAGGATCGTGTGGCAGAATCAATGAAAGTGATTTTAAAAAATAATATAATTAATAAATATTGGGGTTAACATGTACAAAAGCTCTAAAAGTCTAAAGAGCCCACCCTCCCCTTAATCACGTTTATTCTTTGCTCGTTTGACACTTGGCTCGCTTAGCGATATGTGTAATATGTAAATTATATATGATATTACGGTTGTAACGTGACCGATATAAGGGTTGTTATTCAATAATAAGGGTGTAAGAATACAATGGTAATGGATAATAAATGATTTTAAATTGTGTGGCGATGTGCGGAATATATTAATAAATTATTGTTTTATAAAATACGTAATAGCCAAAAGTGTTGTGGCATTGATTCCTGTACCACTGGATTCTAATGAAAATCTAGATATTATTATTAAATCAGTTAAAATCGGAATATATATTTTTTAGCTTTAGCTTTATCAGCAGTAGCAATTTATTTTGTTAAGTTTTTACAAGTACAACGTAGCTCTTTCTTCTTATATTTCTTGTTGCGGTATTGTTTGCTTTTTACGTCCCAAATAGGCCTTTGTTCCCTATACAGACTTGTCGTTTCGTCACATCGAATCTGTCAAATTTAATTTTCGAAAAAAGAATTTTGCACTCTTAAATAAAATATTAAATATTTAAAAAAATATGTAAAAATAACAGTGTAAATGCAACATATTGCGATCGACCCTTCTGTGCAATATGTTTTTGCCCATTGTATTAAAAGGGTGCCTTTCAATACTAACATACATAGATACTTTATACTACAAAGAAATATATATCTTATGTTAAAATAAAATAAGGTTTATATTTCTATAACACTAGTTTTTTGTTAAAGGGGGTATCTTTGGAACGTAGAAACCCCGTGGTTGATTTTATTGCGTAACAGGAATGTTATAAGGGAGAAATATTTACCCTCGTATATACGAGTATATCGTAGAAAGGGTAGTTGATCGCAAATGATCAGAGATGATATATATTTGGACACGCCTCGTTTTGAACTAATTTTGATATGTTGATTAAGATTGAACGATGATCTATAACTATACCGTATACTAGAGCTTACCCCCGTCTGATTTGAATCCAATAAAATAATTTGTAATTACATTTCATATTTAATTCTATTTTTAAATTGAAATAATAAACTCGCACAATAATAAAATAATTTTTCAATTTATGCGTTATTTGACCAACTTTTTTTTCAAAATTTGGGATTTTTTTTTTCGATTCGTAAAGAAGTTACCAAGGTTAGCCTATATACAAAATTTCTACTTTCTAGCACAATTTATACTCTCGGCAAATACTGCCTCCGTGCCCCCAATTAAATTTTTGAATTTTTTTTTATTAATAATATACTTAATCATTCTAGAATCCAGAATATGAACTTTCTCCAAAGTTCCCTACCGGGCTCCCGAATTTTTTCAACCCCCCCTGTTTCAATTTTTGAATTTCTAATTTTTTGAGAAATGTCAGCATTGAATACCTTAATACATGTGCAAAATTTCAACTTTCTATCTTTTACGAATTAAGGATTATAAAATCCGTTTTTAGGGATTATAAATCCTTTTTTTAAGGATTATAAAATCTTAAGAAGCTCGTTTTAAGAATCAAATGCATTTACAATAGCTTAGACCCTTTTAGATTAATTTTTTTGTTTTTGCTAATTGTGTAACAGATCTCAAACAACGTACTGCCTTCAACATCAAATGTAAAGTTATGAAGAATGAATATTGGCGTAGATCTGTGTGAGGATTAACCTTTGTCTACAATAAATACCTAATTGCAATAAATCTTCTATGGCATGGGCAACTTACCTGTCATAGTCCAAGCGGCAGTACAGCTTGGCATCCCTCATAAAGCACGTGTGGGCTAGCCGAAGTCCGCAACATATACACTGAAGACAATGTTCATGGTATGATACATCACTGACACGCATGAGGTAACGGTCACATATGGGTCTGATGCACGCACCACACAGGTAGGAAGGTACCACAGGCCCACCGCAGGTCAATGAAGAGGTCATCTAAAATATCATTGAAGCTTAAAGTTTTGTTTATTAAATATACCCGTACGAGGTATACACTTCAAGATACCTTAGTTGATTTTAGAAGATGAGTTTGTTAATTATATCAGAAATGTGGCCAAGTGGTACAGGTAGTATTTGAGGTCAAAAGTTATCCGTGATTAAACGTGTGTTAATTAAGGTAAGAGGGTGGGTACTTCGGTATTATGTTCTACGCGATCACGTTTATCTATGTGTGCGTTTATACGTTCTAAAGCACACTTTGATTAAGTTTACCTTTTACAACAGATTTTTTGTGTTACATGTTAATTTAATATAGTAGTAAAAGATTTTTCATGTGGCTTATCTTAAGAAGATTTAAGAAGAAAAAAGCTTATTAACATATCGTAAATTTAGGTCACAATTTTGAGTTGTCAAGTATGTTGTAAAATAAGTATTTACAAATTTAGAAAAAATGATATTTTAGATGTCAATTTCAATTTTTAAAGAATTGTGACGTTAGGTGCTTTCATTTATAATGTTGAGAAAAATCTCAATCACCTGTTTTATCGGTCCACTATTTTTGTTTACCATCCCCGCACTTGTTCCCTTCCGTTTTGTTCCTTGTCTCTTGTTATCGGTTTACAGATTTAATATAAATCAATTAATCATGGTTCAAACATCAACCCCTCTCCTCCCCCCTCCTCCTCATCTTGTATCCTTACGTTAACTAAAACAGGGGTGCATAATCCTCACTATCCGATTATGTTTACGACTTTAATATAATAATAGCTAAATGAAATGGTCTATATATACTCCTTGTGAGATATGTTTGGTAGTTACATAAATGGAAAATAAGTTTTTTTTTAACTATTAGACTTACGTAGTATCAACCTAATGATATAGAAAATAAATGGAAATAATGAATTCGAAATGGATCAAGAATTTAACATACACGAGTTAGCGTGATTGATATTTACTTTTACGTTTTTGTATACATCCACTCAGTAAACATTTTGGAGTAAATTCTATTTCATTTCTATTACTTTTCATGAGTTTTTTTCATGACCTCAAAAGCCACAATGGGCCGCCATCATTTTAGAAACCACTCCATAGTTCAAAAGTTGCTTAAGATGATTAGTTTGAATTCAGAAACTAAAAAGAACATTTTTTTTCCAAAATCGAGAGCTACTTATTAGGATTTGCGTTCAGCGAAAGGGAAGCGGAAATAACCTATGTACAGTTACTTTTATACATTTTATAAAATACAGAAAATATTATCTAAGCCAAAATATAAAATCTAGTAGAGTTCATGATAGGTAGTCATTACAGTTTGTAAGTACTATATTGGAATATTTCACCCTTGTCCAGTTTTTAAATATATGAAACTCATAGAATGCTTAACAATATTTAAGGGTAGGTTGGTATTGGTATAGTGTAGTATAGAATGATGTGGGTTTAGTTAGGTAGATGGTAGATGGTAGATGGTAGATCTGTATCGTGACTAGAAGATCATATGTTACACACTTACGCACATTGCACATCTGACACCCTTGTAACACGTGTCAAATGACATATTTGTGTCATCAGCAAAATATCAGTGTCATCGTTGGAGACATATTAAATTATATATTTGCTGTAACCGAAATACTGCTAAGGGAAGGCTGCATTATACCCGTATTTTCCGAAAAACGGAACGGTGGAAAATTTGAAACCTCAGGTAGAAAATGAACCTTTGAATTAGCTTGTGGCAAGCTACTTTAGCTACAAGCTTAATAATTTTCTACCTAAGACGTTATATATGATTTTACAATGAATATTCATTGTAAATATTCCATTTTATTCTAGTTTGGATAATTATTAATTCGCGATTTTTCAGATTTTTGAGAGAGTTTAAAAGTACGTCTGCAAAAATATACAAATTTGAGATTTCTATGGATGATTTTGCACAAAATCAAAGACATCTAATAGCAAATAAATGGACCATGCCTGTACCGAAAAATAAATAAATTATAATAATAGATAAGTAAATAAATTTACAATATAATAAGATATTAAAAATGACTGAAATTGATAACGATTTTTCTAAATTTTTGTAGCCTTTGTAAATATATACATTATTCAAATCTAAAACGCGTCATCAATTAATTACTTTATTTCTTGACAAATAAATATTCCTCACTACTAAACTCACTAAACACATCGGTGTAACATATACGTAACAATGTAAATGTATCTGTTACATATATGTTTTGTAAATTATACTATCTTGTTTATTGAACATGTGTTTTTAAAAATGCCTTATGCAAACTTAAATAAATTTAAAAACTATATGGAATATATAATAAAAACTAATTAAATATAATTAGCATGCGTATAAGAATAAGCTTTCATGAGTTTTAAAACTTATTTTCAAGTTGTAACTTTCAAAAACTTAAAAGCTCATTATATTTATTAGTAACCGGAGCTTTTATTAAATGAAACAAAACTTTTATTAGTTAAATCTAATTTTAAATTTGCTTTTTAATTGTGACTTTCATAACAAAAATATCAAAACTTAAAAGTTCATCATATTTGTTAGTAACTGGAGCTTTTTCAAATAAAACAAAACTTTTATTTCTTGAATAAAAATTAAAAGCTCTGTATATTCATTAATAATAAAAGCTTTCAAACGAAACTATTAATTTTGTTATAATAAATTAATTAAATAATTAGTAAAATATAGTACTTACAATTATACATAAGTTTTCCCGTCGGAAAACTCGTGACACATATTCCGTTACACAAAGTTAAAGCTCAAATATATTTTAACTTATAAATAAAATGTTAACCATATTTAGATAAATTTATCACAATATTTAGATTCAACTGTCAAAAAATATATTTATATTTTTAACGTCAGATTATTTCTAGGTTATATTTTCTCTTATACGTGCGCCATTACATTTTCTAGTATATATTTCTAGGACGCAAAGCGTCGAAAACTCATGAATAGGGCGTCGTAATAACTCCGCCCAGATTCTAACTGGACCAATAGGAATATTTCTAATACTTTTATTTTATCCTTTTTTTAATAAAAAGGATCTTATATGTATATGTGTATGAATATGTTATCTTTTTTTCTATTTCTTTTTTGAATATAAAAGAAATAAGAATCTTAGAAAAATACATTTCTATTGATTATGTATTTTCAATTGCATTGCAATTGCAATGTCTCTGTATTTCCTAATTATGCATGCATTAATATAATACACTTTTAAAAGTAATACTCAGTGTAGTAGACTAGATATGTCGCGGGCCCGTTGGAAAATTTCGGTTAAACGGAAAATGTGGGATGAGGTCCTTTAAGGACAAAATTTCTATTGACCAATTGTGTTATTTTTTGTCATACTATCCAGATAAGTTTAGGTTTAAGGTTTTTGGTTTCGGATGGGCGATCTTATGATTGGATGCAACTGAATTTGACGGTTCGCCAAGTTAAGTTCGGCACTGGTATCAGTCAAATAAACGAACATTATGTATCAGATATGCACTAGTATCATTTATTTATTAGAAATTGTCTACGGAACTATTTACTAAAATATCGCCAGATATATTATTAGTTTTTGATCAATTAAAACTAATTCGTAATTCGTAAACCCGATTCAAACTTACAGGATATTTTAAAAGACTCTGAAATTATTGTATTTTCTAGGACATCTATAATCATTTTAAATCACTAACTGAAAACATTTTACCTTATCGTAGAAACAAACCGTTAGCAGAGAAACACGTTTATGGATCTTCTAGATTGCAGGATATCATAACAAGATTGGTTTCTTAATTTGTAGTAAACCATTACATGATAAGAGTTATATCTAAATAATGTGGGAGTAGAAAAACAAACAATTATAAATTTTTAAAAATGCATTCTGTAAATAATCTTATTTTATTTATCTTAAAGGTCATCTATTAAAAGAAACTATATTTCACAAAAATATCAGCGATATATTATGGTAAGACTTATATTTTTAATACAGAAAACATAATAATATAAATGACTATAGTTATTAAATGCAGCAGGTATTTAATCTTTGCCAAGCAATTCAGCCTGTTTACTATCTAATATTTTCTGTCCTTCACTGATAAATTTATCAGCGACATTCACTAGGTGGTCCTGGATGTTGTGAGCAAGATCGCTGGAGATGTCTTGTTTCTTCACTTTACGTATTGTATTATTTTGCACATCTTTAATAGAATCTCGACACTTAATAAATAAGGATTTCGCATTCTTTGATAAATTTTCTCTGTGTTCCTTGGTGATTCTACAAATAAAAATATAAGTATTATATTATATATATTTATTTTTATGCAAAGAAAATAATATTTAAACAAAAGTATGTATTACTTTGGCACTGGTATATAAAGCGTGGTTCCATCTTGTTGAGGATTTAAATTCATTCCAGATTTTTGAATTGCGGTCAAAACATCAGGAATTGCTTGTGGAAAAGTAACCATGTTAATAATAATAGTCTTCGGATTTTTTCTGGTTATTTGTGCTAATTCAATCAACTCATATTCTTTTCCCTCAAATGTAACACTTATAGATTCAATAGCTCCTGTTGTTGATCTTAGTGATAAATTTTTTATATATTCATCTTTTAAGGCATCAACACACTTCTGCATTTGTGAAGATACAGCATCTATATTTAAAACTTCGGAGAGTTCTTCTGGACTTATATCTACTTTAGCAGGTCTTTTACCTTTTTCTTTCTTTTTGTCTTTACCCTTGGCATAGTTTCTTAGTTGCAAGTCTTTATTTAGAAATTGATTTTGTATATAAGTTGAGGTAGGAGTCAACAATTTTAGGTTATGTAGACTGTGGTAGTAATTTATACCATACTTCAATGGTTTTATGTTTCCAAATGTATAAGATCGTGATAATACACACGTCAAAACAGTTCTTAGGAACATGATCGAAATTTCATAACATTTATACACAAAGAAACTGACAAAGTATTTCTTACTACAATTATTCTTAGATAACTTGCAAACTAAAAAATAATAATTTGTCACTGACAGCTACAGCGTTGCGTTAGAGTTGTAGCCGCTGTGCTATACTGCAGGCGTAAAAGTTGATATTCTGTAGTTTAAATCTTTCATAAAATGTATACATAATTTAAAAAATAATATTTTGAAAAATAAAAAGAATGCATTAGTATAAATTAACAATATATTTTAATCAAAATATAGATGCATAGAAACTACATACATTTGAATACTTGTTGAGCTTAGATTACATTTGTATACATATTATAAAACACCAAATAATAAAAATATATTTCCAATTAATCTATAAAAACATAAAATTAAAAATAATTCCAGTATCATTCCGAAGTTCGTCATCTTCTTATTTACATACATTCTGGATGGAATGGATGCAAATAATTACCAGAAACACATCCTCTCGAAGATCTTCCAATTTTCATGCAGCGCCCAATTACTCTCTTCATAACTTGAAATTCCATATGGCATGTATTTTGCGTTTCATCTGTTTGTAATCCTTCAATGGAATTAGTGTGAGCAACTGGAGGAACTTCTTCATCGACAATGATCTCCGACAAGTGGCCCAATGTAGTAGAAAATAAGAACAAAAATGTTAGTAACAATGCAATTGTCTTGAGTAAATACATCTTGGATATATTTTATTGAACTATTTTTCTTGAATTAATTGAGTTAGAATGAATATTTCAATGAATATTTTTTCTTTTTATAAGGCAAAGGAAACCCTAGAAATGTTTTTAATTACTGAAAGAAAACTTTCACAAGTTAATTAAATTTACTTATATTCTATATCTGTATAGGATATGAAAATAATCAAGAAAATAGAATATACACTAAAAAAAGAACTACTATGAATGGTATAAAATAATAGGAGTATATAAGTTATAGAAAAGAAAGATTTTTATTGAAGAATACAATCATTAGAAGATAATTAAGGATTGTTTCATATGTAACTTTAATTATTTAATAACATTACAAGTCATAATAATCATAAAACTACAAATGCAAACGATATTTGTGTTGCATTTCTTCAGGGCTCCTAAAATCAAGTCTGCTGATTCTTATGCAATTCTAACGTTTTCTCAGATTCATATCTACCAATACTTAATTCCTTTTTTAGTATGGTCACACAAAATTATATATCATTTTTAGGGTTTCTGTTTTTCTTCCCTGAACGTTTAATTAAAGATTTATTTTGTTTTTTGTTTGCGCATGAAATTGAATGTTCATTATTAGATTATTTTTCTGATTTTTTTTAAATACGTAAAATAAAAACAAAATTTACAAAACAACATAGTTTATTAAAAGTTGTGTAATATATATAAATGTACACACCTAAAATTAAAATACAATATAAAAAATACAAATAACCTATATAAAGCCAGGAGAAGTTTTTTTATCATTTTGAAAAGTAACACTTTTAGCTACAAAATTTTTTATGATCCTGTTTATTTACTTTTTGCATGAACTTCATCTGACCTTAACATTCAAATGCCAATAGAAATATAAGACCACTGACCTTACATATCAAGTTTTAAAATATCGTTGATATTGTAATTTGAATATTTGAAGAGTATAAAAATACGTGAACGTGGTTAAAATATATTTATTAATATTTCTAAATAGCAACGAATATTCCTAAATATAATATTGTAAAAAAAATTCGCAAATATTTTATCAATCAATGATTTTTTTAATTAAATTTTTTTCTCGCGGCGGAAAAAGAAATCTGCAACCTAAAAAACATTTTATAAATAACAAAATTCATTTCTCATACATAATTCTCCAGCTACTATACATTTCAATAATACAATAATAAGTGTCGGTTTCACAAGTAGGCTCTAGCGTCTCATAATTTATATTAATAGAAATCAGATAAGCGATAAGATTTTCCATCTTAAATATATTTGCTACTCATGATGATAAGATATAATTTTATATTCTATTTTTTATGAACATTAATTTTAACATTATATTTATCATCTTTACAAATATATTTGTAAAAGATATCACTCGGTATCTTTTGAAACATTAAACCAAAAGGACAAATACCGCACGGAAGACAAAATCTTACTGATAAGCCATTAGTACTATTAAAAAAATTAATATCAAAATTATAGTTAGAAGGAGCTAAAGTCATTTGATTGAAAGAAAATTTAAATTCGTCTGGTGGTTGAAATATTTGCGTAAACCTAAAAGCATTATTAAATGCAGCGTAAAGATAAGGTCTAGCTTTTCCACCATCTTCGTTATAATAAATAGTTTCAGTGTAAGTGACACCATTTTTACGAACTTCTCCATGAGTTTCTTCCCAATGATTAATCAAATCAATAGAGACTCCTTGAAAACAACAATCTCTGAATGGACAATTTATTTTAAATTGGCATAAACTTCCTCGTTTATCGCAAGAAGGATGCTTACAATGGCATGAAGTACTTATGGAATTTGCTATTTGTTCCAAACTAAAATTTCTGCCTGAAATATGGCCGCGACAAAATGGGCAATCCTTCATTTTTTGAACACAATTCCCGCAAATACTATGACCATTAACACAAATTTTGATCGGCTCTTGCATTATTTCAGTACAAACATTACATTCCAAGGCTGATAAAACGAAAGATGGAAGGGAAGCCATTCTAGAATCAATCAGTTCTACGTAGTATTTATTACCGTCTAAAAAACTAATATCAGTTCCAACATTTTTGATGTAGTCTTCATTCATTATTGTTTTATTTGGATCTTCATTAATTTTCTCTACATCTCCTTTGATAACTTGTAAATTATTTTCAATAGAAGTTATTTTGAAACTGTCCAATTTTTGTATTGGTTCGATATGTGGTCCAGCATGACCAATATGTTGAACCATGATGTATCTCACATCTGCGTCTTCAAATATTCTTAACCAATATAACTCATTGTAGAAATGTTTTTTATCAAACATGCTTATTAAAGATATTGGATTATTCAACCAAATTGGGAAAACACCAAATGCTTGATAACAATGCGCGATAATTTGATTGGGATGATTAGTGTCAACGTGTGCTATAAGGGCATCCGGAATTCCAATCCAATTACAATCATTGATGTGGCAGGAGACCAACTGAGATCGACGCTCACATGACGCCTCGTGAGATTCCAGTTTTAACAAAGATCCTAAATATCCGCAGTCATATTGGCAGTAATCCAACAAATTTCTGAAAGTTTATTCCAAATTATTTTAGTAAACAATTCGCACAAACAACGTAATTGTAAATAAAATTCTTTTAATTTCTAAAAAGATGATTTCTTTCTTGGAAACATGTTTGTCATTTTTTGGAATATGTATTAGTGTGTTGAACGTTAATAATTTGTTTTACTGAAACACTACACGATATTTTAGTAGTTCAGGCAGTAGAAATTAGTACATAGAATTCAGGGTAAAATCGTAATCGAAGAGACCGAAAATACAATGGAAAAATGTTTTTAAAAAATACTTCGATTTCAACATTAACAATTAGTTTCTTCTTCTTTTACTAATTTAATTATGGTTACCGACTAAACACAGTTATGTACCAGTTACGTATATTTTATTTTTAAACGCATCAACGACATAAATGCTACATTAGCCGATAAATTTCAAATAATGAACTTACAACATTACTCGATGTTTTACATTATAAGTAAAATTATTAGTAAAAAAATTCTCAAGACTAGTTTGCCTTAATTCTTTAAATCACTTACTTAAAAGTTTCATTTATGAAATCAAATTCAATCTCTACTCCTTCACACGACTCTTCCTGGCTTATTTCTCCAGAATGTACTCCACAGTGATTATGACAATGAGGACAAATAACATGCATTGAAGAACAAACTCGAAATGGTGGACGAATTTTTTTATTGCATTTAGAACAATTTATATTCGTTAACTCCTGCTCCATTCTAGCACAAAATGTTTTCACTGTTTTATTACTCGTCGATAAGTAACTTCCATCAAGTTCAAAATCAAAAGAGAGACTAATAACAAGCTACCCTGAAAATACTTTTAACGTATTCCAAAAACACCATCAACAAAGTAATTGTAAACAAAAACATGTTTTTATATATTAAAATCTGCTGATTCATTCTTAATTTAGCTATATTTATAAAATGAAATAAGAAAATGCGAGTCAAATATAAAACCTATTCACTTTTTTTATTTTGGCAGAAAGCCATCTGATGTGCAATTTATATAGGCGTATAGAGGGTCAAATGAATAATAAATAATTGAGTTAAAAATATTTATTTAGATTACAAAAATAGCATAGAATAATTATTATAATTGTCCAAATATCTAAAATAGTAGAGTCTATTTATTGTAATAACTAAAACATACGATTACGTAAGATATTACAGTAATGTAAAGCAACATCTATATTTTGTGTTTTATGCAAGCTCAATTACTAAGCATTATCGTATCACCAGATATAAATTTAAATTATACATTATCATTAAATGAAACACTCAGTTATCTAAATATATATTTTTATTTTTACAAATTTACACCATACAAAAATCACAGAATAATTATTTCCAAAATGTATTATAAACTATCACCACCAGAAAAATTGTTTTTATTGTATGAGAAATATTTTCATACAAAAGTTATATATAAAACGTATTATATACTGACGATATAATAACCCAATAATGATATATCAATATATTATTAAATATTTACGCAAATATGTTATGCAATAAGACTAATAAATACAGAGATGTGCACAAATAGTATTCAAAAGTATTTAAATACAAAAAACTTTTCTGGGGCGTATTTTGTATTGAAATACTTTTGAAAACTATTAGTGCTCATCTCTGACTAAATTAATATATTCGTATATACTAAAAAGCCTTACATACTAGCATAAATAAGAATACAATATTATTCTTATCCAAACATAGTTGTTTATTTGTTGTAGTCTTAATTTTATATCTCATAAATTATGAATACTTGTTAAACAAGTATATATATTGCCCATCGATACTTTCTCTTAAATATATTTTTGTGACTTTAATATAAAATTTATTCAGTTTGAGATATTATATAATCAGTGCTTATTTAAAAGTTCACAACAAATAGATAAAGTATATAAATCCCATGAACTTAGGTAATTCAGAACGCAAAGTTATACTATCTAAATCAACGTGTATTTTAACTTCTTGAGTAATCTTACTTTTATGTAACATAAATTAAACAAATTATTGTCAACACCTCTCAATGATACTATTTCTAATTATTATATATTTCATTTAGTGAATCTGTAGTTTTGATAGGCTATTTTATATACGAAAATCATTTACCTGATTATAAAATAATATTACGAAGGTGTTAGTTTAAATACAGGTCGTACCAAGGGAATAATTCCAGCAATAGATGAAATAACACCCAGCATTCCAATTGTACCGGGACTTAGTCTAGTGAAGCCTAGAGCAGTCATAGGAATAAAGAAATCGCATGAATTTTTAATAGTATCGATGAAAACATCTTTGTGATCTTGCACACAATTAAATCCTTTAATAACAATTGGAACAATTTCTGTTAAACTTTGCTTACACTCGTTTTTACTAGACTTCGGATGTAAGATAATATGTTTATTTTGACTTAATATGTTTGTAATTTCGAACAGATCCCTTACTAAATTCATAGTTATACTTAAGAGCCAATATTTGTTTGCAGTTTTGTTCCACTTTTCCGTATTGATGTTTGATACCAAACCTGATCTGGCGAACCATATAATATGATCACTAAGTAAAAATAGTGCTTGCGAAATCTTACTGAGTGTAACCGTAATTCTTACAGAAACTTCAGGGTAGTGTATAGAAGAAAGGGAAGAATACAAAACGTCAAGGCATTTTCCTAAGCGCAACACTGAAATAAATACGTTGTTGATAAACGGCCTCATTAATTTAAAATAATGCATCTATAAATAATCATAATTAAAAAGTACTTACACTTTCTGAAAGAGCTTAGTGTAAATTCTAGGGATTTTAACTTATCAATTAAGTGTTCTTGACCGTTTACATTTTTTTGTAGGAAATCCCACGCAGCCCGGCTTAAATACTGAATTAGTCTGCAAAATAAATATATATATATTTTAAATTATTCTTAATAATTATGACGGTGCAATTCTAATCTACATTGTTCTTATTTACCTTATAATTTTATCTCTCCCAGCTGCTTGTGTATTTAATTTCAAATAGATATCCATTATAATTATAATAAAAATGAAATAGTAATGCAGTAGTTACAAATTACTTATTTACACATCACATAAGTATTACTACAATATTTGTTATTAAGAGTGATAAACTCTAGCAAATCTACTGGACCAAATTAGAGGAGCATAAATGGCATAACTTTACATAACCTTTAAACCCTGTTTATCTTTCACACCTACTGTCAAGTAGAATACATCAAGTGAGTGATAGATGTCTCTTCACATAGTATGACCAGAGATAATAATATGACGATTTTACTTGATAGTCTTCTTCTTGGCAATAACTAATTAATAATTGTGACATTTTCATTATTTATTTGTGAAAATGATAAAAGAAGGAAAATTAATGAATATAAACCTTTGTTTAGTTTATTTTGCACATATATAATTAAAGTTAATGGTAATACAAATGGCCATTCATATCGTGATTGCTTGCAGAACTGTATTATGGGTAATATAACCGGCTTCAATAGATTTGGCCGTTTTTATTGGATAGTTCAGGATAGTTGTAAATCCTTTCATTTCGGTTCGCGAGTTGTAACTGTCATTTTTATTATTACGGGTTTCTGTTTACCGAGTTTTTGTAATAAGATGTATCGAAAAAATTCTGCTCCACCTGTAATAAAGAGCAATTCTACACAAGCTTCATCAACAGCCCGACAAAATAAGGAGAATGTATTGGCAACAACATCGAGAAAAAGTGCAACCGATATTAAACCATCTGGTAGACCAAATAGCCAAGCAATAAAAGATAAGCAAAAGGAGGTATTACCGGCACGTACTACATCTGCAAAAAAAGAAGTAAATAGTTCAACAAATACTAAATCAGATAGTAGACAAAATCACGAAACAGCAAGAGTTAAACATCTCCAAACTCCAACAGCTACTAATGCACTTGCAAAAAATGAAGTCAATACTGAAGCAGCAAAAGGTAAACGCAACCAAGTAATAACAGCTAGTACAGCTCCTGTTAAAGAAGAAGTAAAGAATTCAGGAAATTCTGAAGTGAAAAAGAGCTGGGTGTTAAGTGATTTTGACATTGGTAAAGCTTTAGGAAAAGGAAAATTTGGAATAGCATATTTAGCACGCGAGAAAAGTAGTAAGTTTGTTATTGCCTTAAAGGTTTTATTCAAAGATCAAGTAAAGAAAGCTAATTTGGAGCACCAAGTAAAGAGAGAAATTGAGATTCAGAGCCATTTACGACATCAAAATGTTCTACGAATGTACGGTTATTTTCATGACGAAAATAGAATTTATTTAATATTAGAGTATGCTTCAGGAGGTACATTGTACAAGGTAATGTTTCCCCATAAAAACAGTAAAAAGTAAAAAAACATTTTAATTTATTTGTATCTTTATTACAGAAACTTCAAGAACAACCGAATAACTGTTTCCCTGAAAAGCAGGCGGCAATTTACTTAAAATCTTTAGCGTCTGCTGTACTGTATTGTCACGGAAAATGTGTAATTCACAGAGACATAAAACCTGAGAACATTTTAATTGGCCATAATGGAGAACTCAAGATTGCTGATTTTGGATGGTCTGTTCATGCTCCAAGTTCACGTAGAACCACTTTGTGTGGAACACTAGATTATTTACCACCAGAAATGATCAATGGAAATCCCCACACACACCTGGTTGATTTGTGGGCTCTGGGAGTCCTCTGTTACGAATTTTTGGTTGGAAAACCACCATTTGAAGCGGAAAGTTTTGAAAATACATACATACGTATATCTAAAGCAATGTACAATCTCCCTGCCCATATTTCGGAAGCCGCAAAACATGTTTTAAGCAATTTATTGGTCATTACCCCAGAAAAGAGAATGCCCTTGGAGGAACTTATGAAACACCCATGGATAGTCGAAAATACTAAGACTGAGTAATTGACTTCTGATATTAATTAAGAGTATTGAAATATTATTTTTAGAGAAATGTATTAATTTTATATTATGTATTATTTAAGATTGTTTTATATATATTTTTAAACTAATGCTATGCACCACATGTGCATTTTTAATAATTGTATTGTGAGATATATTTATATGGGTATAATTTTTTGTCCGAATATCCTTGTTTGTTATATCTATTCAATAAATTTATTTTTAGTTTCATAATGAGTTAAGAATTTAATTTAAAATTCATGTTTATTTTTGCACTAATTATTTCGAAGATGCCGCAAATATATGTTTATATTTTAAATGTTTGTAATAATTGCATTTTAGTTAATAGATGTCACTACTGGTAGATTCTAGCAGAGATAAGATTCTAGATGTCAAGCATTGTTTTCATATTTTGATTTTAGTTAAATGACTTAAATATTATATATACCAATATATACTAACTGTAAGAAAGAAAAGAAACAGTGTAAAACAAATTTATTTTAATATAAAATGGTATATTTACATTTTCCCTCACATTTAACAGAAGAGGAGCTAACGCTGCAAGCAAAATATCAAAAGTTAAAAAAGAAGGTACAAAGATATATTTTAAGGTTATGTTATAAACAATTAATGTTACATCAAACAAATTATTATTTAGAAAAAGGCATTACAAGCACTAAGAGCTCCTAAACCAGAACCTGAGAAACCAGTATTACCTAAAAGGCCTGCAGATGCTCGTGATGCTAGAGAAGTAGCACGTAAATTATTGAAAAGTGGAGCTATTCCTGCAATTCCAAAACCAAGTCAAAAACCTTCACAAGCCAGTTTTAAGAGACCCAGAGGTAAGTTATTTACAGCAACATAATGTATGTTATTCTGTTCTTTAATTGAAAACTTTTAATTATTTTTTTTAGGACAAGAACGTAAACGTGTACAACCTGATAATAAAGTTAGTTCATACCAACCATTTCAGGCAAATACAGATTCCCCGGATATTCCAGAACCAAGTGAAAAGTCTGTACCTCGGTAAATATTTTACAAATGTGATTTATTTCAATACGCAATAGCCATAAAAGTTTAAATCGTTGCTTTTTAGAGTGAAAGACCTGTATCAACATTTTATATCTGAAAGAGATAAAGATGAACGAGGCCTTAAAGAAACTCCAAATGCAACTGTTACTACAGGTGCAGTAACTCCTGGTCCTGCAGCAAAAAGAACTGGAAATACAATCTATGTATCAGGCTATGAAGTTACACAAGAATTTTTACAGAAACATTTTTCCGTGTGTGGAAATATTTTGTATATTTCAATGGAAATTGAAAAGAAGTATGTGTTCATTTATTCATTTTTTAAATTTTATTTATTGACTCATTATTGACACCTTATTTCAGTCGCGGGTTTGTGACGTTCGACAAACCGGAATCAGCGGAAAAAGCTATTCGTGAGGTAGAATTTTTTTAAAACTACAACTAATATGTTATGTTTTTTTCTAATATTATATTATTTTAATCTGCTAACCTAGATGGATAATAGTATGGTTGCTGGAATTGAGTTAAAAGTTTCTCTTGCTCGAAGGCAACCTCAAATTGAACCAATAAATGATGCTACTTCTTCTGCTACCTGGGCGACAGTTGGTAAGTCGAATGCTTTACATTCTTGGCTAGAAAAATGTTTAATTTTATTTAACAAAAATGTTTTTAGCTGCTAACAATTCACAAAAAGGAAGTCACAAAGATAAACGGGAAATTGTTACTTATGATGATCCAATATTTGATTGAATATCAATGCAAATAATATGAATTAATTTCTCTCATTTCTTGGGAGATAATTACATTTATTATAAGATGGCTATTATTAAATTTTATGTAAACTCTCGAAATGTTTTATTCTACAATACCCTTAGTTGAAAATGAATATTAAAACAAACATTAACACGAATAAATGTATTGCAAAACAATTTGTTCAATAATTTTAATATATATTTATGTTATTTCTTAATATATATACATTCGTTATATGACTAGATGATTATATAATTGTATTAACAATGATAAACTTTAATAAAAATGATAATAAATTATGAATTATTCGATACGCAAATGCATAAATAATGTTAAATGTTGAGAGAAGAGAGTATTATATATAAAAAGACACAAACTTAAAACGATTTCAAAGAAAGTAAGAATAATTGATATTTTATACATATATAGTAAATTTAGTTCTAATTTGGGGCTTTTCAAAATCACGTAATTTAATTTTTTGACACTTTGTAAATGATATGTATAATTGCCTTAAGGTTTAAAATTTGCCTTAAATATTAAAGTTTTTCAATGTTGTATTGGTGAAGTACTTTTTCACATGACATAATTTTCTTTTACTTATAAAAGTCACCAACCTATATAAATTACACATATTATATGTATTTGTAACACACAAATGCGATTCTGCAGTAATTTGTTTATCCACTTCCATCGGGAGGATTGAAAAATTCCCAATGATGGTGATGTACATTTTTGGCACCTCCAAATCCAACCATAATCAAACCAGCAATTAAAACTAATAAAATAACTAATGCCATTTGAAATTCACGTTTGTTATCCTCTCCAGACGCTTTAGATGTTATAGAATAAAATAATTGTCGAACCGTGCGGTTTAAAGAATTATAACAAGCTCTAGCCAATTGCCCACTTATTTCTACTACGGATGGTTCAGGAGATCTGGTTCCATGACGACGATATCTTGTCACTTGTTCTGTACGTCCGTCTTCGTCAGATGTTGAGTCTCTACGTGGAGCATGCCTTCGTCTTCTATGTGTAGTGGGTAATTCATCGTCAGAATAATCTCTAGGTGGTCTTAATGCATAAAATGCAGCTGGTGGTATGGATGCCGAGTAAGGGTAATAACCAGAAACTGAAGGAGGAATAAATCCTTGTGGGAAATGAGTAGGAGGTTCTGCAGTAGGAAAGGGAACTGATTGTGCTGGAGACATAACTGGCAATGGTGGAACTGGTGGTGGTTCTTGTACTTTTTGGCTTTCTACCTTCGGCTCTTCTTCTTTATCTGTTTGCGTTGAAACTGGAGAAGTTGGTCTTAATTCCGGTGGTGGAGGAGGTGGGGGTGGTTGAACAATAGGAGTAAGTTTATCTATAATTTCTTGAATAACTCCTGGGGCCAACTCAATTCCGCTTACTACTAAGTTACCTGATTTTGAATTCAGTTCTCTTACTTGTAGTGCCATCCCTTCTATCTCTGAAACGGATATGGAATTGGCTTGTAATTGAGAAACATTTAACGTATCTACATCCAAGCAGGCAACTTGCAATCTCTGAGTACGTAAGACCTCAACTTCGGAATCTGCTGCTGGTAAAACAGGTACCGGAATATGACGTTCAATAATTCTAGTAACAATTTCAGGCTGGGTAGGTTGAATAGTTGAAACTGCTGGAGGCTCTGCTGGTGTTGCACTAATTTGTTGCTTTGGTGTCTCTTGTTGAGGTGATACTTCTTGTCTAGGAGGATTCAAATCTTCTAGTACCTCTGTTTTAATTTCTGATGCAGCTGATTCTGGTTTTTCTGATACTACTTCTTTTTGTGTGGGACTTGAATCAATTTCTTGAGGTATTACTTTACTCTCTTTAGGTGGAAGTTTTGGTTTTTCAGTTGTCTTTGGTAAAGGAGGTATTATTGGAATATCGTCGAATTCACTATGTGCATCATCCAAGGGACGTACTGTTAAGCTAACTTGTGTTATAACTTCATCATTATCATTAACCTTTGTAGGCGTTGAAATTGTTCTTTCAATAAGTAACGCTGTTGGCGACATTGCTCTATCAGAAGGTGTTTTTGGTCGTGAAGCTCGTGAACCTTGTGAACCATTCCTGTGACGTGAAGTTTCACGAAATCTTTGTAACCCACGTGATAAGCTTTCAGCATCCGCAATTTGTCGTGCGCGTTCTAAATCTGCTCTGTATTCTGATTTTTCTATCTTGTCGGGTTCATCATGAATTGAAGTTCTTGATTTGCTGGGTGATATTATCTTCATATCATCCGTAATTTCTATTTCTTCACAACAAAAGTCATCTGGCAATGGATCTGTTTGTGTGGACACTTCTATTTCAATAACATCTTCCTGTAATGAGGGATGAGACAGTGAAGTATTTAAAGTAGCTTCGGTATATGTAGGAACAGTTTGTTGAATTTCTTCTTTATATGTTGAAATTTCAGTAGTAGTGCTATCAATAAAATGGTCGGTTCCACCATCGTCTATCTGTTTTTCATCTTTAGATCTTTTAGGTCCTCTAGGTGGTCTAGGAGGTGGAGGTAATGGTCTACCCTTCATCTTGTTTATAACAGCACCAGATTGTAAATCTTTATGAGAGTCAATATCTTGATCTTGTTCTTCTAATTCTTCATATTGAGTGTTGTCCAAGGTTCCTTCGGAAGGCTCTAAACTTCTTTTAGAACTTGTTAGGTCATGCAAACTACCACTAGATTTCTTTCTCGGGGGTCTTGATGGTCCTAAAGTACTGTAGTTTCTTAAGGGGCGAACTGGAGATTGTTCTTTTGTGGATCGTGGTACTGTGTTAAATTGTCTATCAGTTATTGATTTTGTAGAACGTTTTCTCCTTAATGGTGCCGGTGGTCTAGGAGGTGGTTCCTTCTTTACAATAGCGTAACCGGAACCATCCCTAATATCTAATACACATCTCGGTTCTTCGAAGGGAGCATTTACATCTGATACTAAAGATTCTGCGCCGTGAGATGTGCGATCGTCATCTGCAACAGAAGTTGTACGAGATATTTGAGATCGCGAACGGGTTCGTCTTGGTGGAGTTGGTGTTGGAAATTGTTCGGATTCAGCGAGAGGAATTACATATTCATGTTGCACGCGATGGACAATTATCTGAAAATGTTTAAAGATTAGTTTATGCGTATGTAATGTATATGTATTGCATTTTTGTATATTACTTATACTATTTATTAATTATATACCTCGTCATCAACTTCGGCGGGCAGCTGCTGCAGATCTGCCCATTCATCTCTATAATGTCCATTAAATAGCGACCCCTGTTCTGAAGCACTGATATCTCTGAAACTCTTCTTCCTTCTTTTTGGTGCCTTTGGAGGAGGTTGTTGTTCTTCGATTTGAAAATCTTCAATCAGTCCTTCATTTTCATATAGATTATTGTTTGGTAAAATTGAAAGTTTTATGTCTTCAGTATCATTTTCATAATATTTATTTTTTTCATTTTGTTTTGCTTCTTCATTTGAAACAAATATTTCCGGTTGCGATATACCCTCCATAACTTCATTTTCGTACATGAACCGGTCGAAATTGTCGATATTTTGTTCGTAATTTAAAATATTTCGATTATCAACGTCATATTGATCCACGATAATATTGTAGGGAGATATTTCTTTGTCATATTCTTCCATTTCTGGGGTATGCTTTTTAGCTTTTTTATTTCTTTTAGGCCGTTCTGGAGGAAAAGTATTATAATATCCATTTACATGTGGAACATTTTCTTTTTCCTCAATATATATGTTTTCCAAAACTTCATCTGGAACTTCCAACTCTTCATTTCTTTTATGTTTTCTCCTTAACGATCGCTCAGGGCGATCAGGTGTTTCAGGAACATCGCTTGTACTATTATCATTAACCTGTTCATTACTTAGATCAATATCTCGATCGTAGTAATCATCAAATCTATCCATTTGCGCGAGTGCATTTACTGGAGTCCTAAATGCATCTCGGATTTCAGAACTTAAATATTTTCCTACTTCAATATTATCTTGTGATATACCTTTTTGTCGAAGGAAAAATTCATCTGCGTCAATCTCTTCTAAAACGCCTTGGCGATGCCGTTCAGATGATGTACCAGATGAATGTTCCTCCTGGTTTGTTAATGGCGTTGCTTCACGTTCTTCATTCATTTCGGGTGTGTCTCTAATATGAACTCCATAATTGAAATTATTTTTATCATTTAGAGGTGGTCCTGCTGGTGCACCCCAATATTCGTTAGGCTGCCCTGAATACTCTTCACTTAGATTTGAATCTTGTCTATGCCAACTTTCGTCCTTTGGTTTTCTTGTTTGTGCCACGTGTTCTTCTGATTCTTCCCAAGATTTTTCATCACTTTTTTGTCGTGATAGTTCATGTATTTCACGGTTTTCTTGGTCGTATTCCTGCATTTGTTTATAATCTTCATCAATCTGCATTATACGATCCTGGAAATCCCTATGCTTACGGCTTTCGATGTCATTCCTCATTCTACGCTCTAGTGAACTACTACGATTCAACCCTTCTCTGTAGTCGTCCTGTTCTTCATCATCGGTGTCAAGTTTCTGCTGAGAATGTTTCGATTCATCATCGACGAACTTGATATCAGAGAATCGATTAACCCATCTTGCACCTACGGGACCCTTTTTTCGAGATACTCTTGGAACAGTTGCAAATTCAGGTGGGGGAGTACCCGCACGTTCATCTTTTGGTGATGACGTCACATAATCTGTTTTAGTTTTTCTTGACTTATCAAATATTCTTGGATAAGTTCTAAAATCAAAATCAAACATATTTTTCTTTGGTGTGGTTGTAGATTCAGACGATGATTGTGGAGGTTTTTCTTTTGCTGCTCGCCGCCTTGGTAAACTAATTGAAGGAAAATTAATTTTCGCACGTTCTGGTAGAGAGAACTTTGGCCTTTCTGGCATACTAAACTTTGGTCTTTCAGGGAAAGAAAATCTAGACTTTTCAGATGCAGGTTTTTCTGGTTTTGGTTTTTCTGGCTTTGACTTTTCTGACTTTGTGAATTTTGGTCTTTCAGGTAGATTAAATTTAGGACGCTCTGGCATTTTAAATTCAGGCTTTTTAATATTTTTTAGTTTAGTTCTTAATCTTCCAGCTTGACTTCGCAACTTTTGCTGAAGATTTCTACCATGTTCACTTGCTGACATTCCCTTTTTTCTGCTTCCACGTTTTAAAGGTAAATCTTCTAATCCTGAGGAATCAACTTGACTTGTGTTAATTTCACAATCAGTTCTTGATTCCGTTGTTGTAGGAGTAGAGAAATACCTGTCTTCTAATTGTTTTTGCATTTCTGCAACACTCAGTTCATCCTCTGTATTTTTGTCATGTAAACCATCATTATCACTCGGAGCGGCTTCACTTTCAGTATTGATTCTTAACTGTTTTCTATCTGCAGAAGTTGTGCTTGACACGTCCGAATTTCTTCGGTGGACTTCTTCTTGTATTTCCGCGTGTTCCGAGACATAAACATTTGGAGGTGGTTGACCGATAGGCTCGTACTCGTGATCACTGAAATTCAAACACACTAGTTAATCTAAAGTCATTTAATAAATGTCCATACGTTTTATAACAAGGATCATTGAGAACATAGTAATGCTATATCAAGAAATTGCATTAAAATTACATTGATCTATAATTAATATTTACATTGTTAATTATACATACTTATTTTAGTATACATAATGTGTAATATCAATATTTACTTATAGCCGACATACACGACCTAATTTCTGCTTTTAATTTAAAATATAAACGATCTAAATAAAGATACTTCAAAAAGGACTTAAAAAGATTTTATAATCTTTAAAAAGGTATTCTGAAGAAGTTTTGTAAATATGTTAATGGGTAACAAGGTAGATTTATTTTTCAAAAAGCAGTAAAATAGCTCACGAAAGTAAACCTTAAATACACAAAAATCGGTTTGAAAGGTATGTTATATAACAATAATTTTATGGTATTAAAATTATATTTTGAATTTGTTAATTTCAATCAAGTAATTCTTTAGTTTAATGACCTTTTCTAATGATTAGTCTTAATTTAAATTAGTATATAGGAACTATATAATTGATGCCAAATATATGTGTATTTTTACAGGCTGACTTTAACGTATTCAGCTATCCGCAATGTTATTTTTAGTTGACCGGGCGCCGCTCCACAAATATAATCCATCCGAATGCAATAAAAATAACATAAACAAAATAATAGTGAAATGCTTTAAGAAAAAATAGGAAACCTGTTGATATGCACATAAAAAATGTTATGTAAAATTTCATGAATTTTTGCATAGAAATTTTATGTAACATTCATAAAATATTAACATGATATTTAACGTAAAACTTCACCATTATTTAAAGTAATTTTGTGTTTCATGTTTTAATAGAAATCACTTAAAAAAAATGATTTTTTATAGACAAATTTTCACGATATCGTTAGCTTGTTTTATAATTAAAAAGTATTAGAGTATTCATAGAAATCACTTAAGGATTTTTAAAAACAAATTTTTATACCCTACGATAACTCCTCTTCCATTTTTGTACACAATTTCTTCTTTATCCTGTTCAAACCGAGACTGGGGTCTAGAATCGTACCGCGATGCTATCTCACCCCTAGAGTCCACCCTAGAAGCCATTTCCGCTCTAGAAGATGGACGTGATCCAACCGGATTAATTCGATCAGGTAATAATGAATCACTTTGAAAAAATTGACAAGCACATCTAACTTCCGGTGCAACAGAAACCGTACTTTCAGCCCTAGACCTTTCTAAAGGGTTTTGTCGGGGTGCCGAACCCACCGATGAAGATCTCCATCTTGATGACATTCAGGATTTACCAATAAATATAATTATGTATATTTTTTTATTTTTTTACAAAATATAATTTACATTATTTTTATTTATTTGGTAACACGACACTAAAAATGCACCAAAAAACCCACATATTTTTTATGTATATGGGTTATTCTAACATAACTAAATTAATATAATGTCCAACTCCATTTTACAACCAAGACTAAGTGTTTCGGGGACCGTTTCCTACTAAAATAATTGTCTGAAAGATTTTGTACCGTTGCCAAATTTCTATTACACGTCTATTCATATCGGGTAGCTTTCTGGTCAGTAAGGTAACCTGTGTACGTATTAGAACTAGATTAGAAGATTGGACTATTTGCAGAACTTTTCAATCATCTTAAATGTATGCTAAGACAATAATACATACTACAAGAAGAAACTAATTGCGAGAATCAACGAAGTCAATCGAAAACTCACGAAAAAGAAATGTAAAAATAAAATGTATATTTTGTGCCAATTTTTGTAGAATGTTTGTGTGACAAACAATGTTGAAAAAAGTTCAACAGATACAAATATTTAAATATTAAATTATTTTTCAGCTTCTAAAAGAACTTTTTAAATTTGTTAATGCAATATTTTACATTATCAAATGACTACACGTTATATTTAGGTTGCAACCAATTTTCTTGATTGAGTATTTATTTCAAGCCAATTTAATTCTTTAGGTATACTTTAAAGTGTTATTCGGACTCGGTATTAAGGAGTATTGTGAATATTTACAAAACACACCAAATGTAAGAGGTTTAGTTAAAATTACGGGAGTTCGGCGGTTACTCAGACTTAAAACAAGTTGTGGGGTATAAACTGCCGAAATAACTAAAACGCACTGACTCACTTATTTTTCTATAATGTCTATAGAAACAAATAAGATAAAATTCATTATCGTATTATAGATTTTTGCCGCACTTATAACCTCGTTTAAGAATAAGTCGCCGCCGAACTATCGTGATTTGGACTATATCAATATTATGAGCTGTTCTAATATGACGAAAAGAATAGGTTGACCTTGGAAACCAATAATTACGGTATTAAAAATGTATATTGTCCAGATAATTGAAGATTTTAAATTGCGTCCTTAAGAAAATTTATTATAATCATTTTAAAACTAATAAATTACAATTATTTAGTTTTTTTATTTACTAAATATTTGTTTTATACTTGAAGATTAAATTATGATAAAAAATTTAGTACATAATGTATTAAAAATAAAACATTTGAATCGGAAACCAACGAATGTAATCGAAAATACTCGAATAGTTATAAAAATACATGATTTCTATTTTAAAACATTCAGAGTTAGAAGTTAGTGGTTTCCATTTGGCAATGGAGATGCGGATACTGAGACTTGATCTTTTGCTAGGATAAATTCTATACAGAGCGGTTCAAAAGGTTACGTGTCTGACATTTTAGAATATACGTAAAATATGTTAGATAAAATTTCCGATTTAAAGTTTGCATATGTTTCAAAATTAATTTTGTAATGATTGAATATTAATTAAAAGTTTGCAATTATTTACTTATCTATAGTGATATAGAAAAATAATTAAATTCCCTACAAATTAATTCTATATACATTTAAAAAATTGTACTTAACTAGTCCATAAAAATAAATGATTTATTTATTCGTTTGCTTGTATTAAATATAAGCTGGTGAGTCTAATAATAGAAATTTTCATTACACAGAGTCGATAGCTGTTAGAATTCAATGATGCAATACCTTTCTATTATAATATTAGTGACGCTCTAATTTAAATCGAATTTATTGTATACTCTACAATATTTTTTCTAAACTATATAAGCTAAAATAACATAATAATACTATGTTAGAGATGTTTAAAAATGATTAAAGTCTTACCTTAAGTTTGACCATCTTTCTTTGCTCGCTGTTAAATCGCTTTCATCCTTGGCAGCATTTTCAGAAAACGTAACTTTCTTATCTGCTTCAGGCAAATCATCGTCTACATTGGTTCCTAAATCAATGTCCATTTCTTCGGCATCTGCAGCTATAGTTTCGGGTTTAATTTCTGCTTTTTCTTCTTCAACTTTTATAGCTTTAGTTTTCTTCTCGTATTTAATATTTTCACTGTCTTTTTCTGCTATAGCTTCATCTATAGCAGCTTCTGCATCAATTTCGTTTTGATTTGCATTTTCACTGTGATCTGCATTAATTTCAATTGGAGAATCTACCTTTAAAGTTACTGGCTCTACAGACTTGTCAACAGATGTATCTTTCTCAGTAATTTCTTTCACTTTATCTTCCTCAACTTTTAATTCAACTTCGTCGATTGTTGTCTCCTCAATAATTTCTAAGATTTCAATGTCATCTGTTTTTAAATCTTCTCCTTCGGTATTTGCAACGTCAGATTCTTCTGGTACTGTAGGCATTGACTCGAAGTTTTTGGTATCTTCTTCAGAAGAAAGACTATCCATAGTTGTTAACGGAGCAACTAATTTCAGTTTTTCGTCTTGAGCAATTTTATCTATTATTTCTTGAAGTCCTATATCTTTTGCGCCATCGCCCATCAGTTCATCTTTTAGATCTTCTTCCAACGATGATTTAATGGAGTCGTGACCAATAATTTGATCCAGTATTGGATCTTCAAGCACTTCCTTTATTTGTTCCGTTCTTTTTAAATCATGTGAGATAGCGGCCAGCACGTTGTCATCTTCGGAAAGATTCGGGGATTTCCGTGGAATATCTTCTATACTTTCATAGATGTGCTCTTTTCGTTTTCTGGGGCTTTTAACTGGTGCTACTTTAGGAGTTTCCTCGACTTCTACTTTGCTTTTAGCTTGCCGTTCCTCTTGTTCTTTTAACATTTGTTCACGTTTCCTACGTTCAATCCCTGGCGACTCATCCAGATCTAAAATTTCTTGTTGCGATTCATCATCAATACTAGCCTCAACAAAAGATGAAATCTCTTTACGATCTTTTTTCGGAGATGATTTTAGCTTTAAAATTTTTGTATCTTCCACTGGATCTATTTTTTTGGAGGCTAGTTTAGGACTTCTCTTCGGGCTAAATTTAGCTGCAGCTTCTTTACCTGGTATTATTAATTTCTTATCAGCCATATCTTTTAATTTATCAACAAACGGATGACAGCAATTTATATTTTTTGGTGAATCGTCAGAATCTTTAGAATTATTCTGATTTTCTGGTATTGGTATTTTTTCTGGATGAACACGCTTCAAGATACTTTTGGGTGATGCTTTTACATCTGCTACTGGAGTCACAGTTAATTTTTCAGAGTCTTCTACTTCTGGATAAAGTTCCCTATCCTCTATAAAAGATGGACCTGGACCTAAATCAATTTCCTCAAATGCCACTGTTTTTACTTTTGTTTGTTCTTCTGAATCACCATTATCTTTTACACTTGAAGTTTTACTAATTTCTTCATCAACAATATTTTCTTGTAATTTTTCTGTGTCCATTTCATTTTCCTCTCCTTCATAGTTTACGGCTTCTTCATCATCGCTTCTCTCGGATATTCTTCTCGCTCCTTTTGGTGATTCTTCAAGTTCTTCAATAGATAAACTCCCAATCCGTCGTTTTCGTCTTCGCCGACCTGGTGATTGTTTCAGATCAATTATTTCTTGGGGCTCGTCTGGATCGAAAGGCGGCTTTACTATGTGGGTCCACGGATAGCCGCCCCTTTGTTTATCACGACGGACGTCTTCCCAACGATATGTTTGTATGGGAACTGGTGGCACTTCGTGCGGCGACGTCAGGGCCACTAAAAATACAAGTAAAACCAATCACTATTTATTAATAGATGCACCTATAACTAACAAATCACAAAAATTATTTATATGGTTAATTTAATTTTAAAAATTTATTTAAATTTATTTATATTTATTTAAAAAATTATTGAATTATTATTAGGATATTACGCACAATTGCTATTTGTTTTTCCATGCTAGATGATTCGGAGCTGTATTTTTTATGTTGTTGAGAGGTAGGCTGTGAGTAAACTGGAGCAACACAGATGTGGGAAGTGATGAGTTTTCACGGAGATGCATTTGTATTGAACCAAAAATATCATTGGCTAAATTTAAGGCTCGTATTTCACCGAATAAAATGTGTAAAATGCGAAAGAATATATTTTTTTAAATATATGACCAAATATTATATTACTCAAAGAAAGCGTTGTAAGATGTTGAGTTTTTTTTTTAACAAGAAATAGGAGTCTTATAATAGTCGTAATTTTGTTGCAATCGATTTTGTATTAACTGTAATGTTTTTTTTACATGTCAATACAATGCAAATGTATGTATGTCGATTCAAAATTTTAGTTTAATTACAAGGAAAAATAAAATTGAATTTGACAAAATAATATTTTTTTTGTATTAGGTTGAAAACTTATCAGACTACACATTCATGCATTCTATAATTGAAAGTTTTGAAACTGTTTATTTCAATCAAGGACGATTTATACTCAGATTTAAAATATTAGATTCACTTCCGGTTATATCCACGCACTGGTTGCACCCACTATTTGGACTTTAGCCATAATAAATAGTTAGGATAACACAAAATTAATTTCTGCATGTATATCATGCGTGTAATATATACCTAATATTTAAACCCGTACGTTTTTAACATATTTCAGTTAATATGTTGTTTTCCTAAAATATCGCGATGGGAATCGTGTTCAGTCGGTTAGAACATATGTGCCACTTGGTTGAAATCATAAGATGAATACTATTTATTCATGTCTAGCGAAATTAGGTTAGATATTGTATATTTTGCGGTGCAGACTCAACTTCAAAGGTTTTAATACTGCAGTATTAGATCAACTTTCGTTTAAAACTAATAAAAGTTATTTTATGATCAAATATATAACACATCTCAACTCAATAAGTTCGTAGGGTGATATATTAAAAATATAAAAAATCCTGTGGACTTATGGAGTGATGTTTTATACATTTAAATTTCTTATGTTATATAAACCTATATATAATATATCTAACTTTGTTTAGAGGAAAGTTATTTGTGCAAATAAAGTGTTAATTTTTCTCCGTTTATCACTTAATTTCGTCAAGTTCATTGCACCTAACAAATTATTACGTATAATACCAATAGCGCCGCACTACGAAAAATCTACGGTGTTAAAATAAAATTACATTTATTTAGTTAGATAATGAAATGAAAATTACCCAATGGGCTTGTGTCCCCATTTTTTAGTGATCGATTTTTAAATTGTTGATTGAAATTGATGTTAATAAATGTGTATTGGCGTGTCTATTTTATTAAATATCTAAATATTAACAGAGATATAGCAATTAAAAGTTTGAATTATAGTTTTAGCGCTAGAAATGGTCGGCCATATTTTTATGACGTGAAATGCATTTTAACGTCAGTTATTTGTTGAGTAGGTCAGTGCTGTGGTAATGTTTTGTAGCTGTTGGTAATCAAATAATCAAGTCAAGTCAAAGAATAATAAGTTTTTATTTTATTTAACCCTGCTAAGGCAGACATAATATTGGAATTTTATTGTTCCTTGAAGTAGTTGTAAATAATATTTGATATTTTGATATATAAATACATATAGCAAAGATTTATGAGCTGTAAGGTTGGCAGCGATTGTGATGTCACATGCATTTGGAATTTGTACAACGTTGAATCCCTTTAATAATTAAAGAGACAAAATGACTTTCTTAATTGTTAATATCTCAGGAGTTATTAAAAAATAATTGAACATTTGAGGTTCTAGTAACCCACTTTATCAATATATAGTACACTTTTATAGAAATTAAGACAAGCCCATTGTGTATTGTATAAAGATATACATAACTATATTTATACCTACTAGTAAATATGACTATAACTCATAATTATAATGAATAATCATCATAGCTAATGAAAGATGTAATTACTTTGTTTTTATAACCCATAGAGCAAATAAGATAAAAATGTTTACATAATATATGATACTTAGAACTATATCATATTCCTTACCATATTTTGCCATCACGCTCAAAAATAGTACAACCATTTATCACTCTTATTAAATCTCATAAATTGAATGTGTTTATATCGAAATAAGAATTCATTTCTGTCGTATTTTTCGGAATACTTTTATGTTACTTTGTAATTATTTTGTGAGTTTATTATTACATAATTTGATTTATTCATAACATGCACAAGCCGGACCATAGCTCTGATAGGTAAAAGAAATACCCCATAATATTTTTTTGTCAAGAACTGCAACGTTGGGTTCTGCATATAATTGTGTTTGTTAAAAAACTCAATTAGAAACAGGAAACTAGAAATAATAATTGTAATTTAGTTACATAAGCCAATCGTCGATTAAATTTATATTACATATCGAATACATAACCAACAACATAAAAACAACACATAGATGTTGCACTTATGTAATAATTTACTTGATCTAAAAAGATTTAAAAATTATTTAAACCGGATGATAAAAATAATTTATAACACTTTAGTCCTTAGAATGTTAATGCGCAGTGAAATATGTCACAAAATATTTTATATTTTTAGGTTTAACATTCTTTACAGGTAACTATTTTTATGTTAGATAAACCTTGAATAAACGTAAGCGTGTTAAGCGAGAATATAACGTAAATTTTAAAGAACAATAGTGACGAATTAAGAATATACATAACTTAAATTTTTACCAATGTTATTTACTAAATTATGAATTTGGGTTACGATGTATTAAAACGATACCGATATGTATTTTTTAATTGTTAATATTCATGCAAAAAGTTTTTATATATTATGGGAAAATAAACTATATTTTGAATGTAGCAGATACATTTAGAACGTAAATGCAACATACCAGTATTTATTAAATGCATATTTTAATGTAACAACTAATAACCATATAACAATTATTATATTATTGATAATTTACACAATTTTTTAAAAATAACTTCGCACAGTGCTCTCTATCCTTGACAGTTACTAGTATATTCTTTCAGCCCAAGTACTCTTATCGAACTGACAAAGTTTCTGATGATAAATTTTCATAATAAACATTTATTTGCATATACTAATACTAAATTACATAAGATTACGTCAAATAACATTTACATTTCTTCTTTTTATATAATTGAATTAGCATTTTTTTACATTTTGCATATTGTACAGTCATTGTAAATAATTATATTTATCATTTCATTACATTGATGACATATACCAGTATATGTTACTTTATTAAAAACGTTAAAATTATTTATTTGTTTGTACTGAGAAATTAAGAGAAGTATGAGTTTGTGGTATCACATGTTTGAAATTAATGAAAGGTTGACATAGTCACATAAATTTAAACTTATGTGAATGTTATATGCGGTAACACATGGAAAAATAATACATTCAAAAGCAACTGGTAGTAGTTTAGTGTATTCTTATTAGACTAATTGTTACTGTAACTTCAATGTAGTTAACTCTACCTAATCGGACACGTTCGGGACCACGGCCAGTATTTTGGGAATATTATAATATGAACATTTTTGTAGGTTTATTTTTTTAAATTATTTTATTAATAGGATTATATCATGAATGAAATCAAGGAGCATTAGAATGAGCAAGGACCGTAGTTAAATATAATATTTGATTTGCATTCAAAAGGTATTGATTAGATCAATCTGTCTTAATGAATATAAATTAGTATGAATAATGAAGCGATTTATTGCAATTAGTTTCGACCTAATTTTAGGTGTTTTTCTGAACTTGTGCAGATGATATAAATATCTGAAAAAGTATTTCAACATTCTAGCAAATTTAAATAAAAACAAAGTACAAAATTTTATTCAATCATTGAATATTTATTTGATTAAATATCACACTTTTGTCGATTTTAATTTTCTCTATAATTACAGAATATTACGAATCATAAAATGCCTGATTTAAGAGACATTACTGTACTGAAAAAATTGGTTATAAGTATCACAATTATTCATAGCATTATATAAAATATTCGCAATTGAAAAATGATTTATACGGATAGAAACATTAAAGGGATAAACACTACGTCATAATATGACGTCACTCTTGTAGATGATCCGCTGCTTAATAAAAAGTATCGTATATTTACACAACATAATTTTAACAAATAAATAACATAATTTATTGAAATTGATATTACGTATAAAAAATTTCGAATTGCTTGAAATATTAAATTAAACCAATTAGGTAAAAATTTGTAACATAACTATTTTAATCAAAAGTGTGACCTTTAATTAATGCTGAATAATATATCATATTTCTAGAGAATAAAGTAAATATTCTTGAAGCTGAACTACTGTTTTTGGGTTCAATACTCGGACCAGTGCTGTATGTTCTAGGTTTGGTTTTTATCAAAGTTAATTTGATTATGTGCAATCATAATCATAAAATTTATTATATGAGGGTTTAGGACCATAAAATAGTGTCAACATTGCAGGAGGTCGTCGGTGATAGGAAATAGGCCAATGTTAAATAGATTAAATTTGAAAAAAGTAAATACTGATATTAAATTCTACAAGTGGAATAATTAGTGACTGTGTAACAATTTTATAAAAAACAAGTTATTTTTATATTTTAGTCACTGCAGTTAAATATTTATTTTTGGAAAGTAGTAAGAAACTGTAAGGTATTTAGCATTACCACTGCTTCAGCAAGGAGTATTTTTTAAGTTGAATCATAGCTGAAGTAAAATTGTTATAAAACATGCATTCAAAAAAATGCATATTCTGAATATCATTTTCTATGCTTGCATTCTAATCATTTAGACAATAATTTATGAAATAACAACAACACTTAAGAACTGTAATGTTTTTACAGTCTTTTTAATATTTATGTTATTAGTTTTGCAACACCAACCATACTTTAGTTAGTAGATTAGAAAATATTGTGTTTTCAAGATCTCATCCAATCTAAATCTCACTAAATGAACTGACAAAATATATGTACAAACCATCTTTTTCCTCTTTTTCCGTTATTTCTTCCATATCCTTGAGTTACACACTGTATTTCTGAACATTTTTTATACTAAAATAAAAAGTGACACTTTCTAAATACTTCAATTATAAAATATACTCATTTTAGTTCAAATTAGTATATTTTCTTATTGTTAATTTGAAATAAATCTATCGAATCCGAAACCCGTGCGAAGTGCTCTAAGATGTTGAGATGAGTGTCTAAAATTAAATCATGCAAAATGGTAGACCGTTGAATTATTTTCGGCAAACACATAAGACATATTAGACGTCATTACCGCGAGTATTTTCATTTTCTAAAAAAATATAAATTTCATGTTTATTTTTATTAGTTTTTAAACTAAAAATTTGACAGTTGTTTTGGACATATTTATACTCATTTAAGGCATATATCATTCAAATTTATTGTACAATAATTTTAGAAAAATACACGTACAACTTTTTTGACTAAATACAGGTTGTCCCATATAATAAATCATGTGAAAGAGGTCGCATGAGGTCAGTCTTCATTGATCACTCGTTAAACTTCAAATTATATACTTATTAATCACCCCTCTTAGATAATTTCACAATTAATGTCAATTAATAGAACTAAATGAAAGGTATTAAAAAGATGTATACAAATTTTTATGTTTATTACTTTGGACATGAAAAGTTGCTAAAATTCGCTTAAGATGCAGAATTTTAAATATGATTAGTTCATAGACGCAAACACAAGAACAATACACAACAATGGACAGACAAACAATTTCGATATTTTAGCAGGTTCTAATCATCACCCCCCCGACAAACAAGTTGTGCCAGAAATTCAACCAACAGTCTAGCTGGACGCCCTGACATTCCCCTTTGTAAGTACGGATATTCAACGCCGTTAGTGTACATGACGTTGTATATATCTAAGTGAATCCATTCCCCACAAGGAATAAATTCCCTTAGGAATGCGGCTGCTTTGCATGGTTCTCCCCCTCGACCTATTCCAGTATTTTGTACTTCCACATTTCGTTGCGCTGTAACTTGTTGACTGTAATAATTCCACAGAGGAAATCTCCAAACACGATCTCCCGTATGTACTGCAGCCATCCTCATTTGCTGCCACAGATCTTCTGAATTTGAAAAAACCGGCGTTGCTACACTCCCAAATCCTTCTATTAAACATCTTGATAACGATCCTATTATAATAGTAAACCGTGGCCAAAAGTTTTGAGCATAAATCAATGAGTCTGCCAATATCAGTCGTCCTTCCCTATCAGTGTCTTGGATTTCTATAGATTTTCCGTTCATTGCATGCACTATGTCACCAGGCTTCATTGCTATGCAACCAGGCATGTGTTCTACTAATGGTATTAGGCATCGTATATTCAACGGAAGTTGTAATGCAGATATTGCTCTTATTGTTGCAACAGCGCATGCTGCTCCTGCTAAATCTCCACGCATGTTCTTCAGATCTTCTCTGTACAACAAACATAAACCACCACTATCATAAGTGACGCCTTTTCCAACAATGACAATTGGTCTCACTGATCGTTCGGCACCATTATAACTTAGTTCCAAAAATATTGGTGGTTCACAAGAACCTTTACCAACTGCTATGAATGCATTCATCTTTTGTGCTTGTGCCCAAGCTCGAACTTTTACTTCAACATTTATTCCAGTTTTACATAAAAGTTCAACACAATTTTGCGCAAAAATGGTAGGAGTCATATGATTGGATGGTGCTTCTTGGAATTCTCTCGTGAGATTTTGTGCAGCACCTTTTTGCAAACCAATTTGCCATCCCTCCCAATCACAATCACCATCTGCATACATTTCGAGAAAAGGTGGTTTCTCAATGTGTTTACTATCCTTTAATGGATGATAAGTCCATAACGTCATGCAAGCAGCCTCCGCTGTAGATTCTGCGTTTCCCAGTGTTTCACAATAAATTTTTCTTGCTTTTATTCTTCTTAATTCTGATACACCAATTGATGCTGCTTTTCTTATTGCCTCTTTTCCTTCGTCTAATTCTTCGACACTGTTATAACCCAAGCACTCTCTTCCTAATCCTACAACTACGATTGCATCATATTCTGGTTCTAGATTATAAAATATACGACTTTCTCCTCTTTTTGGAATAGGGAACATGCGCACTAGTTGTGCCAATCTTCCACATACTTTTCTATTATATCTGTAAGAAAAGAAATATTCATTAAAGTGCTTAGATAATATGAAATATACAAACATTAGATATGGTATGGTATCATCTATCTACATGTTGTTAATAAGGGTGAAAATATATTGAAATAGTGGTGTACACCATTCAATAAGATTAGACTAGACTCAAAACTAGTTATGTGAACCATACGACCTGATAACGAATTCACCCTACTGCACAAACATTTATAATAATTATATAATCTTTTATAACCGGTTGAAAACATTTTTCATTACCTTTCTGCTGTCGGGGTGAAGACACCAATATCATGTAAATCATTCTCGTCAACGTACATCCCCAATACCAACCCTCTCCTTTCGTTTGTTCTACATTCAACATCATAATTAACTTTTAAAGCAGAATATGTTCTGTTAAAAAATTGTTTCACTCTATAATTTAACAAACCTTGTTTAAATAGATTCCAAGACATACTATAAATTTCAAAAAATTATTTTAATTTAATTTCTAATTTTGAAAATGTAACTTCCAAACTAATGAATTTCGTAATTAAAAATATCGCTTTCTTATGTTTTTTCTTAAATCTAGATCCCATTTTGTTTTGGTTATAAACCATCCAATATTTTTAGTATTTGTTTTAAAAACTGAGCAGAACGGGCTGCTGCTATTAAAAATATTAAACGGCAAAACTGAAATTCTAACTTTAAATAGTTATATCTCCGTAACTTTTGAATATTTAAAACATGAGAAACGCTAATATAGATACATTAACCTTTATTTTAATCAAAAGTTAAAGGTAAGCCCTTAGAGGGCATACTTTGAAAATGGCGCCACAATTAATCTGTTATAATTCATGTTAATTATTTCCGTCAACTCATATTTTTAACATCGAGTATAATTTTGTGATATGATTTTATATTTGAATATATATTATATCAACTGCCTATAATGTACGAATTATCTCTGGTACGAATAGAAATCTCATCCATATGTACATAGCAATCATGTTCTATATCATGCTGACATATATTATAATATATTTATTAATATAATAAGTAAATAAAGCTAATGACCCTGATTTTATTTGATTGTGATAAGAACCTATCAAAAGTTAATAGATGTGTTCAATTCATTCAATTGATTCAAAATGGCATCGAATCGAGTGAAATCCAGGTATGTTAAAAATAATAAAAATATTTTCTTATATGAATAAAACAGTAAATAATTTTAAAATCAGGTTAAAAGAATTTGATGATGTATTACAAGCAGAAGAAATTGATATAAAGGCATTAAAAAGTTTATGTTTCCATGGTAAATATAACCTAATTTTAAAAGGGGCGTCTGTTTTTGACAGCTAAACATAAAAGGAAATATTTTAAAGGTATTCCTGATGAAGGAGGTCGAAGAGCACTATGTTGGAGATTATTGTTAGGTCTACTAGGCTCCTCTAGAGGAAAATGGATCAGTACATTAAAAAGGAAAAGAGAACTATATCAGCAATTTATAGGTTAGTTAAAAAAATTATTTGAAATATAAAAATTGATAAATAATAAAGAAGCTATAATTTTTTTTAGATGAAATGATAGAACCACCTGGAGAACAAAATGGAGCTGATCATCCACTAAGTGCTAGCCCTGAAAGTGCTTGGGGAGCATTTTTTAAAGACAATGAAGTATTATTACAAATTGATAAAGATGTACTGAGGTTATGTCCAGACATATCATTTTTCCAACAGGTACTAATTTAAATTGTATGTAAAACATAGTATATTCATTGGATTTATAACACCTGTCAAATTTACACACTTTATAGGCCACAGATTATCCATGTAAAGCAGCTGTGACTGGTCGAGGAGAACGTCGTCTTCATAATCGAGTGGCTCCGATGGTATTGAGATCTGCCAATGTTGAAAGACGTGGATTAGGTGCTACAAAGGTATATAAATCAAATTCGTTGTTTCATTTATGATTGTGTTTATCCAGTTTTTGTTTATTCTTAAATTTTACGTTTTATTGGGCTATCTATGGAAGTAAAGCAGGTAAATATATAGGTGTACAATTCTATCATTTATGTTATTTTTACTAAGAGGTGCCCGACCTATTTTCTAGATCGCACTAACTACACGGAGAGCAACTGAAGATTACCAAGCTATGGCAGAAGGTAAAGAAGCTCATTGGGAAGTAGTTCAAAGGATGTTATTTATATATGCAAAATTAAATCCGGGGCAAAGTTATGTACAAGGAATGAATGAAATTATTGGACCTATATACCACGTTCTAGCCAGTGATACTGACTTAAATTATAAAGGTTAAATCCAAAATCATTCTTTACATTACTTTTTTTTACATTTTAAGTACTTTATATTACTTAAGCAAACAAATATTACTTTCAGAATATGCCGAGGCTGACTGTTTTTTCTGTTTTACAAATTTAATGTCGGAAATTAGAGATTTCTTTATAAAGACTTTAGATGAATCTCTTAGTGGTATAAAAGGAATGATGCAACGTGTTAATTTAGAATTAAAAACAGAAGATCCTGAAGTGTGGAAACTTTTAAACTGTCAAGAGTTATATCCTCAATATTATAGTTTTAGGTATACTCAAAAAAATGACATTATGGTGTGCTGCATAACAACCATTAATAAACAATTTCATGTTAAATAGATGGTTGACTTTGCTCTTATCTCAAGAATTCCCATTACCTGATGTAGTGAGAATATGGGATTCACTTTTCGCAGACGAAAATCGTTTCGATTTCCTTGTTCATCTTTGTTGTGCAATGATAATGTAAGAAAAACAAAATGAATAGTTTAATTAATTTATTTTAATTATATTGCATGTTTGATAACTTTCTAAGTTTTTTTTTATTGCAGATTGTTAAGAGAACAGTTATTATCTTCGGACTTCGCTTCGAATGTGAAATTATTACAGAATTTTCCAGCCATTGATATTCAAATTGTTCTAAATAAAGCTGCGTGTTTAACTGAAAGAAGAAGAGTATGATAATCTTGAAGTTAAGATTATTTTTTTATGAATTATATTTAAATTAAATATTATGAACAAAATTTAGAATATTAGAAACTATATCTCATTAAATTTAAGTTTACATTTTATAGTTAAATCGTTGAATACTAATGGTTATACCCTACTTTATTAACTTTTGTAATAATTTATAAAATATACTATGAAAATAATTAGTTTTTGTAATATATAATGTATATTTGCAGTGTCTCTCAGAGTGGGGTTATTTTAATCTCAGAGAGGCTATTATCCTGGCCCTTACATGTTTAAGGGTTAATGATCACTTCTTCTAGTCTCATACTTTCTCTAAGAGGCACTGTATCTTTATTAAGGATATGTGCTCGGAACATTTAATGTAATAATCACTTGTAAAAGTAATAGATACAGTACTTATACTAAGACGAGTTCAGTAACTGCCAGTGCCATGTAAAAGATATTATTATCTAATGCAGAACATCAGTTATAATGGTATTATTAAATTTGAAAAAAAATCTAACATGCAACGTGAAAATTTATGTACTTCTGCCATTAACGAAGAAAAATAATTAAAGTAAGTTAAATTGAACTTCGAATCTAGTTACCCTAGGAAACTAAATTGCCAAAATGAAACTCAATATTTAATCAAAAATCATATTATATCAACTACAACCGACACACAAAATTTCTCTCAAAATTCTAAATTTCTCCCAAAATTCTAAATTTTTCCAGTAAAATAAATTACTCTAGTATTGTTGAAAACTTCATAAAATATTATAAAAAATATAAAATTAAAAGTGAAAAGTAAAAAATTAAAAATATGTTTTCCAAATTTTTATGTAATTCTGTAACACGTTTCAGTAATTTAGTTATAAAGCGTCATGTGTCTGTTCATTATGCCGATCCTTTGTGTCAAGATAAGAACGGAAAAGGGCTCGTACTGGGAATTTATTATGATGATAGCGATGCAACCGATACCGGGCTGCTCACACCCACCGCAACGAGGTTTGTGTAGTATAATTAAAGCACTAAGAATACCCAGTTGACGAACCATGGACCATGGAACTCTCTCTCTCTCTCGTCCATTTATAACATAGATATCCAAATTTTTAGAATGCGTATTGAGATGTTTTTTCTAAAAATTGTGTGTGACATATTTCGAAATTAATTATCCGACCCGAGCTCACATTTTGAACGAAAGTGTTAAACATATTGCTGGCGTGAGTTGAACATAAAGCCAGATAACCAAAAGGGTTATTTAGAGTATAAGTTATTTCAAACCATTAGACCACCATTAACCTTTTAAAAAATTCATTTCAGATATAACAAGAGAGTGTGTGGTCGTCTGATAGAACTCGTTCGTTGTTTTTCCATTCCTAGAAAAGGAGAAGTAAGAGTTTTTTATGGAATAGAGCATGCCTGGCCAGCAGTAGCCGTTGTTGGTTTGGGAAAGGAATGCCTAGGATACAATTATGCGGAGGAAATGGATGAGGGAAAAGAAGCTGTACGTCATGCAGCTGCTGTTGGTTGTAGACATCTGCAAAAGGACAGGGCTCTTCAAATATATGTAGAGACATTAGGTAATGCCGAGTCTGCTGCTGAAGGGGCAGCTATGTCTTTATTTATGTATCAGGAACTTAAGGAAAAGAAAACAACAGTTCCTGGTTTATCAATGTATGCAGATGGTGATTGTGATTGGGAAGGTTGGCAAATTGGTATACAAAAAGCTGCAGCACAAAATATTTGCAGGCAACTGTGTGAAGCACCAGGAAATAAGATGACACCTACAATGTTTGCTCAAAATGCTGTTGAAGTTCTTTGTAAATCTGGCGTAAATGTAGAAGTTAAAGTAAAAGCGTGGGCTGAATGTGAAAAAATGCACGCATTTTTAGCAGTCGGTAATGGATCTTGCGAACCTCCCATATTTCTAGAATTAAGTTACTTTGGTACAGATCCTACGGAAAGACCGATAGTCTTAATTGGGAAGGGATGTACCTTTGACAGCGGTGGAACTTGCCTTCATCGTGAAGAGGACTTAAAAGAGGCAAGGGGAGATATGTCTGGTGCGGCAATAGTCGTTGCAGTTTGTCGAGCCATTTCTACTTTACAACTGCCTCTTAATATTAGGGGCCTAATTCCACTGTGTGAACATATGCCTGGCTGCACAGCAATGAAGCCTGGCGATATAGTAACTGCAATGAATGGGAAATCCATCGAAATAAAAGATACAAGCAAAGAAGGACGTCTAATGTTAGCAGATGCCTTATTGTATGCCCAAAAGTATTGGCCCCGTTTTATTGTTGATATTGGGTCATTGACAAAATGTATGCCTAATGGTTTTGGTAGCGTTGCAACCCCAGTATATACAAATTCAGAGGAACTTTGGCAAAATATGCGTATGGCAGGTGTCCACACAGGTGACCGTGTGTGGCGTTTTCCTCTGTGGAAATATTTTTCAGATCAAGTAACATCACAACGCAATGCAGATGTTCAAAATACAGGAATTGGCCGTGGAGGTGACGCTAATAAAGCTGCTGCTTTCTTATGGGAATTCATGCCTTGTGGAGAATGGATGCATCTGGATATTGCCAATGTCATGACAACAGATGGGGAGGACTTTCCTTATTTAAAAAAAACAATGACTGGTCGTCCTTGTCGAACCATAGTAGAATTTCTGGCACAACTTGTATGCCGGGAAGAGGATGCATGTGCATAAAACAAAACTAATGGTTACCGTCGTTGTATTCGCTTAAAAATATGTATTTGTACTGTTTTAGTCTGTGTATTATGTAACATTGTTTCGTAAACATTGTTAGTGTTATAATATTTAGCAATGTTAATTATGAAAAGATTAAAATAAGGTAAGTTCTCTTTTATTGAAATATCATTAAAGTTCGAAATTTGAGCATTTCATCAATTTCATTTAAAGCTAGTGTTTTTATTAATTTTCTTTTTAATATGTCTTACTATAAAATAGTACTTAAGGATTACAGAAGAATTTTTAACTATATTTTATTTTGCTTCGATCTGTTCCATCTGGTATAATTGAATGTGTTAAATCTACAAAGTCTCGTTTCTGCAGATTTATATTTAAGAGGAGAATCAATAAAGAATCTTGAGTACTGCTGATTTAGCGATAATTGTAACTATGCAGCGAATGGACAATTATTAATTTTTCTAGTAACTGTTTTTAGTTAATTTTGACTTGGCACCATTATTGAAAGTCTTATCATTTATTTATCTAAAAATTAAATTTCTATAATAAGATATGTTTTACATATTTCTTTTAATGATATATTTAACTTTATATCAACTTTATTTTGTTATACTCGTATATATGTTTTCTATTTTGCAATGATTTTTATAATAAGATTCATTTTTAAAATATTATTTATAATTTTGATTTGAAATTTTCTCTTCGTTTATAAAGCTGAGTTATCTAATTTAACTACTTAAACTGGGAGAATACATGTTCAATTATAGGTTGAACAAAAAGCCTACAACGTTTTAAAGAAATGTTCATTTCTAAAACATTATTGAAAAAATTTAGTAAAAATGGATCATTGGATCGGAGTAAACATATTGGATTTGTTTCTTTTTGTAGTCGCACTATCAGTTGTGATCAATATCATTGAATGTTACGGTGTTAAATAGTAATTGAAAACTGGATTTAGTATTTTGTAGTACAATTATTAACTATCACAGATATTTAAATATTAATCATAAGTTAATATGATGCGAGTAATCTAAATAATTTTTATATACTTATATGTTACTTACTTGCTACAGAGATACATTAATTAAGTCTATATTTATAGCGAACATTGTTGCGTTAGACTCTTCGTTTTCCATTATAGAAAATGTAATACATGCATATTTAATTTTTGCTAAAAAATAATTCTAGTTAAACTAAAAATTATTCTTAACTAGACTCTGTTCTGACTAGACGATATATTTCTTAAATTTCTATTTTTTTTAAATATTCTACAATATTACTGTTCACTGCCTTATAATTAAACACAGGCTAGTTCTATATCAAGACTTATAGCATATGACTTTGATAGTTATGTTGATATTATTCACATTTTTCTGACGTAGTGCTGATCTAAGGAAACAGTAATTCTGTGTTGCACAATGCTATTTTAAGACTACTATATAGCTTGTTAAGTTTGGTTTGAAGATTCTTAAAGTGCCTTCAAAATAAAGTTAACAATTATCCAGTTCTCAATTATTATAATTTAATTGTTCTCAATTATTATAATATGTTATTTCAACAATATTATAGGCGCTCTTTTGTTTATAATCATTTACAAAGCTGTTGTTATTTCGGTTTTCTGGTTGGTCCGAGATACGCCCGTCACATGATCATGACTGGCGTACACTTGCAGCTACGTGTGCGAACTTGCTGTTGGCGCTAAAGACAAGCTCGTAGATTCTGTGATGACTGTTGGTGGAGTCTTGGGGTGCAGTGAATCATACAAGGGAAATTCACAACAAAGAACAAACTTCAGAAACCAAGGTACCTATATAAATAAACACATATTTTATAATTTTATTTATTGCTTTGCATTTTTAAGAATTCTCTTCTGTAGAGAACTTTCCTCATATAAGGTTGGATTATATTATTGTTAAAAGACTATAATCAGTATTCTATACTCACCTCTACATAAATTGCTGGAGGAATTGGAATCAGTGGTGAAGTTGACGATTTGTAATACCTATAATCAGCTATACTGTAAAAGAACGATACTTTTATTTAATATATGTATTCATTTAAAATTATTATTATTCATTTACATACTCTCTGTATTTTTCATCGGACGATTTTTCCAATAACGGTATTCCAGAAAGAAAGAGTATTATCAAAGAAGTAAAAATTGGTGATGCAATTGCTATCCACTCTATTCCTTCAATTACATTTAAAGATATTATAAATATCCCCCACCATAGTACTATTTCACCAAAATAATTAGGATGGCGTGACATTCTCCATAGGCCTTTTAAAAAATTATTTTAATTTAAGAATTGAATACAATAACTTAATTAATATGTAAAGAATATTAATTTTAAAAATTACCATCATTGCACCACTTCCCTTGATTCGCAGGATCTCTTCTAAATGCAAATTTTTGTAAATCAGCATAAGTTTCCGCAATAAGGCCTATTATAAATAATCCAGTCCCTGCTGAATCTAAAGTTGTCATTGTTTTAGGTGCCCCAGAGTGCGTAGAATGCCGCGGAGAATTTATTATTATAACCGGAAGACTTACGACATATACCCATATTGCCTAGATAAAAAACAAAACATAAGCCCTAGTCTCATTAATTGACTTATATTTTATTTTACCTGAAATGTCCAAAATACTGCAAATCGAATAATATTACTTTTTTTATCTTCAAATCGTTTATCTCTGCCTATTTTCATAATACGATACAGTAAATAGCAAGACAGTCGGGCCCCCCAAAGGCAAACGTATACAGTAACCATCAATTGTCGACTATCATAGGACTGAAATCGTATTATTATCGTTTATTATTAATATATATGTTTTATTGACTCAGGTAAAAAATAATTATTACCTTTCCTCCCACTTGACCCAAGAAAAAAGTCAACAGTGCCAAAATAATAAAATTTGCACCCCCTGCAAAATCTGTTAATTTATCCAATTGAAACCATGAAGCAATTATAAAAAAAATGATTTGCATTGAAACAGTCACAATAGCACTTATTGCCAAATGATTTTCATCTAATATTTTAACAGCCATTGTTTGTTTTTTTAGTTTAAAGCATTTGCACTTAAATCGATTAATGTTCAGCACTCCCTTACACTACAATATTTATATCATTTTTTAAGTCAGTTCTTTTAATTGAGCATATTTTAAGTCTGATAAATATTTATATTTGTTAATAATAGTGAAATTAATATTATAATTTTCATTTTATAGAATGTATTGAACAGTTGGATGTTAAAGAAATAATGTAAACAAGGTTTCGTGTTGTTTCGTGATTTTTGAGCAAGAATAAACTGTGCTAAACATAGACGCTGGGCGTCGTTCAGCGTCTATTACATAAACAGCGTCGAAGTTGCTGTAATTTTAATCAATGCTTCAGTACGTTTAAAAGGAAATATTTTTAACAAAATGTGTAGTAGTGCTGTTTCATGAGAGATATCGCTGTAAACTGTGATAAAAGTTCAATAATACATTTTTCAATATAATAATATATAAAAATAATATAATTATTAATATTTCGATGATTAGATTATATTTCAATCCACAAGAATAAAATGAAATGTATTAATCAAATTAAATCCACAATTTGGATTAAACATAAAAATACGATATCGTTTCTCAATAAATTTTTTTTAAATGGGCTTGTGTCCTCATTTTTTAGTGGTCGATTTTTCAATTGTTGATTGAAATTGATGTTAATAAATGTGTATTGGCGTGTCTATTTTATTAAATATCTAAATATTGACGGAGATATAGCAATTAAAAGTTTGAATTGTAGTTTTAGCGCTAGAAATGGTTGGCCATATTTGTATGACATGGAATGCATTTTAACGTCAGTTATTTGTTGAGTAGGTCAGTGTTGTGGTAATGTTTTGTAGCTGTTGGTACTCAAACAATCCAGTCAAGTCAAAGAATAATAAGTTTTTACTTTATTTAACCCTGTTAAGGCAGACATAATATTGAAATTTTATTGTTCCTTGAAATAACTGTAAATAATATTTGATATTTTGATATATAAATACATAGAGCAGAGATTTATGATCTGTAAGGTTGGTAACCTTACACAAGGTTTGTGATGTCACATGCATTTGGAGTTTGTACAACGTTGAATCCCTTTAATAATTAAAGAGACAAAATGACTTTTTTAATTGTTAATATCTCCTAACATATATGGAGTTATTAAAAAATAATTGAACATTTGAGGTTCTAGTAACCCACTTTATCAATATATAGTACAGTTTTATAGAAATTAAGACATAGGACACAAGCCCATTTCTTCGGATTGAAAATGGCTTTTGTTACCGCTAATAAGACCTTTTTTGTATTACGATAAGTCATGAAATGGTTTAACCAATTGAAAACTGTTTGTTCTCTGGCAGAATTAAATCAGTAATCATCTTGAATGTCAAAGATAAAATTAAATATATTTAATCAATATTTAATAATCTGAATGCAACTAAAAAATACTGTTCTCGTTGGTTTGCATTTCGGGTTATTTCATTATGTACGCCATTTTTGTTTTTAGAAGTTGTCGTTCTTTGGTATTATTGCTGAGGTCAGCCAAGGTTAGCTGTCATTAGCAGAGATAATAGTCATTAGCGTGCTTGTGATTTGTTGTGATTACAAAATAGTTAATTGCAAAAATTATATTAAAAATGACTTATAATATTAACAGTTATATAATATTTCAATTTTCTGTTTTAAAAAATTATGAATTAAATTCGTAAAGCAAGCAAATGCTCAAATATATTTACTGTCAGAGAGTTTCAAGAGGAGGTAGGGTTATGTCTAATGTTATTGTGTTCTTTCTACTTGTAATATTATATGAGTTTGTTACTGTACATTCATAGGCTATAATTATTAATTAATTGATTTATATATAAATCTTCATCAATCATTATTATTTCCCCATAGTAAAATAATCTTGGTTTCTTTACGTTGCTACTAATAAATTATGCAAATAATTTCTTAATTTAAATTGTCTTTGTTTAATGTTGACATTTCTTTTCTTCGTTTTGCAGCTGCAAGAACTCCAACAGCTGCTGGAATGTTGCGAGACGTTGACAGTGAATGTGGACGTCATTAGTCTTATTTTAATTACTTACGACATTTCGCTGTTAACTTCGACATTATGGATGGATTGTTACCTTTCAAGTAAGTTTATAGTTTAAATAATATTTTATCTATTATATAGGACAGTGCTTGTCTTAACGATATCTTACATTCTTCCTAAATATTATGTTTTATTTTGCATTTGTCATTCATCAAATCTGTTGAATCTATATTCTATTTAACATAATATTTATTAAATACTGCCATAAAGGTTTCCTGTAATAACATCTTCATATTGAAAGTTTTACATAATGTCTTTCTCTTCAATTTACAGAACAGCAAACATAACTAGCCCGTAGTGGATCTAACCACTGAGAGTAGGATCGGCCATTTGTGTATAATTTAGAAGCACCTTGGAAATAAGCAGCCTCCAAAAGAGTCCTGTAGAGTACTCAGAGCAAAATGTATGTACAGAATGTATTAATCTCTTACAAATCATGTTATGTAAAACATAAACAATACATTTTAGTTACTAGTACTTAGTGTCATGTAGATGATGTCAAATGTCTTTTATTTTCAGGGAGTACTCGTTAGCAGAACAACGTCCGCGTGGAAGTCGAGCTCTGGCAGTAGTTGACTAGAAACGAGACTGGAATTATCTAAGTTGTATATTTAGTTAAATAATTTAATCTATATAAAATATATATGTTATATAAGTATAAAATATATATAATTATATATAGTATATGAATAATATGATATTATAATATGAATATTGTAATTATATGTGAATAAAAATATTATTGTTAATGAAATCTTTTATTTATAACATGTAATTTAAGTATTTGAGTAGCTTTTGTAATAATGGCTGTAATTAAACTATCGTAGATCACAACGAGCAATTTTGGTTTCAATTTTATAATGTCAGCTGCTAATATGAATTAAGTTGCTTTAGATTTTACAATAAAGAGGGCAGAGTTTGTTAGCCAAGACCACAACCATTTAGTATAAAGTTCCGGTTTTATAATATAGATGGCGATACATACTTATCCTAGATCACAACCATTATAGTTCCGGTTATATAATATAGATGGCGATATATGCTTATCCTAGATCACAACCTTTTACTAATTATTTCCGCTTTTTCAATTTAGATGCTGGTGTTACTCATTCAAATTCAATATTGTAATGGTGGAAAGGGTGTAAAGAAAAAATTTTAATTATATAAAGAGATACTTGATAAATAAATATTCAGTGTAGTTTTAGAACTACTCCAGTGAGGATGGGGGTATACGTCAATTTTTTTTTTAATTTTTTGAGTTATAAATAATAATTTTTTGTTAACACTCGAAGTCGTTGTATGTTTCGCACTTGATATACCAAAGTATAGTAGTAAGGGTGTGGACGAGCAGACGTGGGTGGGGCCACACACAAACGTTTTTAAAAAACGTGCTTCTTAAATTTAACAAGCTTTGGATACTTTGTATCAGAGTTTTTTTTTTAATAAATAGTAATTTTTTTTTTTTAATTATTTTTTCAAGGTCAACGAGAGAAAAAAAATATGGAATGGCCAACAGGCCATTCCATCCACCCACTAACTACAATACTCGCATTCACCGGAGTTGGTAGTTGTGGGTGGTACCTTAGCGGTAAGTTGCAGTGTGACGCCATACAATGATATATATATACTATCATATATATATCAGTGGCGATTTCATGTGTTTTTTGTTGTGTGAACAACAGTTTTGTGTTTTGTAGATTCTGGAAGGTCTGGAAGGTCTAGAAGGTCTGGAAGGTCTAGAAGTTCTAGAGCAGAGTATATGCAATGTATGAATGACACTCCGGTCCCCTCGTTGTCTGACCGTCCTCAGAGCTTCCACCAAAGTATCTGCTTCATACAAATTATATCCTCTATAGGCTCTCTTATAGCTATGAGAATAGCTACGTGTATATGCAACTTTAACTTTGTACGAAGCAAGACTATTACTAGTCTCCCCCTCTCTGACGTCTTCAGAGCTGCTTGGTGCATACTGTCGTATACATACACAACCGCTTACAAGTACTGGTCACAGTACAAGTGCATATACAAGCGGTCATGATCTTCCTAATGATAGTTCTTACGGAACTATTGAATAGAATCTTGAAATAATATTTTAATTAATTAAAGTATTATTTTCGGATTCGAACGCTGGATCTTATTTAGAATCAAGGCAGAGTTAGAAAACCCGAACCGACACTTTGCCAATGAGCCACGGTGGCTCAAAGAATCAAGTCGTTTTTAACTTATATAAACATAAGACAAACTCATTAATAATGAAAATAAAATAATTAATTTGGGTTCGAACTCTGGTTGGGTTTGGAGATTCGATTTCAAGTCTGGTTCTTTCTTTACCATGGTGTGTTAACCAAATAACGTTTATATAATAAAAATATATACAAAACAAATAAAATATATAAATTAATTTGGATTCGAACTCTGGTTTGATTCAGAGATTCGATTACAAGTCTGGCACTTTGCCACTGAGCCACGGTGTCTTAAGGAAAAAAAGTTAAAACTTCTATAAGTATGTAAAACGAAAGATAATACAATAGCAATAGAAATAAAAAAAGTAAATTATTAAGTACTTTTATTTTCATATATGTTTTAAAATTTTTATAACTTATTTGTATAAATTCTTTTAATTAATCAAACTAACTTCCAAGAAACTTTACAAATTACATTATGATGCAGTCGTTACATTATTTAAAATCTGCCACGACCTCTGCCATTAAAACCACCTCGGAAGCCACCACGGAAGCCTCCTTCACCGAATCCGCCTCCTCGTCCAAAACCACCATATCCTCCTCTAAAGCCTCGTCCTCCTCCATAGCCCCCTCTGGGTCCTCCATTAAATCCACTCGAGTTGCCTTCATATCCTCCCCGATAATTATTACCTCCTCCACGGAAAAATTTAGCTCCATTTCCACTTCCACTTACGCCTGAGCCAAAACCTCCACGGAATGGACGTTTGGGGGCTCCAGTCTGGACGTTAGATGATTCAGCACGTTGAATTTGATCATCTCCAGCATCCAAACAGCAAAGTTGACGAATTACTCGGATAATCTGAAAATGTTAAAAGAAATTTATTTGTTTAATACGTAATTAGAAGAAAGAAATATTTTTACACCTAAGATAACTCTGGGGCAAACAATTTTATAAATTACTATGCTAAACTGCAGATAGTGTTTCAATAATTGACTACCTCATTACATTAAACAAAAACTTCTAATTATATAAAAATTAAACTAGACTTCTCGAAAACATTATTTATTCTCACTTACTTTGCTGTCAACCTCACTCAAAGCTAATATAGTTTCAGGATCCTGACTAGCACGAATAAGTAGACCTTCTAGGGCAGGTCGCAGAGCACATATACATGACGCTTGCATTGGGTCCATTTCTAAATTAATCCAATTATCTAATCGTATCACGTTATCAACCTGAAATAATTCAAATAATTTTATTTCATTTAACATAATTATTGACTTGTTCAGATTTAATCAGCTTTAAAATTTACTAACATATTCAACTTTTCGAGATCCGAACAACAACAAATGAATGGGAGTAACCATGGACATCTGCTTGCAAGAAACAGCACGAGTTCTAATTTTTTCACCGAACACGAAGAATGGATAACGGAATGTTAAATCTAAAGTAGTGCCCCTTGAACCAAAAGCACAGTTCACAGATGTCTTGTGGACCAGCGCAGCTTTACTCTCTGTGGTTAGAACCTTCAAACAAAAATTACATTACATGAAGACAAGCCATGACATTTAATTAACAAGTTTTACCGATATAAATTTTAATGATAAACACCTTTCTTTTTTCTTTGTGGTAACAAACATTAGGATATAGTCCCATACATAATAATGCCATCACCATATCCAACTTAGGATTTGGGCCTGTTGCTTCTAATCTTTCAGGAATCATAGTTTCTTCAGGAAAACCTGATACAATTAAATGAAATAGGAATAGAGTAACAAAATAGTGATTATGAATCTATTAACATAGAAATGCTATTGAAATTACCGCATGCTTGTAGGAGACCCAGTAATTGATGTTTAGCATCCCAAGTGGTCCGCATAGTAGTTTGCTGCAAACCTTTCCATTCACAAAATCGTGTCTCTGCTTCTTCCCCGCGTTCTGCAGCCTCGTGCCACAACTAGCATAAATATTCGTTAAGTCAAATTAGTTTTAGATACAATTTCAACATGATAAAATAATGATTGAAGTTAACCTGGAAAGCGCACAACATGGCTACATGATCCGAATGTCTGTCACCAGCTAAAGCTCGTTGGTGATTTAACAACCGCCTTCGGCCATCATCCAAAGTGAAAATTTCAGGAAAGGTGCTGGAATTAGCTGCCATAGTAGCCAAGGCATCCCCATGATGGAATAATGTTCCAAGTATCATCATCTTTCCAAGACGTGGCTCTAAATTAAAAAAGAATATCTGTTTAGTTATTAAGATTTTTACTTACTTACACAATAGCAAAATACTTACCAATTGGCAATTTGGCTAATATTTTTCCTAGAGGCGTTAACTCATCATTCCTATCTAAGCATTTCATTTCTCTAAGCATTACTTCCGCTTCTATGACAGCATCCAGGGGAGGGGGTTCAATCGCTTTACTTAAAAATTGTCCAATTGCACCCAAACGTAGAAGCTAAAATATTATTGAAATACATAAATTAAATTATGTTTAACATAAACACTCATAATCACTGTAATATATTTTCTAAATACTCGTACCTTGATGCTTAAAGCTAATTCGTGCAGTGGTGTTCTAAACATTTCGGGAGTCATGTGTTCATCTAATTTTTGAAATCTTGCTTGAGAACATAAAGTAAAACATATTCCGGGCCTCACACGACCAGCACGTCCTTTGCCTATAAAATGATCCACACATTAACATATACATTATTTTAGTGTTTTTCCCAATGCATAGTAAAATAAATTGCACTTACGTTGTTCAAGATTTGTCTTCGAAGCCCAAACAGTTGCATAGCTAGTCATATTATTATGAGATGTGAATAATTTAATTTTTGCTCGGCAAGAATCAATTACGTATACAATATCATTAATAGTAATAGAAGTTTCTGCAAGATTAGTAGATAATATAACCTGTAATGAAAACAAACTTAACATTTTAATCATTATTACTTATTGTTAACGAACAAAAATCTTACTTTAGTGACATGGGGCGGAACTGGCATAAAGACTTGGCGCTGTTCATCTCGGGAGAGTTGCGAGTGCAATGGCAATATGGAATAATCTGAACCGCCAAACTTCGGATGATTTTTTAAATGTTTCAATAGAGCAAAAATCAAATTCCAACCAGGCAAGAAGACTAAAACAGCACCACCCTCTTGTGTTGAAATATGAATGAGAAGGGCTTCTATCAATTCGAAACTAATCTGGAAGTTAAATTGAAATTAGTCAAATAAGAATTCATCGGAAGAGAAAGATTATTTTAAAAACATACTTCTTTCTCAGATAGTTGCGCCATAGCATTTTTAATAACAGGACTATATTCTTGGCTTATAACTTTATTTAAATCATCTTCTTGTTCGTCACCACCAGCCAGTACAACGTCTTCATTATCTGCATTATTGCGTCGTTTTTTAGATTCCGCGCTTGGAACAAATGAAGTCAATTGTATGCAGTCTTCAAGAAAATATTGTTTTACTGGATATGAACGACCTTAAATAAGCAACATAAAAAAAGAAAATATTAGCAATTAAATAAAATAAAAAATGTATAAATAAAGCTTCACATACCAGGTATTTCAACAACAGGGCATCCTCCGAAATATTTTGAAAAGAGTGTTGTATCAATTGTTGCAGACATTAGAATGACCCGCAAATCTGGATAAGTATGAACCATATCTCTTAAAACAACCATGGCAAAATCACTGAAACAATAACATATTAATAATGATCTATCTATAAATTATATATTTTTTTAATTTTTCAAAACTATAATATACCTGTTTACATCTCTTTCATGAATTTCGTCAACTATTACATGGCTAACACCTCTTAGACCTGCTTCTAGTTTCCTTAACAAAACCCCCACAGTACAAAACATGACTGAGGCATAAGGTCTAGGTAGAACAGATTCAAAACGCACTGAATATCCAACAGATTCGCCAATTTGTTCTCCGCGTTCATTAGCTATACGTTCAGCAACAGACACAGCTGAGATACGACGAGGTTGTGTAACAGCAATATTACACCAAGCTCCTTGTCCAGATGTTATGTAATCGTCCAATATAAATTGACATACCTGCATTAAAAATATAATTTAAAAAAATTTAAAAAATATAAACGAAGTGTCAAGAACATACCTGAGTAGTTTTACCACACCCAGTATTTCCTTTAATAACAATAACTGGATGTTCATTTATGGCTTCCATTATTGCATTTTTCATCGAAGTTACTGGCAACGAATTCCGTTCCTTATGTTTCTCTTGTAACTGAGGATCATTTTGTAACCGGGTGCGAGATTCAGTTACAAGTTGTTCACTTAAATCTTCCAGAGATGCAGAAGCAAGTGGTCCTTCATCTAACAAAACAAACTTACATTTATTTTGTAATTCATATTAAGACAAATAAGATGTGTATTGTATTGTCTAACAAATAAATTACCTATATTACATCCAGTCCAAGGATTCCAGTTAGGTTGGGGAGGGGACCAAGGAACTACCCCAGCCCCTTGTGGTTTACTATCATCAAAACTTACCAACACTTCGGTTGGTATCAACGACACTGGTCCGCCTATAAATTAATATTTAGTTGCACATAAGGCTAAAGTTTCCGCTTTAAAAATATAATCATAAAATGTTCCACTCTTTAAAATTTTTGGAAAAATATTATATTATAAAAGATATGCTATAGACATAATAGAAATAAACTTACTTAGTTCTTGTGGAATAACGGCTGGTGTTATATTTATATCATTTAGGCAATCTTGAACTTGACCATACAAATCTTCACTAATTTGTACTTTAAAGGAGGGAACCTGATTTTCAGCTGACCGATCTTTTTTTAATGTTCCGGAAAATGCTTCAATTACTCCTAAATGATATAGCTGACGTACTAAAGATAATGCACAACTTTTGCTAGCTGTTTGTTTATTTGAACCAGTCTCACGACCTAAATAACAAAATAAATAAAATATAAATCAACTTTATTAAACAGAACTTTGAGACGTAATATTGATTAAAAAAAAAATTGAATTTATTTAATACCTGTAAGAGTGCGTCCAAGCTGACGAATGAAAATAGATATGGAAGCGCAGAAACTCCTACAAAAAAAAATAAGTAAATACGATTAGTCTTTCTTCAAACGTAAGTAAACATGAATGATGAGAGAAGAATTTTAATTAACAAGAACAACAAAATTAACAAGATTGATTACACAAGTGATGTGTTATAAGTTTTTTCAACATATTCTTTTTGTGTACTAATTCACAAGTTTGTGTATCATGTTAAACGAAATGTATAGTATACTTAAAACATTTTAGGAAAAAATGGATTATCTTATACAGAAATAATACCAATAAGACAATATTAACATGTTCATGAACCCATCTGTCGCAGCTCCATGCAATCTCCCCAAGAACTTTCTGAAGTTCTTAAATTAATGTTACAAAAGAAATTTCACATTACCACAGATTAGTAATTATTAAAACACTAAAATTTAATGTTTTCTTTATATTGCGATTTACTTACCATATAATTCAGTGCGAAGGAGTGGGTAACAAAGTTAGAACTCTCATACCTAAACAAAAGCAATTACAATATAGCACAACGAATAAGAATATGTTCATATCAAATTTTAGTAAATATAAAAAAATGACTTCTTTGAATGCAGAGGACAAAACTTAATAAATAAACATTTATTATGACTTGCTACAATGAATAATAGAATACTATTTTCAGACACTAATATTTGTGCTCAAAAGTTTCTGAAAATAGCATTCTTAAGGACTTCCATTCTTCTGAATGAACTGATACTAATTTTTTAACACCAAATCAATTTTGTTTGATGTTAAGAATTTAGTCAATTTAGTAATGGTAGCAGGTCATAAAAACGATTCTATGCAATTATTTCAATTATAGGCAATTAAACCATTTACAATTTATATAAATAGTAAGATTGCTGTCACATTATTTCCCTTTATTGTTGCTGTGCTATATTGAAATGCTTATTGAGAAATGGAAATGTCTAAAATACTAAGTAATGCATATAATTTAAAGAATTGTGGATATTGACATAGTGATATCACTTTTAAAACTCCTTGCAGAACTTTTTAGTCTTTACTCACTTAGCGTGATCAGAACCAACAGTAGTGTATTTATAATCAGCATTGATTTTATTGCTTTGCATAAACTGATGGAGTTTAGATTTCGCGTTCTCAACTGTCCAGTTTCCATGAATAGCAGCATTTACATCGACCTCTTCAGCTTCTTCAAACAATTTTTGATTCTTCTGCATTCTTTCTAAATATGCAGCAGAATCGGTACTATCTGCATTTAAAGGTCTGTAAGCCATACCAAGATCTCGTGGGCCTAACCCTTCCTAAAAACAAAACATACATAATTATATGAACATACCATAATTTTATGAAAATATAAACACATATATGACTTGAATGTATCAGAAATTATGAAATTTGTTTAGTAACCTGAAATACATGATGATTTTCTTGTTCCCTAATTGAACCACTTGCTTGAGGTTCAGATGGTTCTGGGACAGATACTCCTACTTCAACGGGAACATCTTTTGCTGCTACATGGCCCATTCTAACAAGATACGAAATAAAATCCTTAGAAGCATTCATCTGAGAATCTTTCTTGTTTGTAGAATTACCAGCTCCCACATAATCGAATCCAGGAACTCGAACTTCACATAAAAATCTTTGACGATGCTTGGGCCCTTTAAAATAACATATATTATAATAAAATATATATCACTTTTACCTATATATTAATATGAAACAGTCAAAAATATTACCGGTAGGCCGACATTCGAATGCTGGATCAACCTTATTTTTTGCACACCATTGGTGTAAAAATGATTTCACATCACCCATATTTATTTCCTTATATGGGATACTAGTCAAAAACTGTTATTTAAATAATTACTCTAATATCAAATAATAATCAAGTCTGACAAATGCTGAAGAAAAATTATTTTGACATTCAAAATGGCTGACAATGATTGAATAGTTGTGAGTTGAATGTTCTGAATTTGTACCATTGATACCAATAGAAAGCACCGAAAAATGAATATAAATTTGATTGTTTCCAAAACAAATTGTAGCGCGGGTCTTTTTAAACAAAAAAAAAAACATATTTGATAGATATTATTAATTCGCTTTAATATTATAATTTCTGAAAGAAAGGAGAATTTCAAGAGAAATAATAAAGCTGAAGAGGCAATAATTCTAAATTTCTTTAAATCGCAGTTTTCTAATATATTTTACTTAACGTTGACCTATTTTCAATACTACTCCTACATCCGACGACACTTTGACACTTTTAGCGCCAGGACCCCATAAATATAATTTAAACCGCTTCCAGCATAATACACTTATAGATTTTATATTACATATTCTCAAATAAATGAACAATTTACAAATCGCAGAGAATAAAGTACTGACCCGGCAATCAAACCTTGACAACTTGTCAAGCATCTTGACGACTATTATTGCAAAGCTATCCTATTAGAATAATATAATTAACTAAGACAAACAGGAATATATTTTTAAACATAGCATTCAAATTCTAAAAGACAACAAATACATATTATCCCTAAATAAAGCAACCAAACGAATATAAAAATATAGGAATATTTGTGATCAGGGACTCTCCAAGAAAGTATAAGGTCGGGACAAATGATAGTTTCGACAAAAAAATAAATTTACTAAATGGAAGGCCCCTGAACACATGAAGCTTCACTTCCACTTCTTTAATAGGCCTGCTTGTGATGATCTAAAATATTACAATTACAATTTATTTTACAATAACTTAAAAACTATTTAATAATTTAATTTAACGCATCAAATCAATACAATTTCTGAATACTGAAATAATTTAATAGTCAATTTACTAGCTAATTATAGTTACGCATATTCTACTTTTAGATTTTTTTCTCTTAAAACATAATAAGATAATTTACATTACAATAACTATATTGTATTAACATTTGATGTGATGTATTTTAAAAATGATTTTTTAGATGTGACGTAATGATATAATTAAATATAATGTAAGTATCCAGCCAGTCACTAACCACTTAAATAATTTAAAACACTTTTGATTAAACAATTTGTTCAGTTGCTGCACACGTAGTACAATTTTAACAATGACAATAGGAACAATTGTGAATATTAAAACCTAAACTAGTGCAGATATGCATTTATAATAATAAAATATAACTATAATATTTATAATACAAATAAAATTACATAGGAAATAAATATTAAATATGAAATATAACAAAACATGTATATTTAAGTAATATTCACAAATTCTAAAACGATAAATTAAAATAATAAACTGTGATAGATTAAGTAGTGTTTTCAAGTTCTATATGTAACCACAACCATTCTGATAATTGTATAACTAGTCAAAATATATTAAACTTGAAATCTTAAAAGAATTTTTCAGTTTCAATAAATTTTATATATAATTAGCAGATTTTAATTTCGTCTTGCTCCCTGCCCAGTTAGAATCAAAACCACATGCTGTATCAGAATCTGAATCTGGTGCTCCTATAGTGCTTCCACTTTCTGTAGATCCAATACTTCCTGAGCGCCCTCCTTCTGCACGTACTTGATTTGGAGTAGACGGCATACTATGTGAATGTGGTATAGTTCCAGATGGAGGCAGTGTAGAGAAATCTTGCGGTCTTCGCGATCTTCTTTTCTTGATTTGATTGAGTTTTGGCGGTGGCATTATAATTCGTTCAACCTGTAATTAATTCAATAAATAAATCATGTTCAGCGTTGAAATTAATTTCAATAACATATATGTAAAGTTGAAGCGTATTTTAAATATTATATATAACCTGAGGTATATTATCAGCAGAGCCCCAACTTTTCATTTGCTTGCTATTATAAGGGTCTCGTTTGTCATTATTTATGTTGTTTGCAGCGTTACCACGAGAGGGTCCTACTCCCAGAAAATGGCTGAAGGCTTCCGTTGTCTTCTTCACGCGGACATTCAACGAACCAATTCGTAGAAACCCTAGGTCCTTGTCTGAAAAATAACGGAATTGCTTAAAATAGGAAAATGTTAAAAAAAAGATAATATATATAAAAAAAAAAATAATTACCTGAATGTTTTTTCCTCGCTTTGATTTCTGGAATATTACAAATATTAATTAGTAAACTATTTTTAAAATATCAGTTTAGCAATTATTTTAAATTTACCACAAAATAACTTACCAAATATTATTCATGCTCAAAAAAATATACAACAATAATAATAAATTGACTACTAATTAGGATGAATAAGAAGGAAAATGATATTGATGGACAAGTGATATGAAAAGGTCCAGTTATCTATCCAGTTACTTGATTGTTAAAAAAGCTACTAATTGAATATAATGCACAAAAAACTTGAAATAATTAAATATATTCTCCTATATACACCAAGCATGCAAACAAAAAAAGTTAAACTCTAATAATCATCACAATACATTTTTATGACACCATGGATTGGTTGAATTAAAATTTATTAGCACTAAGTAATCGATAATACTAGATCTTGAAGTGAATTATTATTGGTGCAATTAAATCGATGTATAACTTTTGAATGATTATATATCACGTGATTATTAATTGTAATTAGTTTAATGAGCACAATAATTGTAATAAAATTGTTATTACTTAACGTATTTCTTCTACATAACGTTTTTTAAAAATAATAACTATTAGAAGAAAATATTGTTAGAAATTAAAAATAAATATATCATTCACATAAATTCAACAAAGAACATGAAAACAATCATCCAACTTGCCTTTGGCTTCGTAATTTTCGTTGATTCTGAATTCCTAAAATTGAATATTATTTAAATACATGAGTATCACACGATTGCTTTATTTGACAGTATCGTATTATATTGTTACATTTGAACCAAAAAAACCAACACCATTTTAGAATTAATTAATTAAAAATTAAGGCATTTGACAAAAAGCAGAAAAAGCAAATAGGAAGCGGGCCATGCTGGAAAATTAGAATAAATAAATAAAATAAAATGCCTTAAAAGAAATTTTATTAATTTGTTATTACATTAATGATTTGGAAAACGAAAATACGATTGATAAATAATTATTGTTTAAATATATTTATATTTAAAAGTTATTTTATAAGTTTTATATATATTGTAAATTTATATATTGTAGTGTGTACTATTGTGTTAATATACCGGAAAAACATATTTTATTTATTAGTTATGAAAATCATTCTTACACTTTTTAAATATAAAATTTGCTATTTTAAAAATGATACTCGTATAAAGTGAAAAAATGCCACAAATAAAATATGTTATTTTGAAATAGAACAAATTAGAATATAATAAATAAGTGCTAAAGATACATGTATTAATTATTACAATAATTTTTATGATACTGTGAAAGCAACGTTCAAAGTAAGACACTAAATAGAAGTTTCCGATTTTTTCCGAATTGTAGAAATTTAGAAATGATATACGATGTTATACCCGAGTAGAGGTGTCGTGTTTAAGAGGGACTCTGCAAATACTCAAATATATTTAGAAAATCAAATATATATAGAAATAAATGTATTTATGTTATATTTACGTAGTATTTATCTATATCTGCAACATAAATATTATTTAAATACTACAAACACTCATGTATTACTTAATGTAATATTTTTTACATAACGTTACATTTTCTTTTACTGAAGTTTAATATAATTCCATTATATTGTTATTAAATAAATGTAAAAGATATTACAAACTTTTTACTACTACATTAATTACTTATGTTGCATTACATAATTTATTTTCTTATGCTTATGAGTCAGACAATATAAATTTATGTCGATAACTTTTATTATGTAATTTTACATTATATCAATCTAAAAAAATGTGTGTAAAAGGTATATATAGATATTATAGTATTTAATACATGTGCGTTAAAAACTAAAATTGTTTTAATTTTGATGCTAACCCAACATAAAAGTCATGCAATATTTCCAGTGTAAAAATTAATTTACAAATTAATTTTGTAATAGATTTCTATTTTTAGCAGAAGAACTTGCAGAATATGTGTAGCACCAGTGCAAGTTAATAAAAGCCAACTTGTGTTAGTTTACAATAAATGTGTATTCTATTCCAATTTTCTTGCTTTATTGATCTATGCCATTGCACTCATTTTGTGCTTTTATATTATTTTAAACTACTCTTCCCATGTCAATATTATTATTATACATGTTCAAATTGGAAAATAGAACACACATAAATGTTATTCAGAAAAACCTCTTTTGTCGAACGACTTTAATCACTAAAAATCATTTGACAACAGAGGTCTTATTTTATATCTACATAAATTATTAAAAAATAATGTTAGTTTTAAAAGGTAAATGGATTTGTTAAAATTATAATCTTTTACAATAATTTTGGCATCTACTGTAAAGAATAAAATGTTGATTAATTAAGAAAATAATTTAGAACCTTTTTTAATTCTAATGGAAGCATTCCACTTCTTTTTGCCATCAGGAATAGAAGAAGACTTATCACCAAAAATAGAGGTTGGTTTCTCTAAAGTTGGTGAACGTGGATCAGAATTTGTGGAACGATTTCTCAAGAAAACTTTACCGTTAGCTGGTAGTGTTATTTCAGTGTGTACTCTTTGTTGTGATTTTTGTGTCATATATGAATTGTACTTACTTCTAAAGGTATCTGCAGATACACTGGTATCGGTTGTGTGTTGATATTGTCTTGGTTTGCGACCTGAGTAGTCACGAAGATTGGCATCAGCACCTGTAACAAGAAAAATTTGTGTTATTCTAAAAAGAAAATTTCGTTAATATTAACGCTGAATCTTGCTACACACATTTATTAATAATACCAATTCTTACCACAATATAGTTTTTTGTACAAGATTAATAAAATAAATCACTCTAATGCATTGTATTTCATATGTTCTGATAAAGTAGTATTAAATAGCTGAATGCTTTCTTTTATACGTTGTGTACTTTCAATATCTTTGAACGTTTAGTTATTAATCTACCGCGCTTTCTTCATATCGATTGATAAATGTATAAAGTTCAGATAAGATTGAACATAGTTTTTATTCAGAGTTAGAGGGTATTTAGATATGGGTGAATATGGGATAAAAAAGCAACAATTGTAAATTATGTTTTCGATGTTTGGCCTTATGAATATTTAGCAATGACATCATTTGGAGCCAACGCAAAGACCCATTAATGAAGGGATGCTGACAATGCAATTAATTCGTTAAAACATTTTATCAATTACTTTTTCATTATATATTTGTTTTATACATGAATGAAAATGTAGAACCTAACCTAATTCGTTCCTGTAATATTTTATAATCCGGTAGAAACGCCAACACAAACACAAACGGTTATTATGGATTTATTTGGACACTGATTGGTTTATTCAAGATAATTTTATCTGAAGTGAAATTGATAAGAGGTAGGCACTATATCAAAATATATACAGAAGGTGTAAACAGATACAGTCTAAACAAAATTTTCTCACTTTTAGTACACATTTAGTCCAATTCTTCAAAGATTTGTCAGGAAAAGTTTTCAAAACTCATAAAAAGTTTTCTGCTTTTTCCATGTCATTAATCATAAACTGCGTTTTCAATAAGTTTGCCTTGCAAACGTAAAAATTATAATTCTTTTTTATTTCTGTCGGTTCTTTTTGAGGAAGCCGACTTATTTGCATAGCGATATAAACTGTCAGTCATCATGTTCAGACTGATTTATTTTGATTGACATACAATCTACAGCAAATAAATATTTAGTGACGAAAAGCCGAAATTTAAACATCATTTATTGACACATATTGCGTTACCTTGACTGTAGGTCACTTACATAAAAAATAACGCGCTTATAATATGTTACGGTTTTACTAAATAATATGTTTATAACACCCGTAACATATATTTTACATAAAGTTTATATATTTTTAAAATATGAAATAAATAGAATTGATATATAATAAAAAGTTTGACAGTTTTTATATAAGAATAATTTTAATAATTCTTACCATACACTTGAGACAAAAGATTGTAAATTTCTTCTCGGTCAAATTGCATCGCAATATGTAGCGGCGTGTATCCCTGAAAAAGACAAAAATAAATAAGAAAAGCTGTTTCTTTTATTTCCAAGTGTCTTTTGAGTAATTGTGCCATTTTTTAAATACAAAATATTCTATTTGCAGATTAATCGTAGGTTTCCCATTGCTACTACAGATTCACAATATAAATTTAATATATATAACCAACTAACAATAAAAAAATATGATACATATTGTAAAAAACACTTGCTTTATTTTAAAATTTTAAAATCTTTAAAGGGTAATATAAAAAGGGGTGAATTGTAAAATATAAATCACACATCTTATATAAGAAGGGTTAATAATAATTTTAAAATATAAAATAGGGTATAACTTACTTTCATATTATATACACGTCAATCAAATATATATAAATTTCACACTTGTATATTTTAAACAATAAGACAAGGGCGCGAATATTTTAAAGGACAAATATATAGAAAATATGTGCGCTAAATCTGTCACATGTCAATCAAAATATATATTAGATTCGGTTGTGAATCGTTATAATACAAATATATTTTATAATTAATTAAATTATATACAAATTATTTATGGTTAGTAACTAAAAATATAAAGACACATTGTATAATAAAATTTTCTTATTTCTGGTAGGCAGTTGCATAAGTAGAAATATCGCCAAACATTGTTTAGAGCGTTTCTTTTGAAAATGGACCAATTTTTGATGATTTACGGCAATGTGATATTAGAGTTATAAGTGAGATATTGGAATTTATCAATTGAACTAATAAATCTTCAACAAAACACATTATGTCCATCGGATATATGTTCTACAAATGTAAAATACGAGCTTATTTAGAGCTTAAAGCTATGTAATATACTCGTAACTAGCATACACATACATAGAACTAAACATTTGTAACGTTGAATTTTCTATCTATGTGAAAAACCATATGTGAAATTCACACATTACAAAAAAAGACCATCCCTTAAAGTCCGAGAAATTGAGAAATTTAAAATTCTAACTTTCAAAAAATAAAAGGGGTGACAATTGTATACAATTTAAAATAAAAATATCGGTATATATTTACAGCGGTATTTATGCAACTATTTATACATACTAATCTATTTTTTAAATATTACATAGAAAAAATAAATAAAATAAATTGCATCGGTCTTTAAGTTTCAACAAAGAAGAAAGGGGAAGCGGGAAGGACTAGTGGTATGTGTATTCGAATAAATGTGTTATTCCTAGTTCGTCCGCATTGCAAAGATACTTGCCTCAAAAAGTAATTAATTTATTAAGCTCTAATTTCCGCCAAACGCTTTAAAGCTCTTAAAAAATGAGATAAAGCACAAAAACCAATAGAAATACTTCTAACAATAAATAAATGGGTGACAATCCAATACTTCTATGAGAACCGCTGTAACCTAATCCTGCTATTACATATATTTTTTGATGTAAAAAATAGCGGTCCACATATTGAAATAATATTAAAAATTCAGCTACACTTCCTCAATCTGATATATATGGTGGTACTTCACTCCCGATAGAAACATACTGGCAAACATGATTCTACAATATTTTACAGTATTTTTAAACAGTAAAATATTACAATATTTTATTACATAACTTATATTATTTTGATATCTACAAAGGAATGTTAACGTAGAAGGCGTAGCAAAACGCTACGGATGATACGTGTAATAGAAAGTGTAGAGTGTTCAATTTAAGCTCAGTAACATTTGCAGATAATATTTTTCAAATTGAACATTTTTTAATATCACATATTTTTGAAATAGCGATATGTTAGATACAAAGGAGTATATCAGTGAACATAAAAATATCATTGTCCTTTTCTATTTCATGTAGTTTCTATTTGAAATATATTTTATTATAAATTCAATCTTTGATAACTATAAAACAACGGATGGAACTAGAAAACATTAATTTGGAAATTAGAATAACACTCAGTTTAAGCCAATATTATTTAACACCTGAAAACATCGAGTAAACAATAAGTATGCGACAAATGTTCGTCATGTTTTCCAACAGTTTAAAAGTTTTCTCATTTCTTGTAATAACTAAACCTTCTGATTTAAATAGAGAGATATGTTCACCAGTTATCATTTTAAATATTTTTATTAAGAAACAAAACAACATATTTAAAAAGAAAAGGACTCGCATTAAAGACAGAACTATTTTTTTTTTTGTTGCTAAGATTAGATTTTTCAGATGATAAAAATATAAATTTTTATGATTATGCATTCTGTTTAAGATGTACACACAATGTGAATAGTTTGCTGACAACTTTGGATAAATGATTTAGAAATAAAAGAACGTATATTTAATTCGTATGATTAGAAGTAAATCTTTTCGATTCAATGTCAGGATATAATAGGTCATAATGGGCTTGTGTCCTCATTTTTTAGTGGTCGATGTTTCAATTGTTGATTGAAATTGATGTTAATAAATGTGTATTGGCTTGTCTATTTTATTAAATATCTAAATATTGACGGAGATATAGCAATTAAAAATTTGAATTGTAGTTTTAGCGCTAGAAATAGTCGGTCATATTAGTATGACGTGAAATGCATTTTAACGTCAGTTATTTGTTGAGTAGGTCAGTGCTGTGGTAATGTTCTGTAGCTGTTGGCAGTCAAATGAAAGATTAATAAGTTTTTATTTTATTTAACCCTGCTAAGGCAGACATAATTTTGAAATTGTTATTGTTCCATGAAATAGCTGTCAATAATATTTGATATTTTGATATATAAATACATATAGCAGAGATTTATGAGCTGTAAGGTTGGTAACCTCACACAAGGATTGTGATGTCACATGCACTTGGAATATGTACAACGTTGAATCCCTTTAATAATTAAAGAGACAAAATGACTTTTTAAATTGTTAGTATCTCTTAACATATAAGGAGTTATTAAAAAATAATTAGACATTTGAGGTTCTTCCACTTTATCAATATATACTACACTTTTATAGAAATTAAGACATAGGACACAAGCCCATTCTGAAAATGCTAAATTTTACATAATGCAAGCGTTCACTGGTCCGTAACCGTATTAGGTGTTTCTTTCTAAAAAATCATCATGAACGTCTCAAATTTGTTTAATTGTTTATACCTTGGACATACAAATGGGACGATTTAATTTTATTAGCATTCATGACCTGCTTCGTCGGTTTTAGTTGCTCACGGCGCTCATGGCGGTCTCCTAACGTCTCTCCAACCCAATGCCCAGGCCGGTAAAGCCGGTAACTTTAAGGCCAAGAAACCTGGAGGCTCTTTCTTAAGACTTAAGTCTGTCAGTCGTTCTTTCTGACTCTGACGACTAACTTTATTATTTAATGTGCATTTTGAATACATTTTTTCATATTATTTTATTATAACACAGAACGTGTGCACGGTGTATGTTGCTTAACAGATATTTGTCTCTTGAGTTGTCAACAAACTTGTCCTCCATGTCCATCCGACCATCCGCGTCGCGTCTTCACCCAACCAACCAGCAGGATTGATAGAAGAAAGATAAAAACCAGCTTTTTTATATGAAATATATTTTATAATATAAATATTACTCTTTATTCTCAATGGTAAAAGTACCACACAAGAAGATTTTGAACCACGTAAATCATAACATGAAAATTTAACTATATTAACTATATTTAACAAGGACCAAGCAATATTAGCATACCAAAAACTAGAGACGGTGAAGCGTAGTTAACTTTAGTAAGTTGACACCCTATTTTTAAACTAGCGGCTCATTTTAAGGGTTAGGTAAATGCCTATTATAATTGCCAACATATATATAATTAAAAATGAGGTAATTGTTGAACTAGTTATAATTAAAACAACAGACAGATAGACAGACAGACAACTTTATAAATCATAAAACATGACTCAGTTATGTGAAAACAAGTTTTTTTTTGTTAATGTTGGTATTATACAGATAAAACATGGTTGACAAAAATATGATATGCAGATTTGACACAAGTCAAGCATATACAAGAATAAACAAGTTATTACAACATTGTAAACATGTGTTAAATGAACTAAGGCGTTGATACGTATGTAGTTTATTTAATTTAATATTAAAGTAATTAAAATAATAATAAAAAATGTTAAATGTAATTACAAAAAAAATAATAAGAAAATATGAGCAAGGTAACGAGCTTTAAAAACCATTTAGATAAGAGGCTTATTAAAATATCAGCGTCTTACGAACCAGAAGTAATCTAATATGATGCCAGCTATGCTAGTGGGAGCATTAAACTACCGCGCGTTTACTCTTAATAATTTCACAAAATTAGCGCTGTACAAATTCTGCGCTTTGCTTATTTATACAGACAGAATTTGCAAGTTGAAGAAACGCTATAACAAGTGAAAAATATATCTAAGTTTTTTTATTGTAAAAATGAAGACTTACCCCATTCTGTTTTGTGAATAAAAGCCCACCCAATCACAATAGAAGTTCAATTGCAACAGGAAATGAAACATGAAACAAACAAAAACATTATTTCAAAAACAAAATTAACAATATGTGTAAAAGAGTAGTTCAAACAATCAATTGCATTGAACGACAAATATGCAAATCGAACTTTTAGTACAGGGTGACACAAAAAAATTAATCGAGTGATTTCTTGTACATTCATAATTGATACAAATCGGGAAGTTTCACGAAATGAACTGTCGTAGAAAAATACAAAATACATGTTATACAAAGCTTGAAGAAATAATAAATGTAATCATATAAATTATTTGATAAAAAAGAAGTAAAATATTTGCATTATACCCAGTATTATTTCCCTGCATTTTTTTAGTTCTTTTTTTTAATCAAAAGGTAATTGAATGCGATTTTAATTTAAATAAAATCCTCTTTTTTGTTAAAAATACAACAAAGGTGTTATTTTGATGAAAAAAAGGTAATAAAACAACAATTTAAATGCTTGTTGTTGGATATTGCACTTTGGAATTTTCATAGCTTTAAATGTTTTTTTTTTTTTTTAATTATTTACTGCATTTTAAAAACAATTGGAAATTGCTGTGACATTTTTTTAATTACTGTTGAAAGTAATTTAGTATAAATACGGGTATAGGCTTGAAAAACGTTGTATACAGTAAAAAATTATTTGTATATAAATATTACTGTCTGCGAGCTAATATTTTAAACTAAATTGTAAATGCCCAGCTGGCTAGAATTATGCAAAAGTTTATTTTAAATTCTTCTTCAGTAAGGTGAGTAGGTTTCACAGAGAATGTGGTTACAATGGATAAAAATTTGAAAAACTTCACTACTAACCGTTTTGGCATTCACATTTGCAGCGTACGTGCCCGCAATTAACTTGATAACATTTTCATCGCCATGTTTAGCCGCCCAATGAAGAGCTGTCTGAAAAATAAAAAAGTAATTGTTAAAATGCATTATTCCGATTTTCAAAATTATTCAATGTTTATTCGGACGATTCTTTTGACCATTTTCTCCAAGTGAACAATACAGGCCGGACAATAATGACCTAAAGAGTCATTTCCGGAACATCCGTTGAAGACTCATATACCATTTAATATTCCAGCAAGATATCGAGAATCTCCTCTATGATTCATATATTATTAGTATTCATAGTTAATGTTATAAATGAAACAAAAAAGTAATCTTCTAAAAAATAGAAAAAGTGTTTGGAAAATACCGAAAACATATTATTAGTCATCATTATTAAAACAATAGAATATGTATTAGACGCCGGGCACGCTGCTAAAAGATGTGACTAGATTTATAATAGAAGTAATGTTATTATTAATTGTTCAACGACACGCATGCGCGTGGCCTGGATACTGGACAGTAGGCTCATGACTGTCATTGTATCTATTACAGCGATGGCGAACCATTTTATAATCCTTTATGTCCTTCTGGTGCTTCTCTATTCATTTATTTCAATAGAAAATTGACGGATCAAGAAATTTAATCATGCGCGTGCTACAGGTTTGCCGTTCCTGATCTATGGTAATTTCATAAAAGGAAACAAGGTAAAACGGATATTAATTATGACGTTTTGTCCTTGACCAAGTAAATCCTATTAACATAACACTGAAAGGGATGCTTTGTAAAGCTGCAAAATAAAAAGCATTTGTTATTGGATGTTGTGGATTTTATTGTTATTATTAATTTTCATTAGTCACGAACTTCCTTTACATGTTATAAATATAAGTAAAGTATACCCCGTCGCAAAGCGACGTTTGTTTCCATTTTTAAATTAAAATATTTAGCTTGATTTTTGAGTGAAATTATTTCTGACTTTAACATAAATTTGAGTACGCATATAAAGGTTAAGGCTGTACACGCAATAAACTGACCTATTAGAAAATGTTAAGACCTAATTAAATATCCAATAATTTTAATAATCACATATAACCAGTGAGTGGTCTGGTCTGGTCACGTAATAATTATTCCTTCGTACAAACGTTTATTTGTTCGCGCTTTAGACCCCACCCCGTCCGTTCTACTCAAGTGTTTTATAATGACAATAATTATCTGTTTATCTCACTATTATAATGAATATTAATTATTCTTAAAGTCCAATTTATTTTAATCACGTACAATCCTATATTGTTTATCATTTCAAACAAAGAGTGTCAAACAGTAGTTGTATTTAACGAGTCAACACAAAACAATTATACACCTCGCACACGTGTATCTAATATACAAGGCAGGTATCTAATTTCATGTTTTTTTTATCGTTGTGATGATTCACAGTTTCTGACTAGACACACTTGCTAGCCGATAGAACGACGTGAGACTTTTTAAATGTTATTGTTTTCTTTGAAGTCCGTCTAATTTTATTGTAGAGGGTAATTTTGTTAATCGACAAATCTATCTTAAGGTCAATAAGTCCTAGAATGACACATAAAAAAGGAATGGGCTTGTGTCCTATGTCTTAATTTCTATAAAAGTGTACTATATATTGATAAAGTGGGTTACTAGAACCTCAAATGTTCAATTATTTTTTAATAACTCTTTATATGTTAAGAGATATTAACAATTTAAAAGTCATTTTATCTCTTTAATTATTAAAGGGATTCAACGTTGTACACATTTCAAGTGCATGTGACATCACAATCCTTGTGTAAGGTTACCAACCTTACAGATCATAAATCTCTGCTATATGTATTTATATATGTATCAAAATATCAAATATTATTTACAGCTATTTCAAAGAACAATAAAATTCCAATATTATGTCTGCCTTAGCAGGGTTAAATAAAATAAAAACTTATTATTCTTTCATTTGACTACCAACAGCTACAGAACATTACCACAGCACTGACCTACTCAACAAATAACTGATGTTAAAATTCATTTCACGTCATACAAATATGGCTGACCACTTCTAGCGGTAAAACAAAAATTCAAACTTTTAATTGCTATATCTCTGTCAATATTTAGATATTTAATAAAATAGACACGCCAATACACATTTATTAACATCAATTTCAATCAACAATTGAAAAATCGACCACTAAAAAATGAGGACATGCTTAATACTTGATTGTTGGTATCACATGTTTCTCATAATAAAATTATTTTGCATTAATCTAACCACAAGGTAACATTGTTAATCTAGCCTACAATATTCAATAAAATATGTTAAATTATTCATAACATTCAACAATATAGTTTTAACTTAATAAAAATCTCATTATCTCTGGACATAAAAAAGGCTGCTTTTATTCAAATAATTCTATAAGACTGTTAGATATATCTGTAATAAATGTATTCTTGTTAACAACAATATACATTTTACATATATACTATTTTACATTTTGTTTTATATAAGACAGTCTTTTTAATCATTTGGTGTAATGAAAGTTACTATTGTGTAAGAAAAAGTAATTCGAATTAGAATAATATCAAATACCAATAAGATTGAAGCTGTATAGATAATTTGAAGTTAATATTGATTTAATCTTTCGATTCCTTATTCTCTTGAGACTGTTGCATACTAAGAAATAAGAACACGATTATCTGAAGACCTCTCTATTGTAGAGAGATGTAGAAAACGGGAGTTAAATATGTGTAAATTTGCGAATGTCGTCAGGTAGACTCAATGATTTAGATGCTAGCGTTTGAGTGTGAAAAGTAACTGACGGTGCACACTGTCGAAAGCAAACGAACTTGGGGATGCAATGTTTAGTGCTATCGGCATCTAAAACGAAGATAAACGCACAGGGCAGGGCTTGATATAAAACATATTATAAATAAAATGATAACGTATTAAACAGTCAGAGATGACCAGCTTTTCTTTACCAATAATTATAGCAAACTTAAAACTTTCCTACTTTTAAAGCATATAATGTAACACCGCATTTTTTTTAATATGTGTAGTACTGGTTTCAATTCTATTCTATCTCTATTAATCTAAGATTTAATACCCTATGAATATGCATACCTTAGATAATGATTAAACTTAGAGTTAACTGAATGAGGAACAGATCTTCTTCCAGCAACTATTTATAATACTTGTTCTCGTTCTTGTTTCATATTAATAAATATGTAAAAACATTTTAATTTATTACTTTAATTAAACTTACGCACTACAATGAATCTATGCCACTCATCAAGTTAGTTCATAATTGTGCAGAATCACACGGAACTGTTTTATTGCAAGAAATGAACAGATTGTAAACAGGGTATCCAACATTAAATGTTTTCAATAGTTTTCTAGGTCTAGTGACCCCACATAAGTGGACAACAACGCTGCCTATATGAATAAAACGCTCGAATATTTATCCAAATGTATATCCAGTCACGTAATAAATATGCGACGGCTTTGGGAATCAAAACCAGTCTCTGCGTGATCGAAGTGTATGTATTATTGATTAAAATAAATGAATTTATTAAATATCTCGTCATAACAGAGAATTAACGTACACCATATTCAAAATCAAGAACTCTTTTATTATTTTTTTTCTCGATATTTTTATAATCTGGCTACAGATTAATCTGTGTCTTATTTTCTTTCTGGTCATAGGGCTAGGATTTTCTTCTACGAAAAAAGGTGGACTATTGTTTTACAAAAGCAAATTAATAATTAATTTCTATTGTTTTAAATAAACAGGAAAATGCTACGCATATAAATTAAATATAATAACTAGGAGTATAATAATTATAATAATTTATGAGGGACTATATATTATATTATTTTTCTTTATTTATAACTGTAATTACATTACAATTAGTTTGTTGTTTTAAGTTAAATGTAAAATAAATAAATGAGTTTAAAAGTGAAAATATTTTATTTCATTTAAAATTCGATAAATAACCAGAGTAAAAATTGAAATTTTTAGGTAAAATATGTAACATTGTTTATCTAACATTTAAGCTACTTTTAAGCTTACAGGCGCATGCCTTTCTTGTCCCCAAATCTTTTTTTAGTCATTTCTCTCAATTCTCTCGACACATAAAGATTGGTTAAGAGACCTGCCAATACGAATGGAATTGATTATTAATAAATTAATGTTATATACCTTTACAATTCTTCCACCGTAGGCCCGGGCCCCACGGGTTTATACCTAAATGCATCACTGATTAATAGACACAGTAGTAGCTTGTTTTACATACGACGCCGGTTTTCGATACAGAAACAAACAAAAAAATGTATATTTATGAAACAATTTCAAATTGTTTTGAATACCTACATCGAAGTGTGTGATGAAAACGTGACCAACACAGAGTCTGGACGCGATTGTCGCGCCGCCGTCCGTGGTGCCGCCAAACGGAAGTTGAACAACTCAGTTATATTTAAAGTAGCTTCCGGTTAAGATTCAGACTACTTATGAGCAGTATAACTTTTAAAATATTTGTTTTTCTTAACGGAACATATTGTTTTTAAAAACATGTTCTTATGACTGGTTTTAAAAGAATCATTCTTATGGTAAGCGACCACGGAAACCAGTCAATTCTCCATAGTAGGCGATCGGACTATTATAATTAAAGAAAGTCTTATAGATTCGTCTTCAACGGCATTTCGCCGCCAAGAGAATCCACCCCATAATACAAATGTCAAAATCAATTTATGTAAAAATAAACAAATTTTTTGACAGCCGAATTCTTTATCCGATTACAAATAAGTACAATGCAGCTTTACATAAAACGACAAAAAAGAATAAAGTTCCATAATTGCCAAATACAATGACATCAAAAGAAACACACAATAACATAAATATATTCATTCAAATTTTTCAAATTTAAAATTGGATTTACAAATTTGTTCATTTTTTAATATATATGTTTTGCAAAGGATATTTTCGCACCTGTTTTGGTCGGTAAAATGAATACGTTTTTACCGACGTATAATTGTCAAATTAAAAAGGTTCTATTGCAGTATTTGACTAGCTTGGTTAAACACACAAGAGTCTTATTAAGGCGGCTGCGTTGTAACTTTTTTCTAAGTCTTACAGATGTTGCTAAATCGGATTAAGCGATTACTTGTGGTTCTTCGAACCGGATACAAATATGTAACTCTTTCTTGTTCAAAATGAAAATTGTAAATAATTACAGTCCTCTATACCTAATCCCATAATTATGATAGGCATGAGAATAAAAATTTGGCAAAAAAATATTTTTTAAAAGTTCATGTCTTATAAACCAAAATTCAACTGGATTATAAAAAAATAAATAAAAAGTTGCAAATAAATTTAAATAATTTTAAGAATGAGTTTTTAAATGACCAAGAAAGATATTAAGAATAAACAAGTCGGTAAAAAAGGTACCGGTCGGCAATCTGTGCATTGACAAAATAAAGCCACTATCTAATAAATGTATCTCTTGTTTAAGATATACCCCTACGATTCGATTGTATAACAGTGCTTGCCAAAGTATATTGACGAAGGTAAAAAGGTTTAAATAATGCACTCTATAAAAAATACGCGTCGACGCATGTGCTCTACTTTGCAATACGCTTTTAATGAATTTGTTTGATTATGTATAAGATAAATAGCGAAACAATATTATTAAATAAAAAATATGATGTCAGATACCCTATTCGTTTTATATACACTTTTCTTCCAGCGGGTTTGTTCTTCACTGAAGACTTGGTAGAATTAGTATGCCAGTAGTCAACTTATAAACGCACTATAATATATATCTGCATGATGTCTGCCAACTTTTAAAAGATAAAATCAGTCCAGTCTGTCCAGACTGTAAGAACCGTCGAAACTGTATAACGCGTCGCCGAGAAAATTAACCAGGAAGGTCTACAGTAAATTACTTTTGTAAGTAATATAATATTTTCTTAAAACTTTTGGCGTTGTCTTTTATTTATTAATATTAATATAGCCTACATTTTTCAACAATAAAAATGTACGTAAAATAATAATAAAATCAAAAATATGAAATTAAAATAACGGTTTATAAAAAGAAATAAAATATAAATTTTATAATTTGAAAGGGTAAAATTTATGTAAAGTGCAAGGTAATTTAATATAATTATATTAACTTTAAAATTCAAAAGGCTACCGTAAAGGCGCTAGAAACGTAAGAAACACGAGTTCAAAGCAGTAGTTCAAAGAATTACCCATGTTTAAAATAAATCTAATATGTGCATATATTAAAAAGCAAACTTCGAAAATAGCTACAGTAATGAAGGTATAGTCCATCGAATAAATGATTTATATATAAAATATATATTTATTTGAATTTATTATATACTGGAGATCCAATTGTTTAAAAATACTGTACATCTTTTGCAAAAATGTTCACGAGCTTTCAACAGTCGGAGCTTTTTCAACACTTCTCGCAAATTTCACGAACTGTGTACAAAGCTGTCACAAAAAAATGAAGCTACCGAAATTCTGTGATCAGTAGATCATATTTTAATCTATTAAAATATAAATTGAACAGTTTAAAGTCGCATCAAAAATTAATACAAATTATCCTAAATGTCATCTGTCACTAACTCTTTATAATGGGATCCTTATTAGAAACATTCGTGTCAAAATTAATGAGAATTTCATTGTTTGTATATGGAACAACAAATACATTCATTTTTGAAGTAAACCCACGAAGAATTTTGCGTGTGTACAATCTACTATACGATGTACAGAGTATGTATGTTGTGTTATTAACGGCGCCAGAAAAAGAGTAGTATTATAATATATGAACAAACGCGTGAACAAAATGTGGGCTGACCAAACTAAGTTCCGAGCATTATATTTAAACTCCACATAACGACGAGGGGAGCCTTAAAAGTAAAAACGCATACCCCATCCTTAGTGCTACTTCAATTTATATGGAATATTCTAATATGTTACTGCATATTGCCATGTTTTAGTACAATTCTGTTTTTGTTAGTCATAGACATTTTATAAATGTGATAGAATTATTATATTTTTAGATACAAGTTCCTTCTTTGAATTTTATACATTCTTAACCAGAAAAATTCTACCAGATTTTTTTTTTAAATATTTCTTTTCGTAATGTATTGGAAAAGGTAAATTCAGATAGGCTGTGAGGCAATTGTAACTAAATATAATATTGATTTATTAAAAAAATATTTGTGAACGAGATCAACCAGACAACAACCATCCTGTAACAAACGAAGTTAGTCTTTCTTGACACAGGCGTCTTAATTTCTATAAAAGTGTACTATATATTGATAAAGTGGGTTACTAGACCCTCAAATGTTCAATTATTTTTTAATAACTCGTTATATGTTAAAAGATATTAACAATTAAAAAAGCCATTTTTTCTCTTTAATTATTAAAGGGATTCAACGTTGTACACATTCCAAGTGCATGTGACATCACAATTCTTGTGCAAGGTTACCAACCTTACAGCTCATAAATCTCTGCTATATGTATTTATATATCAAATATTATTTACAGTTATTTCAAGGAACAATCAAATTTCAATATTATGTCTGCCTTAGCAGGGTTAAATAAAATAAAAACTTATTATTCTTTGATTTGACTTGATTATTTGATTACCAACAGCTACAGAACATTACCACATTACTGACCTACTCAACAAATAACTGACATTAAAATGCATTTCACGTCATAAAAATATGGCCGACCATTTCTAACGCTAAAACTACAATTCAATCTTTTAATTGCTATATCTTCGTCAATATTTAGATATTTAATAAAATAGACACGCCAATACACATTTATTAACATCAATTTCAATCAACAATTGAATAATCGATCTCTAAAAAATTAGGACTCAAGCCCATTGAAATCGGTAAAGTATGATATTCAATGATTGAATTAAATTTTGTACTTTGTTTTTCTTCAATAGAGATTTCGATAGATATTTCGTATCTAAGTATTATAAATTTTTTATTCTATGTATTTCATTGTTTCAATGATTGAAAGATAACTACAAAAAAGTAGCAAATACCCGGTGTTACGTTACAAACAAAACAATCCCATTGGCAACAATTACCACAACCTTTCAACATTACAGAAGGTATATTATTATGATAATTCATATTATTAGTGGGGGCCAAATATAAAATATCTTTCAAAACGAATAATAATAATAAAAAAGCAGTTCACAGGTTGTTTTAACATTTGGATGCAATAAATATTGAAAAGAGAATTACAAATTCCATAACTTTGAGTTCGATTCCCGGATCAAGACTATATTTTTTGGATTTGGTTGTTTTGTTCAACTGACGTAAATTGTAAAATATAAAGATAGTGAACTGATGATCTGTTTAGAACTTCACAATGTGTCCCAGGCTTTGTTACTGCTATTCATTCACAATATTCAGTAAACTCGTTTCAGAATTAGTCTTTTAATGTTGAATTGCATGTGTTACTAAAGTCAAACATTGTCCAAAACAGTGAAACACGCAACTAACATTGCAAGTTTATGTTTTACATGACGAAATAACAACACAAATTACACGTTATTATATACATAAACATCATTTTACAAGTTAGTTGCATAAATACAGCCGGACTAGCTTATGTAATTATTGTTTTGAAATTTGTATGTAAATTTACGTTAATTATGGTGTAACAAAATTAAAGGAACAAAGTGAGTACTACCAACCATAACCTGATAATGTGGAATAAAAAGGATCACAAAAAAGTTACATAACTCAAATATTTATAATCTTCATAAACTTTATAATCTATTTATTATACGCGTAACTTTTTACAGAGCTAAGAAGGGTTTGAGGAGTCTTCTGTATTTTGGTAACAGTTCTTCAAATTTGAAAAGAATGTTAAACACAACTCAGAATACAGAATAACTTATTATTCTAAGATTAATTCCGAAGATTACATGAACTAAGCTGCTACCAATTTCAACAACCAACAAATAGTAATCGGTGTGTTTTGTGTTTTAGCGGCTTTCTATTTGTAGTTTTATTTTTAACAAAAAAAGAAAAGTTAAAACTATCTCAAAATGTATCTCTAAACAAAATATTTATTATCAGAAGTAAAACAATCGGCCACAAGATACTGAAAAAACGATAAAAAATGCAACAAAGTAAAAAAAAGAACAATACGCGATTATAAAGACTGCAAGGGAACATCTTTATCTGGAAATATTTACAAATAATTCAGAGAATGAATACCTGAAGATACTGCATAATAAATATCTATATGTAAATATAAACAAAACGCATATTTGTCTTTTTTGTTCACAATTGTGTCCGAAAGAAAATAAGATTTCACTGTTATTACGCATTTGTAAAACATACATCTGATTCCGAACGAATTAAATACATTTTAGGGTGAGTTCTGCCGAAATTTCAAGTTAACCGACCGACTACTTTTCCGACGTTTTGTGAGTCAAGAGAATAGTCAAACACAAAATTAATTAAAACCCAAATCCAAATAAAAATGCCTTAAAAACAAAATTACACAAAAATACGATAAAAACAACATATTTCAACAATCGCAAGAGATTATTTTACTCTTACCTTAACATTATTTAAATACTTATGGAATGAAAGAGTCTTAGATTCAAATTAATGATAAAATATACTCATATATTTTTTTTTCTATATGAAAAAGAAAAATGTTGTTTTTATTTTATAGGTGATAAAAATCTTTACAAAAAGAAATACTTACATACTGTATTGTAGTAAAATGGCGAAGCATCCAAGTAAATAGTTGAAGAAATATGTGAAAAATAATATCCACAGCAGCATAGTCAGTATGGAAAGAGCGGCACATGAAACAAAAAGAGAAAACACATATAAATAACGGGCGACATTTGTAAACGATTCATATTTTATTAACGGAATATTGGAAACATGTTTTAATGGTTATCAATTACATGCTATTTAATATATTACAAGGTATTCAATATTTATTTAAAAAACTCGGTAAATACAAAACATGAACGTCCACATCAGTGCAACACGAACAGGCAACATTTGCTTAACATTTATGGTCCAAACCAATGCGACATTCATATAGATATATTCGCAAGAAGTTTTATAAATACAAAAAGATCACAAAACATACGTTGTATATTACGTAAAATCGTTTACGTAACAGGTAACTTTGTTGCGTTAGACAAACCTTAAATACACGTAACTGTGTTTACCGGGTTACATTTATTAAAAGTAAAAACCCTTTGCAGTAACATTGCGTGTGAAATAATGTATAAATAAATTTAACGTAAGCGTTGCTACCACATGGATTGTTCGAGAGGCGTATTCCGTAAAGAAACTGGCTCTAAGTTGAAGCATCTGGCAGCTGCAGAACAAAACTAATATTTTCACCTTTAAGGTACAACTACCTATTACCAACTTTAACATTTATCGGTTTGCACATTTATAATAATAATAAGTCTGATATAATATCAAATTAAATGAATATCTAATAGCCCGCACTATTTTGCATTAGAAAAATATAGAAATAGTCTCTTTAAAGTAATAATCGTAAATAGGGGTTAACTAGGGGTGTTACAACTAGTTATACATCACTGATATTCGATGAAAATAATAAATATTTACTATTATTATTGTAAAGTTCATTTTGGGTTCGTTGTTAATTTAAGTTCTCAGTATTTTTCCATTATTCCAATCAGTGATCATTGTCTCTAATAAATGGGCTTGTGTCCTCATTTTTTAGTGGTCGATTTTTCAATTGTTGATTGAAATTGATGTTAATAAATGTGTATTGGCGTGTTTATTTAATTAAATATCTCAATGTTGACGGAGATATAACAATTAAAAGTTTGAATTGTAGTTTCAGCGCTAAAAATGGTCGGCCATATTTTTATGACGTGAAATGCATTTTAATGTCAGTTATTTGTTGAGTAGGTCAGTTGGTAGTCGAATAATCAAATCAAATCAAAGAATAATAAGTTTTTATTTTATTTAACCCTGATAAGGCAGACATAATATTGAAATTTTATTGTTCCTTGAAATAACTGTAAATAATATTTGATATTTTGATATATAAATACATATAGCAGAGATTTATGAGCTGTAAGGTTGGTAACCTTACACAAGGGTTGTGATGTTACATGCACTTGGAATGTGTACAACGTTGAATCCCTTTAATAATTAAAGAGACAAAATGACTTTTTTAATTGTTAATATCTCTTAACATATAAGGAGTTATTAAAAAATAATTGAACATTTGAGGTTCTAGTAACCCACTTTATCAATATATAGTACACTTTTCTAGAAATTAAGACATAGGACACAAGCCCATTTCGATTTCGGTACCAACTTGTCCAGTTTCTATACGATCTTATATTTGCTTACATTTCTTTTGTAACCTTCTTTACGTAACGTTTTATTAAAATATTTGTAAGTAATTTACTAGACCACTTATTTTTTAATATGGGTATAACTCGATAAAATCAGATATGGGTACAGCAGCTAATGTGTTCATATATATTTTTATTACACCTGCTCATAATTCCTTCAACGTTAATTTTTTAAATATATTATATAGTCTACTTGTGTATTGTACAGGTCTTATATACTACATACTGCATAATTGAATCATACTAAAGAATCTAATCTTGATTAAGGATTAATATCGCTTGTAGACACTTGTATTCTTCATGGCATAAAGATCGTAATCCAATTTCGATAAAAGCTTTATAAACGCTAATAATGAATTTCGCTGAAACATATAAATAATAGAGATGAGAAAGAATGATTGATGACAGAGTTGTCTCAGAAATAGGAATCTTAGTAACTGCTAGTCAGTTTTGCCTCATATTTTAATTTAATATACGTTTTATATACGCCGATACACACTGCCCTGCGCATTTAGCTTCGATGATGGTGACGAAAGGACAATCATCGGGTTCTGTTGCTTCAACAGCGTCTATCAGCAGTTTTATTTTATACTTAAACGCATTGAAGACTCTCTCAACAGTGCTTCCTAGACTTTTTCGATAGGGTGTAGTCACATTAACACAATTTACCATGAGAGCAAGTTTCTATTTTAATATTTATCAATACACCACTGTATTATTCATAATATGGTCTTCCAAAAGAATTTGCTCCAAAATATATCAAACTAATTTATACATAGTTTACAATCTTGTTGCTATAAACAAAAGTTATCACTCCCTTAGATTGGTAGGATTGTCTCAATAAATAACAATTATTTAATTAACAAACAAGATACTTTCAATGATAATGTGTTGTGTTTTAGTTTATGTTAACGAAGTTATACAACAACTTTACTTTGAAGGGGTCTTTGACATAAATTTTACAAAACATAAATTATGCTAATTTATACATGTGTTTTATAATTATTATATTTAAACTAAAAAAGAGTTAACTGACTTACACCTTGTAATTAAGGGTCTTGTATAGATTTGAAATATGTTTTTTAATTAAATGATGAATTACTCTTAAATATTATATAAACACACATGTTATATTTTTAATTAGGCACTAGGGGGTGTGTTCTTTGTATGAATTAGTATATGTTTAGAAAAATAAAATGTAGGGTAGGAAAAATATTGTTATAACAGCAGCAACTTGGGTAGCCTACATACTTTGCTTTTTGTGTGTTATTTAGTTCAGAATATAAATTTAGAATTATTAATTTAGAATAAAGAATGTAATATCGAATTTAATTGATGTTATCTTGGTATGAGCTCGAAAATAGAATGATACTTTAATCAGATATGTAAGTAAATGAGTTTAAAAATAAAATGTAGATAATTGTAGAAAATAATGTGTTTTTGAGATATAAACTATCTGAAAGAGCTGTAATTTAATATGTAAGAATATTATATAGAGTAATTAGAATTCTTATTGAACACCTGTAAAAAGTAACCTAACAATATCTCATGATTTATCTATAATTAGTTAAAACAGTACATAAAAAATCAACAACCTGTAGAAATTTAATATGTATTACGTATTAATTAAAGTAAACTAAACTGGAACATAGTGGACAGGATTATAATTCTAGATCAAGAGGGTTAACTTGTCAAGAAGCCCTGCGTTATATTAAATTACCCACAGAATGTCGTAAAAAATAAACTAATTAATTTTCTTAAGACACATGCCCCTATTAATTAAAAAATATTTTATATAGTATTAAACTTAACCGAAAAAGATATATTTTAATATGTATAATAGTACATGTGTAAAAATAAATGTCACGAAAAACATTTTGAAGATTAAATAAAATATGAATCAAACCTCTCTAAGATCCTTAAGTATTGTAAAACTCAGTTACATAGTTCGTTTGTTTAAAAAACCTGTTTTTTTTAAATATATATATTTTTTATGCCAACATTTTTAAAAACACGCAGATCTTTGCAAGTGATATGAATATTATACAATGTGGAATTACAGGTATAAAACACGTGTTTCTGTATTACACTATGTTCATTTACATATTTATGTACGATGAAAAATAACCAATAAACGAATAAATTAACAAAATGCAGCTAGCCAGCAAGAAAACTGCAAGGGTACGAGAATGTGAGGCTGTGACATTACACCATCACAAAACTTTGACACAATATTTGACAGAGCAATTAATGAATGTCTAAATAATTTGAAGAACATATAACTTAAAGATTAATACTGTTACTTTTTGATATATGGTTATATATTCAAGCTACGTATGTCAATGCAAACCTATTAAATGCAAAGCTAATTCTGATTTATAAGTATAATTGTACCAATACATTACCATACTAATGATTGCTATTAGTATGGCATACCTTGTAGCTACATTGTATTTAGAAATATTACAATAAAACCTTCAACTAAATATTTGCATTTTCTACAAGTTCAATATACATACATAATTTTTCCTGTTATGCAGTGTCAAAAAAGTATATACGCTAATGATTTTATAAATTCCTGTAAGGTGGTAGCACTGTACTCTATTCCTATGCTAAACATGAGCAAGCTCTGTCAACCACTTTGTTTACAGGCCCCAAGGGTATTAGATTGAGACAGTGCACCTAATGCGAAACTCCAGTACATTTAGAAATGGCCAATCATAATCTGTCTGAAATCTGTAGGAAATCGAGTCTGAATTCAATCTTATCTGATCGCATAATATGAACTTTAAGCGCGAAATTTTAAAATATAATTTTGTGATTCGATTTAACAACTATAAAGTACTGGGATTATTTTGATATATAGTCGTATATGATAATCCAGGTGATCATATTTTTTACATCCATCATTTTCTGATACAGGTGTAGTACATCGACTACGTAATCGATATGTCTAAATTAACAACATAATTCTATAGTAAATTTCTTTATAAATTTAAAGATAAGGTATAAATATAAAAAAGAAATTATAAAAAAAGTAGTGTATTAAAACAATCTTATATGGGTACATCTATCAACAACGTTACAACAGGAAAAATAAAAGATAAGGGCGAAGCGCGTTGCGTGCGTCAAATGCAAGGTGCAAGGTGCAAACAAACTGACGCGAGTTGTTTGTCACGTGAATGCATTACATGTGTTTGTAGAGTGGTACATGTGTATAAGTTCTGCTCGATATCAAATATTTTTACACTTAAATATGAGACTACAGTGTCTTTTAGAGCTTAAGGGTTTTCTCACACTACAACCGACTGCTTGTGACGTCGAGTTTTTGAGTTGGGTGTATTCGAGATGAATCTACTATTTTCATGTTTATTAATACACAACTGTATTGTAATACAAATACTTGTGTTTTTCTCTTTCTTGGATTTGCTCCAAATGAAATAATAAACAGAAAGGGACAGTTCACGTCATGTACGACGATGCATGTGTCCCAGTTTATGCAGCGTCTAATAATATCGAAATATCTAAATAAATATAAAATCAAAAACAAACAAAAAGCTTCTAACAGGTCGTGATGTTGACCAATATTATTTATACTTATAAATATTATTAATGTTTCGAATAATATTTTTTGTTGGTTTCTGCGCGGGGTGTTATCAGTTTTACAGATCTTCTGTCAGCAGGGAATCAAACCCGGAATACGGTACACTAATATGACCAACACAATACCATACTACGACGAAAGAATTTAATATATTTCAAAAAAATAGAATATTAAAACTGAACTCATATTTTATTATTTAGTTATGATATATTTAAAATATTAATCTTATTTTATATTATACACTGCTGGTATTATTTCGAAAAGGAAGAACTCCGAAAAAACAAAAAACTGCGTCATCATTTACTATTTGTTATTTAAAACCCATCATTTACTATTTGTTATTAAAGTACGTATATATTTTTATATAATCAATAATTTCATATTGTCGCTATTTGTTATAATTTCACAAGTAGTAAATTTACAATGTTATAAAAATTATTTTAAAATTAAAAATTAATTACAGTGTATTTTAAAATTGTTAAAGGAACCGCAGGTGGTAACTATAGTATTTATACAGCGTTTATACTAATTTAAATAAATGAAAAGGATATTATATAACAAAATCAGTACCGCAATATTCATTTAATAGTAACAATTACTTAAATACACAATTTTATGTTCTTTTTTTTAAAAACATTTACGAGTTAGGACAATTCCACGATACAAAACTATTTGGAAGTTTAACAATACGGTCAATTTTACCGGACGTTCCGTCCTTTATAGCCTGGACAGTCGGACACATTGTTTTTGTTAAAGAAAACAACCATTGTAGGGGGTATAGGGTATGGTATACGGCTGGCCATGCAGTATACCATACACTGCATACAAAAAAAGAAATAAAGTGAGACAAAAAATTAGAGAAGGAGTTCAAAATTCAACACAAGATTTATGTGAGGACAATTTACTGACATGAAGTCCGGCGCCAAAGTTTACCAGAGTACACTCATTTTAAAAAATAATTTAATTCTATTGTTTAATATAATGCGACGACCCGACGAATGATTGCCGCTGCTGCGTCACGGTGCAATTTGCATTTTGATTTGAATTTAATGTTTTATTTGTTATTATAATTTTACAGTGATTCAACAAATTACACGGCAAGCTCATATGAAAATATTTATGGAACGCTTGCCGCACATTGGAGAAACAACTCTGTAAGGTAAGGGCTCTCACACTGCAATCCTTTCTTGCGATGAGAAGTCATGATTGTATGTGTGAGAGAACCTAAGTGGCAAATTTTTGAATGTACACGAATAATATGGTCTATAAGACTAAAGTTTTACAAGTAGAGGAAATACGGTAATTTTACTATTTGTACAAATTCAACCTTTAGATAAAGAATACCCTGTTATAATGCTATAAAAATAAATAATTAAAATGTACTTACGCCCTTTTGATTAGATAGTAGTTAATGGCAGGATGACATTAAATTTATTATCATTCCGCCAAACCAGGAATGTATGTCCAAACGGTGTCCAAACGATGTCCAAACGAGGTGCAAATAATATCAGAACGATGCAGGCAGATGTTTCCATAAATATGAAATGTAAAGAAAGAAAAAACAAACAAAGTTAAAATTAATAGCTAATTAGATATGTCATTAAATTTAATATTAGGGGCTTGTTAAATGAAAATAAAAAACAAGAATAACATAAAATAGGTATATAGTTTTTTCTAGCCAAATATAATTATTAAAAGATCCGGTTAAAGGTCTTAACACACTACTTTATATCTAGTCCGAGTATTCTTGTATTCTAATTCCACAATAGAAGCAATATTGGGATACCGCACATTTTCTGCACATGATTCACACAGATTTTTATTTTAAAGATATTATAGATGACATATACAGTGAGAGAGAGAGAATTAACCATAGCACAGCAAAATACAAAGAGAGCATATAGAACCATTCAATTACATTAGTCTTCAACATATAAGGGGACCTCTCAGGATTACATAAAATGAAATAATTAAAATAAATACAGATTTGTCACTGGACAAAATACACAAATTTGTTCTTGTATACCTATAGAAGAAAACGATATTAAATCAAGCAAAAATATAAATGGCACCCAATAAAAGTAAACGCAGATTTATTTTACATTTTCCATAATTATGACATATTAAGACGAATTATGACATAAATAAAACAGCTTGATGAATGGTGCAAGAGAAGGAGAGAACGGTATCAATTTGTGAAAACAGGTAGATGCCACCAATGAAAAGGGGATAATCGGGGGGTCCCTCAGGAAATGGTAAATATTAAACCTACAATTTGCGTTCTAATCTGATAAATTTAATTAGTGTCAGTCGTCTTTCGCTTTACGTTTCTGTGTTTGTTATTTTTGATGATAGTTGGCGCTACGTTCGTTTTTGATTGTTTGTTTTGAGAAATACACATTACGATTAATTTAAATGTTATGTGTATTCTGTAAATGTATTGTTTTATTAAATACAACATAAAAAAAGTGTATGATTCTGTATAATCTTAGCTATGTCGCAGACTAAAAAATAAGATTGTGAAGCAATCAATAATTATGTAAATTTATGGTGACAAAGACAGAGTACTGGGATTCATATTACAAATACCGGTGATGGATCTATACTAATATTAATATTTAATTTACAGAATATAGTAGAATATTTGATATATTAAAAAACAATTTGATTCAAAACAATGAACGCATTACGATATGGAGCGATAGAGTCTGATAAGACTTAGAATAAAAATCCTTTTTTCTCTTTTTTGGTTTATAATTATACGTTACTATATTTTTTAGTATATATTTATATAAAAAAATATACCTAAAATATTAAAATATAGATGTCATGTCGAGATAACGTTAACAATGATAAATTAACACAATGTTATTTAAATAAAATCCGTCAAAAAAATTACACACATACATGTATGCCTTATAGGGTGCTTGCAAAGTTATAGCTTATTTCTTAAATTATAAAATAGTACAGCAGCTCTTTTATAGTCTCAGAAAATAAACTGTGCAGTCGACGACAGTTTTCTAAATACATAAAAAAAAATAATAAAAATAATCATTTATGATTTTTCCTAAAATTTCTATTCACTTTCAAACTTTGCACAGTGCTACCAACTAAACTATAATAAAAAGAGTAAAAGTGTTAGGACATTTTTATGCAGAATTTTACACTCTATAAAATCCATACCGTTTTCGAGTTATACGCGAGAATTGACCATCGCAAATACACCGACGTCTAAAACAGAAAATCTGAAGAAAGACATAGACGATACAAAAAACAAATATCTGAATTTGGATTAATAAGAAGTGTATTATTTCTGACACACCTTGTACTATTCCCAAAATAAAAATAAAATGTTATAATTTGTCACCACATGCACTGAATAAAAAAGTAATTATTTTCAAAATATAATTGAAGGTTTCATTCAAACAAAATATTACTCGGTGTACTTAGTGTGAAAAATATTGTAATATTTAGTTAGTTGTATAGTATAATATACATATATGTATAAATGAATGTATGTATATGTACTTACGGTAGCGGGATCCTGAGGGCAGCACATGAAACAAACAGAAAATTATTTTAAATTAGTTTTGAAACATAATAACGGTTAGAGATATGTAATTGTTATAAATTGCGATAATTATATACTGAAAACATTTGTTTGGGGTAGCGGAGTCAAATACAATGAGTGATAATTAAAATAATCTTAAATTACGGTACACAATTATTAATTGGCTTATTATTTAACACTTGTTTATTAGTAGTAGTAGTAATATTGTATTCTAAGAAATAATTCAGTTATCTATTTTTGATCTACAATTTACTGGTAGTAGGCAAGCAGTGCTTTTAAGGTTTGTAGTGTATCTTAATAGAGGCCTTGGGAGAGCTAAATGAGGACCTGGTAGGGCTGCTAGTCAGGGTTGACAAGGAATGCCTTGTCAGGACTATCCAGAGATGATATTACGCTCGTACGGTCGGAAAGTCATAAGGAAATATACAAGGCCCCGATCGGGTGGTAATAAGGTTAGTTTGACCTAGTAGTTTGAGACACAAAGGGCGAGTACGGGCTCTTAATCTTGTCTAAATCCCTTTACCGAATGAAGAAGATGATAACAAAACACTAAATAGCATATATTACTACTAATAACAAAGAGAAAATGATGCTCAACAATTTTATTTAATAACAATGTTGTATTAGATAAATTATAAAAAAAAAACTGAACAGATTAAGGTTGTAGAACATGAAATTAGCAACCGACAACTCTTAACGTATCAACCAACAACGTAACATACACTTATCTAAAGCTAAAGCTTAAGCTATAAGCCGACCCTTTGCAACCTGCAATTTGCAATCGACAAGAAGTAGTGTACTGATAAATTTAACAACTATTACGGCAGTAAAATACCCGTCGGCGACTTATTAAAGATACTCTTAACAAACTATTTGAAAATATCCCTGATTTGTGAGCGGTGGATTGAAAGGTGAAGACACAAGATAAACCAGGTAATACAGATTGTTCTCTCAATCAATATAAGATAATGAGAGTACAAATAATACTTATTTGCGCCATTAATTCATCACTTTCTTTATAGCACTCTTCCTACATTTATTTTACTCAAATTCTAGTAAACATACTAATAACTCTTCGTTGTTGTAAATGATGAACTTTCAGGGCAGGAAGACACTGAACCTACAAACTTCATGTGAAATAATAACAAGGTTAAAGGTCACGACAACCTTAAAATTTACAACCAACTTATGTTGTAAAAAATAACCTGTATGATGCAGTACGGTTGTTTCTTATGTCGACATGACTGAATAATGACTGGGACCCCATATGAGTATTTTTTTAAACATATTAATAATAATATACAAGTAACTACATGTACAAGATGCGGAGGAAGTCTTAAGTGTGAGAAGTACATATGTTGAACGGACATAGAAAATGTTTAACGGAAGAAAAATTAATATGACCTCAAATAAAGTAAAATTAATGATAATTTATACAACTGAGGACATTTAAAGTTATTCTAATAAAGATAATATAAATTATTAATAATCTTTCAAGAGGTTATGCACCCAGCGACTTCCACTGCGCCAAAAAATTCTGAAGTAAAGAATTTGAATTTATAAAATAGATTTCTTTTAATCGAGTAAATTTAAGAGTTTTAGGGTCTTAATCTGTAACTTTTCAAAAAATAGACCTTATTGTTTCAGCGGTGGAAATATTTAATTTTTTCACCGCTCGAATAAAGTCGCTGTATTTAAAATATCTAAAGTGGTATTCTGTATGCAAAATTTTCCATCGCCTTTATAATATACAGCGGTGAAAAAGTATACGTATTTTAAGACGTCATCAATTTTAAAAATATTTGACCAATCACGGCATTCAGAATATTCAAATATTTAAAAATTCAAACACTTGACAAGTACGAATACATGTCAATTGCTCAAGTTAATTTACAAGCAACATAACCTTACTTTCTGATACATATATTGTGTATTAAAAAAATTGTACTGAAATTTAAATTATAATTCGAATTATTTGACAATTCTAAAAAAATACAGCAATGGAAAATTTTAAAGTCACATTTCACAAGTCACAAGTCAAATTTCTTACAGAATACCAAATAAAAAATCATCGCTTTTGTAACGTCATTTTATTCTATCATTATTTCTTCCCCGGTGGAAATACTTTACAGAATAAGGCCCTTATTGAGTGAAAGTTTGATGCATTCTCGTAAATATATAATTTACCAATTAGCATAATTGTTTGCAGTGTGTGTACAAAAATGCATAATGAAGTTATAAGACAAGTCATTTCCAGTCACATATCCTGTTTTGTATAGCTGTAGTACATATAATTACAGCAGATAACATTACTCTCTGAAAAGTAGGTCTGTATAAAAAGTAAGACAGTCAATGACTTCAGATGACTCTAGAAGAATCCTTAATTTAAGAGTTCATCACAAAATATCACCAACGAATAATATCTGACTATAACAAAACTGAAAACATATTCATTCATTTTAAAATGTTTAAAATCATTTTATTTGCTATTAGCAAGTTTCTGAGCCTCTTTAAAAATAATTATATAATTAGCGTTGTGTTTTAATTTAAGCAAAAGTATGAGTATAATATAAACAAAAGCAAACGACTTCAAACAAATAATGTACGCGGAGATACCCTGGGGCATATTGAGAGAACAGCTACCAAGAAGTATAATTGTGTATATAATTAAGTAATTTGGAATGTGCATAATGTTTTTTTTATATTTCTTTTACATTAATAAACATAATTAAGGTTATTTTTTTAATTGCCATGTAAAATGTATATCAAAGAAATAAGTCATTGTTTAAATGGTGAACATGTATTTATGGAATTCGTTGTTTGTTAACTTCATTACGTTGGTTCTTGATAATGATGTTATTAAATTACATTAAAATAATTACATATATTTTTTAACAAATTTATAATGGACTTACACTCAATGGGCTTGTGTCCTATGTCTTAATTTCTATAAAAGTGTACTATATATTGATCAAGTGGGTTAAATGTTCAATTATTTTTTAATAACTCCTTATATGTTAAGAGATATTAACAATTAAAAAAGTCATTTTGTGTCTTTAATTATTAAAGGGATTCAACGTTGTACACATTCCAAGTGCATGTGACATCACAATCCTTGTGTAAGGTTACCAACCTTACAGATCATAAATCTCTGCTATATGTATTTATATATCAAAATATCAAATATTATTTACAGCTATTTCAAGGAACAATCAAATTTTTAATATTATGTCTGCCTTAGCAGGGTTAAATAAAATAAAAACTTATTATTCTTTGATTTGACTTGATTATTTGATTACCAACAGCTATAGAACATTACCACAGCACTGACCTACTCAACTAATAACTGACGTTAAAATGCATTTCACGTCATACAAATATGGTCGATTATTTCTAGCGCTAAAACTACAATTCAAACTTTTAATTGCTATATCTCCGTCAATATTTAGATATTTAATAAAACAGACACGCCAACACACATTTATTAACATCAATTTCAATCAACAATTGAAAAATCGACCACTAAAAAATGAGGACATTGAATGAAGTTTAAATTAAATTGGGATAAAATGGAATCTGCAAAACACGAATTTAAATCCTTTTGAATTTATTAAAATTATCTGGAGTCAGATGTTTTTTACCGACTCCCCAGCCCCGGACATAACTGTATACAGAACAATCAATTATATTTGCACAAAAAGTCGATATCCAACTATTTAAACCGCGGTTTTCAATTGCTACAAGTCACTGACTGACAAAAACTGTTATTTAAAGTTACAGGTGCTTTCAGATAAGTCACTTAATTCATTTCTTTATACAGTTCACTTAAATGCGATCCAAATAATTTAGGGGAATATCAATGATAAAAAAAAACTGGTTATAAAGTATAATTATTTATATAAACAAAAGATAAGTTAAATTTGAGTGACATGAAAATATCTTAATTAGATATAATCCTCTAGCTGTAAAAGAAATGTGTAACTTAATACAAAAATAAACTACCAAATATTTATGTATATATTAATTATATTTGAGTTGTGTATTTTGAAGTGAGGTAAGTCCAGACTTTAGTTGCTATTCATTAAATATATAATAGAAAATGTTTTTATATTTTGGTAGTGTGATGTTTTTGACATTGATATGTACACTTTTATTATCAAACAACCACAAATTGTTTAGTGAGGTAACTTAAATATAGTATTTTGAGAAAATGATGAAAAAAGTATTCGAATTGTTCAATTTTTCCAATAACTTAACAGTATCAAAAAAAGACTTGCCCCACTTTCAAAATAACCGACTCATTTACTAATTTATATATAGATTTGTATATAAGGCTTAAGGTTGATAATTAGCATAAATTAATAACCAACAGTTGTATAAAATTAATTTAAAAAATTCCAAAACAAAAAAAAATAGATATTATTCAAGTTCATATATTCTCACGATGTGTATTACTTTATAAACCCGCATTATATGCGCATGCGTTAAAGAAAAATAAAACTAAAAAGCAATATATTTATATTGGTACTCTGTAGTACCTACTTCCTTTTTCCCACATATTATGTATAACTGTGTATATAATCTTAAGCGTATATACAAATTAAACACCTGTATGTATAAAGGTATAAGTATAATATATATATATATATATATATATATATATATATATATATATATATATATATATATATAACCAATCAACTTATCAATTTTCTTAATGCGTTTCCAATTTATTTAATACGGCAAATCGATCGGATTAAAATGTGTATTATTTAAAGTCTGCACTCATTTTGAGAAGTTTTTTTCATCATAAAATAATAGTAAAAAGTACCCGGCTTTCCTCGAAATATACTTTAAGTTCAGAGATTCTGAACAGCAAGAGATAGTAGTTCAATTTCTTCTATATACCTATCCAAAGAATCTAAAACTTGTATGTACTTTACGATAGGTATACATAAGGTTCATTTTATCATATCAACCGATCAATAAAACGATTTATTTGATTAAAAAGTACTATATAAGTCTTCTGAGTAACTTATAAGTTATTATCAGTTATTTGTTGAGTAGGTCAGTGCTGTGGTAATGTTTTGTAGCTGTTGGTAGTCGAAATAATCAAGTCAAGTCAAAGAATAATAAGTTTTTATTTTTTTTAACCCTGCTAAGGCAGACATAATATTGAAATTTGATTGTTCCTTGAAATAGCTGTAAATAATATTTGATATATAAATACATATAGCAGAGATTTATGAGCTGTAAGGTTGGTAACCTTACACAAGGATTGTGATGTCACATGCACTTGGAATGTGTACAACGTTGAATCACTTTATTAATTAAAGAGACAAAATGACTTTTTTAATTATTAATATCTCTTAACATATAAGGAGTTATTACAAAATAATTGAACATTTGAAGTTCTAGTAACCCACTTTATCAATATATAGTACACTTTTATAGAAATTAAGACATAGGACACAAGCCCATTAACCCCTCGTTTTGTACATATTAACTACGTCACTGCTATCTTTAGTAAAATATATTGACCCAGAGAACGTAAAGAAACAAGACTTCTTCAGTGTACAGGATGTATGGGAATTGAAATGTTCGGATTCGAACCACGATCCGTTGGGAGTCACAACATAGCACGCTTAACCGCTAGTAATATTAAACTGCGGTTAACTTCTCATACGTTCTTTTCATAAAACATGTTTCACCGTTAATTGAGAACTGATATATTTATATATAGATACGTTGGAGTTGGAGTATATATAGTGTAACGTTTACGTTATTAATATTTCATATATCAAGAATATAGTAATTGTAGTACAAGACCAAGACGGTTCTCTTTTATTATTACGACACCGCAAATCGGTCACAACCACTCAGGCACTCTCATGACCGAGCTGACGGGATGATGGGATGATGGTATGACGCATGGCTCTCAAGAGAACGCAACGGAAAGCACTTATCTATACTCGATCATGATGAAATACGATGAGGGAGAATCATTGAAGTTTTGTATTCAAGTATTATTAAAAAAAATATTCTACTTTTGTTTCTGCGATGAATTGAATTACGATAGATCATCCAGGCAGGGGCGCAATGTCTTCGCCATTGCAGATCTTTGCGAGACACTTGTTCTTTGTATAATTTATGTAAATTTTAAGTATTTTTGATGATAATTGACGAGAAACAAAATTATATATTGGAAGATTTATAAAAGTTAACAAACACAAAGGCGAGAAATATTAATGATGATAAACTAAGGCACATGAATGCCTTAAAAGATATACGTAGTGATTCTAGAGGGATTTCTAAAGAGCGAGGCGCGAGGATCAAATATATATATTAATAAATTTTTCTATTTGAGTTGTTGCGCGAGAATGCGAGGCCCCTATAAGAGCGATGCCCGGGCGCTTGCCTTGCTTGCCACCCCCTAAGGTAGCCTTTACATCCAGGTTCACATATCACAAAATAAGTTAGTAGATGGCGCCACTATTCACAAATGCATATGATTTTTAGATAATACAAACATCCAAACGATATGTGTGAAATTTTTATGATATTCCAATCATTAGTTTAAAAGTTACAGTAGTTTTAGTAATACTACTTTTGCAATTTTCAAAACAATGAAAAAAACTGAACTTCCAGTAGAGGAATTACAAAATACAAGTATATACATAGAGTATGCTAACCATACAATAAAATTAAAAATCAATAGTCTTACAATTTCAATGAAAATGAAAACTCAAAGATCACGATGGCGATGATGATGATGATGATTGGTAACCATATAGGATCAAATTAGTTACCATATCAGTGTTGTTTAGTAGCAGAAAAGATTATATTAATATGAAAATATAAAGACTTTGGTCATGGTCCATTGCCAGCAAACTCTATATAGAAGAAGTTCGCTTACCATGGCAGCAGGCGGCGTTCAATTGATAGACAGGTAGATCAGTGTATATACTTATACCATGTATTATATCTATTAGTCCACATATTAAATGATTTAATACGTTATTATTTAGTATATTACAGGTGTTCCATAGTAAAAATATAAAAGTTATGGGAAAATTATTTTAATATACGATACACACCAATATTTCGTATGTGTGTGTAAAGGTAGGCATGTCTCCTATATATCACGTCTAATTAACTGTAGGAGAATTGGAATATATAGTTATTCATTAGTAGATTCACGTATAACCATACGAAATACACATATAGTATATATGATTTACGTGGTGTTACAAATATGCTGTACCAAGCACATGAGTGTAGGGAATCCATCCCCAAGGGATATCACCCGTGCAGATAACCCAAAACGTAACAAGCTGACCATTGGAATATTCCTGTGACCTATGATCTGTAAGTATCATTCTACTATATCTCCACCTACAGAAAATATATACAACCCTAAACCAGCAAACTGTTCTAATACACCACCACCTCCTCTTTGCCCCCACTTCGACCCTAATCCAGTCAAATACCTGAGGGCGCAGAACGACGTAATTAGCAGTGGCCGCGAGCCAAAGCGACTAAAACATGCAAACCAATTTATATTAATATTATCGTACTAAAACATATAAGCTTCTATATATTGTGTTGTAGAATTAATATTGATAGATTTGTATTTGTAAAATTGGACACTCGTATGTAGTTATTCGATTATGATTGATTCTAATTGACTTAGAAATTAGGTCAATTTTAAGATAGATCTAAACGAAAAGCCTGAGTATATTTTCTGTTCATTTATGGAACAATAAATAAACATTGACAAGGAACTAATAAATTACGTTTTATACAAAATATACTCGTATATTACCTTTCCATGTTAAACGTACAAATATATTAGTATATGTATAAATCGTTGTAGGTTAGAACACCCGCGACGGCATGAGGCAACACTAGCTCGACACCAATTACCCCTTAGAATAATTAAATCAACAGCCAAGTTAATCAGTGGCAGCACCGTCGCATCAGCGTCGGGTTTATAGTTGTATCGTTCGTTATTCCAATAACGAACATGATATCGTATTACATTGTCTGGATCGGGAACGATATGGGCAATTTCGAAACAAGGGGCGCTGGTCGTTTAAAATTTAACATAGAGATAAATTTGACTGATAGTTAGTACATTTTGTGAGGTGTTGTAGCTAGATAACATAAAAATGATTCCAAATATTCAAACTTACCGCCGTCTTACACAAAATGTTATTTGACTATTTAAAATGTTGGAATACTATCTACTCTGAATTCTACAGAATCTATCTGGTATTGTTAGAAACTAACTAATTATCTACAAAATATCATAAACATATATTTCGCACTTCTGATTTAACAACAATTATTAAAATAATAGTTCTGTCAACAAATATGTGAAAATTAGAAATAAATAATAATAAAAAAAATATATATATGTATATAAAATAAACATTGAAAACTCTTAATATTTTAACATTATAATAATAGAGATTTTAAAAACCTTAAAGAAAGTTAATGGTGTCATTCACATGAAATCTGTCAGCGTCAGACAAGTGTCACAAAATGTTCGAACTAATTTACAACATGACATTTATAAAAATCCTTCATCAACACTTCTGCTAGTCCTCTAAATATATTAAGCTGCATTTACAAATGAGGAACACGTTTCTTTTGAAATTAAAGGAAAAGAGTAATATTATAATTTCATGGATCCCTGAATTCAAGGACCCAGGAACTCAAGGAAATGAAAATGGGTGATAAACTTTTCAAGGAGATCCATCGATACATATTTGCTAAGTTGGTCTTCGAAGTAAAACCGTTGATAATGTTGTCGACATCACATTTGTATGACAGGTACTACTACTAAAAGCCAAAGTGGTCATTGCATAAGCCTTCCCCCCCGCTTGCCTTCTCTTCCAAGTTCGCTACGATAAATTTAATGTGTTTGTTGCGAGCCATGCGAAACTTTGGACCGTAAAGCGCTATGATTTAGTAAGGGTTCATCAAATTGTTTTTCTTTATCAAAGTATATATTAATGAATAATTTTATAACATATTAGATTTTACAACGCCGACAAGTCTTCTATTAAATTATTTAAGATAATGCATGTAAACTAGCTTTAAAATGGTTAGTAATGAAGCAAAAGACACATCCACTCGTCCTGAACAAGATGCTGTTGCAGGAGATGAGCCAAATGTTAGGATCAGTGGATGTTGCAACGGGATCTCAACAGTAAGTCATTAGTCAGTAAATTAAAACCAAAACGTACAACGGAAAACGAGAAGAGAGTGAGAGGAGAAGAGGGGAGGTGGTGGTAGTTGAAGAGGCGGGTTAATGTCATTCGTGAATAAGTATGCAATGGTATAAGTCGAAATTAAACTGTAGGAAAATATTAAATATGATAGATATAAAATAAACGTAAAAATCAATATTGTTTATAAAATAGTATTTAACACGATGCAGTTATTTATTTATAGCTCCTCCAAGTCATTCAACTTCCTTGAGTGAGTTCACAAATTACATCCTCCTTCCTTTTTGTTTCTAAATGTATTTGTAAAGACTTTAGTTGAATAAGATGTCTGTTTTTTACGTGTTCAACGTGTTTTGTGATATGTGTCCACAAAACGACGTCAAACGTCGCTTGACGACGCTTCTGAAACCATCGAATTAATGACAGCGACGATATAATATCTAAAAACGTATAAATTATATATATACATATATATTTATTTTTTTAATAGTTCTGTTGGACAGATTTACGTGGTGTTAACTACAGTGACAAAAAGTTGAACATTGAAAAAATATTTTTGATCTATTTCCAGGAAAAGAAACGTACAATTCGATCAATTTCAACCTTCACTTTAACTAAACGATATAATAATCGCCAAAGTCATTTCTAATGGATCTTAATTTTGGAAAATTCCGAAATCGGAAAACATTTTATTTATTATAAAATATAACATGCCGTATTTTGTATGTGTTATTACCGCGTGTAAAACGTCCAGCTGTTTTTCGTAGTCTATTATTATTTTGAGAGTGCGGACGTGAGGACAGACAAGGCGCTGAGCCGCATAATGAGCACTTTATTGGTTGGTTTATTGCAGTCACTTCTTCTAAACTCTTCTTATTTTCAGTTAGTAAATAAATGGGACATTGAAAATACTGTTAAAACCATTATATGATCTATATATCTGTGTCTACTTAATAACAGAATCTTTTGAAGATGAATTTATAGCAAAATAAGTCACTTAAGTGGTACACGCGTGTAGTTGTTAAGTTTTAGGTCTTAGGTTCTTTTATTAATATAGTTCGACTATTGACTGATCTTCAATCTATTATATTGCAGTACTATTTTTAAATACTTTTAAAAAGTAATTTATTAAATGAAACTAAAATAATTTTGCAATATAAATTATCGAATTAAAAAATGTCAAGTAAATTTGGCCCGTGAAATTTATCAATAAATAAAAATTATAAAAATAATAATTCACTTTTAAAATATAGTGTAAGCGGTTCTAAGTCAAACGTATATTTCAAACAAAATGTAATAGATCTTGTTATTTTGTTGAGTGTCAGGCCAAGCAACATCACCTCACGTTGTGGCTGTGCCATCAATGTCACAACGAGGTGGTATAGTCCGAGAGCCGCGTGTGAATTTACTATTTTAACAAAAATATATTTTATATATTTTCTTCGATAATGTAGTGAAAATCTATAGACTAAATCGATGACTCTTTCCAAGCACGTGTGCTCCTGAACTATATAAGTATCTGAATGATATTTCAAGTATGTTCATCTTAAGCTCGAGGATGCTGCGGATCCTGATACAGCAGATCACCTGTTGCAACTCATCACTTCTTACAGTCGCCGCCACCACAACTAGATTGAAAGTTCTTATACTTGTATTTTCAAAGCCCCGTCGTGTGTTCATTTGAAATTTATTTATTTTTTTATTTTATTTTATTTATTTTTTAACACTGTCTATATTTTCGTTCTAAAACACTTATTATACTTAACGGATTTGTCACTAACAAAAATTTATATTCTAAAACATTTACGTGGTAAAGAAAGAAAAAAAAAACGATTTGAAGAATTAACTTAGATTTATGTTAAGTAATTCTTTATCTGTGCTATTAAAAGTCTTGATGATTTGGCATCTTGTTGTTAAAACAATGCACGGATAGGTTCAGACAAAACAAGCTGCGGTTAATCTTAATCTGTCTTGAGATTATCACACACTGCTACTTATTTGATTTCTTCAACTATTAAAACAGAGTTTCGAAAACTGGAAAATATATTTGACTATTACTTACATATTATCATTCAAACCTTTTATATTTAACCAATATATATAGTTCCAAATCCATCATAAAATTATGGCAGCAGTGTTGTTCACATATGTACGAGGTCTGTTCAAAAAATAAGGTGAATTTTCAAATTTCGCGGGCTACGTACATTCGATTATCGATTTTTTTATTTTGTTATGTTGGTACACTCGTCTCGAACATATGTTCACAGTTTTAGCTATATAGCACATTTAGTTTGTTTGTGATAGGCATAAAAGTTAGAAGTGTTTTGCGTGTTCGGCGATTTTCTGCAGTCGAAAAACATAGATCAAAGAGTTTGCATTAAATTTTGTATGAAAAATGGAATCAAGTGCTCCAAAACACTTGAAATGTTGAAAGTGGCATACGGTATATGGAGCCACACGATAGTATACGTATAAAATAAATAATTTTGATTAAAAACATTTAGTACATACAACTGAAGATGGGGAGCGTACATTTTTGAAATGAACATAATGTCTTACCACATGTTACAGTAGTGTTAAACACAAAGTTTGACTTGGTCCAAGAATGTTAGAACATCCATCTACTAGACAACCAAAGAGATTAGTGGAAATCATGGCCGAACTCAACTTAAGAAGAGGAAGATACTTATTTCCACTTGTACATACATATTTAACATTTGATATTTTTTCTTATTTCATTTAGAATAACTACAGGGTGATTCAGTGACACGAAAATTTAAATTCTTATTAGCGAATGGACGTGGTGCGAGAAATATTTCAACCGGATCACCCTATATACAGATTTAAATATATTACGTATAAGATAAGGAATGAAAGAGAGGAAAATATAATTAAAATGAGATAGAGATGTTTAGGCATTGGAAATTAATACAACGTCATAATTATTTATTAGCTGTATATTTGTTTCATGTTAAAATAACTGCATGTATGCGTTTGTGTGTTTGTTTAACTATTTCTGCGTATGCAATGAATTATGTTTGTGATGTTTTTATTATTGTTTAAGGCCATTAAATATGTTTTCAAAAAGTGTATAGAAATTTCTAAAATTTTTGAACATATTTTTCTCAATACAATTGCATGGAATTATGCAATAGGTTATTTTTATGAGAAAAACAAACGACAGAACTTTTGTAGTACCATTGTAGAACTTTTGATGCATGACGCACTAGATATGTACTAAGTAAATTAATTAATTAATTAACACTTAATCTGTAAGTTATAGTTAGGCGACAAAATATAACGTAATTAATAATAACGAGTATGTCTTATACTCGTATATGTCAAAGCAAAGCAGTGGTAAACAAAGAAGGAATCGAAGGTCCAATTGATACCCATTAAACATAGCTACATTAGAAAAACTATGTACTTTTTTACGCAACTTACATGATATAACACAAATTCTTAATAATCTTTAAAAAATACTAAGAAAGTGAAACCGATATTTTACCACCCATTTTCAAAACATAAATTATAAATAAAAAACATGGAAAAAAATAAACAAAAAAGTTAAAGGCGTATGATATAGGCGATTAAAATGACATTCGAAAACAAGTGTTTTGGGCTGGTAAGTCCTCGGCCAAATGCATGGATTATAATTTATTAACCAACACACATGTTTGGTTGGAAATGTAACGAAATGAAGATATGTATATCTAAACGAATTACATACATAGAAAACTAGAAAATGAATTTGTTTGTTTTCTATAGCCACGTAAACAAATGTTTAAGCCTTTTTCCAACTCTGTTTTCATTTAAGAATCAGTCATGGGCGTTCACAGAAAATTTAACAGGGGATATAAAACGACCCGATCCTATTTTCTTTTAAATTTAGTTTTCCAGAAGTAAAGCGATTTAAGTGTTAAAAATATGGAACAAAACAACCAATTCGATCAAGGAACGTCTTATTGCACTTTCCCAACATTTTCCTTTATACCCCTTTGTTTCTGACCCCCTCATTTAATATCCAGATAAAAGTGTACCTTCTCTCCCCCACCCGCACATGTCATCAAGTCTATATTTGTGACTTGAACGCAACAACCATGTTTACAATGATGTAACTGACGAATTGTGACTCTTTTAAATAAATTGATTTATTTTTGAACACCAAAAATATTTAGTAGACATGTTACAGTAAAAGTATAATTTGTTTGTTTGTCAAAACAGTGTAATTTTAAACATGGTGTCCTATCATTTTGAAAAATGATTCTACTGTTAATACTATAAGTATAAATAAATATATTATTTTACAACAAATTTTATGCAAATATACAATGTTTATAAAGTTTATTTGTTGTACAGTGGTGACATCTGTTTTTGAGTAACGTAAAGATAAAAATAGTTATGATTTAAATATCATTCATTTTATTTTTTAGTTGCAAGAATACTTCGCATGTTTTAGTTTTAACTTTGCAAAACTCTTGTGGAAAATAAAGAAATATTTGTTTTACTCCACATAAGAGCACTGAAAATTTCAAGTCAGAAAAGAGACCTAAATTATTCTGCGGAAATGAATGAAAGTAATAAAATTTGTTGAGCTTTAAAAATATTTCCAAAACAAACCAGAAAATAAAATTAAAACAATCAATCAACAAACGAATCCATCAGCGTGTAAAAGACAGATGCTAATATACAATACACAATTTTTCTCTTCTTTTTTTTATCTCAGCTGGAGACGATGTTCCTTGCATGTTTAGGCACGGTGTTAACTAATGGATTTTCTTATCCTGTCTAACTTATGCAAAAAAAAAGAGAATCAGAATTTGTGCTGTCTCCTTCAATTACCCGTGTTTATAGATTTCGTTGACAAAATGTAGAGAAGATGGTATTATGTTCTAGGTTCGGTATAACGTAACATCTAATTTGCATTTTAGTACAGCGTAAAGGCGTCAGAGGCGCTGCATACGATTATAGATGACACCAACGGCAACCTAATACTCGTACTATTGGTATTGCAACCCTGATTATAATTTAACCCCTTTTTGGGGGATGATGAGATAAACAGAGATAAAAAATGTTATGGGGAATATTACAAGGGGATGATTGAAATATTGTTTGAAAATAAAGCGTGAAAATAATATTTAATGTTTGAATTATTGAATAAGTTTGCAACAGCAATGTATGCCTTGTAGTTTTTCTAGCGCTGAGGTGTTTTTGAAATAAGTAAATACCAAAATAACAGACTTCTATTTTTCATGGAGATGTAAAAAAAAGTTAAGACCAAAATAAAGAAGAATAATGAATTTTACAAGCAGTAATCTGAAGAAAACGTGTTAAAAATAATAATATAATCTAAATTGTAATGTTTTTATAAAACTAAACACAAATAAAATAATCTCTACATTATATTTCTTGTACTAATTATAAAAAACAGTGTATTATATTAAGTAAACCGATAAGATACTAAAATACTTAAATCATTTTGCTCCGATTACTGGCAACGAAAATAAATGTCTTTTTCTTATTTAGGTGGCGTCAAAGTTTAGTCTCAGTTTTGGGATTTTGGGGTGACGAGATAAATCTCCTGTCTGAGATAGGTATAACGTTATAGTCTAACACTATTCTGTAGTTATATACGATAGCAGCTATGCGTCAGGAGTTAAAGACAGTCAGGACCGTCAGGACATGCTAATAATACAAAGGAAGGGTTTTAAAATTAACACCACAAAACGTTATACCATATAAAATATTTAGTTTCCTTAGAATATCCTTTAAAGAGTATTTAGACAATCCAATAAGTATTCCGTTCAGTTTTAGATAAACTGGCATTTCTTTGTATGTGTAAGCACTAAAATCGGAATATCCTTCAAAATTTTGTCTCAAATTTGCAATTATTTAATTCCAATATTTCGACTGATGAAAAAACAATTGTAAAGATATTGTTTTTAATTACATCAGGGTTCAGTCTAGCTGTTATAAATTGATTAGATTCAGTTATAAATTTGTTTCACAATAGTTCATCATAGATGTCACTAGAAAATGTCTTAAATTTAGTAGTAACTCTTGATTTACTTCTTTAACATATGTTTATTTCTTCCGATAATAAAAATCATTAATCTATTAATATATTAATTTAAAAAATCAAAATAACTCACACAGTAGAAAAAAAAACCATTAAAAATATTTTATAAACATTCCAAAATATTTTAAAAATATCAAATCTTTTTTTTCATTTGGTTTTAAGTTAAGTTTGTAAATATTCCTGGTTTTAGGAATTGTGTGGGTTGATACTAATGTCATGCCATGTAATTTGAAACGTGGCCGTGTGTGGCGCTGGCAGCTGGCGTGTCTGTCGCGCGCGGAATGAAGTATTTCTCGTCAGTAACGATAAATCGTTGAAGGAACGATGACATCGACGAGTAACTACAGAATTAAGACAGTCACAAAAATTATACGGTCTTAAACCTTAATTACAGTAATTGTTAAAACCGAAAATGAAGCAGACAAAATAAAATCACGCTGTAGAATCAGACTAAAAGTCTTTAGCAAGTTCAGGAATATGCAATAACTAATAAAATTCAAACTAGAAATAACAGTAGAATTCAGAAACGATCTTTTCAACTTCACTTTAATAATCTATAATAAGAATAACTTATTATTCAAACTTTGAAATTTTAGGAGCACAATCTGTTTTTCTAATACACACTAAATGCAGATGTTTTAACATAGTTCAATAGATGTTAATCTTAATCTTTATCTTCACCGAACAAAATATATCATCTTCTTGTAACTGCTCCTTAATTTATATATGTTTTAACGTCTACAGCAAACACCCTTCAGTTAAGCCCTTTAAACGGGTAATATGTACACGTCGTTAAGTACAATTATTTAGCATAAGTAGCGTCAACCAAATAGAGATGTGTGGCACAGATAACATAATCTGTTGAAGTGTCACATGAATTTTATGTTGATGCTAGCACATCCCATGTACTAAATAATGTAGGACACATTTAACCTTCTTTCATAAATTTAGGTGTAGGTGTTCCATTATCTGTAGAAGCTATGGGCTGAGAGGCCTGAGGTTGATAGACAATAAATAATACATTAAAAATTGTTTTTACCAAGTCATAGATTGATTTTAATTAAATTTGAATTATAGCATATTTTGCGAACCCTTTGAAAGAGTTGAGGGTGCTTTTATTATCGATATTCTGAAGCCTAGCCCTCTCAGCCTAAGGATTAATCAGCATAAAGGTCGTGTAACATATCACATAACATATTTCAAAACTGATAATTTTTAGAGTGTAAAACCAACTTTCGAAAAACAACTTTATCCGAAACAAACAAACAATCCTATTGTTGTATTTGATTTTAAAAGTCGTATCTCACAAAAGCTGTAGTAAGAGGAATTGGCTTCGTATCCCAAGACCAGAAAGACCAGAGATTCAAAGATCCAGAGAATGTTTTAAAAAGTTCCTAAGTTCAACTCGATCAGCGCTAGCGCTATGTTTGTATCATTCCAACCGCGATTAGACATTCCAGTAAATTCCTGTGATTCTTTGATTTAACACCAGGAATCGCTAGCTGCGAATTTATGGCTTGAACACGTATCATAAATCTAGTTGAACGCTCTGTGCTCTCTCTCACTCTCTCAGTTCACTGGGACTGTAGTCTCAGGACTGCAGAGTTCGTAAAGCAAGAGTCTAGAGAAGAAAACAACACGGTATAATTATATAGAGTTAGAAGAGGTTGATCTCTTCGTGGCCTCTGCTCTGTAGCTATGGCTTCCACGCATAAAATAAAAACAGTAAACACTTGGATACCCAATATCCGTGAGCAGAAACACAACATATATTATAGACTGATTTTAGCAGAAAATGTTTTACTCTTTTCATTGTAGAAGAAACTTCAAAATAATGTTGTTATTTTACGGTACAACTAATTACAATCTAGAGTTTTAAGACTTATGGATTTGAAATGGAATATGATAATATGTACTCCAGATATTTTAGAATTGCCGCACTTTTTGATATTCATTACAATTCATATTATTTATTTAATAAAAAGCTGTAAATGCTCATACACAAATTTGTATAAATTACGCTATTAGTAAGGAACAGTACGTTTTCCACGCTGGAATGTGGACTAACAGAACAATTTTTCCCGAAGTAGAGAGTGATTTTCTAAACATTGTTAATACGCACATTATTTTTATTTCAAAACATTTCTAGTATATCACGGATGTTGTTCAAGTCATCCCTTTTTTGATTTGTGCTCACGCGTGCACATTCTGTCACAACAACGAATGTTTGTCCCCAAAAACGCGCACTTAGTTTAACCAAAACATATAATTTGTAAAAGCAAACCAGAAAAACTAAAGAAAATCTTTCTAATTTAGTATCATGTTATTTAGTTGTTCCATTTGTTTATATACATACTCCTACAAGTATATCACTAAAACCACTAGTCGTACAATCAAATTTTAAACTTCATTTAAATCTTGCTTCTTGTTTGTCTTGTTTAGCAAAAAGATTTTACAGTTACAATTACATATTATTATGTAAAATACAATTGTTATTATTGTTAAAGTCTTACTCTAGCAAGACATTGCAATGTTGTTCCAGGCTAGACTAATATATTCTGCTTGTTTCTAGTCAGTTGGGAACATTTTACAAGACTACGAGTAATAGTTATACCATTGTCGGTGATAGGAGTACTACAATCTCTGTGATTCCTTTAAAAATTATAAAAGAAAACCAAATAGATCGATTAAAAATGAATTGTAAATGACTTCTTTCACCTATGATCTCGAATCATGTGGGGAAGGATAACTTCTGTTATGTTTCTTTCCATATATTATAATAAAAATATGTAACACGTAACCTTTTTATGTTAAAAAACCTTAAATATATGTAATTGTGTTCATCGGGCAATGATTTAACAACCTCGGTGACACTGAGGATCTGATTTATTTAATTTAAGACAGTTACTGCAACAACAACGTAGGTACCAATTTCACAAATGATACAAAGTCAAGTAATTATTCGTAATCACCCTATATTACTCTGAATACGAATATCTATGTTGGTCGGAACGCCTATACCGTTTTCCAACGTTGTTAGTCATCTAATTTAAACCTTTTAGCTCCTACCAAAATAGCGATTTATTTGACAATCCTAGATGCTAGACTGGTGCTGCTGCTGGTGGAAAGTCATATATATCAAGTCGCGAGTAATTTACGAATTGGGGGAATTAGTGTCTCTGAAGTCGGGACAACTCGACAAGAGTAACGGCTTGTTTGCATTAGGACTATTGATGCCGTCATAACTTAACTAGAAGATTTTATACTTAATTTACAAGATGAATAAAGCTAAAGGAGAACATTTATCGTGGTTAATTTGCATATGAATTTCATTTAATCTAAAGAATTACGTTTAGGTGATTAGTGCGCGGGATGTAGTATGGTACATTAACTTTTTATAGCATACAACATCATTTCCCTCTTTATAGATAAAGACTTAATGATTTTAACAATAAGCAATCTGGAACACAAAGTTGGGGAAAATTTTATTTTGGATATTTATAAGGTGGCGTGAAAATGTAACGTAAAGGAAAAATGTATAAGTTTCTTAATCAAGTGCATAATTTTACAAAAATCTTACCTCTGCAGGCAAATAAATTAGTATAGCAGAAGAGAAACTCACCTGAAAATAAAAAGAAGCTATTAATATTATATACAATTTACAAGATTATCATATAGTGTTAGATGTAAAAACAGGAAACCAGAAATCGATTTCTTTTAGAACGAATTTTGACACACTTTGTGTTGGGTGGGCTTTAGATAGCCCTAAAACCAAAGAACAATTGATTCACCAATACCAATAAGCAAAGGCGATATCTCTATCAATAATAATTGATTGCATATCTTTACAAATAAAGTTCTTATAATATAACAATTGTTACACTAATGAAATACATTTACTCGCATGAGATATTCCTTCATTTATCATTGAAACGACCAATAGGAAAAAGGAAGCCCTATTTTACACCTTCTTCCCATAAATACATCTCCCGGTGTGGTGTTGAAGTGATTTAATAATCATATGAACACAATTGTACATGGTGTGCATTTGATTTATTTGAACAGGTAAAAATATACATACAACTCGCCATTATACAAAATGTTTTCTTTTATAAAGTTTGTTAATGAAATGATAATAATCACTAAAATAATAAAAATGATACGGCGGATGGACAAATGAACCAGACACCTTTTTTTTATCTTACTTCTTTATTACATCTATCTCTTTCTCTTTTCTTTGTAGCAAAATATTAGTATAGTAGTATTTACATAAAGAATAATTAGTATACTTTAAAAGAAAAAAATAATAGTACATTGATGCTTTTGAAGGCAAAGGCGATAAGGCGGGTAAATGCATCTCACAGTCAGTGGAGTGGGTTCATATTGTATGAAATTGAATTTTTATATGGGTAATAAATTAATGCATTCATTATATATACAGTAATAAGAAATATTACTTTTAAATGTATTTTGAAGACTGATAAATAACTATTACTGGTTAAAATAGTTTAAAAACCAAAATAACATAAGTTTTTCACCGTGTAGATAATAAATATAATAACATTGTAAAGGACAATCACAAAATAAAGTTTACGTAAAAAATACATTGCAATTGCAGTAAAAAGGAAATAAAAAAGATGAAAAAATGCGATTGATGTCCATCAATTGTTCACTTGCAATTCATTTTAAAAAACAGTTTATTTATACAATAAGAAGTACATACATCTTCAGTGAAATAAATTTTATTTACACAAAAGTAAGTAGTCTTTAGTTTTAAATTGAAGATAAAAAAAGAACAAGCTAAATCTGTCAACGAGAGATTTATATCATACTCGTATGTGATATTGAATTGTTTCTCACTTGAGATCGATCTCATAAGATATTACCTACAGTCTTATTTTTTATTTATACAGTAGAAGAAATATTTATGGAAATGGATAATTCCATTATAAAAACGCTGTATTCAATTGGGTCGATTGTTTTGTAGCAAATTCTAAAAGAATTGCATTTTTTATAAAGATTTAAGACGTATAATTATTTCTTAAATGCAACGAACCGAACAGGCGCATGCTGATCGTTAATACGCTCTTCGGGAATTCAGTCGCTAGTTTTACTTGCTACGTATTATGCAGTACTTCCTGACCAGTTCGTCACTGTTCATCTAATCTATCTAATTATAATACCTGTGTGGCCTCTAAAGGCTTAAAAACAATCTAATTCATCATATGCGTAAGCTAATGATATGCAAACTAAACAAGATTAAAGATGCGTGAGTATTTCCATACCTAGTTATTTTCTATTTGCTATTATACTATTTTTATACGTTTATTAACATAATATAGTACACAAGTCACTAGATTCCAGACAGTTTCTATTAAATCAGATTTCACAAATATTTTTTCTACAGTTTGATGATGGGAACTCGTTCACATTACCCAGGAGTACTTTGTACTTTATTTACGCACAAATTCAATTCTTTACACGTTTCTGTACTGGTACTGTTATCGCCTATAATTACTTTATAAATAATTCATATGCAAACTATATTATGTATGCATTCTTTTAGTTATTTATGGCATTTGTTTTGTTAATTGTGCTAGAATCTAGACTACGACTAGAAATAATTTTCCAATGTAATAATAACTTGAGAACAATTTTCTATTGGTGGAAATGAAATTATTTTGTGAAATTGAATTGTTTATAATTAAGCATTGTTATGACTTTAGTTTTATTTCTCTATTTCAATGTATACCTATGAAAATTATGCAGAAAATAAAATAGAAAAAGTATTTTATGAAGCCTTTGACTGAAATAACATGCTACATGTATATTAAACACGATAATTTTATATTTTTTGTAGAGTGACATTGCTTTAGTACTTTAAGCAGCATTCATCCTAAACTAAACGTAGATCAATCTATCATACGTTATGATATTGCGTTAAATATATCAAACAGCGACATTTTTTTCCTGTACGAGTATATACGACACTGATTAATATGTTTCATTTTATAATAAATCTGAGTAATTCAAGGCAGAAAGTTTTATCTGTATTCTGGACTGATCTCTCTCATTGAGCGAGCCCAGACATCTGTGAGACTGAGTAGACAATATTCAGCCATGAGGAGACTGCCTGAGATATACTTGTACTGTGTAGTTGGTCGCCTATGAAGTAAAACAGGCGACCAATTAGCTCAAAATAATGAACATGTTTTTACGTCGGTCTTTGTCTTTTGTTCTGCTCTTTTATTTTTTACCCTATTTCTCTTTTCCTATATATATACTTTTATATATAGAGGAATATATTCCTCTCTTGGACTTTCTGTAGGTTTTGTTTTATACAATACCTTTGCAAGAGTACCTTCTGGCTATCCCAGGCATAAAACACGGACTATATAGTCTCCAAAGGGATATGAACTAATGCTGCTCATACCTTATAAATAATAAATCGTGTATATAAAGATATATTGTATAAATCAATGTACCAGTTTTAAAAGTACTTGAAAATAATTATAATTATAACCAAATTAGCGTTTTACTTGAAAATTCGATTGTAATATCTAATTTGACTATAATTTGTCAAAAGTTGTCACTTTTTGTGAGCCAATTTTCAAAAGCTTTAATATTAATTTTCAATGAAATACAAAAATAAATGGAAGTTAACAAAATATTAAAAAAGAGGACAATATTTGTCAAATAAAAATACTATTAAATGTAAACTTATATGAATTTCACAATTAAGATCGTTTAATGATTTTATTGTATAAAACAATTAGAGCGGTATGAGCAGCTCTAATATACGAATATACAAACGAAGTTAGCTACTATACCCGTATATTATATTATGCATGTATTTTTAAAGTTTTCGTTTGTTCTTTCAGTGGCCGTTGTTATGTATTTTGTAGGTATTGTTAAATATAATCGTGAGAAGTTTAGAAGCAGAAAAGTCAAATACAGACGCAGGCGCATGCGCACTCGACAGCACTTTGTTTCTGATTAGTAGCCTCATTGTTTTGCATAACTTACTCTACATAATGGTAAATTCTGCAGACATTTCATAAATTATAAGCTGTTTTAAACGTTACATTCTAATAAGATTTGAATATTGGTTAATTTAGATTTATAATACTGGGGCCGATTGATGTAGCACATCTGAGATCCCCGTACACCATTTTATAGAGTTTAAAACATAAAAGTTTACCCATTTTACATGTCTTCTTCGAGTTTACTTTCTAAATGACTTAAGTTTAATGCACATATCGTTTAAATCGATGTTTTTATAGTGTAAACACAAGTTTGACGAAATCTTTACAAAAATCTATGAACATATAAGTACTATAATAAATATATTCAAAAAAGACACGCTGTAGAAAGAACAGCTGTAGAAAATTTAATTAGAAAATGAAGAGAAATTTTTTATGATGGTTTACTCAAAAAAAAAAAAACAAAATCATAAAACTCCGGTAGCTGAAAATAATTCTATAGAATGAGATAAAATAATATTGGAGACAGGTACAATGGTATAGAATGTGGTAACATGTATCTCAACCCCTCTTCAAAAATAAAAAAAACACATCTTTTATTCATCTTATTATATAAGATAGAAAAGGACAAATATATTTTATGAATGTTTTTTTATAAGTTGTTATTTTGGAATTATATTTCTGGCTCCCGAATTACGATTATAGTCGACGTAAAAAGACATGTCACTAACATTAAATGATGTTATCATTCCGAAAAATCTTCTCAAATGTCTTTCATACCATATCTAATACAAATCATGACTGGATGGAAGAAAATATTTATAAATATATTACGTTTAGTTAAAATGACATAGTTAAATAGTTCAGTCAAGTTATCTGTCATTTTTAAAAGTTATTTTAATCATTCTGAAAATATTTTGATTATTATCGATGAATCATTAGTAATCAAGATTATAACTGTCAAGTTAGATCTTAGTTGCAATGGCTACCGGTTTTACCTATTGTCTAAAAGTAATTTAAGACTGCAACTAATTGATTTTAACATTCTTGTGCAAGTAGAGTTAAAAAATCGGAAAAATGCTAAACAGATAAAAATGGTTTCAATTTTAAAATTAGCATGAAAAACTACATTGCAAAATATATATAACAAGTCAAATTTGGTTTGGGTACAATACACCTAACATAATACAAAAACAGTTATCCTTATTAAAAAACAAACCTGAATGAATGAAACTACCTTATTTCTAGACCAGCTTGAAATAACACCTCTCATGCTTAACTCAATAGTATAAACCACAACGAGATTGTCATCTAAACAAGTTTAACGTATTCTGTCCGTAATATTTATATGCTAATTATAAATTTAACAAATACTACAAATTTATTTAATGTATTAATAAATAAAATATATAAAAATAAATTAGAAACAAAGTATTAAGTAAATGTTCAAGATGAAGAGATTAAACAAGGGAGATGACTGGACCACAGCTGGGATAATATACATTTAAACGGAGGTTATTGAATATTATTAGCGGGATATGTGATATTTGAGTTGAAATTAATACTCCTACCTGCAACAACTTGGAATTCTTTGCTACTGTATTTTTAGCAGAAAGTGAATTTATTAAACCGTATTAGAAATTGAGATGGCGCTTATATTAGTTAGACATTTGCAGTTGTTTTTTAGTTTTAATTAATTTTCGTATTTTATGAAAAACGTTTTCGATCTCCTTATTCGAAAGCTTAAATGTTTAGAATACACAGTAACGCGCGCGTATTCACCAGTCAACGGGCATGGGAACAGGATATGGCTACCGCTAACAGACTTCCAGTATCCAGACTTTATAGCCTGGATGCTGGAGCCACTTCCCATGTATTTATATTGCGTTGGGATGCTTCATGAATGTCTGCAAGCACAGAAGCATCCTCTAAGTCTATAGTCACCATATCCGTGCAAATTAATGGCCGATCAAGTTCGCATAGCTCTCCAATACGAATACGACTCATATAATACACCTATATATTGTTTGTCTTCTTTTACGCTGCTAAATATATTAAGGATTTGCATACAAAATCTTTTAGAACAAAGCTTGAGCCATTACCAATGGTAAAGAGTTTCTTTTACTGGAGCTAAGGCTGACCTAAGACACTTTTGTCTTAGAAAGATATAGGCAATACCATATGACCACATTAAACAAAGTGTTAAGGCATTAATGAAAGGTTGCATCTTCAGGTTATGTTCCCAGATGGATGCTACACTTTATCTACAAGTATATTCCAAGTGTAACACATTCTTTTGTTGTTGGAGATTTGAAATATTTCGAGGTTCTAATTCTTTAACAGAAGATTACACTTATCCCTATATGGATATTAGCAGTGTATCAGTACCTGAAGATGCATATATTTTCTTCTTCCTAACGAAGTACCGCGGCTGTTCGTAAATTCCGCCGTACTCAGCGTGAATTCTATGTTCTTAAACTCTTTGTCTTAAGACCCTTTAAAACAGAATGCATGAAGTATAGTGTAGTGCAGTGCAGTGCAGTTTAAACACCAGTATGTAGCACTAACTGTTAAACTGCTGGAGTCCAAGATACACTAAACAACACTACGTACTATCCTATCACTAATTTACTAAAAGCAGCAAAACGTCAGCAATACTGGCACCAACAGCGTCCGACACGTCACAGCGGATGGAAGATATACTACGAAAGATTCTGGTAAACTGCTGCGAAAGTTGGCGAAACGATGATATATCGCGTGAAAAATATATGAGTACATACGCATGAATAAATATTATGGAACTACCGTGTGATCGGAGTAATTAAAAAGTTAAATATTAATTCGATGTGGATGATTTATTGGCGGAGAATCAGTAGCGGCTTGCCCGAGCGCGAGAGAGCCAGACGCCAGTGGATGAAGCAGGATTTTAGTTCCAAAAAACTTAAAATAGGTAACAAAAAGTTATATATTAGGTAATCTAGTTAGAGAATTGTTATTTAAGATAACTTCATGTAAGTTCACTGAATTTGTGACCTCACTCTTGATCAAATATTCCCTTCCCCCTATTTATTAATCTATCACAAAAAAACAAGGCTTGCTTGATTTGAAATTCTTTAAGCGATCATTTTGGGAGGCGTGTCAAAGACCAATATATTTTATCAAACTTATTAATAGTAATATATTATTTATGAGTATGATGATGGTCGTATAGTTAAAGATTGGAAACACAGACTGGTAGCCAGGTATTGTAATTATTATCAAACAAAAACAACTAATTAGAAACTTTGCTTATTGGGCGTGGTGATATATGTCCTGTTTACTCCTTTAAAATGAACAAAATTCTTGTTTTCACATAGTTACACCAGCTCCTGTTACTGTAAAGGTACGTTTACGTTCATTCGTGTAAAATATTACTACATTCTGTCTTCAAAACCATTATTATTATAAGCTATAACATCAGACTGCTTGCTATTCATAACGAGTTTGGAATAGCGTTTTTTTTATCCAAAAAGTGCAGTACCTTCTTGTACAGATTCTCTGGTATACATTCTGCACTTTGAATTTTGTGATCTATTGTAAAAAGTGTCGCCTAAGTGTATCAGTACTTTTTTCTTTTAAAGTTTTTGAAAAATGTTCTATAAATTAATTTTAATATATATTTTCCATATTCACAGATTGTAAAATTGTAATTTATTCTTATATAGTACTGTCCTTGTAAACGTACTTTCCATTTATCATTTCTTATTATTTAAACCATTAATGTACACACTCCTCTACCATCAGCAACCGTGCTGAATGTAATAACTCTTAAAATATTATTAAAGTAAAGTCACGGATAAATTATTTATTAATTTGTTCTCGTTATTTGATCAAAAGATATAAGAAACTTGTCAATTGTAGGGACATACTCGTAGTTTCTTTATTGTCATTTCTGCCATGGATAAAAAATAATAAAAACAGTTTTAAGATGATGTACTGGGAAATGATAATTTGGAAGATTGATATTCTTTTAATATGTTACTTATAAAAGAATTAACTGTATTTTGTAATGAATTTTTCTGTATTTTGATACGGATGTAAAATCTACATAATTTCAAATCTAACATTTTTGTAATCGTGAGCCTTCAGCTATCGTTTCCAATAGATATTCATAAATAAATCTTGTTATTAATTAACCGCCTAATGATTTATCTGTGTTCTATTAATCATGCTTGCAGAATGGTTGATATCTCCAGTTCGTGTTTTTATAATGCGAGTTTGTTTATACAGGTAGAACATATTATAAAAACATGCGACAAATTATTGTCGTGTTCCTTCGTGTGTGGTAAAACCGAGGATCAGACTCAGCTCCCAAGCTAAAAACTCTGTACCTTTAAGATTAAAAAGTATCAAATGAGATGAGATAAAATCTAGATTTTACTAGTAACATCTAATTCTCAGACTTCCAACTTGAAGCACAGAGCAAGTTGTTCGAATTAAGTTAAATATAAAAATTACTTTGATATGTCATTCTAGAAAAACATATGCAAAATAATGTTTTAATTAAATTGAAATAAACACATTAATTAATGATATGAACTACATATCGAGTGGTTAGTTCATTAGTGAGACATCTTTTAAGGTCATGAAATTTGCTTGTTAAATGATGTTGACCACGAATCGCGAGCATGTTCGTTTGGTCTATAAAAATAATTACCAAATAAAACCGTATAGCGTAGATATTCATAGTACGGGTATCTATCAATACATGTGTACAAGACTTGCACCACACCGCAGTCCCGCGACAATCACCAAACAAGATTAATGATGCACCATTTGATATAAATTACCCAGCAGAGAATTCACCATGAGAAACGATATGAACCAGGACTTGGGAGACAAGAATGGCATTGAGGAAGGACAGGACGTACGGGAATCGCATCATTGGTGGTCAAGTCGCACTAATGTTATCTTCGTACATGACCATGGTGTTTAAAGAAGATTTAAAATAAGAAAGAAGAGAAACAAACTGCATAAATGTCGGGTCATTTGAATTAAACGATATCAGTTAACAAACGAAAGCTAATTGTGTAGCTTTTCTTCTGTTTCTGCGCGGTAGATTAAATAGCCAATGAAATTGTAGGTACTTAGCAAATTTATCGCAGAAGAAGTTCAGGAAAGTGCAATGCAAACACTCTCTACTTACAAACAATAATACTGTCATAATTATATACTGATATAAGTAAAAGAAATATTAATAATTAAAGATTTAAACTTTTAATAGTCGTAGTAAGATAAAATAAATATGTACTCTAATTTACAGCATATTTAAGATAAATGTTACAGACATATTTAACTTTAGAAGTTTTTATTTTATAATTTAATTCTCACATTTCATTTTAGTGTGTGGTTTGTAAATTGATAACATATCAATTACAAGCAGATAGTCTTCATGTTTGAGTTCGTCTTGTTATTGTTAAGTGTAGATAGAGATAGAGAGAGAAAGAGAGGTAAGATACAAACAAACGAAATAAACGGTGGCAAGCAGATGCGGTAATAATGTAAATTGAATGTAAAATATATGTCAATGATAACTTTTATGGCAAGTTATATAGATAATTTGTAATAACAAATTTAACAACGTTTTAGTATACATTTTTTTGTTTGTTACAAACAAGGATATAAACCAAAATAAACGAGAAGGTAATTTTGAAAGCAAAATTTATTGCCAAATGTTATTCAAATTATTGGAAATAAATGAATACTCACACTTTTGTCTTCAGTGTGTCATAAAAATAGTATTTCATCAAGGAAACAGTTTAAAAAGGTCTTACAAAGATAAAAAAGAGAAAATCATATGAAGATTTAAGTTTTAAAAATAATCTTCCGAATAAAAAAAAACTATTTTTATTTTTCTTGATTATCTGATTAACTGTCCCATAATCCTTTGGTGTATTTATATATTTCTATGCATACATATTACGAATGTATTGAAGATTTGTAACTGTGGTTAGGCCAGAGGTTGTAAACTGTAATACTCTAAAGGTAAGTGTCCACAAGTTCGCTCGACTGCCAAAAGACGCATTTGATTTATCGTATCAAATGTGACAGCGAGAGAAAAAGTGTATGAAACTTTTTGAGTTACAATTTTTAGTATTATCTGTATGGTTAGTCATACAAATGTGTTTTCGTCGGCTCAATTGTTGCCACAGAAGAACCATAAAGGTCGTGTGTAAGCTTACCTTAAGACAAACCTAACTTTTACGGTTTTCTTACAATTTAGATGCCAAAAACGTAGTTACATCTCTGTCTAATAAATAATTATCTATCTAATATAAATCTGTGTCAAATTCTTTTCAATTTAGTATCTACAGTTCTTTACCCCTGGATTAGGTATTTCTTTCTGAGGCTTTGGTCAGAGTTACCACGTGACTCACAGAGGGCATCATGACCACACACGATGACTTTCATTATTGGCTGATCAACAGTCAACAGTCAACAGCCAAAACTCTTAACTAGTGTACATTCACTTTTAAAAACATGATCATTTATAATTCAATTAAAGATTTAGAAAAATATAAATTACAGACTAAATTTTTTTACTATCACGTCTATAGTAAATTTATTCGCGTTCAGATTGTTTTTGAATCCAAGAGCCGGCAGCAATAGGAATTTTGTTATAAGACTATTATAGCACCGTCATACTATGAAACATAGTAAGTCTACTGAATATTTATCACAGTATAATCTGTTGACTATGCATAATACCTTATAATATCGTCATCGTCATATTAAATTGAATGTGGTCCTTCATTAATCCGGCACTGACCAAGTCCGTAAATATAGAAACCGTGTAATCATTTGATAACATTATGCTTTAGGTATATCTATAGTGACTTAATTTGTTAACATAATTACTATATTTTAGAATAAATGCAGCCAAAATTATTTCTCTTGCTAACGTAATCTTCATTCGTGGATACATCGATGGCCCGTGCTCCGTGCTGCATCGACAGTACAACAACTATCCACAATTAGTATTCAAGTAATGATTATTTAAACACTAAGAACTCCTTATAAACCGATTTACTCCCACACATTTTGACCACCTAAGGTTTCGGTTTCTAAGGCCAATGACGTCATTTTATTATTCTTTTTTTTTTATCAACTCGCGTTTCAAGTCTCATTACCTAATTTAATATTCTATATCGATGTCAAATGTTACACGTCACAGATATACGAGTATTTTGTTCGACATTAACATATTGATATTTTGTACACTGTAAATTTTGTTGAAAAGTAAAATACCAGTAAAGTATTTTCATAATGGATTTTCCAATAAATTATTTCTTCATACACATATGAATAATTAGAAAACAAAGTGTTAAACGAGGTAAAAGACTTCAAACATCTAATTCAATTAGCGATTTAATGTTGAATGATATGATAAATAAATAAAATCAACCCTATTTAAGTATTTATCTCATTCGTGGTTTTATTTATTTCAATTAATTCCATCCCTAACCCCAATTGACAGATTAAAAGCATCGCCTGTTGAACGTAGGGGTTGTATTGATGGTGAGAAGAGAAGAGGGGGTTGGAGAATCTAGCGGCAAGACACAACCCCTTTGAACCTCTATTTTCTACCACATTTGTTTCCCTTCTTTTGATACCTACCGCTTTATTCTACCTCTTTTCCCGCTTAGTTAAATTTAAGTCACCAAATAAAATTGAAAAAAAAGTTTCTGATTTATAGTGCCTCCACTTCAAACTAATGAGGAAGAGCTAAGTATTTAACGTTCGGCTTTAATTACACTTTGGTTTAAAGGTTTTTACTTAGTTCTTTTTTTTAATTACATTTGGTAATGGGTTGTTATTTGATCAGTAGATAAGACTAACAATACATCAATTATGTTAATCAGAATTATTTAGTTTAATATTCCAGTTATTATGAAATTTAACTACCGTGTAATTATATTCGCAATCTGCATTATCAAAATTGCATTTAAAAATCATTTGTAAAGAAGACTTGCATATAACAAATATTGAAGATGTTAGCATATTATGGAATTCTGGGGAATGTGGTGGATTAAGGAATTGACACTTCAATTGCAGCAGCTATAAAATCAATCGAAATGAAATTAGTGGAACGACATGATCATTAAAATAAAAGTGATTATTTTATATTAAATTACAGGGTTCTCTATTATTAAATGATTGATGCTACAATCAAGAAAATGCATCTGCGTCACTGATTTCATTGAGAAAGTTGTACCGTTAATTAAAAACTAATTAAAAAATATGTATGTTTAACTAATAGCTATAAAATAAGCCTAATCATATCAAGCAAGATAAATTATATCATTAAGATAGATTTAAATGTATTGGTATTACATTTACACTACAAAACCAATAAATCTAAAACACCTGAAACCAGACAAGAAAATTCTAAACGTGTTCTAAAAATTCAACACGGTTTATAATTTTAATGATAAATTTGAGGTTCGTTCAATCTTCTCATAAATAACAAATTATCTCTACGAATGACAATTTACTATCAGTTTTAGATAAGATGACAACAGTTCTTCCTTCTATTGTTTCTAAAGATATTTTTAATAATGTTTTTTTTATTTCTTATTCCTTTAAAAATATTTTATAAGGAGTTTCGGTACACAATTAAAAAAAAATGTAGAAAAAAAATAACTAGCCACTTTAAATTACACTACACCAAAAATACGTCTAATATACAAAAACCTCCACAGAACGTTAAACAACTGAAACAAAACCGACGGACGGACGAACTATTTCTGAACAAGTAAAAGCACTTATCCCTTTTTGCCTTTGCCTTTGCTTTGCTTTGGGAAGAGAAATAAGGAATACACACCTTTATAAATTGAATAGAATAAGAGTATACTAATATATATTAAGCTAATCTTCAAACTAATAAATAGTAGAAAAAAATAACCACTCGTAAGTGGAAATCGAAACTTGTATACAAAATGTTAAAGATTTTGATTGTATTATGTTATATCATATATACTTAATTATTTCAGATATCTTTAATGATACCATTTTGTAATTATCTTACTTTACTAGTGTCGTTAGGTAAAATGGGTAATAGTTTTGATAAAATAGTTGACGATATACGAGCTAGAAGCCTTGTTAAACTCTCTTAAAAGAACAATTTAGAAGAAGTGCCTACATTTTTCAAATTTTAAGAATAAAGTATCATTTTTCGGCTGAGTTTAAAAATATAAAAATTAGAAAATTTTTAATTTGAAAATATTACACTAAAATACGTCAAATGTCACTTTTACTTTGTTGTCTTGACAGTTGGCACAAATGTTCATGTCTATGACACACTCAAATTACAATTTAAATTAAAAACATGCATGTTTTTCTGTTGGCTACAAACAACAAATAAATACATTCTTAACTTTGTTTCTTTTTAAAACAATTTTATAAACTCTAGAACTCACAAATCAATCTAGTGCCGCAGCTTGACTTTTGGACTAATTTGACAAGTTTCTGCGAATTAAATAAATGTATACGATTATTTTAATTTTATTCTAGAATTTTAAATTGGCAGTAATTTAATTAACATTTAATTAAACAGTATTGAATAATGTTTTAACTCTTTAATTGTTCGGGAAAGAATGTCGCGAGCTCGTGCTGCCACCCCATTCATATTGTCTCTTCTAAATTGTTCAGACAGAAACTGAGATGATAAAAACGGTCAAGTGTGTCCGCATTCTTGATTATTAAGTCACTTAAAACTAGTCAAAGTTTACATAATTACATCGGTTTTTATGTGACTACAAGTTAATGATATATAGTTGCTATTGCCAGCAAACACAGGTTTTCTATTTCGCAAAAAAGGATTTCAAAATCAATTTGATTCTAAATGCAAGCTAAATCAATAATATATAAAAGTAAAAAAAAAATACAATTTCAAAGCGAAACAAAAATAAGCACTGCTAAATAGAGAATAGATTAATAAATGATTAAAAAAAGGGAATTTAAGAAAAACTGAAGATTCATATTCTCGTGAAATTTAACAGCGCAATTCATGCTTTTAAATATACAACCAACACATTCGCATAGTATTTATAGATCGCAATTTAGTCCTTTAATTTATTACAATAATTTTATTTTCGAAATTTTTTTCTTAACATTTATTTCACGCAATTGACTGCTAAATAGCGCTATTTTTTATTTTTGTGCCCACTTTTTCCTCACAAAATGAATTTAATTTATTTATATTTTTTTCTCTTTGTGACTCTGTGTGATATATCGTTGTCACATTTGAAGTAAATTGAGCTTGGAGATGTTAAAATATGTTCTTCTAACTTTAACACATGCATTTCATTTTTTATATATACAGTTATTTGTAGTTTTCGTATGTGACATATATTTAACATAAAATATATGTGCTAGGGGGTCTGTTTTACATCATCAAAGATAAATAATTAATTATATTTAAAACATAAATTACAAAAGCGAATATAAGAAAGTCTATGCTATGTAAAAGGGTTTGGTACTATTGTCTTATTACGAAAACTCGGTGAATATAATCCAGTACATTTATTATATAAAAATAAATATTATTCTATTCGCACGTATATAAAACTCCAATTCATTAGTACATCTTACATCAGAAATAAAATCTAGTGTGATAAATAACCTAAATTTACAAAAACATAAGTTGATCAATAAAAATAAGTCATCAAGAATGTACAACATTTGTTAAACATAAATTTTTACGATGTAAAAAAAGATAACACTAATTCACTAAACGATTTTACGATTTGCAAATAAATTCAACTTAATTTCATAACTTTTCGTAAATTGTTTTAATTGGATTATAAATTACTATTAAATTTAGTGTTGTGCAACGACTAGAGAATATCATGTAATATGTAATCATCATAACATAAAATATGAAAAAAAACTAAAATTATTCATAAAATAAAATAAATTCTTTTTATATAAAAGTCATTACCGTCACCAGCAAATTTGTTAGTCATTTGAAGTCGGGTAATTAAATGCAGGAAAAACTATATTAAAATTAGAATAAATTCGCGAGGACATATTGCCTTTACTCGTAAAATCATAAAAGTCATCTGGTTAGGAACATATTGCTACATAGTAAATAAAGAAAACCATTTCACTATATAAAATAAAAATAGGTAACAATAAAATTTGAAGTGTAATTCTTTGAGAAAACATCTGATGTTAATTTGTCACAGATGCTGAATCTGCTGTTCAAGGCGTTCAAAAACTACGTGCAAATAATTATTAGTGCTGTATAAATCATCTTTCAAATCACAGTGCGTTGATCTTAGATCTTAAAAAACTCTAAACACACAAGAGACGTTTATTTTCGAATGAAAAGAAAATTATTGACAATATTAATCAAAATAATTGGAATAATTGAAAGCAGGTTGCCCCTTGTTTAAGTAAAATTACGTTCATTAATATTTATAATTATAGAATTTGTTATACAAAACAAATATTCAACGAAATCTAGTGATTTCTGGTGAAAAAAATTATCTTGAATCTTTTTAATATAAGATTTTATGCAAATAATATTAAATGTTGAATGTATTAAATAAAAGCACATAATTTCACTCAGTTTTTGTTCAAAATAACTTGTTATATACTTTTAATACAGTTGTATCGATTGACAGATAGCGAAACGGACATAAATAGTCCAAAAAAGGTAATCCTATGAAGTTATTCAACTTTATGCTAAAATTAATGAAAGTATTTATATTTATGGTAATTATACTACCTTCTGTTTTGTTTATAGTGTGTAAATTAAGGATGTGATGCGTCTTCTTAAGATATTATCTTACATATATAACTATGTTTGGTCATTAACATTTTAATCAATTTAATTAATCGTATTACTTAATCACTATTTCAGTTAGGTATAACTTACGCTGTTAATTTAATGTGTGCCATTAAATACGAAAAATAATAAGCATGTAATAACAGTGTTGGAGAGTATGCAATTTAGAGATAAGTACAGCGATATTAACATGTTTTATGATTAAAAATATAAATGTAGAACTTGGAAACAAATAAGTTCTTTTTTTATAAAAAAAAAAATGACTAAAATTACATTGGGTAGTAAAAAGCCTCATCATAATTTCAGTTCAGGGTATTTTTATGACTAAATCCGGCTCTGTGTACGATTCCTTATAAGTCAATTCAACCTTGAGCGTTTTTCGATGTGTTTTTGGTTCAAACAGGTGGACATTTCATATTCAATTTCAAGTTGTAATCATTAATTGCTTTATTTGTTATGTATCTTCAATTTACGTGTAAACCTGCTTTATTTTATATTGTAGATATCAAGATAATCTGGTATAATGGCACCTATAAATATCTTAATAATGAAATACATTAACTAAACTTAAATATATTCTGTTAAAAGTACAATTTATGTATTTGATCCGCCATTAATAAAACCCAAATTATGTTAATTATTAGTTTGTTTACTAAATATTTCAGTTGCAACATATTATGCTCGTGGTTAAATTTATGAACAACATTGGAATTTATTTTATAACTATTTTAAAAAAATAAAATATAAATGTACTCCTCGGTTATATACGCATCCAAGTCTAGGGGGAAATTAAGAAATGACTTAAGTAAAAAAATGCGACACGTAGTATGTTTTATGGAGTAAAAAAAACTATTTGACATTGGGAAGTCAAAACATATGAAAGAAACTGAAAATAGATAAAGTATAAGTTTAAAATAAGTATGAATGTATGACCCCCTTAACCAAAACAAGGTACCCCACCCGTATTTGTAATAAGGAAGAATATATTTAGATTAAATTGTAACATTTCATGTCAAGGAAAACATAGTTTGTTACTTAACAAGTCCAATTAAAAAAGATAAATAAATTGATTTTGAAATAGGAAGAAAAAATTACAAGTTCCGTTCTTTTAAAATTCGGCAATTTACTTACATATAATAAATATGTCATCGAGGTTGGTTAATAAGGACGAAAAGAAAATTCGGGATACAGGGTTGTAACGCACGAGCCTGATTGAAGAGAGTGTACTGTATTTAAATGAATTTCTGACCGCTCAATTCCTTCTAGCCATAGGTCGGTTTTTCAGTCAACGCAACTATCCATGCAGTACGAAATCATTGATAACTCATATAAGACAGAAAGAGAGAGAGATATATGAATACAGTGTTTTAAAAAAAGAGACAAATTCATATGGCTTGGCTCTTAACCAAAAATCGTGAGGCCATAATTAAATGTCCCTCAGTAAGTCAACGTCAGAAGTCAGGACTGAGGAATCAAGGATCTACTGCTGTGAAGATATATGCTTGTTGGTAACAACTGATATCGTATTTGTATGTATGCCAACATAAGAGTACGAACAAACCAACGACAACAAGTTCTGGCTAAGAGAACAGCCATGTATAAAGAACACACGCGGGACAATTAAATCCACCATTAAATTTCAAATTAGTGGTGACTGTTAATCCCCCATAGTCTCGAAGTGGAAACAGTGACGTGCAAACAAAAGGAGGCCGAGATAGAAGTGAGAAAGTTTTTATTGGTGCATTGTTACTTGCATCAAATTCTGAGTGAGTGAATTGTGGAGAAGATATTTACTCTAGAACTCAAGACTTTTTTTTACAGAACATCTTGCAAGAAGAAGAGAACGGTGTGCAAGACATCTGATTTCATTAAAATTGAATTAGTAAAAAAAAAAAAATTTCATCATTTTTCAAGTTTTGAGTTGTTTCCGAAGAAACCTCAGTCATGAGCTTTAGGGTTAAGTAAAAAATTCTTACTTAGCTTTACCACACAAGTAATAGCCTTAAAAAATTGATATTGTAACAGCTTATATACGACTATGTATATATAATGAAATATATATAACTTGTTATATAATACGAGTATAACCAACATTATATACAAAGCTCGTTGAAAGTTCTGATAGCCTGCAGCTTACACGACCACTACTGTGCACTGAAAATACAATAGGGTTATGCGGAACATTCAAACATTCAAAACATAATCAATGTGAAAAGTTTTCCCTATTTTCATTTATTAAATATTTCATAACCTATATAATTCTTATGAAAATTTCATTAATTTCGTGTATTGTTTTAGCTTAGTGTTTTAACAATTAATTATTATTTAGAGCTTTAATATCATCCCCTTCTTACTCCTTAGCGATTGAACACAAACGCTGTCATAAGAAATGAGGAAGTAAAATTTTCTCAAATCAAAACGGTGAGTTCTTATCAGGGTTCGATTCCCGATGATTTATATAATATAATAAACAAAAAAATTAAAAAAACAACTAATTTAAAAAAATATAAATTAGTTATATATTTTCCAATACTCGAAAATAAAGGACGTGTATAAAATGTGAGTACCAGAATAGAAAACAAAGCAATTTATCTAACGGATACGAAGCGAAAATGTTTTATATTGCTGAATGTATCTATCAAGAGTTTTGGTTTGAGTTTAGATATTGTTATATTAATTATAACGATGTTAACAATATCTCTATTGTATATTTCAACGTTCAACCCATCCTGTAATATATATGTACTCCTCTATTCAACATTTCCACCCCTATTCTATATTCAATACCTCGGAAAACATATTGCTAAAAATTATTTCTACATTGTTGCAATACACATGTCTAGTAAGGTTTACAAATAATAAAAAAAAGCTTATAATAGCAGCTTTTTGTGTTTGAGCTTTATATAAATGTACAATTTGTTAAAAGGAAATTAATTTCCATATATGTACATGAAGGGAAAGGAATTTCAACTTATAAGGAAATTAAAAGCAACAGTATTTTTATAATGGATTACATTTTCTAACGGGGTTGAATGTTAACTGAATTGTAAATGCCTAAGCAGGCCTAATTTGAGAATTAAAGATCTGTGTTGGTGAAAAAATTTATTTCTTCATACGAAACAAATACTACTTAATTAATTTAATGATATTATAAAGGTACATGACAGTCAGAAAAAATATCTTATTGTAACTAATTGTTGAAAGTAACTGTTAAATAGTCTTGCGTGGGTTAGTTACTGCGCCGCTTAGTTACTAGTTAGCATACATTTATTTGCACGTAATGATTTATTTATTCTTGTTCACAGATATAAAAAGCGTTAGTCGGCGGCAAATAACCGGTAGCCATGAGAATAAACGATCCTACAGGTTACAACATGAGTTAAATTCTTAAAGAAGTTTAAAGGTATTTCACAGTATAATCTTTGAAAATTTACGTATATATTTAGATATAATCTTTTGTTTAATTCAAAGCAAAAGGTTATGCACATTTATTTAAAAAAAAAAAACATTTAAAACAAAAGTGTGTAAATATAGATGTGCTTGAAATATCTTTTCTTTTATCGATGTGAAAATATTCGACTGTTTCCCACTTCTGATTTGCAATCTGACGGCATCTTTTCCTATTTAATTATCTGAATTTTTTTATTCATCTAAATCTATTCTATTGATATTAACTTTATTTTTTCAAAATGTTCAAGTTCCTATTTCACGCCACATTTAAAAAAAGAACGTTATTAAGTTATCACATTGAGGGAAACAAAACGTTTTGTAAACATATTACTGCGGTACTATTTTATTTTTTACCTCATTTAATGCATTTTTTTTAAATATAGAATGATAACGTAATCTGAATTGAATTTAATATGCTTCAAATTTATATTGATGGCAAAATAAATTTACAAATTAAATATAAAGTAAATTATAATGTAAAAATCATACATTAGGAGTCAATTAAATAATTCATATTTATGCTTTAACACCATAAAAACTGCTAGGATAGAAGAGGTCGTCTGTAAAAGACTAGCTAAGTGCACAATGCAGTTAATTCACTGTCCTCCCTATTCATACTATATTATAGACATCTACACATCCAAACACAAAAAAAAGATTGAGAAACACTCCCGGCAAACAAAACTTGGAGGACATAATTCAGTCGGGTTTAGGGCAGAATGTCTTGAAGAATCTATTGCTAGGAGAGTCGTTATTTTAAATTTGCATTACATTAACCCAAAAGACAAAGTCCTCGTTTATACAAGTATATTGGAGAGAAGAGAACCTTTAAATCTTATATATAATATATTTTGGAGAACAAAACCGGCCGTAAATCTATATCCGCGGACATGGGACTTATTGTCTTAGTTTCGTATCTACGGCAAACTTCACATACTCGTATATTATCCGATACTAATTGATACAAAATGTCTGAATGTCTTATTTTAATCTATGAATAATAAATTAACTTGTTTGAAATTGACAAAGAAAAAATAATCGAACTAAATTTGTAAGATGTTAAATCACAACAAATGCTACAATAAAAATGAAACGGCACGCTGTAAACTCAATGACTATCAGACTGAACTGGCGTAAAATGATGTCAAATCCAAAGGACGATTGATATTAAATAAAATTTTGTAAAGCATTTAAAAGAAATACTTTCAACTTAGACTGTACAGGTGACTGTTTCAGTTACGCCTCCTAATCATATATTTTATAATTTATTATTATTTATTTATAGTTATAAAGTGTTATATTTATGATTAAGAGGAGGTACCGTCATACAATCAAAAGTCAATTAAAATAAAACCAATGTTTATTTAGGATTAAAGCTCTCCCTTTCCAAAGAGGATTCTGTTCAATGCTGAACACTAGTCTGCAAGCCCGGAGGTATATTTATTACACGGAGACTTCCACTTAAGCATTTTAATTAAATATTATTGTAATACATTGATACAACATCTATGCGAATCGAATGCATGTACTAATTGTATAGTACTACATGAGAATCATGTTATACACAGATGAGATGTAGTAACCCATTCTGACCATCAACAAAAGATTATAGTGATGTATTGATCACATTTAAGTAGAAGCTTCCTCTGTTAAGAAAGTGTACTACTGCAAAATAACTCCGGACGTAGTTTGCTCCAGTATGAAAGCAGCCTTATCGTTTGATCCATTTAGATCATTAGCGTTTCTCGACCACTCTGAGTTGATAGAAAAAATGACAAAATATGTAACCCAAAATTTTACAACGTGCACACTTTTGGAAAGATATTAACTAGTTAACCAACAGTAGCAAAATTTTTGAGGTAGAAGCAATAATTATTTGCTAAACATAATAAAAACTGAAGAAAGGAATGAAAAGAAATGTAGAATAAATTTTCTTTCATATTGTCTTGAGTTTTAACAAGCTAACTGCTAACATATAGCATTTAGGCTACCGTGCTTATATACTGGATGCTAAAAATGCTTTAGGGTAAATAATAAAACTATATACATATAATATAATAAATAAAAAAATGAAAGACTGCCTACGAAGTAAAAAATAAGATGATGAAAATATACAGACACATACAGTATATAATGTAAGATGTTGCTGTACAAAATAATGATTTATTGTGTTTGTTAACAATATTTTATGTATGGAAATTAAAACTAATGAATTGAATATTTTGCTACTCTCAGCGTTGTCGTATAAATTATATTACTTGCAACAACGCATGCCTATTACATCGATTTCGACTAATTTATTCATATAATAAATGTAATTGAAATTCTAAAGTTAAACAGAATTCGGTTTTCCATGTTGTCAAAAATAATATATATATATATTCAAAATTTTAAACATTAGGTTAAGTTTAAAGTCAATAAGTTGCTTGGTATGTAATCAAAATAAAAAAATAAAAGTCAATCAAAAAAAAAAATCTTGTTCTGACCCGTACAAAATCGTACAGTAATTTCTCATTAAGGAAAGCGTTCAAAGATTCGTATGGTTCGCATCAAACGCATTCAATATTCAATTCAAATCGAGCACTGTTTCAAGAATATAACATTCAAAAAATAATTACTATTTTCTGCTTCTAAAATACGCAAACAAATAATTAAAATAATAAACAAAAACAAAATACAAATATGCAATATATATGTATATACAAGTAGTTAATTTGTTTATATAAATAAATCTCATAATCAGGAGATGCTGATCGTCTGATTTATTCAACAGGCTCGTTAGCGACTGCTTGACCACTCGATTAATGTATGTTTTTATCTTTGACTTTTAATTTACTCTTGTACATACATTCTCAAAAGTTTTATATCATAAGTATAGAATAGTATAAGTAAAAGATCAAAAAAATATTAATAAGGTATTCCTTGTCTGTGCCTTATGATCCGATACGCTTTCCTTCCCGCTTCCCCCCTTTTCCGTGTTTTATTGAATAAAACCAATGTGTCTCATGCGACCAGTTACTACAGTGTGATATTTTTTGTATTAGAACTGTTCTACGATTAAATAGTACTGCGTGATTAATTAGTCGTTAAATTTATATTATTTAATCAATTTATAAGCAAGGGAAGTATAATCAGAAAAAAGATTATAAAATTGAGATAATCACTTTATTATCGTAACGAAATAGACCGAAATCTTGAAAGAAACGTATAAAATAGTTAACTCTCCGAAATTCTATATATAAAAATGTGAAAAATTTCATTCCAATACAAATTGTCAATAAATTTTTATCTTTTTAAAAAAATCTTAAGTACTTGTATTACAAATCTTATTTAATTATCAATAAAACCTATATTTTAATTATCTTATAAATTAAAATTGTTTAATGGGTCATTAATTATCAAACAAACAAGAAGGAAAGAAGACAATTGTGTTTTATTATAAGGATGGAGAGTAAAAGCTAAATTTACAACGTTTGGTAAATTTATTTTGATTTATGTTTGACGTAAATATAAGGCTAATTGGGAAAATTACACCATGTACTTCTTTTAAAGCAATCGAATCTCTAGTGCGCAATTACCATACCATAATCTATCCTATCATTGATTCTTTTCTGTCTGATTTTCAACGATATATTTTTAATGATTTTTTTAAGTTTAGTAGTAATTAAAATCAGAAATGTCACATTGATAATTTAGCTCAAAGTCGTCGCGTTTTCTAAAAAAAAAAGGAACCGTCGTCATAAAAAGAAAAACAAAAACGAAAGCAGAATAAATAATACAAATATAAAGGCTATTATAATATAATTTTATGCGCGGTCCGTGAGGTCTTTAATTTTAATGTTCTCTTAAGGTCCTTTCTAAATGTTTCATTTTTTGAATATTACAAGATGTGCTTTATATTAAACTCATATAAGTAATTGATGAAATTTACTCAAAAACGCAAGGACCGCATTCAGAGCAAGGATTGGTCAATACTTTTTGAGATATGAGGAACGATAAGTTATTACGAAGACTACTCCTTTCCTCCCGCTTTACCATTCTTTCTTGTTCCATTAAATAAAGCCAATGTGTTTGATCCGAGCAGTGCGAACCTGCGGTCGTTTTTTAGTAACATTATGCGACAAGTGTATGTATTTTTGGGAAACACCTTTAAAAAAGACAAAGTAAATAAAATTTGAAAATTTAAAGTGCGCAAATAATATACTTTAAAGTGGTGCATAAAGCAAACAATTCTTATTATTTTTATTTGTTTAAATTTTTATTTTATTTCTTATTTTTTTCTTATATTCAACAGCCAAATCGGCATAACGAGTTCGGTGCGAAACAAAAGACTTTAGCGGTGCACTAATAAAACAGAAATAGGAACTGGAACTGGTATTGGATATACCGATATACAAGTACTAACCATAACCGTAACGAAATGAATATAGTGGCGCCATTGGAATCATATAACAAAACCCCATAACCAGGAACAGTTTGCTTGGAACCGCCAATTAATCGCGTCTGATGTGTTAAAAAGACTAAGTCTTGAAACTCATACTAATTAAGTTTTAAATATCATTTTAATTAATAATACATAATATTTATTATATTAATCGTTTTTCACACCTCATTGATAGAACAAAAAAAACTTTAAAAAAATTATATTATAAAAGTGAAACATTTTTCGAAAATGACTAAGCATTAATTCAAGTGGCGCCAACTAAAAAACAATAAAAACATATAAAAAATAGTCAGGTATATGGTCACGTGGGTAAAGCTATTGTTAGTCAGCATCCCCGAAACCGACAGGTAGGTGGATAGATACGATACGAGTACTTAAAGAAAACCAACAAGGGGTTTGTCTCAAAACCAACCCCTAACAAATAATAAAAAACATCTTTACAAGTTTATAAGGGTTGTATTTAACCAGACACAAGTGATTATTCTATATTGGTGATGTTTATCTTGGAAATTGATTAAGATATGGACCAGTGAATGGAGCCAGCATCATATTGATTTAATTCTTTTTAAGTATTGGTAATCTGAGAGGCAGAGAGATGGTCTTACTATGAGGTAATAATACATTAAACGAAAGATCCTAAAGTAATAACAAAAAAATAGATTTGCCTTATTTTAAAACAAACGACTACGGAAAACCTTATTCTTAACATTAGACGATTGTGTTCTACTAACCGAACTAACCTTCATATACATAAATAACAATATTAATACAAATTTGTTTTATTTTTAAGTAATTCTTTTTAGTCTATATTTAAAATTCTTTCATATAATAAATAATGTTTTTTTACCGATTTTAGTAATGGCAACTTTCTGTTGGTAGACATAGATTTGGGAGGATACTAGATAGAGATCAGCAGGCATTCTATGTCTGTCATATTGACCAGACAATATAACTTACAAGAAAATAAACAGAAGTGTCAAAGAATGTATTTACACAGGTATTATGGTAGTTGTCTGGTTTATTTATTTAAAGGAATAGATCCTATAATTAAACAATTGTATGTTAGGTAAATTACAGGTATTAACCAAAAATAAAAAGTTGCAGATTGTTATTTATGATTATACAAATTTTGAAGATTGAAATGGCATTTCCGTTTCTTTTTGACTAGTCTTTAAAGAATTTATTGCTTCTATCTTTTACTTAGCTTCTATGTAAGAGTTTTTGTAAAAGGTAAACGTCCACAGGTTCGCACTGCTAACATCAAACGCATTCTTCTCAGTTATTAACACTTCTTTCTATTATACAGCTAAAAAACATATGGCTAACAAAACGTTGTGAGAAATTTGATTATTTTTAGTTTAAGTTTTTCCAGTTAGTGTTAGCCAATAGTTTGATCAATGCTATTTAAGACATAAGTCTTTATTACCAAGTTCTGAGTTTCTCTTTTTAGATTTCTATCCCTTTTTTGAAGTATGACAAATTGCATTTTTATTTGTTAAATTGCGACACAAAACAACGGGGGTCTTCTGACCCATTTCTGGAAAAAATCATTACAACATTTTTTTGAAATAATTTGTTGCTTAGTAAAAAATTTATAAGGCACAAAAAATGGAAAGTAATATTATTTATGTATTTGAACATGGTATGCATTTAAACCATCATGAAATCAGGCGCCTACCATATATCAAGCCACCCTTGTTAACTTTTCGTTCCAATATTAAACATTTTATCTAATATAATTTGATATGTTTCTTTATTATAATGCACTTGTTTAGTCAGAATAGTCGAGAATACTACTCTATTCATATAATGACCTCTATAAACATTTCCAGGTGCTAGTGTATAACTAGTCCAAATGTCAGAGTTATTATTGGAACGATGCTATGAGATTTAAAAAATATATAGGTTACCTTCTCTATGCATAACACCTTTCACAATTGATATGACCACATTATTATAACCACAGATTAAAATTAATAAAAAAAGTAAAGGTATAAAATCTACAAATACTTTGAAAAATACTACAAACGCTTTAAATTTTGAGTACATATAATAAATAGAACTTAACTTAAGGGGATCGTCTCCTAGGTGATATTTAATCTAAATCGTGTGTTCATTAGATCCATTTTCTATCAAATATTTACTGTTTAGAAAATATTTTTTTGGTGAAATGTATTAAATAAAGATGAATAAATGATTTAATAATGAAAAAATTTTAAAAATTCGTATAGAACTAGTATAAATTAATTGCTAAAAAGTACCAATTTTTGCAATGTTTAAGGTGCTTTATTTTGCCCTTAAGGTTAGAATATTAAAAATTTGAACTTATTAACTCTTAGGTTTAACCTTACCCTTTAATACTGTATTATCTTTGATAATTTTCGACTCAGAATACCAAGTAGGAAATGTATTTTAGTAAGTCATGTTTTTGTATTATTTTATTCAATAAAATCACTTGCCTACATTCAGATGCGGTGAGGAATCGGGCAGAGGGGAAATGGTGGGGGTAATTTCACAGACAGGTTAAAGCTGCTGATTTCTATGCATGTGTGCATACTGTTTGTGCGTATGAAGATTTTGTGTAGTATGCGTGTAGCTTATCTGGAGTATGCTATGCTGTATGTTATCTCTCTAATTTATCAATAACATTTACAGGCTCTAAAGCTGGTGTCGTTCTAAGTTATTTAAGAAATTGAATAGCCCACATCTCTGATTCATTTTAACATACTAGCGTTCACCATGTCGCAAAGCGACGACTGTTCTATATTGTTGAGTTGAATACAATGTAATAACTCGTAATTTCATTTCAAATTTTTATTCCATCGTTAAACTGAAATATTTGGATATAATAATGAAGAGGCGTTCAATATTAAAAATATTTTTTCATATAACCTAAATATAAAAAAAAATATTTGTTTCAATTTATTTGTTTCATTTGTTTTATTTTGTTTCAAACTTACGCGTTTTTTGACAAACTTTTTTTTTTCAAAATTTAGGAATTTTTCTTTCGATTTCAAATGTAAAACCTTAGTAAAAACTATAATAAAACCTATGTATTATGTATAGAGAACAATAACAATTCTTGTAACATAAATTTGAACATGGTTCGAAGTACAATATGCACAGGTCAAGGATAGCAATTAAAGACGGAAATCGATGAAAGAAGCTGACCAAGAGAAGCTAAACTGGCAATATCTGAAGTTAGTGTGGACACAGACTTTAATAACGGTGGTCGCTGATGGTGCTTGGGCGAAGAGGTCTTACAAACCTAGTTACAACTCTGTTATGAACAAAATACTACTAGTTACAACTCGGTTATAAAACTAGTTACAATCTGTAATGAATCATGATTCGTTTGATATAAAAATTGGGATCAATCTGCTAAGTCTATAAAAGCTGACATTATTGCAGAAGGTTTTAGCCGTAGTGTAGAAATGCATGGACCAAAATATAACAGATTAATTGGTGGCAACGACGTAGTGTCATATACCGAATATTTAAACATAACCTTTTGGTCCTAATCTACTGGTGGAAATGCTGCCGAATATTTTAATCCCATTGTTGCAAAATACATAGAGATTCAAGTGTTTCGTTGTAGATTTGTAGTTCGTTTAAAAATACTTCTCCGAATTTGGTTGATTAGATCTAGTATTTTATTTTAACACACTTATATTACCCATATAATTAAGTAACAGAATCTATATGGTACAAAATATGGTTTTTCTTAATGATTTAAAATGGTAATATAAGTAAATTGTCGTTTTTAATTTACCAAACAAGAGTAAATAATACACTTCGTGGATCTTATGAAGCGAGGTATAATATAGCTGTTTCATCTTACGACAAAGGAAAAGAGCTGCACTGGTCATTGCATAAGGCACTACTTGATGAAAAACTGTCCAGAAAAGTATACGCAGAAATGTTCAAGTAGAAAATTTAGAGAAAATAAAAATATAGAACGAAGACGCTTAATATTCGCGGAAAGCAAAATTTTAAAGAAAATAAGAGAGGATAGCATAAAGAATGGGGGGGAGGAGGTCCAAAAAAGAGAAAGGAGTACTTTGAAAGGAATGGAATGGTGATCGAGGAGGCAGAGAGGAGAAGAGAAGGTGGCGCAAGTGTGGAAGAGGAGCTAAGGAGAAGGGAGAAGAAGATACAACAGCAGGAGAGAATGGGAAAAATAGAAAAAAGTAACTACAATAAAAGATATAAAAGGTTATGGGAAAATAATGTGCCTCAGTACCTTATAGAAAAAGACATAAAAACACATAAGAAGAACAGCAAGGTTTAGATTGGGAAATGAGGAAAAAGGAAACAGATACTGGGAAAAGAGTGAGGAAAGAAAGTGTAGAATGTGCGGAGCGGAGGACGAAACACTGGAGCACATTAAGTTTGAGTGTAAGGAAAAAGTAGCGAGCGAAAGGAATATTGGCCAGCTATTAAAGGGAGGCAGTGAAGGAAACAGGTGGATGGCGGAAATAGTAAGAAGGAAAGGAAAAACAGGAGAATAAATAAGCTGGTGGAGAATAATAGAGAGGGTCAAAAGAAGAAGAAGCAGAAAGCACTTTTGGAAGTAGTAAAAGTCTAGAATATTTTAAGTTTAGTTTTAAGTTTGAATGTATATAGGAATGAAATGTATTAGAAATTTAATACTGTAGATTGTAAAGCCGAAAGGCACACACAATTAATATATATAATAACAAGAACAATTTAAAAAATCACTTTGTAAAACCTCAGTGGAGATAATTGAGCTTGAAAAGAATACAAAAGAGCAAAGTCGCAATATCTTGTGGAAGCAAGAAAGATAGAAGCGACTAACATCATCTTCATTTGGTAAAGTTTGTAAAATGAGAAAGAAGACGTCTTGTGCAAATTTAGTCAAAAACCATCTTTATAGCACATTTGCTGGAAATAAAGCAACAAGATATGGTATAGAAAAAGAACCTGTGGCTAAAAATGATGTATCGAAGTTACTAAATTTAGAAATAGCAGATGCAGGTTTATTTATTGACAAAAACTATCCATTTCTTGCAGCTAGTCCTGATGGACTAATAGGAGAAGATGGTTTAATAGAAATTAAATGTCCAGCTTCGGAAAGTATGTTAACACCAATTGCGGCAATTGAATCAAAGAAAGTAACATTTGGAGCAATTGCAAATGGCTTGTTTAAATTAAAAAAAAATCATGATTTTTACTATCAAATACAAAGGCAGCTACAAGTTACACAACGCAAATATTGTTTGTTTGTGTTTTGGACTCCTGTTGAAAAACCAATCAATATTCTCTATGAGAGAATTGAAAGAAATGAGAGATTTTGGGAAGAAGAAATGAAATCCAAATTATTATTTTTTTATAACGAATGCTTACTTCCCGAGATAGTAGACTCTCGATACCTTCGAAATATGCCTATTCGAAATCCAGATCGTAATGGATAATTTATAATCAAGAAACCACAGTTTTATGTTTAGTTTTTATCAAATTAATAGGTTATAAAAGTACATATATTTATATATGTATAATTTTAGAATATTAAAATTATTAAAAATTGTTACATTAAATTTTATTTGTTTTTTTTAATTATATTATAATATAATTTAATTAAATTGTTATATTTTTATTTATTCTTAGTGTAAAATTTTATGGTTCTTTTATTTTAATGTTGTGCAACACTGGAAATCTTAATTACGCTTACAAATAGTTTTTATCCCTGAGATAAGACTTTTTAGCCACGCCTACGCACTCGTCTTTCCCTTCTACACTTCTTAAAATGCTTTGTTTATTTTAAGTTACTGTCTGAGGAGACGAGCGCCTTAATAATTATTTTTTTATTGATCATATAAAATTTTATATATTCCTTTTCAAAACTAAACTATTACATGATCTTTACATAGTAACCGCACGCCACTGTAAATAAATATTTATATATTATAATAAAACGATAAAAGCATAAAAATACCCCAAAAAATAGTTTAACAATAATAAAATGAAATATTTTTAATGTATTTTTTGTCTTTAGGTATTTTCAAGAATGTTGAACATTTTTAAAGGAAGTTTTTTTTATAAATTAGAGCGATTTTTTAAAATTATTTTTACAATTTAAGATATTTTTGTGTGTTTTCTTTTAATTAGAATTAAAACGCCGAGGAAAGATTTGTGGGTTTTATATTTTAGGAGCTAATTTTAATTTCTGGATTATACACGAATAAGTGCGTTCAGAAATTAAATTAAAAAAAGATACACAATTACCTTGAAAGAGGAAATAGAATCACTGTGAGCATTCTTAATTCAAATTATCTTGTGTTATGCATATGATTATGGAAGTCCAAATATATTTCCAACATAAATGACTACAAGAAAAAAATCCCAAAATTCGTGGTACTAATTATATAAAAATAAATAAGAAAACGCATAAATTAAACAATTTACAAGTGTATAATAAATTTAAAGTACCAAAACATGTGTTAGTTCATTTGGGAGTAGTGAAGCACCCTCATATGTGGGAAAGATTATTTCTCAAAGTGTTAAAACATGATACAAGTAACGAGAACGAGAACATCTGATTTGGAGCCTGGTACAAGTGGCACAAGCCCTCTAAACCTCAACAGACACCCTCAAAAGCAAAAATGAAAAAAAAGGACACAAAAAAGGAAAAGTTTTGGTTCTTATCTAACAGGCCTATCCTTAACCATAATTTAAAATAGGATATCCATATAATATCCTTTTAAAGATCCTTAAAAACACTTACATAAAAAGGATGATATATTACCCTGGCGCTTATAATATTTAGCATAAGTAAAAAACCCTAAATATTAACGTAAATATGGTGCCCATAAAGTATTTTACAGAGATAGGAAACTCTTTGTTGTCGTGCCATAGTTGTTAGTTTTTCATTGTATATTATTTAACGTAATACCTATTTTCGTAAGAGTAGTTTTAATTGCGTCTATATGCCGTCTAATATTACTCAAATGTGTGTAGCGCTGTTTTCACTGGCTAAGTTAATAAAACGATGGCTGTGCGCTCTGCAGTAGTTGGGATGTGACGTTAACTGTTACCGGTGCGGTATATACATTATTACAAGTTGACGTGAAGCACTCAACGAAACGTAAATTATAATTGCCAAATATTCAATGAGTTCTCAACGGGGTAAGGAGATATAAAAAGAGACAAAACATTATTATTCACAGTGATATAGAACGAGATATCAATATGTACAACGATATATTGTGAATAACTCATTGGTACCATTAGCTATAGACAATAACTTGTAATTAATAAGCAATTGAGCCTTAAAATCGTGAATAATAAAATTAACAATACATTAGATATAAACAGCATATTGGAAAATGAAGATAATTTTTCGTTGCATCTTTGTTTATATGAGTATATACATTTATATATGTATATACACGTATGTATGACAATATGCAGTGATGTTTCTTGTCCTTTTAATTTTAAATAATTTCTACACATATGAACATGTTTAAGTAACTAAGTTATTAGTATAACCGATGTTTCCGGTGAATATTTTCAACTTCTAAGAGATTCAGCACTACCATTGCCACTGCCTATTATGTGTATGTATTAGTATAACATAAAATGTATACAAACATGCAACATAACACTAACGCAACGCCCGGACCATTATGCTACTAGATACATGTTACAAGCAAACAGAATTAAGGACAGAAAACATTTATGAAGAATGTTAAAATCCCTAATTACTTTGAAACAAACTAAACTAAAGCAGAAGAACTAAGACTTAGAAGATGACTAGGGAGTGGAAATGACATGGGTTATATCCGGTGGACATAAAACATTAAAATTGTTTTAAAAATAAAGAGGTATGAAAACCTATGCTTAGATACTGTCACAGCACGACGTTTGGTGACAAATAGTATAAGAATTCGCTAATAGAATTTACAATACAGAGTTACAATTAGGTAGACATTGTAGTCTGAAGTTCTGTAATCTTAAAGATTACATTAGTAACGTTGACTATCAATAAATAAACTTAAGAAATTTATAGTTAGAAAACTTTTACTTGTGGACGCCCCTTATGTTAAAATTTTTATTTTGCCTTTATATTGCTATACATTGACTGAGACTGACTTCAGATCGAAAACCTGATATCGAGGTCTTTGAAGAGGACAATGATACATTTATACCACCAATCATAAAGATACTTTCCCTTCCTTTTATCTTTCACGGTCCTTACGATAAACCCATTCTATCTATATATCTCACACAACTCCTCATATACTCCTCATATATTTTTGGAACATTCATGCAAAGTATAGTTAAAATAAAATTCATTTATACAGTAAGTCATTTAACGACAAGATATCTTTAAAATTGAGAACAAATTTGAAACATCCTTGAAATGTATCTAGCAAAACATCTATTTGACTCTCACGGCGGTAATAAAGCAACATCTAAAACAATAAAAAGTCTATTTAGGAGACAACTTCGTGACTTATTTGATATTTTAGATTTATAAATATAGCCACAGAAATTTATTTCTTAAGTTTTATGTTCAGTAATTAAACAACTATTGTAAGTTGTAAAAAAGTCGTAATTTCATTACTTAAGACACACTAATTAATTTTTTATATATACATATTTTTTTATGTTTTTGAGTTGTTAATTTTTCCTTTTCTGTATATCATATATCTTATAATGAATCGAAAAATTTATATAAAAATTTGTCGTGTATATAAAATATTATAGGAATTAAAAGCTCAAATCATAAAACGAGGAATAAAAGAACACGCCTTAAGAGATACAAAATTAGAGAGGAAACCGACTCTAGAAAATTCCATAATTAAATTTTTTAAGGATGTATTACTGGGTCCATTTCCTTTTAAGTTAACATGCTGTTTCTCATGTTATGTGATAAAATGTAATGTAAATTGTATGTTATAAATATTACTATATGTTATATCTTGAAATAGAAAATGGAATCTAAGTCAGTAAAAGTAGACCAGATGGTTTTTTGATTTTGTTCTTTTTCTTTTGGAAGTCAAATTTTATATTTATTTCCGAGAACATATCTGTACAAATTTATTTTTCCAATATTAATGTAAAATTCTCTATAAATCTCCAGGGATTCTTAAGTGGTACATTTATTAGTGGGTATTCTTAATTTTAAGGGTCGTTTTAACCATATATCACATGTTGCTTACATTACAATAATATATACATAACTAGAAACACTTTAAAAGGCAACGTGTTTTCAACAATCAACAAACAACATGTTGAAATTTGAGCTACATTCTCTGAAACAGATCATCTATAATGAGTTAGATATTTTGCAGTAAAGGAAGTCTCATTTTCAAAATATGTTATTTTTAAGTATTTTTCACAGTTTCATGTTTACTTGAATTTGATATCTGGTGATTTATAAGACGGATTTATATATGATGGAAACCATTCACAATTTGGGGACACATAAGTAATGTGATGGATACCCTTATTTTTTCTACAAATTTTATACGGATTTTTGAAAAAGAAAAACAGTTCCCATTCGCATTACTACGTTAAATACGTAGTCTGCAAACTTGAATTAAATTTATGCAAAATACAAACTATCTACTGAGACTGTATTTATATAATCTTAAGTCTCAGACGCGGACTTATTTCTTTATTAGCTTTGACTTAAAACTTCAGTATCAGCCCACGCAAATTTACAAAATAAGTACATCTATTTAATATATAGCTACACTCTACACACTCCTACAATAAAACATTAGATAGAACGAAACAGATATATACTTATTAGTCAGTGTTAAGTCATTGAATTAGTTTATAAGATATATTGTATTGTTTCAACCTGCGACAAATAAAGTATTGGTCACGCCTTGATTTTTATCAACTACCTTTACTTTTACGAAGGTTCAAAACTAAACAAAAAATATATACTACGTTAAATACTCGTATATAGTTTAGAATAAATTAAAAATTAATATTATTATTATAATATTTAAGTCTTAAGAAATTGCTGTATCATTTTTTAAATTTAGTAACGTCATACCGCCATACTTATTATATTATAAACAATATAGGAGTTATAAAACAAAGGGTAAAATCTAAATATATAAATAAATTATTTAAGACAGATGTATTACATAATATATAAATTATGGTTATATTAATATGGCGATATTTGGCTGTGTGAATACTCCCTGTACAACTAACCCTGTGATTTTAATTCCTAGCCTAATAATGACATCATTCAGAGATGCAAAGGCCTATTAGATTGTGCTGTTTATGGACCAAGACAGGGTGTCTGACGGACTACGCATTTCTGGCGACTTTTGGACACACAATGACTATTAGTTTAAAGTTTAAAATGGGATATTGAGTATGGAACACTATTACGGATTATTAATTAATGTTAAAGTAAATCAACTATTAATCCGAAGAATCCTAACAATTATTTTATTTATAATTATTGTATTTATGTATTGTTATTCCTAAAACTCTAAATTTGATATTCTAGAAGCAATAAATTATAATATTAGTTACAAAAAATCAACATTTAGTGTAATATTACAAAATATAAAAATCCCATAATCCTACGGTCCATGTGTATCGTGAAATGTAACATTCACTGGAAAATTGTTTTAAAAAATATGTCAAATTAACAACAAAATTAATTTATGAGTCAGAGAATAGATGAGAAGAATTTTAAAAAGTATCAAAATCAAATAAACCAACAGAACAGTGTCATATTCAAAAAGATGTTTGTGGTAACTCGAGATGTGGGACCAAAACTAAAGCAGTAAATATCCTATTTGGCGCCATAATGGCGTCTAACGATGGGGTCAGACTTTGTGCTCAATTAGACAAACTAGCACACCTATGAAATAAACTCTACGTCGAGTGAGATAGATAGATGTTGTCCCATATCTTACGTAATAGATGAATAGCATTAGAAAGAAAGAGTCAAATAGTGATTTATAAGGAGGGACCAAGTAAGGGATGAAAAATCATTTAAAGAATTAAATTAATTTAGAATATAATGAACGTTTTCGCAATGCTATCTAAATTATTATATACTTGCCCAAAACATAAAGCGGATCTTTGTTTAAGAGCCATTAATCTAAAAGTAAGCTATCTCAAGAAGTAGGCGTTCCAACATTTTCATTTTGTGCAAATATTTAGCAATATCCTCAACAAAAAAAAAAACCTTGAATGAATTTTGGAAATAAATAGACATCTAAGTTTAAAAACAATTAATCATTGTCATTTAAAAGTAATTTTCAAAATTCCCAGAACGGTGAATTGACAAAACACTTAAGTTACCAACACAAATTTGTAAAAATGTTAATACAAGAAGGAAAACAAAATGTTAGTTTTTTCAAAATAATTTGACGCGTGGTTTTTACAGATTTAATCCGAAACAAAAAAATGTACCCCCTGCTGTAAAGGAAATAGAGTGAAGATATACAGTTGATATAATTTAAACCTGGATTGATATTTGGTAACAATTCAAGAAAATGCAATTTTCAAATCCCAAACTTTTTATACATCCTGTTTCTAGACGTGTTAATTTTTAAACGCCGGGAAAGTGTCTATTAAATATTTCAAGATGCCAGAAGACTCCGCCTTGAAGATATAAAAAACACTCATAAACAATTTGAAATGTTTTGGGAATCATTTAAGTATTTTTTTGTGACAGTTTATAGGAACCGTATGTTAAAATGTGTCGAGATTTAAGAACATAATATGAAATTAAAAATTATATTAATTGAGTGTAGAAAGAGTATTATTGGCGACTCGTTTCGACTCAACTTGACTAGGCGTTGCCAGTCTAGCTATGAATTTATTTAACACTGAACTATATTACGGTTATTTTGTATACAAATAAATTTTCAGTGTATCTATAAATATGTTAAAAGTGTCTACTCATATAAATTTATTTTGTCTTTATATTACGCGGAGATGAAACATGTATCTATCTCTTTTTATCTCATTAAATTTTATCAATTTTTGTAACTTTCAAAATAATGTCGTGTGTTGATAAAGCATTGCTTTTTAATACCGTTCAAGCAAAGTAATGGACTCAGCAGAATGCTTGTAACACAAATATTGTTACGGGGGTAATTTGCCCCACTTCGTCGATCCAAACTTTTCTTTCTACTATACATTTTAAACCAAAACTCACAAATTTAGCTTTGTTTGTCACATGATCGTTAAATATTTAAAAGTTCCTAATTAAAAATCCAGCTCTTAAATTTTTTTTAACTATCCAACTAATGGTTTCCGTTTCACTTAGTTTAATGTTTGTAAATAATGACCTGTAGCTCTGTAAGACGATCCGTCTCCTGACCTCTAACGCCTCTGGTTCAAGTTGGAAATCCCTTTTTATTTAGGTATCGTTAAAATATAATCTATGCCATCTATAACCACTAAGTCGTCGTCATTCTATGAACCAGGAGTCCCACATTGTACCTCTAAAGTCTAATTCCTTAAACAGTCTCCAAGATATTCCAGCTAGGCGCCAGGTTAGGATCAGATCTCGAATGTCGTCGTCAAGTCAAGTCAGGACAGTCGAGCAGACTGTTCACCAATGTGAACGTCATGAATTATGTCTTTCCGTTTTGCCAAATGACATTTACTAAATATTTCAAACATCAACAAAAAATATTTGAAACATTAGTAATATAATATTCTGCCTTTGTTTAATTATCATCATTTTTATTGCATTTCTTGGAATATGTTTCATATCTTGTTTCACGTTAATTCAACTGACAATAACTGTGATACCTTCGCCTTAATATTGTCTACGTGCTGTAGATATTTCTTGCGTCGTCTTACGCAAAAATAAACTGATATATATATATCTTATTCTTTGATATTTTATGGCCCATTTTGAAGCTTAAGTAACTACTGTATGGCTTTAGAGATGACTTCTTAAGCGTCTATTAAATCTTAAATTGTAACATTCATGGGTTATAATTTAAAGTAATGCCCGTTAAGAAGTTCATGTCTTCATAACTAACAGTTTGTTTATTTTTGAAACACTCGCGACTAAATAGAATAAATAGAATTACTCATACAAAGTATATAAAACTATTTAAGATGTTGCTTCAAGTTGCAAATTTACTTATACTTATATATTCCAACGTTTCTGTAGATATAAACGTAAAGAATACGTTAATACTACATAACTATGTTTAATGGAGTCATGTAGAAACTAATTTATTTAACTATCCTTTCCTACTTTCCGAAACCCGCAATTTTGGAAAAACTGGCAAAAAAGTGATCCCTTTTTTGCTGTATTACTTTTAATTCGTAAAAGATAGAAAGTTGAAATTTTTTAATTATTTGACAAAATTTTAAGCGCATAAATTCGCTGTTGAATATCCATCGATTTAAATCATTATTAATTTTTTGTGAAATTTAGTAGAGCTCCTACTGCATAGTAGCATAGTATCCTCTATCAAAATGATGGAACTATGTTTATCTTAGGACTCACTGGTAAAGAGATATTGCGAAAAACAGCACCTCTAAACTAGTCAGAAAAGTTGATATAATAAAAAACCGTATTATTATATTCAAATGGTTTCGGCCGATGGTAAAAGGTTTTTACAATAAACATATATTTAAAAAATCCTACCTTAACGCGTACTAGTCTTGGATTCTCAATCGCCAGCTTTGCCATTTCCTGATAATCACACTGCGCAGCTTTGATAAGCCAATCTCTACACTTTGGGTCGTTCACAAGCTGAAAATATACAGTAATAACTATAAGACTTTTCTTCTAGGCCCGGGAGAAAAATTTCAGTTATACGAAAATTGTGAAACGTAGTGTTAGCCTTATTTCTTTGTCCTGACTATAAAGCAATTTGCAATAAAATATCAAAAATAAAACTCACCGAGGTAACAGAAGATCTGTCGTCATCATCTCCCGACCCAAAACCCTGAAACAAAAGAAAAAATAAAATATTAGAACTAAAAACAAACATATTATAAATTATAATAACAATAACAAGAAAAAAATAATATGAATAAATTAAATAGGTACTCGGTAGGGCTCGGTACCTCGTATGGTGTATGATGTATATATATATTCTAGATAATAATTTATATTAAAATATAAGTTGGAAAGGTAGTTCGTGTGTTGAATTATATTTGCTGTTGTTAAATACGCTTGACAGGTCGCTGCTGGAAATTAAAATGTAGCTGTTAGTTGTCCAAATGTTGTATATACTCGTATGCCTGTCCGATGTCCAGTATATATGACAAAGTTCCTATATACCCGTGTGAATGCAGTGGCGGATTAATTCGTAAACAGCTATTAATATTTGAAACAAAAATGCAGCACCCTTACCGACTTCAACTCTGAGCAGCAGAGAAATTAAATTGTCTAAAATACTGGTTTCTAAAATATTTAATTATCATATATAAAATTTTATCTAAGTAAACGCACATGACTTCAAAAGTATTTGGAAATATTTATCCTAATAATTTTCTTAGTTCTTTAAATGGCTTTAAAAAATAATCACATTTGGGATCCTTAGAGTTAACTTTATCAATATGTAGTAGAATTATCTGAAATTTAGGACACATTTTACTGGATAGAATAAAATCTGTAGCAAATTCTGATCATATAATTTAGCGACGTCAAAAAAAGTAAATTTCGGTCGAAAGGTAACTTTTGTTATGTGACTCTGTGTAGTGGGTAGTGTTTGAACCTCAACTAAACAGAAATAAAAAATCAATTTAAAAATAGATGAACATAAATATCTAGTATGTTTGTACATCATGACTTTTCACACAACAATCTATCAAAGGTCAAATATTTTTGAAAAACATTTTTATTTTCAACAATCACATTCAATGGTATTTATTTGTGTGAAAGGTGTGTTATAGTCATTGCTCATATCTCCACATATTCTGTGGTCCAGGGAAGATCAACTGACTTATACATAGTAAAAGAACAATTTATATATGAACATTTATAATTATTTTAAAATCTACGATGTGAATAATCACTAAACATTTTTACAAAACTTTCAAATATACTCAGATAATTTAGTAACTGCTAAAACTATTTGACTGATATGTAAACATTGTCGTCTGCAGCAGCCCTATTAAAATAAGCGTCCACAGGTCGGTATTACCGCTCCGAATTCATAGTACAAACATGCAAGAGATGGGAAACGGAGAGAAATTTTACACACAATACTACAGTTTTCAATGTCATCGTATAAATGTGATACCACCGGAATTTCCAAAGTTCCACGGTGGTAAGATCTGAGTTGTTCTCTCTGTAGACGTGAAGTTATCTTCCTCTCCATGTTAAACCAGATACGGTAATGCTGACCAGTGGACGCTTACCGTTACTTGTTTGTAACGTTTAGAAAATTGTACCAGCCAAGTAATTTCACTGGATTCTCTACACAAATTACGTGGGGGAAAGGGATAGGCCATTAATTTTGCTTTTCTTATATGCACCGACGAGACAAACGTCATCTAAATAAAATTTGATTACTACAGGTTAAACAAAGAAGTGGTGTATGTATAACCGAACGATTTAATAAAGTATACCCGTAAGATTAGCTTAAATATAGGTTCACCAGCACTGTATTACTATAGTTAGTAGTCATAATAGTAAATGGGTAGAATTTATACCCATTTATGTATGTATATATGTATTTAGTGTCTGTGTGTTTGTGTGTGTGGTGTACGTTTGATTTATTAGCACACACCACTTGACATATGTTCTTTTATAATTCAAGACTTGACGTGTTTATATAGATTGTAATTGATTAAATTATGATAAATAACACACAAAATTAAACACAATCATTTTATTAATATAATGTATCAAATGACGTATAACTAAAAGTGAAACTGTATCAGAAAAAATCACTGAAAAACATTTAATAAAAATATCTGATTTTTTTTAACTCAGTTTTAATTGTAGCAACAATCTAGACTAGTTGTAGACCCTATGGTGTTGTTGTCTTTTAAATATGGTTTAAACAAAGCCTTACTCTGGGATAGCAACAACACAGCCAAGAGCAGACTGTCTTAAGAGCCTGACACAAAAAAATCGTATGAAATTTGGAGAATAGAAAACATGCCTAAGGAACGAAGACCAGGAAAAAGGCCACAGATTTTGGTATAAAATTATATGTTAAAAAAGATTTCCGTCCCATTTAGAATACATGTATTTAGATATGTCAATATCTAGTTGTTAATTTGCTAAAAAAAAAAGCTTTAACTAAAAATGATAAAAGAAATCAATTTATAGTTAAGATCATACTTTTATTTTAATTTTAATTCCTGCCTAAATAATATATTTATAATATTAAATATTTAATCAAGAATGAAGGAGTTATGCTTTAAGATAAACTACATATACAATTTAAAAAAAAAATGTTTCAAAATCCCGCTGGCATGTCAAAAATCAACAGCAGGAGGTAGTCGAAAACCTAAACGAGTAACACAAGGCCCGTAGAAAATTATATAGAGATTATATATTAATAATAACTATCATTATAATAAATAAAACATCATATAAACAAACTACTCTATTCTATGAGTTATTCTATATGATATACACGTAAAGGTTGACCAAGGAGAGTCGATGCTATTAGCTCGAAACGCCCACGCACTTTTAATTTTTTGCCAAAAGAAAATAAATTTCAATGCAAATGAATCTGACTGTTAATTAGAGATGAGCATAGGATGTTCGATATAAAATATGTACAATACGGAACATTGGAAATTTTCTAATAACATTGGAACTACATACGTCTAACATTTTAAACGAAATCATAACCGACCAAGCCATTTCCCCAACATAGAAATCAATGTCGAATATTATTATTTTAATCCAATGCACATCCCTAATTCACATTTAAATATATCTAGCTGGGAATTATTGTTAATAAATGTGAGTTATTACTATGTTTTAACTATTAATTATATTATTTATGGTATGCAAATTTACAACAATAAAAAAAAACAATAAATTGTTTGTTAAATTTATTAATGTGTCAAGTTAACTTTTGTCAGATGGTTTGAAATAACGAATAACAAATAACAAATACAAATAAAATTTATGCAAACACAAATGTTATTAGTGTCGTACCGTCATTATTGTAGAATTATCTGTAATTTTGAAAGCATACTTGTACGAACATAAATGCACATAAAAGATGTACACTGTCTGAAGTTATGTTATGTTATTTTCAAATTGGGACTGTTTCTCCATCATTAATACTAATATTTTAGTTGTATTATTAGATGTACAACTAATATGAATTTACAGATGTAAGGAGGAAACATAAAGAAAATAAAATGAAATGTTAAAAATTGGTCTGTTAAGTACTTGCAGTAGTCTTTTTTATCGACAGTATTTATAAGTATACAGTTGTGGATGGCGGAAATAGTAAGAAGGAAAGAAAAAACAGGAGAAGAAATAAGCTGATGGCTGGGTTGCACAAGGAACAGGAAGAGAAAGGAAGCACTAAAAGAGGCAATGAAGGGAAGCAGGAGAAAGAAAGAAGTAGCGAGGAAACAGGTAAACTTCAGCCCAGATAAATAGACTAGGGAATAGACCAATACAGAAGGAAGACTAGGGAAAATGAAGGAAGAGGGTCAAGAGAAGAAGAAGCAGAAAGTACGTTTGGAGATAAAAAGGTCTAGAATAATGTAAATTTAATTGTCTACGAAGTGACCGTCGTCCATATATAAAATCCAGTTATCTGGTCCAACTCGTTATCTAGTTTGCATGGGGAACATGAAGAGAGAGGGTCAAGAGAAGAAGAAGCAGAAAGCACTTTTTGGAAGTACTAAAAGTCTAAAATATTTTTTTTAGTTTTAAGAAATAAATTAAGTTTAGTTTTAGGAAAATAATTAGTTTTAAATAAAATTAGTAAGTTTAGTTTAAGGCTGAATTGTTAAGATAGGAATGAAATGTAATAAGAAATAGAATACGGTAGATTGTAAAGCCGAAAGGCACACACAATTAACAATAAATAATAAGTATACAGTTAGTTATCGAAATCGGCACACAATTTGTGAAGCTTTTGAAAAATAATGAAATAAATAAAATATCTTACTGAGAAACGACGCATGCGCACTAAGTACATTTAAAATAAAAACTAAAAATTAAAACACTGCAAGTAATACATACTATGTTGCACTACTAAAAACTACGTATAAAATTTAGGTTTAAAACACAACATGAAAACTTAAAATTAAAATACTGGCCCTTTTGTGCAATATCTATAAGACAATCTTCTTATTGTGCAAATAGTTGTTATCTGACTTATAACCTATTAACGTTTTCTAAAACAGTTTTCAATCCAAACAATAAATAAAATCACAATGAGTCAGTCATATTAGCTACTCTATACTAGTGATCTTTTAGATTAATTAATCAATTGTTTTCAATAAATTTTATTACTACAATGTTATCTACAGTTCGAGGACCACATACTGATTATAAAATCACCTTTGCTCTTACAGTATAACATGTAAAATGTTAACAGTGTATTTTGTATAGCACTATACAAAATATAACAGGGGAGGCAAATATTTATGATAGTAGAAAATACAATAAATATTTAACAAAATTTATAATTGAAAGTGAAAATCTTTAAATACATTCTTAAAGTCAAGCAGGCTCACTGCCACTAACTTAATACATATATAAAAAGAAATCAATTCTAAAACAAAGCTATTGAATATTAATACGCAGACCAAGGTTTGACCACTACTGCAATACATAACATATTAAATATTATATACAAACGCAGACTGTTCTCATCTTCTCGTGATGAGTGGTGCATTTTTAAGACGGACGGAATGTAATTTTGACACAATACAATTTGTACCGATGCCACGTTGATTGAATAATCAAGATCTTTAAAAATATATTAATAAAACAAAATAAAAAATACGGGCATATTTAAAAATAAAAACTCATACAAAAAATACAACTCGTGCCCAATTGAAGAACATCTCATTTAAAACAATATACACCATATATGCGTACGAGGTTCTCAATGTTTTTTGAAGATCCTCATGTCTCAAGAACCGTACGAAAAGTTCTCGGGAATTATAGAATCCGTTACTGATAAAGTAACGATCAAAAAATGAAACTGGACAAAAAATTAATAAAAATTAAAAAAAGGAAAATTTCTAGAATTCTTAACCTGACATTTGTTTCAATATAAAGCTATTGTAACATATATAACGCCCTGTTAATGTTAGCTAGGCGTATTACAAACGATAAATTAATATTTAAATAGAAAAAAATATGCTGCATCAGTGTTGATTAATTTACTAATAGTTACAAATAATTATAACATAAATTTTAATTATTTACAAGGTTTGCTCCTCAGACATACCCGTTATTATCATAACATCGAATGGTATGTTAACTTATGTTAAAATGGACTATGTACAAGCCCACTGTCCATGAGAACCAAATATATACATTATGTATGCACTGGTCTAGATAGGAGAAGTATGATAGGTGGCCTATTTGATACTAGTACAACGATCGACGACATTCTATTCTTTTAAATCGGCACCTGACTTCCATTTGGAAGTGGTATATGTAAAAGGATAAATTTTCACACTAATGACATGTTTTTGAAATGACTTCTTTCAATTTTGCAGGACGGAAGGATCTGATCATTATATTCTCTTGGTTTTGAAGTTATCAACTTAATTAATACAATTATTAAATATATATTCATTATCCTGCATTATAATACATATAACAGTACAATTGGCAATAAAATAAAATAACAATTGGCCAAGGAATCAATAAATTTGAAAATTGAGATGAAAGTGATATGAAATTTTTAATATAATCAAAAAATTAAACTTCAATGTGAGAAACCAAGATTTCATTAACAAAAGTCAGTTAAAAGGAAGAGATTATTATATGATACATCCAAATTTAAGTAAGAAAAGATGGTTTAGAAATGAGTCCCTCAAAATTATATCAGCTACAATCAGAATCAAAAGTAATCATTGTAAAACTCCAGCTGACCTGTACAAAATTAATATTAAATCCGACGATAGATGTCAATGTAGTGAAGAAGGAACTTTGGATCATATTATATTTGAATGCATAAATTATAGTTTAGAAAGATCAAAATTCAATAGTGAAATATTAGATGTGGTTAAAACTTTTCCTGTTAATACTAAATTTTTGTTAAGTGATTCAAAATTAATTTAAATATTTAGAAATTTGTAAAATAGAATTATAAAAAATGTTTGATGGTGGCTATGATGGAAATAAATAAATAAAACAGTACAATATGTACAGATATCGTAAAAAATATTTGCAGTTAACGTTGACTATAACATATCTAATTACCTTAAGTATCTAGATACTTTTGATGTTGTTCAAAACGTAACTAAAGTATTCTATATGTGTATCTAGATAGAAAACGTTATAATATCCCTGCATGTCTTGAACTTCACCCAAGATTAGTATAATTAAACCACTTTAAAAACAAACAAACTGGAAAATCTATATTTTTATATAAGACACTAGAAGATTCATCCGCGCGTTCGTAAGCATGATCTCAAATAAACACAGTATCAAACAAATAAAAGAAAAACATTATAATAATTGGCAAAAGTAAAATAACAACCATATTATACATAACACTTATGCACGTGTTCACGTGTTGTATATTATGAACCGATGAAAAGTAATAATTAATGGAATACAAAACACACGTGCAATAAGGGAGATTTCAATAAGAATTATTCCCTAAGAGAAAAACAAACGTGTGCTTCGGTTGATTATCTAGTCAAAAGTTAAACTATAATATATGAAGAGGCGTACGTCAGCATCAAGTGATCAAGGGTTCCAGTGATCAAGTGATCAAGTGAATTTACCCCAACAATGATGAAGAATCAAAATAGAGGGAGGTTATTTTCTCGTAAAATTCAAGGGGTTTGTGATGGTTATATTACTGTAACTAATTGGATTAATACACTACTGAACTATAAGTACTTTTCAGTGAAATTACGTGGGAATATTTGGAAATACAACCTTGAAATGTATAGTTGTAAAAAGATCTTTGTGAAACACTTAAGTGAAAAGTTTCCATCAAGGCAAGCAGGCTGGAAATAAAAATAAACAGATAGTTCATTTATTACTGAACCGCGGTAAATTGGTGGGAAAGTTGATAAATACACTTTTCTGTATTATGTGTCTAACATATATCTAAAGGTCCAATCAATGGAACTAATTTAAAATGAAAATATTTTCAAAAAATTTAATGTTTAATTTGTCGAAAATTTTTTATCGCAACACATTCTTGTTGTTCCTATACTATTATTGTTGAAATGCGATTTTGTTAAGTCAAAATTATGTACCTTAATACCAAACTTTATTAGAATATTTAAATAGAATTAAATTTAATAATTATACCCTTCGTACTCTTTCTATCATCCGACTTATCCTATATCTCTTTCTCACGTGATGTTGTAATTTCAGATTAAATTTAATAGACTAGTTAATAATCTTCCCATAGTGAAAGTGCTCTTATTATTAATTGTTTCATTCATCCTATTTTACAATACTTATAACAATGTCTGAAAGAAGTGGAGTGAGGGTGGAGGGGACGGGTTTAAATATGCTTATATTTAGTTACTTGAAATACTCTTATGATCTAATACATAAAAGTCATTAGGTTTAAAAGGTATAATAGGACATTACAACAATAAACACAAGAAATTATTATATAAATTAGTAGACCAATCCTTGAACATATAAATACAACACTTTCTGCATAATCATATGAGAACTTCATAATGTAAATTTTACAAATAAAGTTTTGTATTATTTTATTTAAGTTTTACATGTTAATTAAATGAATACTTTATTGTGTTGTTTAATGTTTTGTATAGGGGTAGGGAAATGTTTTTAGGGGAGGGTTGCCAGGAATAAACAAGCACTTCATTAGTCCCTGTGGTGATATTTTCACTCAGAGGGTTATAATGTTAAATATTGCAACATTTATATTATATCCCTATATTCCTATTTCTATAGCACGTATAGATATGAGTACGTACTCTACAGACCTCGTGGATTCAATATGGGATTCATTATTGCAGGTTATATGTGCTTGCAATCATTTTACGTCCATGTTTAGTTGTAGTTACTTTGTATTTTAATTAAAAGTGTTTTCTATTTTTTTTAAATTTTATTTTTTAAATTTAGTTTGTTTTGTTATTGTTTAAGTTAATTTATTGCACTGTTTACAATGTTGAAAAAGTTGCATTCAAAGTAAAAAATAGTTAACAAAATGTTTCAATATGTCTACCAACTGAAAATGTATATACATTATATACACAGACAAAATATGGCAGCGCTGTCTTCTGTAACGCAATTCCTATAGTATAGAAACGCATAAAATTCGCATAATTACGCGCACAATGTTACGTAGCCAACTTGAGTTAGCTTCCCCACTTTGGGAAAATAATGGGCTTGTGTCCTATGTCTTAATTTCTACAAAAGTGTACTATATATTGATAAAGTGGGTACTAGAACCTCAAATGTTCAATGATTTTTTAATAACTCCATATATGTTAAGAGATATTAACAATTAAAAAAGTCATTTTGTCTCTTTAATTATTAAAGGGATTCAACGTTGTACACATTCCAAGTGCATGTGACATCACAATCCTTGTGTAAGGTTACCAACCTTACAACTCATAAATCTCTGCTATATGTATTTATATATCAAAATATGAAATATTATTTACAGCAACCATTTCTAGCGCAATTCAAACTTTTAATTGCTATATCTCCGTCAATATTTAGATATTTAATAAAATAGACACGCCAATACACATTTATTAACATCAATTTCAATCAACAATTGAAAAATTGACCACTAAAAAATGAGGACACAAGCCCATTGGTCAAATAATCTAAAAAACGTTTTGGAGATGGCTTTTTATACATCCTCCTGCTATGCTTCATGTTAAATATGCACACAAACATTAGAAATTTTGTAAATAAATGAAATACACTTCATATTTAATTTAGTAAATCATATTTTACGGAAAAGTGCGTTCAATTGCTGTAATAATATTATGAGTCATTAACAATTTAAAAAAAACTAGCTCTAGTAATTATAAATCTACCTTTAGAATCAGTACGTTTAAATATACAACATTCATTTCTTAACACCTATAGAACTAATTCACGAATTCATTAAATATAATATAATAGCGAAATATAAAAGCAAATAGCAAAAGCTAGAATTACCATGTTCAGCTATACGCTATAGCTATCCCTGTTCTCATTTTGTTCAGTTTAATAAATGTCTATTATTATAACATATAATAACAATAATGAATTTAATTTGTAATGCTCTTTCGTATCTACTATCATTATGCATTTCAAAAGGAATTGTTAAATAATAATATGTATATTTCATAAGGTATAAAAGCTAGTAACTTTTAATATATGTATCTAACTAAGAAGTTATTAAAATGTTAACTAAATGATATGGGGGTAATTATTTTAGTTAGCTTTTATTAATAATTAACACTAACAGTCTCCACCATACTTTCCAAGATTGTCGTCGATGTATCCTACACCCTATACAATAATAATATGGGTTTGTATATTCATAGGCACGTATAATTAATGTGATATTTATAATACGTATTCTGTCAACAACAATACGCGTGTGGCATCAATAGAATTATAAATGCACATGTGTTTTAACAGTACATATACTCATATATTTTGCGGTTGAATTTAATTATCAAAAGGTTTTCCCGGGAAATTAGTTGTCGTAGTTTATAACTTATTCAATCCGTATCCGTATCCGTTTCAATATGTACTCTCTTCTAACGTGAAGGTTAACCATTAAACCCTATTTGAATAAATTTATTTTTACAATATTTGTGTGAGCTATACTAATGTACTTAATTATTTATATATATTTTTTATTATTAACACACTGGCACGATTTGTAGGTACATTGTTTATACATTCAGTTATAAATATATAACATCAACACAGGTGAGAAGTATTTCCAACGGCCTTTAAATCTAAAATAAAACTATATGTAATTCATTAAGAATTTGCTAGAGGTATTGTATTCATTTAATATGAATTCTTTCTATGAAATACTGTGTATATTTATCAGTCATGTAGGTCAAATAGTCTATGACTGTACGTCCATGTTTCCCGCGACAACTTAACAAGGTGAAGTTTACTAAAAAGTTAGGTTATAAATCGCCGGCATATTCATTTATGCAATGTGCAAGGAGGGAACTAAATCGACGCACTTAAAAAAAGTTTTTTTATTGAAATTAATTCTCTTTTATCTCTTTTACAATCTGTTATATAAAAGAGATGACAATTCAAGGAAGAGCAGAGATTAAGAATCGAACATGACGTTGAGAAACATTTTATTTTGACAACTTCCCAGTAAACAGTTCACTTTGACATCATATTGAAGATGCGTCATGATTTTTTTGTCATGAAAGAGTTCATTTATAGTTCAGTTTCTCATATTTTTTCATATAAAATGTCTACTTTATCGCCTACAAATGGCAAAATTACTCCACCTGTCGGAGTACAAATGAAGATAAAGTTGATGCGAACTATAATTCAAGTGAAATAGTGATAGAAACGTCACTAAATAGGGCACTTCACCTAATTGTTTACTGGGTTATGATTAAAAAGACAAAAATGACGATCTTAATTGTTAATCTCATATAATATTGCGGATATTTGAAGTTTTGATCGAAATTAAGTCGGGGTTCACAATTCAATCATGAAATAATGTCCCACACATGTGTAAGTGACTAATTATATGATTTACGTGTACATAAATAATTAATAACACAATCACGCAGCTTTTATTCAATTTTAAATGAATGTTTAAATTATTATTCAGAGGGGAAATGCAAAGCTGGCACGAGTCCTTAAAACATAAAATAAGGAACATCATATCATCAATTGTAAAAGTCATTTAATGAAATTAAAAAAAGAAAACAATAACAAAAGTAAAAATAAAACAAAAGGAAACAACAGTACTGAAGTGATGATCACGACAAATAATCAAATACAACACGTTAACAAAAAAGAAACAACAAATTGAATTACTATCACGATTTCAATCCTTCTATTTTACCAATTGTTATTTAAATAATAAGACACGTGCTGAAGACAACTGTCTTGTACAGGGGTGCGCAACTTCTGTCCATATCAGTCCATCCTTACACTTTACATATTCCAAGACAGAAGTTCATTTGCGTCAATAATTATTTATTTATTATCACAAAAATTTATTCAATTATTTACTTGGAATTACAGATACGATTTCTTAAGATGTATAGTAATTCTCTGTTCCAAGTAAAAGCTGATAATCTAATTATTTCACAGTTAATTAAGAATATTTCATATAAATATATGATTTTATTAAGAGTAGTGTCATGACCTGTAGATTATTTTTAATGCATTTGTTTATGCAGTAGAATGCCAATTATTTTAAAATAATTAAATTAAACCAAATAAGTTCGTTAACAGAAATGATTTGAAGAAACGAATACAATTGTACTAAAATCAAGAACGACGCATGAATGAAGAATGACGCATGCCTTGGCAACGTCTGATCAGTGTAGTTTACTCGCGTGTATCATCCTTTTCAAGTTTAAATACTAATAATAGGCTTGTGTCCTATGTCTTAATTTCTATAAAAGTGTACTATATATTGATAAAGTGAGTTACTAGAACCTCAAATGTTCAATTATTTTTTAATAACTCCTTATATGTTGGGAGATACTAACAACTAAAAAAGTCATTTTGTATTTTTAATTATTAAAGGGATTCAACGTTGTACACATTGCAAGTGCATGTGACATCACAACCTTACAGCTTATAAATCTCTGCTATATGTATTTATATATCAAAATATCAAATATTATTTACAGCTATTACAAGGAACAATAAAATTCCAATATTATGTCTGCCTTAACAGGGTTAAATAAAATAAAAACTTATTATTCTTTGTCTTGACTTGATTATTTCGACAACCAACTGCTACAAAACATTACCATAGCACTAACCTACTCAACAAATAACTGACGTTAAAATGCATTTCACGTCATACAAATATGGCCGACCATCTCTAGAGCTAACACTACAATTCAAATTTTTAATTGCTATATCTCCGTCAACATTTAGATATTTAATAAAATAAACACGCCAATACACTTTTATTAACATCAATTTCAATCAACAATTGAAAAATCGACCACTAAAAAATGAGGACACAAGCCCATTTCAATTGAATAAAAGTTATATTTAATTAAAAAGCGTTATCCTAGCTAAATATGTAATAAAGCATTTGCAACACACTATAATTTACAATCTAATGAAGTAAATAAAATACGGAAGCACTAAAATACTAAATAAAATAAATAGGAAATAAATATATGTATTTATACATAATGTATAGGTACAGAAATTGTTGAATTAAATCCGCCAAAATAATTTTATACTCGTATGTGCATGTCAGTGACAACGGCATAAAATTATCGTTCAAAACAATGCAATTTAACTTCACACGGACGATCAAACACATACATACATAAATGCTTATAACAGATGCACGATACGAATTGTAAAGCTAAATGAGATTCAGTTTAATATTAATGGTATAATGACTAAAGAGATTTTACTATATAAAATATGAAAAATATCATTTTTAAAGAAACCCTGAAACCATTTGACTTTTAAAAATAAAAATTAATATGTCTCGAAAATCTAACAGTTTATTATCTTAAGATATGAGTAAGTTTTATTCGTTGTCTTTCTATAAGAAAGAATGTCGCGGTCAAACGCAACATTCTTAGCGGTTTGTCGTCAATGATATATTTTTGTCTTAAATTAATAGAGGGTAAACCGAAACATAAGCATCAATGCTAATGGATTTAAGCCTTTATTGTAAAGTTAATGTTACATGTGTTGTTGATTTTGAAAATCGGCAAGAACAATTTAGAAAAAATTAAGTAAACTGTATAGAAAGTAAAGAAATACAGTCAGCGAAAAACGAACAGTGAGGAAGAAAGAGGAAAAGGAAAAGAATTTTGTTAATGGGCTTGTGTCCTATGTCTTAATTTCTATAAAAGTGTACTATATATTGATAAAGTGGGTTACTAGAACCTCAAATGTCCAATTATTTTTTAATAACTCCTTATATGTTAAGAGATATTAACAATTAAAAAAGTCATTTTGTGTCTTTAATTATTAAAGGGATTCAACGTTGTACACATTTCAAGTGCATGTGACATCACAATCCTTGTGTAAGGTTACCAACCTTACAGCTCATAAATCTCTGCTGTATGTATTTATATATCAAAATATCAAATATTATTTACAGCTATTTCAAGGAACAATCAAATTTCAATATTATGTCTGCCTTAGTAGGGTTAAATAAAATAAAAACTTATTATTCTTTGACTTGACTTCATTATTTCGACTACCACCCGCTACAAAACATTACCATAGCACTAACCTACTCAACAAATAACTGACGTTAAAATGCATTTCACGTCATACAAATATGGCCGACCATTTCTAGCGCTAAAACTACAATTCAAATTTTTAATTGCTATATCTCCGTCAATATTTAGATATTTAATAAAATAGACACGCCAATACACATTTATTATCATCAATTTCAATTAACAATTGAAAAATGAGGACACAAGGCCATTTATAAAATGAAATATGAAAATAAATGTAAGCAATTATAAGGTCGAAAGGCATGCTCCATAAAATATTTCGAAAACAAAAATAATTCTTCATATCTTTATTAATATTTGGAGGAGAATTAAACACTGATAGTTCTAAATAACAAATAACAAACACCATCAACTTATTCAACGACATAAAACAATTGGTCAAATGAATTTACCAATGCATTTCATTTAAAATGACACTTAACAATTGTATATTGTGTGATAAATTTAACCACGTTAAAACCATCCCCCTTGTGTCAACTACCTCCCCCCATCCTCTAACTATTTCCTACTGTGACCTCTATGAAGTAATTGAAAACCGAAAATGACGTAAAACGCAATGCAATTCAATGCATCCAGTTGTGCAGTGAGTGCATAGCATCCATTTAATGCATTCATTCAAGCGTTTCGTGGATGAGGACGACACAGCAAATGACACATAAAATTATAGGGGCGGTTTGCATTAGCTACAATTCAGAATTGCACTAAATTTACTATTGACAATGTAAATACCGATTTAAACGTCGAAAATGTTGAAATATTATTGCAAACAAATTGTTACCAATTTTGGAATAGTTAGACCTATCTAAACATTTTATCTTGAATGAATACAGTAAGATCTTGAACCCAAAATAAATTTAAATAAAAAAAAAATATCTTAACTCATTTCAACAGCTGTGTAGCCGAAGAAGACTAATTCGTAACTTTGTTAGACAAAGTTTTGACTTATATGTATATATATACATTTCAAGAAAATTCATTCTAAAGTTAAGTTTTCAGTCATATTGTCATCCTTTTACTTTATGTTTCATCTAGTAAATGTTTAACTGTATCTATCTCTCTTTCTCTCATCAGTCAACATCATCCGTCAGTCAAATTTCAAACTGTTACTATATTTTGATCGACAGCCACAACTTGTGAACTTCAGCTATGCTTTAACAACTGTTGTTGAATTCCTACCGAATTATATTTTGTCACGTCTAACTGTATTCCATGATAGAAGTATACAGAAGGGAGGGGAGTAAAAGAGATGGTTTAGGAATATTATGTTCTAGATGTTTTATGCTAAGAAGCTTAAACGTGTCTTTATAAGTAATGCTAATAATACGTAGTCGCACAAGCCCAGATTATCATGAAAACCTTGACTACACTTAGCTGGATTTTATGTAATAAGTGATGATACATCTGTAAGAAATTTAAATGTTAGCGCCCTAAATATATTGGATTCAGTTCCATCAGTTGGCTGTATTATTACAGTATTTGAACTACTATGTTTGTAATTCTTTTTATGATATCGTGGACTTATATCCGCGGACAACGCCGAAGCATGACAAGCTTATGATTATGTGATCAATTTAAATTGGAAAATAATCATACTCAGAGAATATAGAGCCGATACCGCTGCTCTTTTCCGCTTTCATTCTTCATTCTCCTAAAAGATATATGTACTAAATTAAACTTCTTAAATGAACAGTTTCTAAAATAAAGCGTAAGGGGGGGGGGGGGGGAATGGAGGGGAAGGGTTGACTACACGTCTACGCTTCAATAGTTTTGACATTTCCACGACTTGTAACCGCAGCACACGCGGGATAGCATTTGATTTGTAAGTTTTCTTTAAGAAGTTTAGAAGTTTGTTTGTTTCTTAGTTGTTTAAACTCTCTACATCACCAAACACCTCACTTTCGTACACCCTTACTAAGATAAAACCCCAAAAATAATAAAATGAAAGAAATTTAACGCACACCTTAAAAGGAAAATTTTTCTCTTAACATTTTTAAGAATTATTTTTACCATTGTAATCTAATAAATAAAATCTTTAATTACAACTCTTTATAAGTAAATTAGACCCTGCATTAAAGTATTAAAAAATATAGAATCATTTTTTAAAAATATTAAAAACGAAAAAGTACAAGTGGTACTTTCCCCCAAAAAAATACTTTCTACTAAAAATAAAAAATGTACAATCAAAAAGTATTGAAACAACTTACGGAACAACAACAAAAAAAAATAAAACAAATATTCAATAATGATAAATGTCCATGTAGGGGATTTCAATTTAAACATTGAGGATTTCGACATAAGACACTTGGAACTGTCTTGGAAAGAGCATCAGGGGCCTTCAAAGGCCTCGAAAGGCCTAGGGGTCGAATTGAAGTCTCTAAGGGGGTCATCTAGAACTCTTTGGACATGGGAAAGGAAGGTTTTATAGCTTATTACTTTTGTATATGTTTAGAGTCTGTAAGTCAATCGTCAATCATATGACTAATGATACACTTCAGTAAAATGTGCAAAGTCATGAATTCATTTAGACTTTGCTGTTATCTCTTATTTCTAAAATACACTGTCAAAAAATTACGTAAAAAATAAAATATGACTGTTTAAAAATAATATATAAGAACAGAGATTACTACAAAGAAGAAAAGTCAAACTAAAATATCAGACCAATTAATATTTAGAACACTTTAACTATAATCAACGAAATATATCAACGTGAAATAAAACTTTACAAAAATGGTGCTAACTCCGCTTTTCCTCATAATTTTCAACAGTGTAATCCAGCTTGTTATACTTGTGTGTTACATGCGTTTTTAAATATATATTTATTAGTTATGTTTTTTTTTCTAAACTTATTTATTTAGTTTTTTATTTGATTTCTTCTTTCTTTTTCTGTAACGTCTGTATATTAACACACTGAAAAACACCTCTTATTTGACGTTAAATTGTTTGTTTGCTTGCACCCGCTGCGTTTACAAATTACTTATTCATTTTTATTATTTTTATCTATTTGAAAATAATAGAATAATAATTAATTATTTTATATTATAAAATTATTTTGTTATATATTTATTATCATTATTGAAATTATTTTTTAATTAACTGATTCATCTTGTTATTAAAATATTATAAATCGATTTAGGTGTTACTACTAATCTTCAAATATCTTATAATATAGAATCTTTCCTTTCGCCTGTTCAACTTATACAAATGAATCATGAATTATTTATTTGTACTTGTCCACAACTTCATTAATAACCGCGACAATTTGATTCTATGGTAAATTCTTCAAATTAACATAATTAGTAAACTGGTTTATTTAACGGACAGTTTAATTACAAGTCTCGACATGTCAAAAGCTATGACGAGTCTCTTTTATAATAAGTAATTAACAAACATACAAAAAAATGAAACGGCAACTGACAGAAATCATTATCAGACCAGTTTGGCGTGCTGGATCAACAATAAATCGCAAAAATTCTTATACAATAGTTGCGCTAGTCTAATGGAGCATCCTCACTAACTCTCGTTTTAATATCTCATTTAACTTAAATAAAAACTTATACAGTGAATCAAGGGAATCAATTTTTCAGGTGCGTAACAAATATTAAAAACACAAATAAAGAATATTGGTGAAAAAATGAATAGACTCACCCTTTCCGATTTCGTTTTTCCAGAGGATGCAGGAACACTTTTTAAAAGCTCGGTCTCCGATGCCATTCTATTAAATTTTCTCATACGTTCCTTAACACTAATTTTTTCAACCTCCGAAGCTTCGTTTTCCATTTGATCGACACACATTACGTCATTATCCAATAACTCATCAGAATTCTTCCTAGACAACATAGGTTTATCAGTAGGTTGTTGCCACGCTGCCTGTTGCTCCAACATTTCTCTTGATTTTTGTCTTAGAAGTTTAGCCTCAACTGAATCTTTTCTTAGATCATCATCAATACTTTTCTTTCGTAATTCAACATTATAATCCACTAACTTTTTACTTGAATTCTCCGGAAAGTTTTCTTTATTTTGTCGATATTTATCAATTGATTTCTTTCTTGGTGGAACTGCTGGGGCTATTTCTGAATGTTCGACTCTTTCTGATATTGCGTTTAAATTTAGGTTCTCAGACATTTTGATCGAATGTGGCAGTGAATCTCCTGCAGCTGGAGATACTGCAGGAGGTGGACGGTATGGTGGAGGTTGTCGATTAGGAGAAGCCCAAGATGTATCCAATGATGAACATGAGCTACCAATTTCACTTGGTATTGATGTTTGATAACGACTTTTTAGATATAAAAATTTTTCACCATTTTCATTTTTCATAGAAGCTAATTTATTTACATAATCCTTAAACTTCATGCGGGCGTCACCTGAAAATAAATCATATTATGTAGTAATCATCCCAATTCTATCAATATCTAAAACCTAATCTATGTAAATATCAATACAAAATCAATATTAAATTCTTATTAGCCCACTAATGCTAAGACTGCAAGTTTGAATTTTAAATCACAATAAAAATTTGCAAAAATAGTTTTTAAAAAACTAGAAAATCCAAAGTTTTGTATATACGATAATTCAAAAAGTACAGCTAAGTCTTTGGACGCAATATTAAAAGCTAAAAATAAAACCAACTAACTCTTATCAGTTCAGAAGGTTCGCGTCTTTGCTAATAAGATACATTAATAAAAATACAAGAATTGTGGACATAAACATTAAAATAAATAACTACATTAGTATTATTAATTTAAGTCAATTTGCCGCAACCATAAAATTGTTGTTTTGGAGTCAATCTATATCAGGTCAACGAAATATTACAAATTTGGAGTTCATACAATACGATGCAAAAAAAATTGCTAAGTTATTAAGAAAGGCTTCGTTAAAATGCTAGAAAAACTGTTGAATTGATGAAACCATACTAAGATATAAATAGTCGTCTTAATAAAATCAATTCTAATATCTGATACGATTTTCAATGCACCAACGTTCTAATCTGAATTCCAATATGTAATGGCAAAAATAATAAAATGTAATAAAAGGAAGTGATTTATCAATTAGCATGTTGAGTATAGTTCAATGTATTCTGATTGCATTGAGTTTAATTAACGACTGATAGCCATGATATCTGTGTTGAAAATACCTGGAATTGCTGAACATAGCACAGGTTTATAATCAACATAACTGTCTAGCTAAGTCAAATCATTGTTTAAGTAAATATAAAATGAAAGCCTTGTAAAAATTCATCTATTTACACTAACAAAGTCAGTTTTAAGGTCAATGTCAATACAATAAGAATATGTATAAGAAATATTTAAACGTAATAAAATATATAAATAAAAAATAACTATATTGTTTACATGTTTAGTTTTAAATTTTATAAATAGAAACATTACTACAATATGAATAATTCAAAACAAAGGCAGCTGGTGTCAAACAAGAAGTAAAAATAAACATCGCAGCAAAAAGATTCTAAAAAAATCTATATGATTCATATTTATAAAAATGTAATGTAATAAATCTATACTAATCATGTATATAAATAGCTAAATTACAAAGAAATGAGTAGGATTATTTTTCACAACATTTATTTCAGGAAACTAATGCAATAGATATTGACAGTAGTGCTCCAACTCCAGCATTGTACGACCTAACCTTACATAACTAATAAACTGGGATAAATACCGCACAGCACTTCAATTGCAAACACCACTGAAATGAATGATGAGTGATTGGATAAATATCTTAATTTGATAACAATTATAGATAAAGTGTATTTTATTAAGTATATACATTAAATATTATAATCTACAGGTGTTTCATTGCATGTTTACATTACGTTCACAATGTTGGCAATGGTTTTGTTTGACACCTACATTGTACAGTAATTTTACAATAAATACAATATTAATATTAAACACTGACATACCTTTAGTTTCAGGGTTTGTTAAGAACTTTTTAAAATAATTCACTAAGTCATGATTAGTCACTTTACCATTATTATTTACCATAAATAAACGTATTTCTTCTAGACTTAATTCACTTGGCGACGCCATTTTCACTCTGACAGTTTGTGCGTTCAACTAAACATAGACATACGTTACGAATTCTTTATTGAACGCTCAAGCAGCTCGCTTCACGTTGTGAACGTAGGTCTGTTCATGACTTTACACATTGCAGGGTTATCGATATCTGTTTGAATTTAACCGCGAGTGTTATTTATATTGAAATATATTTATTTTAAACACCTACGATTGCTATTTATATTTATAAAATATTATTTTAATTACAGCATCTATTTCTAATTATATATCACTCTTTACTTATAGATAATAGATTGTATTCAAATATTTTAATTTAATTATTAATGTATTCCTAGGAAATAAATTTTAAAACAAATAAATAATTTAAAAAATGTTTGATTTGATTGTTGTTTAGAATATCTTGCAATTCCGTTAAGTTTAAGTTAACCTATTCATTTATTGACACAGCATTGATGCATGCATTATTGCTTGACGCTAGACAGTTATGTTTTCGGGTTCGATTACTGTACAAGAGTTATAATATATTCTTCTCTATATATAATATATCTATCTCTTTTATATAACAGAGAGTAAAAGAGATGAAGTGCCAGTAATATGTCAGATACTTACAGCTGCCTCGAGTAACACACTTTTACGAAATAAATAAAATCTCATGCTGTCAAAATACGTTTTCAAATAACTACATCTCCGTAAAATTTTGGATATTTAGGAAAATAAAGAAAACCTTAATTAAATTTAAAAAATGCTTAACTTTAAACAGTGGTACATATCATACTTTCTGCGGTTCGTAATCGATTAAGTATACTCGTAAATTGCTTTGTAATTATTACGAACATTTAAATAAAAATTATAGTGGCTCTTATCAAGGTTTTAATCTAATTAACCAACAATATTAAATTATAATTTAAATATAATAATCGTGTTATCAAAATTATGATTATGTAATTTATAATTCCATGAAAAACTCTTTCTCACTGCAAGGGCAATCGACCCGTATCGCGTATCGACAGCGAGCAAGCACTTCGGCGGAGAACAGTAGCGTCGGCACAGTCGAAGGAAACGCAGATTCAAATACATGTAATATAGATGTTTCTTATTAAATTATATGATAAATTTTTTTGAATTTTTTTCTCCTGATTTCTCTCCCTATATCACCCTCTTGCATTCTAAAGTTTTCGCAAAATTTTACTTCCAAATATTTGCAAGAGAGCACAAATGAATAATGCTATATTTTCTAGTTAAATTACTTAAAAATATATAGAGTATAAAAATATAATAATTGGAATTTTTTGGAACTAGAAAATTTAGCAATATTAATTTTCAAAAGTTATTTTTGCGGTTCCAACTCATTAAAAGTCAGTGGAAGAAAACTTAAAATGTAGATACGTTATTCATCTAACTAATTGCAGCTTTAGATTTTGATTCGCGTTTATAGTTACTTACATAAAACGATTTAAACATAGAAAAACATGGTTTTTTTGATAATATTTAACCTGGTGTTTAGTATCGTCATCTATATTTTGCTAGAAAAAATGGGCAAGTATCGTTTCACCCTAAGGCCCTTATTTTAAGTCCTGCCACTGGCTGGTGAATTTACTGTTGGGGCAATTCGGTTACGGTTCTCCACTCTCGAGTCTCGAGACAGGTGATTTACATGTATTTTGGTTTTTTGATCTGATCTCACAATTTAATAAAAAACGAATTCAGCTATTAAGAAAGGTGGTAGCGTAATAAAATGAATAGATTATCCAAATTGCCTGTTATGAATTGCAAATTCACTCATACTTTAAATGTATTCTTATAAATATACATATAACATGTGGTCTACTATTATGAAAATTGTTATACTACAACTACAAATAATTGCGTTATTTTACAAGCGAAAACGTTTTCTGACGTCACATTTGTATTTAATATTTTTTACTTATATTACGGGTCGTATTCATCGAGTCCTTTTTTATATCTTATTGATTTTTATCTGTTTAACTCTTAAACGGATCAACTGTCCGCTTGATGTTGTGTTTTTTATCAGATGACTGTATATATTTTGCAAGGTATCAATAGATGTTGTATCTTTGCAGGCAATCCGCACAGGCAAACCTGTCACTTGTATTTGAAGCTGTAAATAGGATTATCCTGAACCCAAATTAAATATGTATAGAGCCTCATCAAACTAATAATACTCTGCTGCATTTACGATCTTTGTCATTGATTGTCAGCGATTGCTCACATAGTATTTAAAATTTATATTTAACCATTACACAAAATTAGGTTATAAAATATAATACAGGCATTCATTCCAGTAGAAAATTTGTGGTTTCTTTGTAATATTCATTCCGCTGTTCAAAAGACAATGGAACCATTTAATGTGTATGTCTTGTATCCGATAAGACGGCAACGGAACATAAGTAATTAGTGTTCAAAAGACAAAATGGAAATAAAGATTACACCGCAGCAGTCAGCACCCCTGATGGCTGGTCTCACAACTACAACTTAGGTGGAAATGTGTTGTTTGTAATTTAATCTACAAAACCTCGGCTTTGAGTGAACAACTTTATGTAACTATTAGTACTAGTAATTAATGACTCTTAAAATCATTTTATTGTTGTTAGGTAATGTTTAAACAATGTTTTTTAACGGAAGTTTGGTTTTTTAAATATAGGGGAATTTCTATAATAAAGGTTATAATTATATTAACTTTAATGTCATATGCAAATTTTGAAAAGTGGACATTATTTTTCCATTATTCGAGAAACAAAAGAACAAGACATACTTTAAGTACACATACTGGAATATTTAAATAAAGTAATTAAAAAGAACAACAAGTTGTTTTATCTTTGGAAAGAGTTTTCCTATTTGCAATTGTTTAGGTTTGTTTATTTACATTCTAAAAATTTTCTATCTAAGCATGAATGTTGTTTTACACACATGACATATTTCCATAAAAGAAACCTAGTATCATATATTTAATCTAAAATAGATATATTATAACCATTTAATTTTAAAAAAAATTTACAAAAGTTTTTTGATCACAAACGAAAAATTGTTTTTCAAAAAGCAGCCATCGTTTGTCAAATAATTGAGTCAATGTTTCAAATGTTTGAGTCAATAAATTGCTTTTCAAGTTAATACTACTAATATAAAAGGAAGACTTCGATGACAGGTCTAATATCAGAAATGATTTTATATCATTTTATAAACACAATCTAACATCTATTGTTAAATTAATTTCGTGACAAAAGTGCGTAGGACTAATTCTGTTAGTATGCTTTCCGTATTTTTTTGTCCGTTTACTCTCTGGTCCGCCATTCTCTTTTTAAAAGCACTTTATATATTTATTTTATTTCTTTATATTTTTTTTTTCTACTCAGTTGGAAATCAACTGGTGATTTATTGTCTTGGTTTTAGAATCCTTAAGAAGTAATTGTGGTGACTTTTGACCCCAAAAATGTTTTAAACACAAGGTGTGGTACTTTGAAATGTTGAAATAATGTGACTTAAAATAAAATAAAAAAATAAAACAATCGTATTTGTTTTTAAAATACGGATTTAAATTTATAATCGTTTAATACGAGCCTATACACAGATATGGGCACCTTAATCACTCTATTCTAAACATAACATTCTTAAGTTTAGTTAAGTCATTTCTATTATTAATTTACATACTACAGACAGCTTTTTAGACCACGCCGAACGACGGATTTCTCTAACTAATTAACTTTTCGATAAAATAATAAAAACTAAACGTAATTTAATCCATCAATAATTTTAAGCGTTTAAACGATCGCCCAATAAAAATTTGTTTATAAATTGATAAAAGTACATGTTCAAATTAAATTTTATTGACCAATCAGTACCCTTAAAAAATGAACAAAGATAAGAAAACGAAATAAAAAAAGCTCATTTTAAAAGTTTTATTGCAAACAGCAGTATATTAATAGCCGTATAAATTTCCTAATCATTTATGAAATTAATAAATTAAATTTTATCTCTCACAAACGAAAAACTATATATCGCTATATTATAAAACAGTAAATAAATAAAAATCACACAATATCATAAATTAGTTTTAAGTCTTAAACAAAGAAATAAAACAAAAAAGAAAAAAGTATATATATATATATAAAAAATAAAACATGGCGGTGCTTAAAATGGCTTCCACTAAAAGACTGTGAAATAGCCGTTAAAATGTACATTACATTCACCATGTTGTAATGCACCAGGGTCTTGCGCGTCGAACGCTTTTATATATAATTAATGAATCTATTCAATGCATTCTGAACAAGCTCTTAAAGACTGCTAGAGTCTAGAGCAGTGTTTCTTAAAGTATACCTTAGCAGACGCAACTTTCGCGGAACGCTACGATTAAATCATCATTCATAGAGTAAAACATTAGAAGAAACCCGTACACTAAATAAAGTTTATTAAAAACTAACCTTAGTTTCAAGGGACTTCATCTGGAGTGGAAATCATTTTCTTATAAGCTCTGGCCATGCTTCCAAAAACCTGGAAAAAAAGAAACGATATTAATCTTAGCCAATTTTTGCTTTTTTTTATTTCTTTACCTAAAAATGAAACTCTCTTTGACTGATAAGGGTACACAACACTATCTGATCACGTTGAGCAACCCCAAACAATTTTGTGTTAAGATTAACTTCGAAATCTGCACATCATATATAGGTTGTATAATTTCCTCTTTCAGAATAAATAAATAAACGTATATCACTATCATTTGGGAAGCGCTGGACTTGTTTGTTTACCTTGTGAAAGACTGAAGGGTTGCAACGATGCTAGTTATATAAAAAAAACAACTATTTAGTTAAAGCATTGGTACTTAAAAGTACTTATAGTCATGTTGCAAGAAGCTTTCTGTTGGTGTAATAATAACGCCGGCGTTATACGATTATGAACTATTTATAAAAAGGAATGAAAACTAAAGAGGAAAACGTTTGCAAGGAAAGTTTAATTTGTAAAAGTAAAATATCTTACATTCACAATTTAAAATAACGTAATTTAGGTAATAGTTTATGTAACAAATCCCTATAAAACATGTAATCGAGGTATTTTGCTTGGTTAAGTTGTAGTTATGTTCGATTCAAAGAAAAATGAGAGCTTGGAAACACAACTCAATATTTTAAACAAATCTAGTACGAATGGGGAATAAACAATTGGTCGGATTCCTAAAATTATCCAGTGCCCAATGTTTTAAGAGCCCGTAGCCCTAGGTTTTAAGTGAAAATTGTTACCGTTGCCTTTATCTGTTATTAAAACTAAAATTCAGTAGTTGGGAATGGGGTTTTACTTCTTATAGAACTAATACATATCAAACTCTTCTAAGAATTATCACTTCTCACAGGCACAACTCAATATCTATGTAAGTGTCTGCATGTGCGATGTACCAAGCTCTCTAGCATCTCACGTACTTGTTTTGTTCTTATTTCAAGAATTGTTTCTTAACAGAAGAGAAACACCTCTTTCCTTCTTAATCGCGTCTAAACTTACCTTTCTGGGCGGTACCATGTCTCTCTGTTCTGTAATAGTTGTAAATTGTATACTAATACATTTATAAAATAATACCAACCAAATAAATATTATACTAAGGCTAACTCCTACAGAAATACTGTTGGTGAAGCTTTTTACTTTATTTTAATTTGTATGTTAAACGAAATAATAAATAAATAAATAAATTGTTGTATTTTAAGGCGCTAGCTTTAAATTGTTGACAAGATTTATTTAAATAACAGTTGCAACGGCATCAATAAATATAAAGCTCAATTTCTGTGCTTGGAAAGCTTTATATAAAAGTGCTTTGAGAATTTTACAGTAGTAATACTACATATATGTACCTTTAGGCGAATTTGCTGGGGCCTACAGCTGTCATCGAGATAGAAGTCCTGCAGCAAAGTAATTGGAGATTCATGTATTTTAAAAATCGGCAACAAAAAACACGTTTGTTTTAACGTTTTACATCGCACCGAATCTAAATCTAAATTTTCTACACTTAGAAATTTTAGAGGACTATTTTTTTCTAAATTAAGGTGCTTATGGCCGCTCTAAGGTGTGTAGCTTATTTTGCAAAGTTTCAGAAATGGACCTTATCAACGTTTTCTCAGTTCTCAGAAAATCTTAGTAGATGCTTTTTTATCTCACCTCTCATCAAATATAACTTACTTATTATTCGTCTTTGACAAAACTAAAATTGGAAAGCTCATTTTTAAGGTTAAAGTTCAGTTATGTCATAACTGAAAACTGGCTCAAAACCGGTCAGTAAAATTATTGTTTCGATTATGCGAAAATTAATTTTCATTTCCATTTATGGTAGAAAATTTCGGTTTTTCTTTATCGTTGATTTCTACAAAGCAGAAATCGGTTTATGATCTACAACATATTTATAATTGCATATTTTTAGCAATAACTTGAACAAAACGCAGTATATACTATACTATACCCTAGATAACAAATTTAATGCAAAATGCATTCAAGATATGTATAGGTATATACATATATACATTACATCTCGCATGCATAGACATATATAATATATACCTGTGCATAGAACATAATGCTACAGCGAGTGTATAGTATAGAACGGTACGGTATAGTATATATCTATATATAATATGTATATGTGTGCGTTTAAGCCATATACTCTACCGTCCATGGCTATTATAAGGCCAGCCGCTCACACATCTAAACTCTCTGTTGAACCTAACGGAAGTGTCATCTAATATCCAAGCAAAACGTATCAATAAATTAACTTTAATTAATTAATAATTCCCAGATTATAATTAAACACCAAAAAATTATATAAAAAAAATCTTTAAAAAAAGTGACATCAAAAAAAAATTGTGTTTAATTCTTTTTAGACAATTATTACATTTAATATTATGTTAATTTAATTAACAAATTAAGTGACATTAGTGGCGTAATTAATTTTTAATTTGTTAGTAGATTTTGTGTATTTTTTTTTTGTAAAAGTTTATCTTGTAGTGACACTAATTGTTAATTGAAAACTATAATTATTAACCGCTATTTATCTGAATTATTAATAATGTTTTAATGTATATTTAGATGGTTAATTATTGACATTTAATGAATTTAAAGACAAAGTGAATAAGTTCTAATGAAAAAACTATATTTATTTAAACATTAAACATTTTCAAAGTAGAAAATTTAAAGTTTTCAAGCGGCAAAATGTCTGGTTTAGATCTTGGTGCTGTTGAGGACTGGGAGCAGCACGTGACACCTCTCCTGCAGGACATGCCAGGCCATGGGGATGAATTTCATTTCAATTCTCAAGATGTGAGTTACAATAATAATTGAAAATTAATTTTATTAGGAATGTTCCCATTTGATTATATCACAATTTTATTATATCTTTCTCTTCTGTCACAATTCCACATAATCTTATTTTCATCTCAAATGAGTAATTTATACATTTGACAAGAACCTTCAAGCTTCTACACGATAGATAATAAGGAGTTACTAGAGGGCGCTGTCGAAAATCCCAGAAAATATTTTTAATAGTCTTTAATATCCGAAGAAAAAGAAGGGTTATGACTAATATATTCTTCCCGGCGATTCCCGGTAGCATCCACTACCTGCTACTGCATGCAAAATCCTCTTTACAAATATTTATTTCTGGAAACCGAACGCAGAAGGGGTTGCTGAGGTAGTTAAGTCGTAAACTCTCTTGGGTTCGATTCCCGAATTATTTTATGACTGGCAAAGTAATAAACTCACCAAATAGTAAAAAGAATCAAAACTACTCCTATACCAACCATATAAAAAAACATACCTACAAAACCCACAATTATTATAAAATACAAAAAAATTCAAATCTCAAAACTGAATTTTTTGATATATATTTTATATAGTAAATATATAATTATGTATTAATAATGTAACAATTTTAAAATATTTATATTTACTTTTATAAAACATTAATGTTTATAATGTTATGAGAATAATTGTTATCAAAGACGACATTAATTCAGCTTTTTTTAGTTTGCTTCTAAATAAAACAGTAGAATGTGTTATATATTATAATAACATCCGTGTTCGACAAGCTAATAATATCTACTGTCACATACAAACATGGCACATGCTATATCTCCAAAGGTATATCTCTGCTGTATATAGGAGACACGGGTAAGTACAGCAAAATGCAAGGAATTATTAAGAAATCTAGTGTTACCAGAGGCGTATCATTCAATATGGAGTCTTATAACAATTATCTAGTCAAACCTTTTCTAGATCTGAATGAAAAGCAATTGTATCTAGTCAAACCGGTACCTTTCCTTAGGTCCCACGCAATTGTCAAGCAACAGATCTAAAGAAGACAGAAAATATACAAAAGGACTATGACCCAAGATGGTAAAATTACCGTAAAACTAGATAAAAACAATTTGAGTCTTTATTAGAAATGATCGTTTTCTAAATTATGCAGTAACCGTTTGAAACCACAGCGCTCTATTCCATAAATTAGTTTAATAAAAAAGCTTTAGACCTACTAAATTTAGCTTTATCCATTTCTAATCTAATTTTAAGTCAATTTGATTAGAAATAATGAAGTAAAGTAAACTCGTACACTAAATAAAGTTTATAAAAAACTAACCTTAGTTTCAAGGGACTTCATCTGGAGTGGAAATCATTTTCTTATAAGCTCTGGCCATGCTTCCAAAAACCTGGAAAAGAAGAAATGATATTAATCTTAGCCAATTTTTGCTTTTTTTATTTCTTTACCTAAAAATGAAACTCTCTTTAACTAATAAGGGTACACAACACTATCTGAACACGTTGAACAAACCCTAACAATTTTGTGTTAAGACTAACTTGGAATGGAAGTTGTCGAAGCTAACCAATTTCTTTTAGGGTATACTTTGGCCCGCTCGAATGTATTGGACTTATTGTGTACTTTATTTAGGATAGGTTGATAACTTTGGGTAAACTTAAGGAGCCTAATTTAGAAAATATAGATATTTAAAAAATTAAATGCCAAAGTTATAAAATAGTGTTCTTAATAGTTGCTCAAGTTGTATCATTTAAAAAACAACAAATTGATACATTTATACGCCATGCAATTAACACTTAATTCACAGTGATTATAAAAAGAACGCAACTGAATTCTTCAAGAATATTATATTGTGCAATGACCCTCTTTGTTTGAATCTGATTGCTGCTAGATATATTTAATAAGTGCCATAAAAAGTGGTACGAAACGTATAAACAACTTATGAATATTCATATATGAGTACACTTATCTTTAACACAGAGTACTGGTCGCGAAATTTACAACACCAGTTTCATGCGTGTCGATACGTCGAAGATTTACACCGACCTACCGTGTTCATGTTCTAATAGTATTAAAACATTCGTGATTAAAAAACGTTTAAAATACGTAAATCACATAAAATTATGTTGCGTGCTTGAGGTCATATCAATAGGTTTTAATTTATTAAACGAAAACTAGATGTCACTGATGGTTCCATATATGAGCAGCTTTTTATAGCGCTAAAATATTTTTAATGGGTTTTAAGATATGAGTTGTCAATTGCGCATAATTATATACCTAAATCGCATATATCACATTAATCTGTGCGTTCTAAACTTGCCACAGACTTATTTACAAAAACTGGTTGATTTATATTTCGCTATCACTAGATCGGAGCTACGCAAAAACCAATTGTATCTAGTCCCATGCCATAAGTTGACCAGTGCTGATCGAGTTTTTATTTGTTGTATTTCAAACAACATTAATAATTTGTCAAAGTTGATAAAATTAAGTATATCTTAAGATCCCGATATCTGGATAATACTCTATATGTTTTACTTTTCCTTTTTTTGCATTGTATTGGTTACTCTGATATCCGGTAATCATTATATGTAACATGCTACTACACTGTTGACTTTAATTTCAAATACTATACACTGTCATTGTTTATATAACGTATTAATATTTTTGATAAAAATTTATTAGTTCGTAGTAGTTCATGTTGTAAATAAAAGATGCCTCTTATTTAAAATGGTCATAACTTGAATCATATCAGAAATATGTCATTTGTCATTACAACTGGTGACATCTGTTGAGGATGTTCTAAAACTACTTTTTGTTGAAAAGTAGTCTAAACTAATTAAGGTGAAACGATACGTGGCCATTTTTGATTCGCGAAATATAGATGGCGATACTATACAGCAGGTTAAATATTATCAAAAAAACCATGTTTTTTTATGTTTAAATCGTTTTATGTAAGTAACTATAAACGCGAATCAAAATCTAAAACTGCAATTAGTTAGATTTGTTTCCATCTGACTTTTGTATTACTGTCAATACATCAAGTTATATACCCCTTTTGAAGTGCGCCTCATGTCCCTAAGTACATACCTGTATACATTATATAATTGCCAATCTTTAAAACAATTGAAATCGTTTTAGTTTCTAACGGTTTTAAAGAATATCGGGTATCCCTCATATTTTCAATATACCGGTCTATATTATGTAGTCTCCTTTTATATTTTGTATAAATTAAGGTAATGTTTCTCACGTGCTGACTTTGCTGCCTAGTGCTTGCCTTACCTTGTCTTGTCTTGTATTACCTCACTGAAACTCCTGGTGGATGCAATCATCCCCGTTCCCGTCATCGGTGTTTCAGCAGGTGCGTGCAGGTGTCTTCAATTTTTAAATTGTTGTTATTTTTATAATATATTACAGATAATCGTTAATACGTTAAATATATATAAACATGTACTTTATTTAGAGTTCTATGTATAAGTCTATCTATATATAAGAGTATATAAAAAAGATTATAAGTTTATAAGGAGATATAGATATAGAAATCAAATTTTAGGCCTGTAGATCGATATTTTATATATTTTATAGTTTTCCATAGTGAAAAATAATAGTAGGCTTTTAAAAATATACTTTTTTGGTCATGTCCTTGCCGTTCCTGTTCGGTAAAGGAATCGCGAACAATCCACTAGTACGATGCATAGTATTATACAAGGCTCAGCAAGAGCTCATATTTCGTATAAATGTAAATTGACCTTGCACCATAAAAATGGCGGTTTAAATTTTATTATAACATACACTTATACTTTGTTTGCAAAATATCATTGCGCCTAAAAGAAAAAAAATGCTAAGTGACATTCATATAAAACCTACGGGGTGTATATAAGAGGCAACAGCGTAATATAGACATTATTATCCTTGGATCTTATATCCACACTGTAAATAAAGTCGATTAAATAAATACTTTGTTAGAAATATTGTCAAGTAATTGAAGAATAAAACTGCTGAAATTTTTCACAGATGGCATATTACGAACCTAAAAGTGTCAAGTGTCAAGCAAAAGTATTCGTACTAAATGTTTATAATAATTCCATTTATACAAAAATAATATAATCTAGAAATTATTATAAATCATTTCTTTTTTATATTTCCTTTTTTTTATACATTGTACCAACATAATACTTTTTATAAAAGTAGTGAGCTGCAAAAGAACAGTTGGTACGACGACATAGCAGTGTAAACCTCATGGTAGAGATTTCCATCTAGGAATCCTCGCAACTACCCTATACAAAACATATCTGTAAAATCTGGGAAAACTGCCCTATTTACTTCGTCCCTTTATACATTGTCACCTCAAAAAACCACCCCACTTATCCTCTTGTAAAAAACCGAACCCCTTGTAGTGAACACACAACCCTAAATGTCTAAATAGGAACATTGTGTTCTCGTTAAGTGTGTTAAAGCATTACACATATAACATATTCCCAAAAACTCTAGCAATTCCCTTCGCCCTTACTCCCCTCCTTCCGTTACATTGGCGTCGACATTTACTCGTACATCGACGACAGCAGCGCTACCACCACACACCGTCGCCGTGTGACAAAATGCACGTGGCAACATTTTGTGTGGCAGATAACCTAAAAGTTAACGCTAAAATGAGAATTGAGCGACACGGATAGGAAACTTATTGATAAATAAGGAAATTCGTCAATTGCCTTGTGTTGGGTTGGAAATTGGCTCGGCCAACATCGTTTGTGGAGCAAAATTATCAACTTTATAGGAGAACCTAACCTTATCACTATTATAGGCTATGTGCTACATTTTATGCTCTTACATCAAATTAATACTAAGTGCAAATAGTGCTTTAGTGTTAGGATTATGCACTCTCAACAACCATGATGTTAGATTTCTAACTGGAACTAGACAGATGTTGTGAAGAAGTTTGTTTGTTTGCTACAGTGTTGAATTGAATATTAATCGACAAAATATGATGCCCATAAGAACGTTGAAACCACTTAAAGCAGCTGGGCTGTCTTACGTGACTGTCCTGCCAACTGATTGACGCGGTCATAGTTTCAAACAGTTTTGGTGTTGGCTAATTAATAATAATACTTCTTTTAGAGTGTCATATTAACGCTAGAGTTCAAAGCCGGCCCGAAAATTGCCCGAGATTTGCCGAGCTTTTGAAGCAATTTAAGAACTGTGAAAAATATAACCCTGACTATTCAAATAAAAATTTACTATGTACTTAGTTTAAAGTATAAAAATTTATTCAAATTTTTGCAGTGCTACTATGTAAATTATATTCTGATAAGTAGCTATAATTACAGAACATTAAATAATGTTTTTTTTACGACTAGAGCTTCATTTAAACTATTTTTTAATTGTTATGCTTTATATATAATGTATGTATGTATAACCATACAAAATTGATGAAAATAATTTTTTAATTATAGCATTTTAAAATTGTAAAATAATGTACAAATTTTAATGTTATAAATAATAAAGTGTCATCAAGGAAATATAAGTTATTTACTTAAAATAATAAATAGTTTTTATAGTAGTCACCCAAATACCTATAGTAGTTACCTTCGAAATTCAGTATTACAATGTTGTAAATGTATTTTATGACCAAAAAACTAAAAATAACATTTTTAAATGCTAATTAACAATCTGCAATTAAGATTGGCATCTAAGATGGTAAATATGTGCAGTTACTTATTCCGATAAAATCAGCGATTGAAGCAATCAAATTGACAGCAATATTTACATTTGGATTTAAATTTGAATAATCCATATTAAAGAATTTACAATATCTTCTGGAAAATTAATAAAACAAATCCCAAAATTAAAAATTTGTTTCTTTATTCGTTTATAATCATTTTTATGATTAAAGTTTATGATCAAAAGACAATAATTATGTATGATAACTTTTCTTGATTAATCAAGTTTTCTCAGGTATAACGATCTACCTGTTTATACGAAAAAACTTATTGATAACAGACTTTTGTAGATGTTGACTCTGAGGTATATTTCAGATCTAAGAATGAAACAGACTCTGCCAATATTTGTGGTTTAACTGAATACGAGGTGACTCACTTAAAGGTAAACTTACAAAGTAATTGATACAATAAATATAAGTACATGGCTTTAATATTTATTATACCCGGTTTTACCTTTTTGAAATATTTGTTAAAATTTAAAGTTTGACGTCAGAGTTACTAATAAACTAATTTTATTTTTCGGAAATATGAATAGGTAGTAACTAAATAATTTAATGATACTTTAAATTAAAAAATGTTAAAAATACCTGTGGACATACATGTCTTAATTAAATGTTTACAACGTAATAATGTTAACCGTTTAAGTATATGTGAAATAAAATTCAATTAGTGAAGTAAAACAACAAAAAAACGAACATAAGTAATTAAAATTAAGTATAATAATGCAGTTTATAAAATAATTATATTCATAAAAAAATACAAATGTATTCCGTTGTAAATTCAAAATTAATTAGCAATACAAATCCATACAAAGATTGTTTTGTCCTTTGTATCTATAAGAAGGTATATTTTGGCAACAATCTATCTTAAAAAAAGATTAAACAACATTACTATTTTAAAATTTTCAATTGAATTTCCATTTTGAAGTCAACATAGTATTTCATACAGTATTTACAAAATGTCAATTTATGTAACACACAGAGATAACATTGCTTTTACATAGAAATTCAGAAAAATAAATTCTTATATATTAAATATTGTAAAACAGATAATACTAATTAACCTAGAAGTTAACAGGAAAAGTAAATATTTAATGAGACATTGAAATATCGGTTATGCAAAGAAGGTGTAATAAATAATTAAATAAATGTCTAGTTTAACAAGTTTGTTAGAAAATAATCACGAGCCAACTGTAATAATTACCATTACTTAATATTAATGATTATATGCGGTTTTTACCACTGTCGTAGCTAGGTATGGGCTAGGTAGAGTTACCGTTTAATATTTTCTAAAATTTGGCGCATTAGTAGATTATAATAAGATAATGATCTCGTTAAATTTTAGAAAAACTGTAGAGAATCAGTAAAAATATATTGAACTTTAAATTTTTTATTTTACATTGAGGCTTTTGAGAAATCACAGGTTAATTTATTTCATTTTATAAAAAGAATAGTATAGATTTAGATTTATCGAAGATAGACCATTGTTGTGAGGTATGCAGTAAAAACCGGTGGCCGTATTCCTGAGTCTTCTTCTATTAATAGTACTTTCAACATATAAGACTTGATAAAACCTAAACAATTTAGTTAGGGCCCCAGTTTCTTTTTGCACCGGGGCCTTTGGTTACCTGGCTACGCCACTGGTTTTTACAGAAAAGTCACAACGTTTGCCAACATTAGTTATCATTAATAAACTGTATGTATCTCCATTAAACAAATAATAGTCCCGATAAGGGAACACAGTTACGTATATTTAAACATTAACTAACGTAACCCAAGTAACCTGTTACGTAAACGATATACAACGTTTTGTTACCTATTTTACTACTTTTTAAAAAACAATTCTACTCATTTACGAATTGGGACTCATAGAACTAGTTAAGAACACGTTTTCATGGTTTTTAGATTAAATATTACTAGGTTTTGTTATCTATGTTTTGTGTTTTGTAAGGTAAGTTTTTATTATCGACGACATGATAATTCAACAACTTCTCCAAGTTTATTTTTGGTTATTTCTTTAGTCATAATAAATTGTAATAGGTTCTGATCAGTGCTGGATTAACCCTTTGTAGGTCTGGCGTAAAAATTATTTTTAAAATTTTTAGAAAAATAATATTTGTATCAATTGCTACTGTTCGCTAAAATCAATTGTATACAGGTATAAATCCATTGATCAAAAATTCCTACCGATTCAACCCAGCCTGACTGAAATACAAATAATGACTAATTTCATTTTTATAAACAGTTAGTGCAGACTATTTGTCGATCCTTAAAGTGAAAAAAAGGACGGAACGCCCAAGGTGTGTTAATTCCAAAAACAATAAATTAACTTCTTAAGCCGGTACATTTGCAGACATTTTTAATTCGCTCATTACCTGACAATACTTCTAAAAATAAAATTATGAATCACTTTCTAAATATTTACATATATTCTTACAATCGTAAAATAATTAGACAAGTCATAATTCCTTTGTGTTTCAATTAACTTCTGGACTTAACTTCGAAAACACCTCTTATTGTTCACCCTTTATTGTAAAAATGATAGACCAGGGGTTGTCGCAGACAGAGAAGAAAATAAAGAATTTGTCGCCCCAACCCAGAATTTTAGATTTAGGAAAATTGGCTGAGCCTATCAATCCTAGATTATACCGTCTGCAATCTAGCTACCTGTTGTTTTAGGACCATGCAAATCAAATGTATCTAGTTATCATTGCCAGTATCTCCAAAATTACCTTCTTAGTTGTCTTGTTTGTCTATTGGTTACTATGGCTCTAGAGCTTATACATACAAAACACGTTTGGTGCTATAGAAAACATAACCGACACCAAATTTAGTCAGAAAACAGAAATGTAATATACGAGTACAAATAATCATAAAAATCGTAGCAAATTGAACCTTATAACATAGTTTCATTCGGTGCAATTTACAATGGATTATTTATTGGAATATTTATATATAATATGAACAAATCAATTGTTTTATATTTTATTACTGCATATAGCGTTTTTCTATACGATCATACTTCGTTTCGTTTGAGGAAATAACCAATAGTAGGCAACCGATTCTAATATGAATAACTCCACCTATTTTTTAAACGTATTTAACGTACAACGTAAATTTAATGTAATAATCTTTCTGTTTTATAGATGCATTCAAAATATTTTCGATGGTAAATGAACGAGAAAATTGCAATTTTGAAATTCATGTCAAGTGTGTAATAGTAAACAAATATACAATAGGCTTAACAACCAATACCTCTTAAATAAATAAAGCTTAAAGATGACTAATGTGATATTCATTTTTTTGTTAAAATTGGTAAATAAAACTGTAGTGAAAAATTGACTTCAAGTGTATCATCATTAAGAAACAAATGAATATCACACTTATACTAATGACGTCAGATAAAAAGTTAAGAGTCTGAGAATAAGAACTCAATGTAAATAAATGTACCTTAGTTTGAGTCAAGGTCGGTAGATCTAATTTTTAGATATGTTTTAAGGTACACGATTACCCAGGAATCTAAGAACTCTTTCTTCCTCAATAACCCCTTACTAGTGGGTCCTATGATAAAAATAGTTATTATCATTCTTATAGAGAACTGAATTTTTGACAACTTTTGCTTATAGTACTTTTTTGTATGTATGACAGACACGGAGCTTTATTAAAATTTAAAAAAATGCTCATGATTTAAACGATAAAAATTTCTTGATGTTTTAAAAAATATTGAATATTAACAACTTGTTATAGTTGTTTCTATATCATGAAACATTCTTAAAAATTATCAGTAAGCTGCATTTAAACTCAGGTGACTTCTTAGACATTATGGTCTTTCTTTTGGAAGTCAAGATCAGATGTTCAACAACGCATCAGGGTTTAATAAAATTATCTCGGGCTATCTGCAAAGGTCATAGCATCCCCTTAAGTTTTAAAAGCTCATAAACTAACAATATGTCATCTTGTATATTACCAATTTCTATTGTCTCACACATAAGATGATGTAGTTTTATGCCAGTGCTGGATTTGAGAGGCAGAACCGATCCTAGGGCGTCTGCTGTGTGGGCACGAAATTTAAGTTGATTTACATACACGTATCTAGCTGGTATTCACATACAGCAAGTAACGAATTACTTAGAACAACGAATTAGCGTATTAGTTCTCTGGTAGACACTATGCAAATGAACAGCTTACCCGCGGTATTTTCCCGTCGGGAGTTTGAATACCGACGCCACCACCAAGTAACAAACACACAACATATTAATGTATGTGTGTGTGTGTCCAACGGTGAAAGTCCAACCGCAGGTATCGTAGAAGTATTAATAGTACTGTAGTTTAATTAGAATATATTTTAATATTATTCACTAAATTGTAAAACTTTTATATTATATTCTACATTAAACTTTTCAATTAAAAATCAAATATACTGAAATGAAAATTTAAATTGTCAAGTTATGAAAAATATCCACCGTAGCACAGATTCGTAGTACTTGCATCAATCGCATTGGTTTTATTGAATAAAATGTGGAAGAGTAGAGTCTGTGGACATTTATTTTTAAATGGCACAACACAGCGATTTATTATGAATTGAAGTGAATCTTGCCACAAACTACTTACAAGGTAAATTTTCTATCTGTGCTTATGATGAAGTATATTTGTCTACAAGATATTTTATAGATAACAATTATTTCATATTCATCCCTTAAAATCCATGTCGTACACCCATAGTAGATATATTAAGACATTCCTTTTGACCACCTTAGTTTTAAAAAAAGGTTTACAGAGTTTGAATTACATATAAGCCGAGGATCATGATTTCTTTTAGGATCAAGGGAGGGTCATCTTTAGTATGAGGGTCAATCTTTAGTATGAGACGAGGTTTACTTTACTGTATTTAGAATGAAAAGAGGAGTAAAAATTTCGACTCGGGATATGATTACAAAAGTGCAAATATCCACCTCATTGAACATTAGATATAGTATTACATATTAAGTATAGTGTAGAAAGTTTTCAACATGGAATTTAAGACTCTTAAAATTTAATAATGTAAGAACATATCATAACCTAATAAAAGGAGCAGACTAAAAGCTAAAGTCTTGTTCCTTCAAAGTTTTGTGTCAAATAGATAAAATCTCTTATAGTTATAGATATAGGTTATACCATCATCGTAGACACAGTGTTATAAAGCGTAGTTCTATAGCTACGACGTAGCAGTAGCAACGTAGCCTTTGTATGTATAGGTACTATACCCGTTAGAATTTCTCTATAACTCTCTATATATGGTAGTCGTAGAACATGTCTCTATATAGTTTGGGGATATAATACGTAACAAGACAACGTGGATGTCTTACATGAGTGTTCTAAATCGGTAAATACCCAACGCTTGTAGCCGAGAAATAAATCTAGAGTACGAGGTGTTTTCCAAAGAGACTGCTACGAATAGTATCTATTGTAACTATATATAGTATATACATATAATCATATAGATGTATCATTATATAATGTACCTCTATAGTATATCAAACTCGTATACGGTAACTCGGCAAAGTGAAAGAAAGAACTTGTTTTGTTTCTGCTTCCATTGTCATTGACTACTCTACTTATAAGTTTTGTTTCTGGTGGCTCGAAATGTAAACAAACTTTGCAATAAACTGTTGATTTACGTTTTGTGACATTGTCTTTGTTAAGAATTTATAAAGTAACAATACTTTAGGCGCATGGTTACTACCTTAGACTCTAAGAATAAGTTCTAGTAACCCTTTAAAACATTACATTCGTGTAATACTTTACTTAAACAAGACCTAGTAAGATTTAATTTAAATTAAGATACTTATAGGACGTTTCAAAAAGATTCTTTTCCATAAAACAGTAAAATGTGTCACAAAATGTTTTTTTTAAGTAACATTGTCTTAAGATAATGTTACCTTTGTTATAGGAATATAGAGACGCACTAAATAAACATATTGAACATATAAAGACGACGCTAAAAATGTTATCTTAAGACAGACTTCCAATGAGAATCAAGTCTCATAAGTCCGCGGCTACCATTAAAGGAAATCTACTGTACTCTTTACTTTTATGATTCTAAAAACACGAATATGTTGTTTAATTACTCTATTAATCTAAAAAGGACTGTTTATGATTAATATTTATGAAATAAAAAATATTTTGTGAATGCTAAATAAACCATACATACTTATAATTGTGTAAAAACACAAATCAAATGTGTATTGTATAAGAATACATAGTTTAAATGACTTCCTACGTTCACAAAACTCTTTTCACTATATGTTATGCAATTTATGGTATCAAAGCTCCGTAAATTACGTAAATTATTCAATGAATTAAAGAAATTACACACACACACGGAGATTTTCATTCATACTATTAGCTCTTTGATTACGTCAAATTAAATGTTTCTGTATTTTTTAAATAGCAACAAATTAGCATTAATAGCTGTTTTTATAGATGGTAGATGGTAGTCACTGACATCTTGTACACACTTGCAAACATGTTAAATGTAGGCGGGTTTACCACAAAAATACAATTAATTCTTAGGAATGTGTCGTATAATAATGTTGTCAATATATCACTTTACGTATAAAATATTAAATCATTATTTATTTGCTAATATTTACGATAATACAATTAATAATATGTTTAAGAAAATAAATAATCATTTATTTGTATATTTATTCTATTTCTAAACGGATTTGTTAGAGGCACTTTACGCCCTTAAGTCCCCCTGAAACCCTTAAATATGTTTGTATGAAGTAGATTCACATTTGTTCAAAATTTTATACAAAAAAATATAGTAAAAAAAATTTATAATGATTTGTTCTTGTTTTTAAACTGAAAATGTTTGTATATATTTCAAATTTTCACTAATGCAATATGAAATTTCAATTATTTACCAATTTTTTTAGCTCATTTTCAAAAGTTCTTTATATCAAAATATAAAATATGACAGATACAAAGCGAATTAAAAAGTTTATACATTTTTTGTGCATAACAAATAAGTGTAATAAATAAATGTAAATGTAACATTAAAAAAATGACACTGTTATAAATGAAACGTTTTAGAAATCACGCAAAAACAGTGTAAGCACTATATAACTTACTAAATATGTAAATAAGTAGGTAAATATTAAAATCATAGAATTAAAAGAAGCCGTAGATATTTCCAAACACATGTAGAAGTTAAGTAAAGTCTTACACGACTTGCTGGAGCAGATAATAAATCATAAACAACACTTGAAAGAAAATAAAAATTTGAAAAGAATTCTTTAACAGCAGCAAAAATAATTACATAAATAAATGTCAAATTACAATCATTTTATAAAGTCGACTTCGAGAAAACACTCGAGTGAAGTGAAACAGAGAAAGATATATAAATTTTCCTTTAAATTCAAGAAGTTAGAAAGAGAAACAATCTACAAAAAAAAAGTAGAGATTTTCATTCCGATTTTGTTCTAATAAAAACAACTTGTTCGAGTTCGTCACAAGCTTTTTTTATACGTCGAAAGATTTGTTTGCTAAAAGTATCTTGTACCTTGTAAAACATAAAATATAAAATATCTACAAGTTATCCATAGCTCCGCCTGGACCCCTACTTTTAAGCTACATATAGGAGGAGCTTTTGAATTAATCAAATGAAAGTTAATATATAAGTGATGAAGGTGGGATTGGAGTCGTCCAAATCCTGCTCGATTGGTAGCTTTTAGAGTAAGCTCCGCCCGACGCCCTTTTTTTCGTTACACAAGTTCGAGATAATGACGCTAGAGGTAACATAGGATCGTGGAGCTGTGCCTTCAGTTAGTGGCAAGACACCATAGAGGAAACATAGAGGCATTGTGTGGATATTTCATTATTGTTCTGTATATGTGTACATATAAACAAATGTTTTTTTAATATCCTTTTGTGGTTTTGGTGGTGATTTTTTTTTTGTGATTTGTTAACAAGGACTATGGACTCAAAATTTGTGAATTGTGTTCTATGTTAACAAATGTATGTGGGTGGTTTTTAAAAATTTTGTTTAACGTGCGCGAAATTTTCTTTACTTGATGTTTGTTTGATGACTTAATAGACTTTTATATTAATTTAATTTTATTAGTGTATGTTTTCCTAATTGTTATCAATGATGTCTACTGCGTACAGTCAGTTTGGGTATTATCCGTCGGCAACCCAGGTAAATAACTTCCTTTAATTATAACATGACAAACAATATACCATGCTAAGCGAAATCAAATCGCGCCTTAATCTAATTAGAATACATTAGCATACATATTGAAATAACTAAACGAGAACCGATAGTAAATTTATGAAATTTGTCCGTTTAACTATTTACATATGTATATTTAAATGCAATAAAATTTTCTGTTATCTAAAACACAAAGTAACTACATTAAACTATATTGTTAGAACAAAATGTATTTTTAATATGCGATTACATTAGTAAAACAATAGAAATTAGTATTCATCAGTTGTAAATGAATGCGGTACGATGTATTATTGTAATAACACATAGTATATGCTAATGATGAAAAAATTCATTCTGGCGCTTCTCAAAATCTCGGATTTGTTAAATATTTTGATAATTGAATTACCACATAACAAAAATACCTATTTAAATTATTTGAAAGAAACAAAATACATAATATTCACCTCTTTGCTCTTTTGAAATTCAGTATTACACGTACTAAATAAGTCCCTATCGCGTTGAATTCAATTGTTTATAACAAATCTCTTTCGTCTACTAATTAAATACGTGTTATTATTAAAATTCCTATAAAATTGTTTATTATATATTAATATTTTTAACGCATGCGCATTAAACTGATTAGAAAGTGACAATTTACATTTGCTGTTTTTAATATTACAGTACTTAACGCACTAAACAAAATCACATAATGAAAAATGTAATAATAATAATTATATTTTGTTATTTTGTATATTACAACAGCTGGTGCAAAATAAGATACAAGTTTATACCTTTATTATATAGTATGCAGGACTTTCTTATGTATAAAATCATATATATTATATAAACATTGACGGCATGATGATGTGTCTTCGGGTTCGATTCCCGGATCAGTGCTATATTTTTTTTTATTTATTCGTAGACCATATTCAATATAATTATAATCTAATTAGGCATCAATCTAGAGTATTTAATCAGATAAACGGTACAATTGCATACTCAATTCAAATTTCGATTTGTTTATAAAAGGACCAATGTTGAAATTCAAATTTGAAACTAAGATTAAAATTTGAAAGAATCGCATTGAAAATTTTATTTAAAATAATTTTAATTTCAAATGACATATAGTAGAACCAAAATTAAAACATAAAAATATTTGCATATAATCTAATTACGTTTTTCATCTTTTAACAAAAATGGCACTGGCCCTTTTAACACCAAACCACATATATAATACTTATTGTTTCTTATAAATTATTTACTTTTAAGTCAGTCCCTTATTTAATCTGAAATAAATTATATTATGATATAGAAATGGCATGAGAATGATAATGGGCTCTTTCTGTCAGAGAGCAGCACTGAGCGCAGTTAAGCGTCGCCCGGCGGGTAAACAACAAACTACAAAATCATTATACTTTCAAATTATCGCTAAAATGTGTAAATATTTATAAAGCTACCGAAACAATTTTTGTACCGGTTTTTTAACATTTTTGTTACAGTTTCTTGTACTTAATATTTTTCTGATTTTATTTTTACTAGCTGTAGGGTTAATATATTATATGATATGTGTATTATCATATACTTATGCTAATTTATATACTCGTATATAAAAAATATATATATTTAATCGAAAGTTAAGTTTAACTTGTTGTTAATTATAGTTTAAGTAGTAAAACTTTGTAGTTTTACTATTAAAACATTGAATTATAATTTAAAATTATAACACACAAATTAATATGAATATAAATTATACATTTATGTTTATTTTGTCATAATATTTTAAATACCTTTAAGCACCTTCAAAAATTGTTTCGTGTCTGTCTTACAATTTCATTTGCTCTACATTTCTTTGTACAATGACACTTCATAATGAAAATAGATCGTTTTTCCAATTATAAACATTGGTTTAAGTCGAACAAAATTGTACATGGTTATATTTATTGTATGTTAAGTAATGTTAACTAAGGAAACAGCTCTCAGCTGTCGAACATAACTGTAGTTTAACCAAGCAAAATACCTCGGTTACATATTTCATTGGTTAATTGTTAAGGTAAACTGAAATTTAAATCAGAAACTGCCGTTACTCTATACCATTATATCCATGCATTCTATTTCCATCACTTCGTCATAATCCATGTCAGATATACATACAGGTATAAAACAATTAATAAATATATAAGACAGGTATAAATTAAAAGAAAAGTATAAAGAGAAAAAGTAAATAAATATGGAAAATATTTTTTGAACAAATACAAAAGTAGTAGGAATTAATTTTAAATAATTTGCAATACATAATTGGGTCAGTGGAACCGCCGAATAAATCTGTGGAAATTGAAATAACAATTTTTTCTTAAATTTCCGTTGATTCCTAAAATTGTTAGTAAATTAATAAAGTGGGCAATGGACTAATCGGACACATATTGTGTTTTTATAGAAACTGTATAATTAGAATGCTATAGCTGTCTAGAAATACAGCTAATCCCATATACTATTTAAGACCATAATACCCTAATTTAGTATGCATAATAAGAACACACATTTATCGGAAATAAAATATTATTGTTCACCAAAATATTCATGAAAAAAGTTTGTGTAATTTCAGCCTTGGAATTGTGATGAGCTTAAAGTATTACATAAAACATGGTCTATATTTGTTTCATCAATGTTGAGCCTCAAGATAAAATCAATTTACCAATTGCCAATTGTTCTAGAACGGTAACAACTTTATCGATTTCCTGTATTAATAAAATGGAAATGTTTCAATCAATTCACATCTGTATACACGTGTATATATATACCTACAAAAATATAATAAATTTTCACCTTCAAAGTTATGCTTCTAACTCCACAATACCGTCTTGTAACTTTGAGGGGATAATCCTTTTTCAAAATCTTAGATTCCTTAGATGCATATGAAACACTATCGATAATTGTCCAAAGAATAAATTCCAATTCACTCGTTAATATTTTTTTCTATTTAAGATTTATTGTAACTTTCATTAAGGGCACCGGTTAACATTAGGCAATACTTTCTAAATTACGCTACTTATGCTCAATCTAAGGTGTGAGCCTTACTTTGCACTTTACTTAAGGTCAGCTGATAGCTTTGGAAGAAGTTATGTTGCCTTTTTCTTTTCATAAGCAGTTCTATGAAAAATCGCACTATGTTTCAAAATACGTCCTGTTTTCAAAATATATTTTATCAAGCGAAATTACGTGAATTTCTTTCTTACAAAGAGTTTTAAATGTTATGATAACATAAAATATACTATGGCAGTTTTCTTTCTCATTATTAGTCTAATGAAACTACCTAATTATGCCTAATAATACTACTGCGAGTATTATACATGTGGAAATAATCCTTATTACCTATATAAATAGAGAGAACATTGATATTGACAAAAATCAAGATAATATTTCATTAAATCAGATAGACATTGCCACACAAATACAAAATATATATTATTCAATATAATAAAATCTATAAATAATAATAATAATAGTCGTTCGTTTGTTTTATATTATCAAGTATAAAGTATTCATCATGACTGACATTTGTTTCCGATACTGCATGATGAAGCGTCGCATCAAGTCGCGTTGGATGAACTAAGAACCGACAGAGATATGTCAACAATCGTCGTTCAAATTGACAATTTATGACATGTCGAATAAAGTCAAGGGTTTTAGGAATGTCGTAACACAGTAACACCGCGAAAAAAAGAGATGGAAGATACATATGTCCTGCTTCAACTTATTGAGTTTAATATGAGATATATAGCTCAGATATTATTATATAAAAATATGACAATAAAAAAATTGAAATATTGTCTGAAATAATTCTGCAACGGGACTCTAATACCAAAGTAGTCATAACAAGATGATATTTATTGGGGCATCAGGTTTAATTGAATAATATTAAATGTATTGTTTTTGTAGAAATTTAATAACATTACTCAAATGTGCAATTTTAAAAATTCGCTGATCTATTTTTTAAAAGAAATAATTGTTACTAATTGTGGCGGCCGAAATCGTTTGGGGACCAATGTTAGGTTAATATGTACAAACATATTCGTAAGGTTTATCTAAGGTAACCAAAATTACCTGTTACGTAAACAATCTTCTCTAATATACAACGCTTTGTAACCAATTTTACTGCTTTTAAAACACATTTTTAAGAATTATACAATTTTAAGATATTCTTTTTAAAGAAAAATGGTTTCTAGCTATAAAATATTAACAATTAAACATTAATTCGTGACATGAATACCTCCAGTAAACTAAAATATAATATGAAGTATAAAAATTAGTTTCATTTCCCTGTTACTCTAACTGTGACGTCATTTATATTCTTTTTAATTGTAATTAAAAAACTAATTATACTAATTAAAACAAACAGTTTTAAGTGTAGTTATTATCTCTGTACCTATAGCCCATAATATAAATATAAACAGACCATTGTTTGTACAAAACGGTTTGACAATATCAAGATGTGCTTACAATTCAATAGAAATCATCCACATATAGAAATCTAAAGCAAGTATCACACGTTCTGTTTTACCTGCTATATGATTTTATTTATATTTTTAATTTTTAATTTTTTTATTATTAAATTTATTTAACGTTGACATATTTTCGATGCTGATTTATAACCGATTACCTCTTACAATGGTGGCAGTATTTATGGCGTTGTGGTACGATTACTAACAGTACTTATGATTTACTAGCAGTAAAACCAAGAAAGTATGTTAATTCATCTTATTCCTAACCGTGCAAATCAAACGTTTTTAACAAATAAATTTCTAATATTCCCTTTATTATTATGTAGGAAAATTTATATTCTGTACTTAACTTTACTTACTGTTTTAAAACCGTAAAATAAAAGAAACCGTTTCTTCAAATTCTAACATATATTCAGGTTTATTTTCAGGTTTGAATTATGTGGAAGGTTATTATAAACCCTTACAGTTTTCTAAGTATTTTCTATTTAAAAGTGAGAAATGTGGTCAGGAATGAGATAAGGTTCTTGAAAAGAAATTCTTTCTGTAATCATAGTGGGAATGTGACCAAACTACATTTGTAAACAAATTTACCGGTGATTACTTTGGTGTTGAAGAACAATTGAATTTTTCTTTAAAAACCAATCAACTATTTTTAGATTTGATTTAAATGATAATGAAAAAATGTTGTAGAAAAGAAATTACTTTTTCATATTCATATTTGTGTATATGAAATTTTAATATCCTATATTCTTTTTGAATATAATCGAATGATAATTTTATGATAACAACTATAATAATGCAACACAGCTGGAGAAATAAAATTAATACCTTATTTTATAACTTCTTAAGAGCTCCTGTTAACGTGATTTTTGAAAGGCTATATTTTAATAATAGGCTCCTAAGTTCTCTCGTTAACATAAGTAGATTTATCAGGTATCTATATTTTCTATAGATGGTCACTTATGCCCATGCAACTATATAGACGTATTTTGCAATTTAGTTAGTTTTGCGTACAATTTAGATGTCTAATTATTGCGGAAATATCTTTTGAAAAATAGTCTAACGTTAACAGATGTATTGTAGAATAGAGGTGTAAGATTTACTCTTTCAAATCTCTTCTTTTTTGTTCATATATAATTGCACTTAATTTGTGATCAAATTTGCATGTGTGATTTAGTGTTTAAGTGAAATATAGAGAGATCATGATCACATCGACCCTCTTTAGACTGTTAGTCAACCCACTCACTCTTCAGTCATTCCCAAAGCAATTTGCTTGTTTTATGTAAACAAATCTTCCAGCTTTTAGTGTAGAGGTAAACATTTGTTTAGCGCTTCAGTCCGCCATTTAATAACTATTATGAGTTGATGACATTATATAAACATGGATGAAGTATTATTAGGTACTTATTATTAGCTTAGATATTAATAGCTCAGCTAAAATACATTAAAATAATATGGATAAGCTTGGCTTAGCTTGTGATAGTAAATATTTATATTAAAAATGGAAAATCATATGAAAACTCATTAAAAAAGAACTATGTGTAGTTTTAATCAATGTAAATTCGAATGCAACCAATTTAATGTACCAATTGTTTATTTTCAGATATTAGTGGGAGGCCAACCAACCACATCGCCAGTAGGTCTAACAGGAGCCCCCTCGTTATCACCCGGAACACAATCAGGGGGCACCCAACCTGGAGCATTATCACCAACAGGATCAGGATCACAAACAAGTACCTCAATACCTGGTATACCTGGATCAGGTCCAGGAGGACCAGGAAGTTCGTCGGCAACAGGATGTTGTGAAAATGGTAGACCAATTATGACAGATCCAGTATCTGGTGGAACAGTGTGCTCTTGTCAATATGATCATGCGAGATTAGCCGCCTTATCAGGGTATCCAAGATTAGGCAGCGGTTCCGTAGGAGTTTATGGTACACCTTATCCATCAACAGACCAAAATCCTTACCCAAGTATAGGGGTGGATAGTTCAGCATTTTATGCACCTTTGGTAAGTTCGTTTTAACTTTACAGATATTATTATTAACATTGAAATAAGAAATGAGAATTAGTCATAATTATCTCAGACACAAACCTATTTTTATTAGTAGCTGCTAATGCCATCTCTGAGGTATCTTAAAAGTCATGTCTATTACAATTTTAAATGATAAATAATTACGAACGTATTTATTATTTTGATTATAAAACATGAAATAAAACACTACGTATATTGAATATTAAACTCCGGGAGATAGAATTTACGTAACAATAAAATAAAGTTAAAGGTGACATTAAAATCAACGTATCAGAATTATAATTTTACGATGAAATTAGGAATTTATAGTCATTATATAGTGTTATTAATGATTCATATAAATTTCAAAACACTTATAAGTTTTTTTTTAATATTGATAATATAAAAATTTATGATCGTAGGAATATAAAGACGGTTATTCTTTACTTAATAATAAAATATTTTAATTATTTCATTTAATTAGTGTTTGTATTTTAGATAACGATGTTTTATTATTTTACATTTAAACTTTGATTTGGTATTTTAATTTATTAACATATTTTACAATTTTGATTAATTGTTTCTGAGGAACGAGATTTCTGCTAAAGCAGAAAAATAATTCATGGATTTCATAATATACAAATTTACCTAACATATAGAAATTTTTATAGTAGAAAACTATAATCAGGGAAGATGTTAATCTCAATATTCATGTAATATTTTACTGATTTAAAATGCTCTAAATTAAAATACTATACTACCATTTGATCCTTAAGAAGGACTTCTTACGATTCTATACCCTATAAAACAACTGCAAGACAATTTTCTGCTTGGGTAGCTTTACCAATCTTTATTGAAACATTGAAGATTGGTCTCACATCCTGTCGTCAACAATTAGTCGTAAAAACGGAACCAAAACAAACGTGAAACAATAATAAATCGTGTAATTTAAAATGCTCGTTAAAACAAGACGTTATTACAGATTCGATCTCATAACCTAGTACATAATATTTTTAATGCAAAGTGAGTTTATTGAATTTTACAGTGAAATAAAATTTTCATAATAAAGTTGATATTAAAATGAAAGATAAAAAAAATGATTAAATTAAAATAATACATTTGAAATTATTACGATTTATGGGCTATTGTTTATTTCCTTTTCGACTTAAAGTAAATGATTTAAGTAAAAACAAATAAGCTATGATTTGTTGCACTATTGTGTTTTTTCTTCTAATTTCCAAGTTGTTCAAGAATTTGCATTATAGAATTTTACATCATAAAATATAGATTAATAGGCTAATTTTTACTCATCGATAGAAATAAAATGTACAACGTTTTTATTTATTTTAACTATTCCGCCATTTAGAAAGCTTTCTATCAAATTAGCAAACACCAATGAATATTAAAAGTATTACTGCTAGACGTACTTTTATTTTATTGATAAATTTAAAATTGTATTAAATTTAATAGTGTAATAATTCCTTGCTTGCGCAGGTTGACTACAAACCCATACCATTGGTAGTAAATAATATTATTCAAATGAAACAGATTTGCATCGAAATCAATTTGTCATAATAAATTGATTGTTCATTTTAATTTTATGGTTAAATTGATGTTGATTTTTTGACAACCAAAAAATTAAAAATCGAACCATTTTAAAGCCAAATAAAACTGTTGTTTATATTTTTAAATTTTATTAATTAAATTAAATTGTTAATGAAATCGATATTAAAAAAGTTGTTTATTGGATCACACTGCCAGTTCAAGAGACTATACTATCTATATTAATTTTTTTTATACAAGGTTACATCAATATAAAGCTTGCCTGTCTAGAACCTTATAATGTTCTCCCCGTAATGAATTTGTGAAACACCCGCGTTACTCTTACTACCAGCGCCTTATGTGGAGCATTTTTAGACAAAATGCTGCCGTTTTGTCATCTGTACATAAGCCCGTCTTTCATGAATACATTTTTCATATTGCACCGGTGGAGGCGTTCCATTACATTACATTTTTCTTCACGCTAATGTTTCTGTTCCGTAACTTATAAGAAAAAAAGCTAATAATACTTTTTTGGTGTGTGACAATAATATTGATATAAAATAAACGTCCAACGTTGTTGCTTATAGTCTGGTGTACGAGTATAAAAGTCTTAAGTGTTTCTATATTATACTTAGTAGAACCTACAGCTACAGTATTGGAAGGTACCTTATCACCCTGCGCACGATGCGACGCGGAGCGGCGGTGTCTAAAAGTAAAACTTTTAAACACTTAAAAAATATAATAAAGTATAATTTGGTGTCAAATTACAGCTATTGAAGTGTGCTGTCAAGCTGAAGTCAGAGTTCTCTGTATACATAAATATATACGTATATATATATACTCGCATATATACAGCTCGCTGTGAATGTATTGTTTTAATATTTATGTTTTCACTTTAAAGGATATATATTAAGTCTGTTTGTTTTAAAATACTCAAATGGTAAAATAAAACTTCAGAAAATATACAAGTTTTGTAACCATAATTCTTCGTTTTGTAATAAAATTATTCTCTTAGTATTTGGTTATTTATACCGACGTTGAAACACAGTGTTTACCTAATTGTATTAAATTTATTACTCTCCTGGCTAAGAAGTTGCTTTTAAATTGATTCTATTAAATAAAAGTGGAAAAATAACACGTAAAAACTTGATTTAAAATATTTGTTTTGTGAGTCATCTAGAAGGTAAAATTTACATAAACTATTAAACACAAAATTAATAACATTTTGGTATAGGTAAAATATATATTACTGCTAAGTTTTATGGTTGTTTAACATCCCATTCCCTTCAAAGTTTGACTCCACTTATTATAAGGCACCAAAGCTCAAAAGCTTTAAAGATATTTTGTTCAATAAGGTATATTATCCAGTAATAAATATATTATTTATTCTCTACCAACTGTTAACAATCTCGACAATATTTCCTTGAATTCAAAATTTACATTTTAAAAATACAAAATAATGTTTAACCGTTTCCAAATATGAAAAAAAAAGGAATAGACGCATTGAACTAAATATTTGCTAATCTATAACATAATTAAATTATGTATTAATTAACTAATTGATTTAACCTAAATATAAATTGGAATAGTATTTCTAGAAAAATGTCTACTGGTGAAATTTCAAACCTTTCAGTTAGGTGTTTTAATCCGCTTAAGTAGGATTATGTATTGTATAATATACTACAGTAATATATAGTTAGTTAACCCTATTTCAATGATTCTCTGTCAATCTTAACAATACCCAATATATACTTGTTGTATACTTGTGAATCTAAAAAAAATGAGTTAGGTATTTTAATACGGAGCGTGACTTTGAAAACACAAAGGTGATGTCGATACTCAAATAAATTTTTTTAAATAATTTCCTAATAAACAAACTACATATATTTATATATATATATATATATATATATATATATATATATATATATATATATATATATATATATATATATATATATATATAATTATCGCAATCACTTCGTAATTGTGTTCTTGTGTAGAACATGTGTACCTCTTTATAATACAATTGTTATCAAATATTTCTGAAGTAATCAACGTAATCAGTAACGTAACTAGTCGGCTAATTACAAAGTATTTATATTAATTGCGTATATATTTAAACGATATTTATCTTAAAAACTTTGATTTATGTTACTCTTCGTACAATTAGTGAAACGATGGAATGCCGTAGAAACATTTGATAAATTATTTAACGTTAAGTATTGTGTTTAATGTAGTGGTGGATTCAAATGGCATTTAAAAACTTGAATATTAGTAGTTGTATTGTTAAATCCTATAGTTGAAATATTGAATTAAGTGGTTAGTTGAATCATTGAGAGCAATATCACTGGGTAGTTTTATAATCTGAATTAACGTCTAAATATTTTTAAAATATCGTAAAGTTTTAACTATGGTTTGTGAGATTAATATTTTTACTACGTTCACTAGAAATTGTCACATGTCTTCATTTGTTCCATCTGACGAGTCCTCACCGACTACTACTTCACCCTCTGGTGCGATCAGAATGTATTTTGAACAAACTACTCGTGCTTCCAATTGATTTAAGTTACCACAATGCAAGATTCAGGGCGTAGGTTTCGTTTTAATAACTTTTTAAGTGTATCCTATCAACGACTAAAATAATATTGACATTTGTATTTCTAATTCAGATTAAAAAAAATCACTGATTGTGATTAGAAATTTCTAGATAATAAATATAATTTTTTACCTTTTATGCAGATGCCGACATAGAGATTTTAATATTAAAAAAAATTAATCGATGTAGGCCAATTTATTCTATATACCTTATCAATTCTGATAACAAATATAGTATTTGTTGATAACAAATTTGTGGAAGATTTATATACGAGTATATTTTCGTTAAATATAAACTTAAAATAGGAGTGATCACTACTGTGAGGGTTTAGGGTTATGTTGCAGAAGAGAGAGAGTGAGAGAGAGAAAATACATAATAAATTTATTTTTTGTTGTACTGTAAATATTATACCATTAATAATTCACTCGCTCATCTTTCCAAAAATAAGAATTTTGCCTTCTCGTTATTAATACGTGTGAACAAGACGGGGATTTCCATCCCCTCGCCCCACCCCCTATTTTTAACGTTCAACAATATCTTAATACTGTAAAATATATGTTAATATAAGCACTAACCAGATATACCTTCGTTTTATAAATATTTTCAATATGAGTATACAATCCTGAATACATGCTAAAAAGGAATCTAGAGGAGAGTGGATAAAGAGGTGGAAAGAGAGGGGTATGGGGTGTGTATTCACTACGTGTTTTTACGTATTGAAAGCTAGAAGGGTATCCCGTTGAGTCCTTATTTCCCCTAAAACTAAAACGCGTCATATAAAGCCTATAGACTTGCTATTAACAAAATGTGTGTATAGAGGCAACTGGGGTAAAGTGGTATACCAATGATATAAACCACCAGAGTTCCACCTCTTTTATAAAGTCATATGCAGTATATAAAGTCATCAATCTTATAACTCTCGCATTTGTGAAAGCTAAAAAGAGGGTAAAGGAGTGGCAGGGACGGCGGGGTGTGAAATAAGGGGTAAAAGGAAACCCCAACTGGGATTTATATTGGTTGAATTAATTCTGGGGTTCCTCGTAGTCGTACTCTATGCGAAAAATAATATGGGCTATAATTTTAAACATTGTTAATAAATTTATTTATATTATTAAAGTGAAAAGGGTGCAATATTTATTTTCTTTGTTGTATAAACAGATAAATATGCGCACAATACAGATGGTGCTTAATTGGCAATAATAATGATATAAATTATACTTCGTTTAGAAATCTATGCCAAACACTCCCTTCACTGCTAGCCGTTTATTTTTTAAGTGAAAATGTAATTTATTTATTTGTAAACACTCTGTAGTCAAAATAAAATAAAATCTAATTTAGCGATTAATATTTTGCGTAATGAAAGTTCTAATAATAAATGGCAATAAATCTATGTTAATTTCTTTACTTCAGTTGGGTACTATTATTGGTAACAAATTATCTAATACCACACTAAACATAAAATATTAATCAACTTTCAAAACAAACTCAAATTAAATTCAATTCTATAAACAAATAACTTCATACATGTTAGTAAAATTGTTCTTACTTTTAATGACTTCAGACTTTAGCCCTGATTTTAATTACTTGATTTAAACATTGAGACAAAATCACCTAATCTTTTATAAGATAACAAACATAACGGCAATAATTTGTCCTTTGATACCAAACTTTAAACACGAACGGTGTATTTATTGTTGACTGTGTTTCCTAGATGATTTGGCGAAAAAACTCCATTTGCCACTGGTCACATTTTCGTTTGTTAAGAAACTGACATTACATTACCTTAAGAAATATTTAGGGATTAAAAAGTACTTAAATCCCTTTTGAGATCAAATTTCACTTTTTTTTTGGTAATATAATTCCACATTATTATAAATATTTTTTATACAAAACATTTTTTTCGATTTTTTTTTTCATGACGTGGAATTTCTGATATTGAGTGTATAAAATAGACTTTTAAAATCACCCTAATGTGAAACTCTTTTTGGAAATAAACGAACCAAAACAGTGGAAATACTAAATTACAATTCACAACCCCTGAAATTTTACAGACTACTTATTTTGTTAAGTTAATAGTGTTCTGGATCATAAATACAACCACTTTTCAAATAGGACGCATGACGTCGGTAAGAGGGCAGGGGGGGAGGTCAGGAGGACGCGTCGCGGCGACGAAATTAATCCATTTACTTTGTTGTGCTATTTATCTTAATTAGAGGAAGACGAATTATTTACGCTGTTCGAATTTATTTTCCAAACAGGGTTGGGCACACACTTTGGGTAAAGGAACATAAATACCTTAAAATTCTTTAGTATTGAAATAATATCTTTATTTAAATTCGGTCCGGTATAATACTGAGTTAATATAGCTTGTATCTCATTCGCTATAAATGATAAACTCGTCTGAATCATGATGATCTTTGACAAAGAACATTTAAATCATTAACTTAAAAAGTCAATGTTTATATATATATATATATATATATTATGTAACTATATTTATGTAACCATATTTATGTAACCATATTTATGTAACCATTATATATTTTCATGTAAACTTATATACCTCTTGCTAAAAATATATGATACATGTAACACCGTGGGTACTTTGCAAGATGGATGTGCCCTAGTATACGTATATAACCCTATATAAGTTTATATACTTATATATAGTGGCTCAATCTATTTAGAATTTCATGGCCATTTTCACACTCCCAACAAATCAACGAGTGTATGCAAAAAAAAGAAATATATAAGAAAAAACAAAGAAAAAATACAAAATCGTGGAAGATATATGTGATGTCCTTTCTACAGACGGTGGAAAAAAACTTGAAAAATGTGCAATAAAAAAAATGCTAATGCATTCATAGAATAAACTATCACCTTTTGCGCCTTGAATCACTGCATTCAGCATGACTGGCCTAGCTATAAAGAGGGCGAAAATAAGGTAAAGAAGTGTTTTCGAAAAATCGTAAATAGTAAATCGAATTGAAAGTGATAGTTATGAATATAGCAAGGAATAATATTGCTTAGAATTATTGTGAGTATTAGAAATCCATTTTTACAGAAGTGTTTACGTCATTTTTTTTCAAAATGTTACTTTATATTGAAAGATAAATATTGTAACGTAACCTTACATTATATAAACCTATATATATATAATAATCCTTCTACATAATTCCTAATTATTCAGTGAAAAAAGAAATACATATTTTCATAGAGTTAAAATCAACAAGTGTTAAAATCATATTTAATTGCGCCTGTTTTACTAGCAACCCTTTAAACTTTAAAATAATAAAACATCTGCAAGTTAAATATAGTGTATTCATTCTTGTAAATAAAGGTTAAACTGTATTAATTAAGAACAGTTATACTTAAAACTTGTCTAAATAAACATAATAACTTTGATTTACGGCTTTTGTCTGTTAAAAATAAAAGAAATATATATTTTATGAGCAGCTTTTATATTGCAAAAAAAGGCGCGAGTATTTGTTTGAACTTAGCGGACTGTTTTGAAGTATTTCGCGTATAGTTATTTTGAATATATGTATATTATACATAAATAAATACACTAAAATGTAAAACGGATGTATGGAGCATATTAAATGCATCATCACTTTACAAAATATACAACAAGTTACTGAGATGTTACAGTTATATGTTCTTCATATGTAAATTTAGATATAATAATTATTAGTCGCGTAAAATAATGTTAAAATATTGTGGAAGCAAATGACATCTGGTGGTCGTGTGGTCAATTATTTGACTTGGCTTACAAATAAGTAAACAGGCTCTGACGCGCGTCATATGTGTAATAGGAAGGCGTCGACAAGAGGCGTTCTTTTTTGTTGAATCTGTCAACAGAATTGATTATAGATGTGTACACAGATCCGCATGGAAATCATCGTATCATCAACTAAAATTTTATGCCCAAAATATTTTTGAATCATGAAGAATATTTTGGGCATTTCTATTGTCGAAAAATTATAATTAAAAAATGAGTTAGAACCCTTATAATATAGTTTAGACCTAATTTATTAATAAATATATAGACATCAACATTTTAAAGTTGTTGTTGATTGGTTAATTTTATAATGGAGGGGAATATTGTTAAATTAGGTATGTGGCGGCCATCTTTGTTGTGATCCATATGGCGTTTGTAACTGAAGAACACGCTAACCTGATATTTTCTTCCGCATCGACGAACAACAAAACATAGTACAGGACATTGCATAAAAACTTTGTAACTTGTTGGAAGTAGTACCTGTCGTTTTACTTTAGGAGTACTGTAATCCAATTTATGTTCATTATTAACATCTAATAATTAAGATAAACTCATGGTAAATGTTATAATATAAATATACAATTTCAAACCATAAGTAACTACTACTACTGCCATCTATGAATATAAACCATAACTTCTACATAATTCTTTTTTAATCATTTAGCATAATTATATAATTTATTTATTTATCCAGTGTTAAATCGTTATATACATATGTATTTACGCAAATGTATGTATTTTTTTTATATAAGTATATATCCATATTTTGTAGTTTTATAAAGTTCGTATAGAGGCGCCACTTACTATAAATAAATAAAGTCGCGTTCATATAAAAGCTCACGATTTTATAATGTTTATTTTTCCAATAAATAAATACTGTAATGCCGTAATTGTATTATAATAATTGTTCGTGCTCATTTTGCATTATACTAAGACTGTTTTAAAATTATCATAACCTTAATATTAGATTTGTTTCCTTCACTGTGTTGCACACAAAACTTTCATCTAAAAAGAGAGCTTTCAAGCCATTTAAATTTTATTCTTTTTTTTTAAGATAAACTAATTGAGAATATTCCATCATTTTTGCTACAAGTTATAAAGTGGTGTGTTATTTTTAAAACAATGCTAGTAACGCGTGAGAACGTAATAACGTACTATTAAATTCTTAACAGAGATTGACAACATTTTCTTAGAGAATAATTATAAAAATTACTGAGAAAGAAAATATTGGTTTTAGCGTATTCATCATCTAACAGTTTCCAACATAAACAAGTGCATATTAGGGAATTTATGTTATCTTTTCAAAAACACAGAAGAAATGTGTTTAGTGTTATTAAAGAATCGAAAATGTTGTCCATCCCTGATGCTTATTATAATATACTAGTTTTGAAACGTAGTGTTTTAGATATTGTTGTTTTATTGCAACTAGATGCAGGTAAATTCGAGTTTGGAATACAACTTATTCATTTAAGAACCATCATGAAGTTGTTCTTGTAAGAAATATGAAGTTAGTTGTTGAATAAACTGCGCATGCGCAATGAGATTTAGGAGTTAGTTTACTAGACGTGACTTGAATATAGTCATGGATATATGAATGTTATTACATTTCTATATGACCAATATACAACCAAATTCTGTCGTTTATTGAATCAGTTATGTTAACCTAACTTTAAATTGTGTAGATGTATTTGAAGATAACTGACGATTTGTTAGGGCGGTCACCCTCTAGACACACGACTGTCTTAAGATAAAGTACCTACTGAGTACGAACAATTTAACATTCTTCAATATCTTCATACTTGAATTTGAAGCTATAGAAGTTACTTAAAAACTCGTAGATGTCAAGAAATAAAAAAAACAATGTTCACAAATTTAGAATTCCAAGAAATAACATTTTACTGCAGTAACATGTTTTTACATTTCCAAGGTATTGTTATTCAATTGATGTTTTATTACTGCAATAATTTTGTGAAAACTTACACAGTAAACATCCGGTTAGAAGTTAAGTTTACTGCCACTAGGAGGAAGCACATTACGTAAAATTATTAGCACATATCTTAATTTAAAAAATATATATTTCTATCTTTTAAACATTTCACTTTTCAACAATTATTACGGTGATCGCACACTAGAGATTATTTATAAATATAACAATCCATTTATAATAAAGAAATTGGTATATAAGACACTGTCGTGCTAGCAAGTAATGAGTAACAAAAATGGACATCACGATTACCTCATTCGCAGACTCACAAAATATTCTTTATTTGTCCTGTTTGTTTTTTTTTCCCTCTTACGTTTTCTGGGGTTTTGTACGTCTTCAAGGCGCCTTTAAATCCTACGCGGCGGCTGAAATATCGGCCTGACTTGAATATCAAATTGCTTTGCACACCACTCTTCTGAAGCGCTGTTTTCGTAAAAATATTGGTCTACTTATTGATGTATTAGAAGAAGAATCTATTAGAATCTCTACTCTACTAAAAGAACGATGATTTTAGCAATTTTCACGATGCATGTTTAAAAATTAAAATTAGCGAAATATATTTGATCCTATACATATATAAAAATACAGTTTTAATAAATTTAAATTAATTCTAACACTATGTCAACCTTTGAGTATACGAGTATATGTATATATACATATATGTGGGTTGTTAAATATTGGAATCCATCTAGCGACAAGTTGACTAACCAGTTTGACTAACACATTGTGTTTAATACACTGATACATATTTAAATATTCACGTAGAAACACGTTCATTCGATTTTTCATTCTGTATTTTATTTATTTTTTTTTTTTTACAAAAAAGGTATTTTGTGTTTAATTCAGAGTTTCAAACAAATCAGAATATCGAACATCAAGAATATCCGGTCTCACAGATTGAGTTTTGAACCAGATCCGTCGCTCTTTAAAAATGTGTGACATTATAACGTACCTTTTCATTTGAATGTATATCTCTCTCTTTCTATTCTTACTTATGACATAATCGATAAAATATATCGACGATTCTACCCGTCGCAGTTATCGAACCTTACCTAGAGAAGTTTCACTTCAACAAGTATTTCCAATAAAATACAGATTCCATGTTACATGTTTAATTATTGTTCCACCCCCAGAGCGCAAAACGGTAAGGGACTGCTTATCCACAAAATTAATTACATTCAAGTTTCACTTGTTTTGTTTTTGACATTATAATTTTCTTTGTATTTTAAGTTCCGAAATTTTTATTTCCTCAAGTTTGTCGCACAGTGTGAAGCGGATTCAATATGGCGGATATGTATATATTATCGCTGTTGTATTTCTGGCAAAACTTCAACTCTCTAATTCCTCCTAATGATTTCTTAATTTACATACAACGATAAGTCAGCCTAGTCCATTTTAAAAACAACAGTACCATTCTAAATGTCACATTGCGTGTGTATTTTTGATTTTAATTCGGACCCAGCATGGTGGACGTATAATGTCCATTTTAATTTATTGTTTTACTCTAATATACAATTTTTTTTATTTATGTTTTATTAATTTATACAAAAGTTTTTTCGTTGACAAATGTACTTACAATTGTCAACTTCAGTTTGAGACAATTATTTAAATTATTATTTATTTATATTTATAATATTCTTGACGTAATTTTATTATTTATGTACATATTAATGAAGTACATTCTAAACAAAAATACGGCTTCTAAAATTTTGTTTGAAATTAATTTTTAAAGCATGTTTTACATGTAGTTTATTAAAAAGAAATAAATTTATTTTTAAACTAATATTATAGGTCGAAAAAGTTGCAGATTTTGTTTTTGAATAAAGTTTATTTGGGAGATTAGTGCGCTATGATATACTGAAATTAAAGCTCTAATATTTTACTACAACAGTTTTGGACATGCCTGCATATATTAATGAAGAAACGCTGCTAGTGGCGTACAGAAAACATTTATACGAGTAAAATAATGATGAAACCTCTTCGTTCCATTTTTCTCACACCTTTCATCCTACTACTTTTCGACTGATTTCTTATAATGTATAATACTAATTAATAATTTTTCTATGCAACTTCTACTTTCCACTCCTTCTATCTATATACTCTCATAATAGTTGCTTCCTCTCTCTTAGTTCTAGACGTACCTTTAAATAACAAAAATTGGACAGACAATTTTTGGAATATATAACAAATCGCATTCGTTTTCTAGCATGTATCTTTCATAATAATCATTCATCAATAATCATCAGAATAAATAATATAAAATTATATTCGGCATTATGATTAATTACCATACAACGACTTTTTATTGAATAATTCTAAGTTATTAACAAAAAAAAAGTATTTCTAATAAATGAATGTAATTAATATACACGATTTTTATATGAATTCTAATTGATTTTGTTGTTTACTAATTTCAATAAATTGTCCACCAAGATTAACAAGATGACAAGTCGTTAATTTGATTTATTTCGTTACTAGACATTTTTTTTAAGTGTTTGACACTTACAAGTGCCCACATAATCTAACAAATTAAGGTTTTGTTTAAGAACTATAGTAATAAACAATATTTCACGCTAACTGTATGATGATGGTGGTAATAAGAATATGTTTATATTAATCTCGTTATAATGCACAAAATCTTTTATCAATATTATTACTTACAACAGATTAAATAACATATAAGAGATTAAATGATTATTGTGAATGGTCTATGTTTTCAATTTCATATTTTTCTGGGTACAGGAAATCTTAATGTCTTGCTTAAATTTCTGCAAGATATTTAAATCATTTGTGGTGGTGGTCTATTTATTTTTGTTTTTATCTATTCTATTTGTTGCTAACTATGTATAACCTGTCTATTCTATTTCTATGTGTTGCTAACAATGTGTCGTTATTTTCGTTTCGTATAGGCTTCGGGAATAATGACAGATTTTATTCTAAACAACGACATCCTTTGGCCGCCGAATTCGCACGTAATTACTCCGCTCGACAATTATCTTTGGAACTATGTGAGGGGGAGTCCATTTTTTGAAAGATATCCACCAACAACTGCAGGAGTTAAAGAAATGATAAGGACGTTTATTAGGGGATTGGACAGAAAATATTTTGAACACTTGCTGCAAAACTTAATGAATTTAGTGATAACCATTGTAAGATAAGCCGATATGATTCGATACTCTTCATTTATTTATTAAATTCATCAATTTGTACTTTTGTACAATTTTTCAAATGGGACTTATTATTGAAAATTTTTTGGTACTAACGGGAAATTGTAAGAATAATTAATTGGAACTCTTTACTAATTTGAATGTTTTTTTTTGTTATTTTCAGAGTAATCCGTATGCACTAAAAGAAAGTGGCGCCGCAGGTGATATGGCGGCGTGGTCTTCGGCGGGCCTTCAACCTACACCTGGATACTACTCTTACGATCCTGCACTAGCAGCATACGGGTAAGAATCTTAAATAACTTTACATGCAATTATAGGTTATGTCGAGAAATAGACCTTTGAGAAGCTGTGTAATAATAAAGGGAATCGGAAATTGCATAAATTTTCACTTTTCGCGGCAATTCTGTCACAAATTTTGTTATACTTCTTTTTATAAATCCCAATTTGTTTCATTTTATTAACCTCATTTTTTTACTCTGCATCACAAAACTTAGTTTGACTTATGTAAAGACAAATAAATAAGATCCAAACCACAAGTTCATTAGCTTCAAATATAAACAAGTTTTTACAAAATTATATTTAAATTAAATAAACAAAATTTAATGTTTTTTGAGTTGAGCCACTGTTGCAATCTGGCAGCAACCGATATACGTGTCCAAAATACATTTTCTCTTTGGAAAAACACCGTTTTCATTAGGGAACAATTAGTAAAACTTAATTAAATTGCAACGGGATAAAGCGGAGTAGTATATATTTTGAGAAAATTCCTTTTAAACTTACGTTTTAATACAACTTCAATTCTACAAAAAGAGTTTAATTGTTACGTCTACTAAAAGTAAATTGTTTCATTTATATACACAACGCAATAGAAATTATAGGAAAATCGGGAAATGATTGTAAAGTACTACATGTTTAAATAGAAAGGTTCGTAAATTAATAATTAGTAAGTTAATTAAAAATGCACCCAAAAACCGTAAAACCAACGCGGAACAATCGCGAAATGGCGAAACGTGATACTTCATGAATTTAAAATTTTCCCTCTTTTCATTGTTTTCACTACTTTATATTACTGAAAAACATTTACGTTTATTTGCTACATAAATGTTACGTAAGAATGTTACGGAGTTATTAATAAAATGATTTTTTAATTGGTTCAATTGAGTGGTGAAAGATACTCGTACTTAGGTCTTATTGATTCTTACAATAGCTAAGAAATACTTGGATTATGTTATGTTATGATCAAACCACTTGAAAATAACATCGTTTGTATACTTATATTTGTTGTATTTTAAAGAAAAGCGTTTCTCAAACTGTGTTTCAGTTTTGTGCTTTCAAATATATTACAATGGCTTGAGGTTAGTTTTCTATAGCAGGTGTTCGATTTACGTATTAACATGAACGAAACTTTGAGAAATACTGATGTAGTGAATAGAAAACAGAATTATAAATCGCGTGACCAAAACTGGTGTGTTCTAAGCCGTGTCACAATATTACTTGTTACCACACCGTTTGTGAGAGACTAAATCGATTGAGAATAATAAAATAGAAATAAATATAATACAAAATATAACAGAAAAATATTGTATATAAAATCAAGTTGAAAAAATACAGATAAAAATAAAATAGAAGGGAATAAAAAAAGACAATAATATTTACACCAAATATAATATATAACCTTATGACCTTGGGTCGCGAAGCGCTACGATATGTATTGTCTTACCGTCTTAGTAGTCTAGTAATCCAGTTAGCAACGGTGTGAATTTTTGGAAAACTTGGTGTAATCGTTTTTAGTTTATCTTGAAAACTATGCCTTCCACAAAAATTTTGTAAAGAGCTTTTTTGAAGATAATAATATTATCTACAGCTTTCATGCATAATATTTCGTTGTAACTTGTAAAATAAAAAAGTTATGAGCCAAAATAAAACTAAAATTAAGTGTAACAAACGGACAATAAAATTACAAGCCTACCTACACTTTTTAACGTCGTACACGTTCTTTTTAGTCTTACTCTTTCTTACATCAACTGTAACCTTTTTAAGCTTGGCATAAGGTGGTCACACACTAGATATTCGGTACAGAGCAAGGAAACATATGCAACAACTCTGCCTTTAGCTAAAATTAGCGTATTGAACGTATTCATATAGTTCTGCATCTGTTTTCCTACGTGTAAAATTAAATTGTCTTGGGACAAACGTGTCTCAAGTTGACCACCATTAGACTTGTTCGTAGTCGACGTGAAACGTAGCTACTCCGTAAATATTACCTTCGCGTTTTGTGTGTACACCGTATAGATATTATATGAATATTACTTTTGAAATGATGATAAATATTGATAATAAAATATACAATAGTAATAGAAAGGTATCATATTTCAATTTGAGCATTTTTTATTAGCATGAGCATGAGCATGAGCTATAAGTGGCTGCCACTGCTACTGCTGTCGTCGATTAGATCCACTATTGTTTTTATTTTGATATAACACATATATTTATTTTTTATTCATCGTAAAAGAACAATATTTGACACGAAGTCAACATTTATGATACAAAGCAAACTCTATTCTTCATCCTCTGCCTCCCTGTCACCTTCTCCCTCGTCCTGTGAGTCTATAAACTTCAACCTTTGGTACAGATGTCACGACAATATCAATATGGTGTTGAGACAAGATTTATGTCGTTTATTTGTTTGAACATATGAGTTATAAATATTGATTCAATAATAAAAATTTAAGTAGTCATTAGATGTAACGTTACTGTTACTGGTTGTTGGAATGCATTTATGGAAAATGCATGGAAAGTGGACACACACACACACACAGGGGTAAATAAATAGTTATAAATGATTTATAGTTGCGTAACAATAGTATAGTTCAAATTACGAGAGTTCGGCGGCGACTCATACTTCAAACAAGTTGTGCGGTATAAACGGCCGATAGAACTAAATAGCACTGACTCACTTATTTTTTTATAATGTATATAGAAACGAATAAGATATAATTCATTATCGTATTATAGATTTATACCGCTTTTATAACCCCTTTAGTCACCGACGAACTATCGTGATTTGGACTATAATCATAATAAGTTTCATATGAATAGGAACTCGTTAAAAACAATTACGTTTGTTTAATGTTTATCTAGCAAACGATTTTACCTAATACGGAACGTTTTGTGACCTATTTTATTGCATTTGAAAAATAAATCTACCGTTTTGCGGATTAGCATACCTATAAAACTTTTTAGGAACACCTTTTTTAAGATTAAAGAAGTAGCTATAGAATTATAAATAAGGGACAATGTCTCAAACTTTCGTTTACTAGTATTGAGACGAAAATTCTTCTTAAAAAAAAATCACATGGACTTTAAACGAAAAAAGGGTTTAACCGAAGAAATTGCAAGAATAAAAGGCCTGCAGTGTTATATCTATAACTAGTCGTGAATCTATAAAACCTTACGATAAATAAAATAAAACATTTTTAAAAAGTGCATAAAAAAATCGATTAGAAATTACTAGATGTATAATTATTTCTGTTTTTACAAATTTACTGTGAAGATAAATAATATTATAACAAGGGCTATAAAAAAAGAGACGTATATACGAGCACATATATATTTATTTATTTTATCAATTGTCACCATCTTTAGAACAAAACAGATATAAACGAAAACACATGCCATTGTGCATGTTAGTACGCTATCATTCATGTAGATGGCGTTTTTACATGACAATCGTATCATATGTCTCATGAGATCAAAAAAATCATTTTTGTTATATATATGTAGATATATAAATTCGGAATAGTAACATACGAAGTAGATATACGTTCGCCAGCTATGGAAAAGGAGCAGAGTGTGTACCATCGCTTTAAATACGTAATATTTAAGGAGTTGCTACCTTTATAAAGGACCAGTTCTGACATTTAGTGAAATCGAAAGGTGTTCTGTAAAATATAATATATTGTTTTATATTTTTTATGATATCAAGACATTTAAATACTTTTGAGTCAGACTTCTATGTTGTAAAAGTTAATCAACTGTGAAACAAATTCGTTAGACCGGCAACAGGACGCGTTAAACTGAAGACAGAGTCTGCAGAATTAGTTAATAAAGCGTACATTATATACATATCAAATATATAAAGCAAACGTTGCATTATGGGGTCAAAAAGTAGTATATACGACAATATAACGTTACAATTAGTAATGTAGTAACAATTAAAAAACAATTACAAGTCCGATAAGAAATTAACAACAAACATAAAAAGATTTATATTACAGTCCTGCAAACTACAGACGTCGTATGCGAACACAAAGAGCTATATAACCTCAAATAAAAAAAAAAAACTTCACAGTACCGAGTATGCGCATTAACTCTAGTATAAACATTGGTTTCGCAAACCTTTGTATATATACATACATATATACAACTCTCGTATATGCTTTTACGTATTATATATACATATAGTACTTGTTCAAACAATCGATTTAAACATCTCGTACATACGAGTAGATCCGCCATTTTGTATACAATATAATATAACAAATAATAAAGTTTTTAAAAAATAACACATTTACAAAGTTATTTAACCGTTACATTAATTTGATTTACATTGTTTTTAATTAGTTAGAATTTATTTTAAGTAAAACTGTCAATTAAAATGGGTCACTAAGGATTGTGTTGTAGATAGGGAGGGTGTGTACTGTGTATTAATAATGGGAAAACATATTTCATACCTGTATGCAGTAATAGGTTATGTTTATGTATACATAACAGGTTATCTGTAAATTTAATATCTCAACTCAACTCTATGTATATAAAGTTTAGAAACCATTTTGTTTATAAAATGTATGTATGTGTTTATCAACATTATAGAGATTAAAGTTTAACACGATGGTCGATAAAGTTAATGTTTGCTCATTAATTTTGTATTGTACACCTTGTTCATATATTTTGTTCGAAGTATTATTACATAGTCGAGAAAATGTTGTGTGTACATTTATATTTAGAAAATATCAGCGTCAATTATTGTACTACAAGATTTACTAAGTTACAATTTGTATTCGTTGTTTTGGTCACTGATTTTGAGCAATGTTAGGTTATTGTTCTATTTTTATTTTTATGTATTTTTACATGGCTCATATCAAAATTATAAAAGCTAAATAATAAATGTTTACAACGGTAATTTGGCAAAGCTTTGGTAATGTTGTAATACACGTTCGAAAATATCAAAGAACAATTTTGAAATTAGCTGTTGTAAGGTGTACCTATTATGCCACAACATATATTTAATTTGTTTGCGTCACAACAACAAATAACAAAACACTCCATTTGTACCGGTAACATTTACAAAACAAAACGAGGGAAAAAACGAAGAAAAATCTGAACAAAATTTATGTGAAAATAAAACCATGAATGTGTTGTGATTGAATTAGATTTTCACCCTCTGTTAATCTAAGAAAGCCACTTACTTTTTTTTCCTTCATCTTAAACGGAAAAACAAGGAAAAGGCGGTCATAAGAGGCCAATAAAATTCCGAATAGCTAAAAAAATACATCATTGAATACAAGTGAAGAAATAAGAAAAATGGTTAAGACATTTTGTTTGACGACACTCGAAATGCGTTTGTGATAAAATATAGACCATTGGTAGGGGATAACTGGGGGATGATGGAAGGGGTGGTTTATGGTTATTTGTTTACTTGAATAATGGGTTTACGTTTAAAATGATGTTCAAGTTACATATAGTAAAAATAAACTGCTACTACATATTCGAGCGTGTATGGCAGAGCTGTATTTAAGCTCCTAATCATTAATTACTAACTTTACTAATTACTTAACACCTTTTTACATTATCGTGTCACGTGACACTCCCTTATTGTAGATATTGCACCAGTGAACATATAATTCTATTGTGTTTATTTATTTGCTCTCCTTTAGTTCAACTACCTCTAACACTCTAATGTGTAACTGAGACAGATTTATTGGTGACAGCTCCACACTCTGTCGTTTCCCGTCGCAGACAATGTAATGTATAGCTAGATCTAGAATAGCATAAGATATATTTTCTATTTGCAAAGTATTTCCCATCTCATATGAAAAATATACTGAAAAATATTTAGTTGTATTCCTTCGATATTTTAAACTAAAAAAATAATGAAATAAATTTACATTTTGCAAGAATATTACTAGCTTAAAATAAGGTAGATTGAATTGATTATTTTGATTTAATCTTACACTATAATACTTTATTATCTTTGCTCACTTTCGATAAAAACTGCAAGTACGCTTACAAACACTATACTTTTCTGAGAAGTGTTAATTTTGAATTTCAAACAAATATATCTTGAAGAAAACGTTAATCTCACAGGGTGTGCTATTTTATCTTTAGTAAGGGCCGCATTTGTCAACATACATATATAACATATACTCGTATATTCTATTGGCAATCAATAAAACTTATCAGAAGAGTCAACAGCTAACAGCAAAACAATGATATTTTATTTCGAGTATCCTTCGTGTAAATCGGATCATTTTATTTCTTCCTTTTTGTTTCTTCTAGTCAACTCGATTCATATAAATCTTTTATAGAAAGGGGCTTGAGGGACAGGAGGACAGGGGAATGAGGACTTGGATTGGGACTTTAGTGAAACACACCCATATGTTATTTTCTCCTTTATTTTCTGGAAAACGCTTGTGGCCAATTCAATTTCAATCGATTCTCCTCTTTATTTTTGTCAGTATCAGCTAAAATAGAATTACGCCTACTTTTTTTTTGTTTTGGTTATTTTTTCTTCATTTAAAATCTATACCAATCTATTATTGAAGTGTTTGCAATATATAAATCTATTTGTTAAAGAAATGCATGGAGAGATTTAACGAAATATATAAATTCACAACGTACATTTTTTCAACACCCTGTCAATATTAGTCACATAAATATTGGGTCATACAAAATAATTTACCCTTGATATCGTTGTAAATATGCGCCACATCGTCACCGTCGTTGCTACTTTAACGACGTGCGTGAATAAGCTATTTCTGTTTGTTTGATGTACGAGTATAGCTAGCTGGTTACATATTTATTGCGTGATAGCCTCGCGCTGCTATCTATATTGTTGTAACGTCAATAATTAGCTCCGGATATTTATAATATTTATGAATAATCGTTTATCTAAAATATAATCAAACATTTTTATCATTCGGAGGAAATTTGAATTGGCTTTCCAAAATTATTATAGAGTGAGCCATCTGTTAGTTTCTTTTTGAAATGACTGTTATTCGATATATAGAGTCAAACCACCGCTGTAAATCATAGATCGAACGTTCATTTAAAAAACGTAGAATTTCTTTAGATATCTTCAAATTCCTTAGAAAGTAACCAATCATAACTGATCAATAACATATAATAGTTATTCCGAGTTACAGAACATTTTCTATATACCAGGAACGATTAACTAACTAATGTGGCGCCAAATTCAACACAGAAATTTTTATAAAACCAATTGAAATTAATAAATAAAAATATGAAAATGAATCAGAACTTTTCTAATACATTATAAATATATTAATTATAGCTACATGTTAAGGAAAAGCTATTTGTGATTTAGATTGTACAATAAAACAACAGCAAAGGTTCCCTGTTATTCAAAGCGAAAAATCTGATAAGACAAATCCAGCGCACGAAACATTCAATAAATAAATAACTAAGTAGATGTCACGGATAACATATATCGTATATACGAATACGGTATATGGTTTAACGGTACGGTTTACTCTATGCTACGGTCTCTGGTCAGGTCTACGCTACGGTACAGTATGCTACGTTACGGTATCTCTGTACATATTTATATGTATAAATAATAAATACGTATAAATACACGTTATTCTACGTACCAACTGACAAGCTCTGAATCGTGCATAAACGCGTGATAGATAGGTATTTATCCGTCAATGTTTTATTCTGGAATATAGAGCAGTTGTTGACAAGATACGGAATATAATGGGCCCAATTACATGAGCTGATTTCACTGAATTCAACTTACTTTGGCTTGTGACGTATGAAACAAATAAATTAAAAGAAATTCAAGCATTTACCCTACATCCTATGAATTATCAAGGTTATCACCGTAAACTGTGAACGTTTACGAACCGGTATTTGATCAGCACTGATATTTCTACAAATCTTTTTTATTCTGTGTAGTTGTAACGACATTTGACATATAACTAAGCAATTTAGAATAAATAATTCAATAATTAGAAATATATTATTCTAATTGAACTACTATCAATAAACGAATCGCTTAGGAGCAGAGTGATGGACGTAGGGGTGAATCCAGGAACGAGGGGGGGGGGGGGAGGTAGATATTACTAGCAGCAAGCCGATGACATAAGTACTCATTATTTAACCTTCATTAAATGCGTTAAAGTTAATGCACTCAAATAAACATTTAGAAAAAACATAGTAGCCATATTTATTTATTAAAATCTAAAGTCAAATTAAAAATCACTTACCAACTCTCGCAGAAATCTTGCGTTTACATCCGGACCTGAAAAAAAAAATATTCGTTAATAAATGAGGTAAAAATAAATTACAAAATATAATTAATAATTAATACAAACAAAATCAAGTAATTTATCAGGGGGAGAGAGAAGTTGGCAAAGTATAAATTTACATTGCAAACTCACTAAATCAATTTTTATTACGGTTAAAGTGCTCTTCTTTTTATCGTTTATTTCTTATTTACTAATATTTCATTAAATATCAAACGTTGCATCTCTTTCTTTGTCTTGTTTCTCTTTGTTCCTCGTTTTTTCTTCGCCTCTTTCTTCGGTTCTTCCTAGTAACAGATCCTCCACGCTTCTTCCACTTTCCATCTTCTCTTAGTCTTACTCATCACTTGTTCTAATCTTTCCTCCTCTTCTTCGCATATCTAACGTGTCCCCTCCATTCATTTCATCCTCAGCTTCTTCCCTCGCTTGACTTATTGCAGTCGTCTAATGATAATTATCTTAATTACAGATATGGAGCTGGTTACGATTTGGCAGCGAGAAGAAAAAACGCAACAAGAGAATCAACAGCAACATTAAAAGCCTGGTTAAATGAACATAAAAAGAATCCATATCCAACAAAAGGTGAAAAAATAATGTTAGCAATAATCACAAAAATGACATTGACACAAGTATCGACGTGGTTTGCAAATGCAAGAAGAAGATTAAAAAAAGAAAATAAGATGACGTGGGAACCTAAAAATAAAACTGATGATGATGATGATGCGATGGTTTCAGATGACGAGAAAGATAAGGACGATATGGACGACGCCAAAATGAAGGACCACAAAGGTAAGAATATTAAGAAGTCAATTATTAGAACGTTAGCTACCAAATGATCTCATTTATTTCAACCAGAGAAGTTTATTTTATGCGGTTTTTAACTATCCATGTAAAAACACCTTTAAATATTTAACTTAAACGAAATAAAAGTATATCTTAAATTTACGCAAACTATAAATATAATATCGTGAAATACAAACCATAAAATTAAACAAAACTAATTCAAATAATCCACCTGTAAATTATGAATGTGTAAAATATTCGCTTCACCCTTCATTATTTATTATTTAATTGCGATTATATTTTTAATATACCGGGACCACACATAAATGTTCGTGTACGAATGATTCCACTGTGTATGTACATTCGCTTGAACAATTTGTACACGAACACGTATGTGTGGTCCGAGCATTAGAAACGTTCTTCAACAAATTCTTTCCATACACTTCATATGACATCTTTATTCATTTTTCTCAAATAAAAAAACACTTAAGTTCAGTGCAATTCTTGTTTTTTAATGTGAATATTTTATTATTATATGAAAACGTGAATTGGATTTATAATTTTAAGTGAGTGAAAACGTGATAAAATGAAAAGGAAAAACCCATTCAGGATTTCCTAGTTGCGTGAAAATCAAAATAACAGAGGCTGTACGCTTGAGAATGATCATTCAATATACATTAGGGGTGAATATAATATACAACAGAATAGGGATGTTTTCGAAAATATTTTTGTGTGAACTACAATTAAGATTAGATTAAATTTCTTGAAAATGGAAACAAGTCAATCTTTTGTTAGATATTTATTGGGAGATGTTCGAATAGGTTCAATATATTAAGTAATGTAAATGTATTAGTCAAGTGACCGAATTTATATGATAAACTACGATACAAAATAAATTTAGAAGTACTTATTTTCGAATATGCCTTTAACATATTGTGATATAAACATCTCGATGGGGATATGGGAATAAACCAGCAGGGACTCTGCCCCTGAACGCCTGAACGGCACTAACCACCCCCTATTGGGTTTATTTCACATTCATCCCGTTTTCCCCTTTTGCAATCTCGATAGCAAGCGACTCACACTGGCTTTTAAAGAGAGTTGTACCACACATGTGGTTTTGAAATAATTTAGTGCTGTAAATGAGCTTTTTGAGCTTTTTATAAAATTAGACAAAAATGTATTAATTAGTTTAAATAATAAATTATTAATAAATACAATTTGTAATAATAGTAAAATTTATATAGCTTATTTGTATACCAATACAAAAGCTTTTTGATCTAAAAAGCTGCAAGCTTAATTACTCCTGAAAAAGTATCGTAGGCTATCCTTGCAAAACTTAATACATAGTATACGCGTACGCGCTTCGGTGGAGGCAGCGGTGGAGTCTGTGAGTAGTATCATGTAAAAATAATGCAAATTCCGGGTGTATGCAGTAGGAGATCAATAATTCCTTTCACAATATGTTTAATTAATTTTACATAATTAATGTAAACGATGCGAGCTATTGACTTTTCAGCCAGGAATGCCTCTGTAAAGTGCCAACTGCCAGTGTACATTGTACAGTAAATTAGATTCAAATTAATAGATGGGATTATGAACTGCTAAGTGAACAATACTTAGGCAGAAGCTGAATTCCAACCATACCATACTTCGGGTAGGACTCGGAGGGATGTAGATTCACCCTGCTCTTCCATCCCTCCATCCCTTCAACACACAATATTCACTTTATATGATACACAAAGGCTAGGGATATAACTCGTATATTTAACAGGGTGGTTTTTATATGACTATCCCTTTGCTTTTAATATTGACGTGTCGCGCGTATATGAAGGGTAGTTACCCCTAAACGTGTCCTAAAGCAGCTTCACAGCATCCTATAGTTTGATAGAGGAATGTGCGTATAACTGAGAACTGAGAATGGAAATACTAAGTTGAATATGGTACACAAGGGTAGGACCTAGAGAATTTTCCCATGGACACCATCACCCCACAAGGTTGAAAAACTAAAGGGAAATGGAAAAGCCAAAGGGAATATTCAACCCTTAGAATGTCTGGGAATGTGGAAATGATAAAGTGGTTGAAGATCGGGGGATCGAATAAAGGAAAATCTGAATGCTTTTGTTTTTCTGTTGTTGACGGATTTTCATTCTTTTTATTGGAAATTGTGTTTGGTTTTTGGTTTTCCTGTTTTCTTTATTTATATATTTTTTTTACTTAATGCAACTTCCGGTTACAATTATTTATATTAGAAATTGTTGTATTCTCTTTGTGTTTATTGTTAAAAGGACTTACCACTTATTTTTTTCTGTATTATTCTTACATAAATCACATTTATTGCCAAACTAAGTAAATAAAAACGCTGGATGTAGATATAGTCGTTTAGAATTGATTCAATATAATGTTTCTTCATATCTAGCATCTCTGTCTTATGGTATATCTGAATAACTTGTTGATAGAATGGTTAGCGACGCAACGCATGTGGCTTTACATTCGAATCTAGCTGGAGCCAGCGCTTAGAGCAGTGAGAGAACTTGTATTATAATAGCATTAGTCCATTATTGCTCGACCAATTATTAGCAAAATGTTTTGTCCAATGTTATCTCTATAGTCTTAATTCACCCTTATTAAAAATTGTTAAAAACAAGATCATTTCTCTTGGAAATATTCTCTTTAGTTCGCCATACTTCAGGTTTTTCTTAGATAAACCAACACTGATTATTTCTATTTAACAATGATTTTTTGGTAAAGAAATGTAACATATGATCTCAAAGCTTTAGACTTTTGTTCAGCCAGATTCGTGTGCAACGGTAGAAAAATTTCTACCGTTCATTTCTAGTTTAGATCCTAAATATATTTAATCATTGCATATTAATTTATAATAATCATTTAATGTTCTCTTCTCAAATGCTACCCCTTGTAACATTAAGTAGTTACTACTTTAATCAACCCTTACTAAAGTAATATATCTTTCTGTGAGGGAAGAAACTAATTTCGCACTAGTTAGTGAACTAACTCAATCATTTCTAACTAAATTACTTATATTTATAAGGGTGTTCAAAGCTTAAAGAAAAATCACATTACTAAAAGGATAAATAGTACTATTTGATAAATAAATAAAAATAAGAACCCTTAGAAATTCAATGATAGACTCGTTTTCAACTTCAACAGTTCAACAAGGGATGAAATCACTCTTTTAATGTAACAGTTAGGGGGTAGTAAAATTGTGTATATAATATATAGAAGTGTGAAAAACAGACGCAGTGGCTTTTTCTTTCCACCCCTAAATTTTAAGTGGTATATTCACTTTACATTTAATCGGATTAGACTTTTATCTGAATAGTGTATGATGATCACACCCCCTTCAAATCTGAAACTACCCTCCAGACAATTGTTATTTCATTGAATAATTAAATAAAATCTATTAGATGTCTATTTATATTGGTAAATAATAAATGTGTTTGTTCAGGTTGGGTGGAGGCCACGATTTTCATGGTTATTAAACACTTTCACTCCCCTCCCCACTACCCTCTTTATATGACATTAGTTAATGCACTAAACACCTTTCAGCATTTTTAGTTACAATATTATTTAACCCGTTTCATTCTGAAATTAATGTAATGTCAAAGAATTATTTGAGACAAACTTATGTTTCTATAAATAAGAAATATTTATTGAGGAATAACATGAAGTAATATTATATCATGATTTAATTAATATACAGCCCGAGGGAGCCAGGCCCAATCGGAAATAGAGAGTAAACATATTATGATAAAACGACAGGACATTTGAATTTTAACTTTTTAATTATAAGATATGGTTTAATAATTCTTTATAATTGTGCCGAATGTATATCACTCTCTCCTTCTATCTAGAATCGCACGTACAGTAAGTACTAGGCCTCGTATTTATTCTTTAAGATGCGTTTTGCTCGACGTAACGACGGTAATCTACATGGCATTGATATTTGAATAAGAATAATTCTATACTTTACGATAATTCTTTACAGATGCATTTAAAAACAGTAAAAACTGTGACCATAACGCTTTGCAATTGTTACTTAATCTTTTACAAATACAACGGTATCTTTACGGAAAACATTTTCAACTTTTTCTTTTTTTCTCTCTCTTTCTCTTTATGTACTTTACGTAATATTTTATAATGGACATGCTGAGAATGTTTTTACGTTTAAAAAAATAAAATAAAATAAAAAACATTTTATAAAAATATATTTAAAGTTTCGCTATATGTTTGCAACGTTTATGATATTATAATATAGTATATATTTAAAAATTTAATAAAACTGTATTGAAATTCCGTGTTGCTATATCCTGTGGCGCTGCAGTCGTTTCTCTATCGATTTTAATCGATCAGAACATTCATCATCAGTACTTGAATCCCAGCATGATATAAAATATCGTTTTTTTATTGGTATGTTAAATGTTATAAATAATATTTAAATTTTTAAAATGTTTGAAATTTTTTTAAACATATTTTAAGAAATATTTTTGTAACTTAAATTTTATTAAGAAAATGTCTAATTTTTTTCAAACTTTTAAAACTCAAAGCTTTCATTTTATGGAGATATATTTATTTCTGTCTTTCACTATATCACATTTAGGTTAAATGAATTTCTTGAAAAGAAAAACAACATTTAAACTGTTTGTATATGAAATTAACACGGTGTTTACTATGCAAACGAATGCTAATTTGGGCTGATGACTTATTTATTTATACTTATAGTTCAACATGATTGACACCGGGTACATTAAATTGCGTGTTTTACCTAATTTCACAGTGTTAGTATATGTCTTTACAACTGTATAATGATTAACACCAGGTTATAAATATTAACAGATAAATTAGCATGTAGTTATCGCACTCGACTGCCATTTTTCACACGTAGTTTCCATGATATTATTTTTAAAATACATTTTACATATAAAACTCGATTCAAACTAAATTGTCTTCTACTAACTTAACCCTGTTTAGTTGTTGTACTATAAAATGACATCTGCAACAAGCGGTCCGCGTAACGTGTTATTATTTGCATCTTAAATATTTATCAAAAGCATTCGATATATAAGATTTTATTAGTAAACCATTAGTAACCATGTTTTAGTGCAGCACTTTAATAAAATGTTTCCAACACCTGATTTAAACCAAACAATACACGGGATACATGGGATGGGATAATACTGTATGTGGCGCAACCTGTTTCACAATTTCTTGAAACAAATTTTAAGACTTGCTTCATCTTGTAGCAGGTGTAGAAAATTGTTTGTGGTAAAACTTAGCTGAAGACATTCAAATAAAGTTCTTGCTTTGTTTAAGTTGTAAAATAACATTGTTACTATGTTAATAAAGAAAATATGTAACCCGTGTATGTTTACAGAGGGGTTGGGGTACAATGGATTCAAATGTAGTAGCGTTTACTTAAAAGCTTTATTAATTAGTAATTTCTGTATGTTGTGTAAATGATAAGAATAGGGTTAAGATAAAAATGATTTCTTTGTCTCCTTTAAGGGCCAAGCCAACGAATTAGTCTGTGGCCCTCAACTAATGTGTTGTTCTGTTTTCAGATTCAATGCACGTTAAATCGGAGCACGACAAAGATCTCGATGACGACGACGATTTAACGGACGATGAACGTAAACCAGATGATATAATGGCTCACCACCCCCATAATCTTCATCATAACATGTTAAACGGCTATGGATCATTAAAAGAAGAAATTACCAAAAATCCATTATCGAGTGATTGTGGAGTTCCAATACCAGCAACAAAACCAAAAATATGGTCACTGGCTGATACAGCGGCATGTAAAACACCTCCACCACAAAATAGTAATACGGCGCCGTGGGGGATGGGAGGAAATAGCGGGCCACACGGTCCACACCAGTACGGATCATCCAATCATATGAGTGGTATGAATATGGGAATGAATGTTAACATGAATGTGAATAGTTTTGCGTTACCATCAACAGCAATTAGTCCAAACGCCCCATATTCAAGATATAATGGTTTTTTAGGCCATTACAACCCCCAGAATAATGAAATACAAACAGATACACCTCCCCAAACGCCACCAAATATGAAATTACCTAGCAATGTTACATATAATACTAATAACACAAATTATAATGCGGCAGCAGTAGGAGGACAAATTCCACATCACCATAATAACGGATTCCTAGGGAACTCATTCGCGAGGCTGCATAGTCCGCAGAAAGACAGATCTATGCCCGTTGGAGGAGCACAAGGACCTGGAGCCAACCACCAGGAGTTTCAACCGCAAGGGATGATGATGAATAACAATAACCAACAAAGTAATGATGGGAATCAGGCAGCATTCAAACCTTTCTATAAAAGGTGAGTTGCTCTAAAATAATCAAAAGTCATTTCAACTAAATGTGATGTGGTAACAATCTGCAAAATACAATTACTTCAGTAACCCTTTCAGAAAATATTATTGCAATTAATTGAAACAATTGATTTGTTATCTATTGGTACTAAATTATTTTGTTCGTAAATTTCCGTTTATTTCTTTAAGACCAAGCTAGAAAATTGTATTATAGTGTTACATTACTCATGGAAAATTGTAAAGTAGTTATAAACTTATTAGTTAGCTGCAAGCTAAGTCCAAGATAAATTTTTACCTAGCTATTAATTAAAATCAAGGTTTACAACGACTCATTGGCTTGTAGCACTCTATTCTTTACTTTCTTAATAGGGTTTTATCTTATATAGCAATTACTGCAGAAAACTATTAAAATAGTATATGAAAACAAAGTTTTCTTTGTTTCAGCCCTCAAGTAGGGAACGGGTTCGTCTCCCCTGTTTAGGCAACGTCACCATGATGATAATAACTGTAAGTATAAATTGCAAATAAAAATTTAATTTATTATAACAAACATTTTTAATGCATTAAAAATAATTTAAAACACAAATTAAAAATTATTTTTAAGGTGTGACAAAAAAAAAACACAAACATAAAAAACAAAAGAAAAAAAAAATAAAACCATTTATACTTTTAAAGCTTTATGTATTAAAAAGGGTGTCAGATTGACTTCCCGTGATAAGTTGGGTTTGAAATAATTGTAAGGGTGTGTCCAGTATTCATCCTGAATGTAAAAAAAAAACCAACAACAACAAGAGAACGAATGGTTAGGTGTTCTTTACGTTTTAAGTGCTAGCGTAGGTGAAAGAATAAAGTTGAATGAAATTATAATTGAATGAAAAACAATAGGTTGAATGAGTTTGTTTTATAGGGTATCTGTATTACAAAAAAGGGCCGCTTTAATATTAGACTGGCGCCAGACAGTGATGTAGTCATTCTATTAAATAAAAGCAAACTAAGGAACAACAGATAAACTACTTCTAGAAAAACTGCTAACTATAAAACGATATTTCGTTTTTAAATTATATTAACTTCTTTTAATTTAAAGTGTATATCATTAAATTCTTGCTTTTTGTCACCAAATCATTCAACTATCACTTCATTTTATTAAATTAGAATTTGAAATCAACATTTTGGGAAAAAAATTGGGGAAATGGTCAATACGCTGCCTAATAAATATGTGATTAATTTGTGTAAAGGTTATAGCCAAGTACGATTTCAAAAGCTCTAATATGAATGCTTTAACACTATTATTAGATTTCTTGCATCTTTTAATCGAGGCACAATATAGTAACTAAATTATTTAACAGGAAAAATAAAAGGAACGCAATCGTAAATGTTGATCAATGAGAAAGTAGTTATTCAAGAATCTGATTAAATGATTAATGATCACAATTAATTAATGTGATAAGGCAAGCAATAATGCGTAAGCAAAGGTTAATTTTAACAACAATAGTCTTTTATGAAAACAATTAGTTTAACAATACGTAGCTAGTAACTCCCAACGTGTTAAATATTGTACGTATATGTCCATTTAACATAACAAATAATATTTGAGTGGACTGTACAAGTGTTGGTCCATTCAAAGATCGAAATCTCGTTTCATTTGTCACTGTCAAACACTAAAAAGGTGGCGATAGCCAAAACGAAAAAATAAAATAAAAATAATAAAAAATAAAAAAATAGAGAAAACAAACAGGAACACACAGAAACTAAAAAGTACATCCGGTTCGAAACTAGACGCTGGATTTTGTTATAAAAGATTTTGTTTGTTTAAGATGATACAAGTATGAATCTTTGGACATGATATATATTATTATATATCCGTCTCCGTTTTTTAATTCTTATTCTTATTAATTGTTGCTTTAACACATTTTTAAGGTTCTAATAACTTTGCAAATACAGTGAACTCTCCTTAATCCAGTACGCTCTGGACTTGCACAGATGATATAAAAATCCGAAAAAATAGAACAAAACGAAAAGAAACACATAGAACACAAAAGTTAATCTAAATATTAAGTAGTTGTTTTATTGTAAATTAAATTTGTCGATTCACTTGCGGAATTTGCCAAATCCTAGATTGCTGGAATAAAGAGAGATACTCTTTTTCATACTCAACATTATTTCGTACATTCATTTCACGAATAAACTAACAATAACAGAAGCTAAATAATGCTCGATAAATATAACTTCGATTGTTAAAATCGCTGTAAAATAATAATTAAAAAACAAGAAAAATAATAATATAATATATTGAATATAACATAAAAAATGAACACGGTGACTCGTATCGAGCGGGTTCAATCTCCGAATTATTCTATAGTTTCATTGGGATATTTTTTTTGGAATAAATATTAAAATGAACAGGATGCTTTGAATGAGATATAAGCTATTACAACTATCTGTCATAACTTTTTCTAACTGTTCTAATAATTGTTTCTTTTGTTTCAGATTAATGTATCAGAATGGTGACTGACTGAATAGAAAAATAAAACAAAATAGCCGACTGAAACAAAATGGAAGATAACTAAATTAAGAAAAAACCGAATGCTGTAAAAAAGTGTTATAAATCTTTTTGTTAATGAAAATATAAATATAAATTGTACATAACATATATATATAATTGAACATTGTGTTTTTGTGATTTTAAAATAAATAATTATTAAAATATATTATTAGAAAATATTATATGAACAAAAGACAGTTATATATAAAAATTATTATTTTAAAATATGTTAATTATTTGATTCTTATTCTTTTCCTTTTGTGTAAATAATTATTCCGAATACAATGTATAAATAAATAAATATTTAAATAATAATTATTAATAAAACTGGCTCAATTTGTAAATGAATGTGGGCAAATGTGCAAAATATAGAATAGTTAGGTATTACAAATTATTTAAAAGTACATTTTATTTTGTAATAAAGTGTCATTTTTATTAACAAATATATTTTTATTTTTAATTGTATGTATCATATTAAAAGGATTAAGTAAATTTAAAAATACAAAGCTAATAAATTATTAAAGAAATAGAAAAGAATATTGCACTATTGATTTATTCTAATTTGTAATAAATATTTTATTTTAAAACAAATGTATTTTTATTTTGTAGATAATTATTATATAATATATGTTTATAAATTCAAAATATTATTATATTTAAAAATATTATTATAAAAAAATTGTATAAAGAATGGATTTAAAATTATTATGAAATATGAATTTAAATTAAACATATTTTAAAAGATAAATTGAGTTTTATTACCTTTACTAATAGTTTCTCATTAAACACAAACGTATCGTTTACGTATATGTGTTTTTAATAAAAGATATCGAAAGTAAATATATTAAGAAGGGTACTTCATTTAGAATAGAATAGATTTGTTACCTTTACACTAATATTTATTTTGATGTTTGGTTTTATGTATATCAGATTGATATATTTCAATCAACCTGTTGTAGACAACGTGACATTATTTACAGATCTTTAATCAATATTAATTAACATTTAAAACGACCGCCTGTTATACATTTCTTAATCTTTTATCATTTACAATCTCTTGTAAGATACAATACAAGGAATTACAAGATTTACATTTGATATTAACTAACGTCTTTTATTATCTAAAAGCATTTCTTATTGTTTTAATTAAATTATTTTATTTGATTATCAAAATAGTCTGTTGGTACATGGAAATAATTTGAAATTATACAACTTTTAAAACTTATATATTCAGGATTTCAAAATTAAACGCCCTAACATCTTATTCTTTATAAAAATTATTGCTGAATTAAGTTTCTTGTTTTCAATACAAATTTATTTGATAAAGAATCAAATGTTTAAATGAAACTATACCACTAAGAACTTACCAACAAGATAAAAATAGAAAACTAATTAGGAAATAAATTATATTATCAAATTATTCTGATTATTTTCGAATCATTATTCATTCTAACCTTAAATGAGAAAGCTTCTAGCACAGAATTTAAAAACGATTATAAATTATGCCTGAAGTTTTATTTAATATTTAACGCAAGTAGCATCCATAAAATAATGTAATTATTGAACACTAATTAATGATTTCGAAAATGTTGTAAATTGAATTCTATGAAACTTGATGATATAAACCTACCCTTAAATCAATAGTGCAAATTTAATTTAATTGGTATAGTACGGAATAAATGCGGTCCTATCCGGCGCTAAGATAATGTTAATATTTTAAAATATAATAACATGAAGTATACGAATAATTAAACTGTTAATAAGGAAAAATTACCTTTATTAAATTTATTTGAATGTAAATAGATGAATGTAAAATCTGTGATACTACGAATTTGAAATTTAAAATCAAAAGAAATTAAAACATTTTTAGATACGATAAATATGTGATTAAGTATTTTAAACTTCTCTCTCTATATAATATATAATTATTGAACCACAATCTTATTAATATATTAGTAATAATTAAAATAATAATGTACAGTTAATATTAAAGAAATACAATATGCAAATAAATAATTGTTTCATTTATAAACTAGATCAAAACCAAAATCGATATTTAATATTTCTAATTGAATTGCTTTAATGATTTTGAGGCCACGTTTTTCGAGTAACTTGAAGTGGAGTTAACTTGAAGTAAACAAGAGATATATTTCTTATTCTTTTTCAAAGTTGGTGCTCTAGCTGTCAACGTTATGCTTAGAAGGATAAAATCTGATGAACTAATTTAATTTTGATTAAGTTTTTAATTTATTTATTACAAATTCCTATAAAGTTTAAGTAACGGGACGCCCATGGCACTTGTATATCACAATACGAATACGGTACAATACATACTTATAACTTTAATTTAACATTTTAATAGAATGCGTTGTAAAGCATAAGACAATATGTTTTGATATTGACTTACCATTGTAAGCAAATGAGATTTAATATATTCATAGAATTCGGATTCAATTCGGATAAATTTGTATTTAATAAAGTAGTAAATAATTTTCTTATAAATATTGCATAAGATTTTTTATAAAACAATTGTATTAAGATTATTTTTATGTTAAAAAAATAACAAACTAATAATCGACGGAAACGAAGCCGGAAATATTGTGGTCATTAAATGTTTAATTTATAGGGAACATAAGACCTGTATAAGCAGATGCGTGAAATGCGCTGTAACCACTAGGAAACAGATCAATCAGTGTCCTGTTTAAAACATTGCTAAGTAGCAACAATTTCGCAATGTAAATTAGCAAATACTTCTATTAGCGGTAATATCAGATGCAGGTACAGAAGGTATGTTCCTGTTAGGGATGCTGACTGGTCTGGCGATCATGCAGTCAAGACCCGCCATGTAAATTCCGCTCCTGTGACAGAATTCACTGGCGCCAATGCATTCACAATGCGTGATTCAATGTGGCCCCACAATGGCGGTTGATTTAAACAACAACCCTATAACAGTGATGGTAAAACATCATTGATGGAGGTCCTAATAATAATTTAGATAACTAAAGCCAACTTGTCTTCTCAATTATAAAGAAACAAGTTTTATATAACGAGAAAGTTCCAAATTTAGATTGGCATATATTTTGCAGTGTGATAAATGGCCGTTGTAGTGAATTAACAAGAGCTTTCTTCTGTGATCTTATGTTATAATGCTGTTAAATAATTATAAACTGAATCTTAGATACACCTGTCATAAGAGTTATAACTTTCATCTTTTAGTGTCTAAAAAGCAATTTAGAATAAGACCTTTCAGTAACATTTTAGGATAAGAATGCATATGTATAGATAACTCCTACCCAGGTCTTTTCCAAGAACTAAATGTTATAAACCTTCACTTGTCAACCACTGCTATACAGAAATAAGAATTCTATACACGGTAGTAAAATGCGACATAAATTCTATTACATACGTAGTTATAGTTATAATAACTATAAAAAGGAACGTAAAATGGTGAACTCGAAGAACACAACAACACTGCAGCAATATGCATGCTTTCTGGGTAATATGGACTCTACCAGCTTTGGTTGCTCTACCGGTATCCCAGACATCTCATGAGACTGCAGATGAAAGCTGTAGCATGCAGATCTCATCACCAACAAGAACAACATCCTTACAGCGCCGAGTTAATTTAAATTAAGTAACATATGAACGGAGCTTTAAAGCTCATGTACTCTACAATTTGAACTTTATGAAATATTTAATGAAAAACGCAATCTAAACTAACTACAACTTTTCAAAAACTATTTGGTTTTTGAATGGAATAAACTCTCGCAAAATAAAGTTATGGTATGAAAATACTAGAAGATTAATTTAGAAAATTATAAATTATGTGGCACCCTGTTCAGTAAACATTTGTTTGTCTGTCTTTTGATTGTTACGTTGCATCTTCCCTTGCTTGTTCGTTGTTACTCTAAGTCACCGGTATGGTATGCATTGTTTTCTGTGATCTGTGTGCCTGCATTTCTCTGCTCCGTGAGACCCCTGCTGATCGCCTCTTGAATTTATCTCTGACGTTGTTTTGAAGTCTTTTAGACTATAAGATGATATTCTAATGTGTACGTACATATATAAATAAATCGCAATATATACTATACTTAAGTATTATATGCTATTCAAACTGCTTTTACAGGATAGAATAAAATTTTGTTAAAAAATTATGTGTTGTGAATATTTGACTCAAAAAATTAGGGTAGCAATCAAACAGTTATGTATTTCAGCTCCCAACTTATTAGTGCTTAGGATATCCAAGAAAAGGGCAGTTTGCTTTCACTTCTCAACGCTTACGTCTTCATATTAGCCGTTCTCATCTGATGAATTCTTAATGTTTCTTTAAACAAATTCTTGTTGATAAAACTACTTCTGTTGCTGTTGCTGTCACTGTACTTAATCCGAATCGAACACCAGTGGAACACAACACTTTGACATAATTCTTTTCATTGATTTTTTTATCAATGTGTCTGTGTGTTTCTTTTATATATGTAATAACTATTGATATTAATAATTGACATTAAGCTACTTGTTGTCGTGTTGTCGGTTTTGTGACATTTCTAATCCCAGCGGATTGAACACGGCTTAAGTCCGCGCTAAGTAGTTGTCAGCATTCGGTTCAGGACTTCAGGACTTGGTGCAGTCCAAGTCATTAACGCCTTTATACGTTGGAAAGTAGATTTGTACAAACAGCTTGCTTGTTGTGAACCTCATATAAAATAACAACGTGATTACGAAAGAATACATCAGTAGGTACATCATACACTGCACTGCAGAATTAATTGATTGGCCGAATCGATTTTTATAACTAATAATTTAGCTGAAGCAATAGACCATCAATTAATTAATCAAATAACACAATCTATTTCACGAATTGAATGTTAGTTATAATATCAAGGTCATACGTTGTTTAGTTTTTTTTACACAAACTTTGAAACATCATAATTCTTGACCTTATAAACATACACTTAATATTCAATAATGTAAAACTGAATCGGAGACAGTCGGATTTGAACAACAGTTGAATTCGGATTTGGATTCATTTGATTTATGACCACCGGGAGACCCTGGAGAAGCTGAGCATTTAAAGGTAGAGTCAGGACCAGGACCAAGAAGCAGGAGGTTGAACGAAGAAGCCTCTTTTTTTGTTATATAAAGACATTAGAATTTATTACCCGAACTGCTGACCCAAGCTGAATACTCTACATGTTATTTATTTTAGAAAAAAGTTTTCAATGACGGATTGCACCAAAAGAGTTTATAACTAGACAAAGAAAAGACAATTAAACGTATCTATTACGTCGTTGCCTAATAAGTTTTTGTGAACATTATATTCAGCGATGAAATATGTAACATATTCTCTCTCTATGCAAAATATGTAACATATTGTCTGTAACATACAGAGAAGGCTCTAAATTAGATTTGTCAGACTTTCTCTGCTTTCAAATACGTTTTGTGATTTACATGGTAGTTATCCCAGTAAACAATTTGGTGAAGTGCCCTATTTTTTGACGTTTCTATCACTATTTCACTTCAATTATAGTTCGCATCAACTTTATCTTCATTTGTATTCCGACAGGTGGAGTAATTTCGCCATCTGTAGCCGATAAAGTAGACATTTTATATGAAAAAATGTGAGAAACTGAACTATAAATGAACTTTTTTATGACAAAAAAATCATGACGCATCTTCAATATGATGTCAAAGTGACTCCAAAATGTTTATTGGGATATGTACAGAAAAAACTGTTAGGAAGCAAAGTATAAGAATAATCAAGCCGATAAAAGGCAAAATGCTTAAGAAACCATTTAAAACTATGAACAAAAAGATAGAACGATATTAAAATATTGTTTTAAAGATTCAAGACTTAACATAAGACCTTTCGAAATAAAATACTACTAAATATTACATGAATTTCAGGTAATGCTTATGTAACTCAGGTATTTGCATGGTTAAAGTATACTATGACTGGAACCAAGATTTATAATTTGTAATTTATTGTTTAAAAATTGAAAGCACGTCCTATTATGTCAGTTAGTTAAACTACTGGTGCATACGGTCACCTTTCTACACTGGCTCGCGAGTTATATTAAATAAACATTTGAGTTAATTTAAGATTCAGTGAGTATTAGATCAAATAAATTATAATTTATAAAAAACGCATATACATATATAAATAAAAAATATGATACAATATTTCTTGTATACGAGCTATGACTATGTATTAGGAATTAGGATCTAGCCTTAGCTTACTCTGTTGTTCACACTGTCGCATCACATAATTCGATTTAGGGTTCTAATGTAAATAAAGATGTAGAAATAAATTTATAAGTGTTTCAACTAATATATTATTTATTTATTTTAGTATAATCTTAAGAATTTCTAACAAATTTGTTCAATAGAATTATAATTATAACGTTATGTAAATATGTCAGGTGTATTTTAGTAATTTATTGCCCCAAAAGAATTGGGCAGTTGTTTGGATTCAGAATAAAATATTTGTCATTGTTTCATTTGATTTATCGATTAAAAATTCTTGAAATTAAAATATTTAGAATAAATATCATTTCTATAGATTTATTTATTTTATTAAATTTGTATTTTTAATGTCGTTGCTATTATTATTGAAATATTTTAGATTTTGTAGGTTTTAGGCAGTGCTTCTCAAAGTATGATTACATACAGATTTCTATGTAATAAACTATATCAATTTCTATAAATTAGTCACAGTCCATAAACAAACATACTTTTTAACACTCTTTGTTACTCATTACAAGTTTATGACAAATGTCCTAACTTTAGTCTAATTCAATAACTTTTTCTGTAGAACTATTTCGAAACACTAGGGGTTAAAAGATATACCTCACCATCCCCTAGTCGTAAAAATATTAAAAAAATGACCATAAAATTGCAAAGAATATTTATGTTCATAATGCAACTAGCCCACATGAAGTCATAATAGAAAGTGCCCCGCCATAAATCAAACCCTGCCCTGTATTTTGAAAAGTCATTTTGTTATTTACTATTAAATTTGCTATGCATTATGGGCCTTTAAAGTGAAGTGTTGATCTGGAAATAATAATTGAACAATTAGATTGCAAACTAATCTAACATACTTATAAAAGGTTTTACATTTATGGAACATTGTCTTACACCGTTAAAGACACGACTAGCTCAAGACAGTTTTGTCTTTAGGAAGTAGAGAAAGTAGGAAGTCGGCTAGTAGGAAGATAGAGACAACACCATATGAACACATTGAACAAACAGAGACAACGATAGCAATATTATTTTGCTGTCGTGTAACCACATTGTCTTAAGACAAACTTAAGACTTATGTATTGCTTATAGTATGAAAGGCAAGTCCTTATATATCTCGTGCGAACAAAAAATAGACTTGCCCCACTTTCAAAATGAGCGTGCCCGCTACTGAATATCACTTTGCAGATATCACTGCAGAGGTTAAAAGATTAATTGTTCATTATAATTTCATCAGTAACAGAAATAATCAAGTATAATTTTCATGTTTCTTTCTGACATTGTGATATAGAAAAAATCAAAATATGGTAAACAGGCATTGGACATATCGAAATCAAATACAGCGTACTACAGGAACCAGGACTAGAACAAAATCAATGACATAGTAGAGGTTATCTGTGACAGGACAAATTATAAAAAACTAAAACTTGTAATAATGAAAATCCTTTAATATCTATGTTAATGGAAATCGTTGAATGCAAGTGAATGTGATCTTTATAACCATTAGGAATATCTCAAGAAAAGATCAACAGAGTGTCTCGTAATAACACAAATATTAATATCACGATAACACAACAATTTCTAATAGTATAATGTTATCTATTTCAAAGATCGTCATGTATTTTTGTAGAATAACAAATTTAATATTAGTTTCTTTTAGAGCCGCTGCTAACAAACCTATAGTTCTGCTGATGCTTGTGGCGCCCCATAGGTGGCGACTCGCGTGCCCCATTGAACAATAGGGGGTCCCCGGTACGTCCCCAGAACGTCCTGTTAGCCTCTTTATCTTTTTGAATATTCTTGTATCGTTTGAATACCTTTGCACGTAAAAACAATGCATTCCTATCGCAGTATGCACCCGAATATAATCCTACGATAAAACTATGTCACTCTCTTATAAAATAGTCATTTATTTTATTTTGTGTTTGAAATATTAGTTCAAGTTTAAATATGCTGTTAGTGAAGTATTAATTCTCTGTAATTGGGTGGCATTACATGAGGCAATTGTGACAGTCAAAGACAGATGATGTTGTACTTGTATTTGCTTGCTGTAAGTGTCAATAAACTACTACAATTTCTATTCTATGAAATGTACCGATTTCTCAACAGTCAGTTAAAATAAAGTTACGAGAAATACCTAAAAGATGGATCTTTTTATTCTAGATTTAATCCAGCTATTTTGATTGGTTAAACTAAAACCTGGGGAACAAAAGTATCCACCAAGGTTTATAATAAGCTACAGTTATTAGATTATTAGTTATTGACGAAGTGGATGAAGAGTTAGTGTACGGGAAAGTGGAAAAGACGCAAAGGAATTGTTGTCAGGAGAGATAGAGACCTAGAGGAAGAATGTTGGATGGTTGAAATAAAGAGGAAGCATAGAGAAGGACGAAAAACAAAGCAAGGTAATGGAAGATTGCGAAGAAGGAAAAAACCTAAGCACGGGCAAAAACACAACAGGATAAAGCAGATATAATAAGGTGACAAGAAAGCAATTTGTCCAGTGTAAAACAGGTGCCCTATTCCGCTGGAAAAAGAATAAATAATTATGCAAACTTAACTTATGTATGGAATATAATATCATTGAAAATCGAAGACCCAATTTTTGGTGACAAATATATTATCAAATTATTAATTTCTAAAAGAATTTTCAAAGAGAAACTTTTTTAGCAAACACTAAATAAAATTTCCAAAGAAAATTGATAACAATAAGTCAGCTATTTGTTTGAACTTTTATATCATTTTCGTGACCGGACGTTTTGTTGAACTTTAGTTTTTTTGTCTTAAACTATTCTTCAATGGTCGTTTAAATCGTGAGGTCATGTTTTTTCATACTTTTTTTTTAGTATCTATTTTCTTTATTTGTTTTAGGTCATATGTTTCTTTACATAGGCGCGCCTGTGCTGTGACTCGTACGATTTGCATCTTACTTCATCTGAAATCAGCAGGTTACAAAAATATCATACAAAATATTAATCAAAAAAATTTCGAAATCGAATTTATGTTTACTAATTTTTTTTAATACTTGATATTACGTTAGTGAAAGAGGTCTTATATAAATATAAGCGAGTATTACTCTTATTTCGAACATACCCTTATTTTTTCGCGTCGTCTACTCTGCCGTGTATAAGCTCGTAATTTAATTACCCTACACCTGAATGAAGCAGTCCTTTGTAAAAACTCTTTTTTTTTGGATACGTTTTTATTATTAATATTTCACTACCCTACACCCTACAACGTACCTCGTACACACACACACACATACACATTATCTTTCAACAGTTAAACTCAGACATCCTCACCAAAACAACGTAGAAATCGTACCACCAGTACCAGTGTAGGATTAGGATTCAAAATAAAATCAGAAAAGATTTCTCTGTAATGCTAATTTTTAACAACTGATAAACTGTAGTATTAATAAATTTTTCTGATTTGGTTTATGGAATCAGGTATAGATCCAGCTTGTCTTCTTCGAAATATAGTTTGGTAGCACTGGCACGATAAACGTAAAAACAACACTTGAAAATGTCTAATTAAAACTACTTTAATATGTTTTCCCGTTTAGTAACATTTGTTTAAGTTTGGGTTTTCACTGCTGTGTTCTTGCAAAGCTCTGATGCGCAATGTTTTCTCCACTCCGCGTCTAAAACGAAGATGACCGCGCAGGAGAAGTTGTGTTATGTATGCCATCATATATATCAACCAATCCGGCTCTGTTCGAGAAGCACCATCATCGGTACAGGTAGAGATACAGGCGCACTGCTTGAATTATTTCATTCTTTCAGTCTAGCCGTGTATTTTGTACTTTGTATGTTTTAGTTTTTGTTTTATTTTAATTGCTGTATTCGTAAAATATTATTCAATGTAACATGGTGAAAATATCTTTAAAACATTGACACCGTTGTTTGTTTGTAAAGAATTAATATTATTTAGTGCAACTGCTTGCATGATTTATGAACGACGGTTAACCCCGAAGAACATGACTGCAAAATGATTCTCTTTAATGAATCGTTGCATTCTAAATATATATGGGAAAGATGCACTAAAACAAAGGTCTTATTTTCATGTAAGTCTAAGTCTATCTGAAGATATTTCTTGAATTGCAATTTACAGTTCAGTAAAGCTAAAATTATTATAAAATTAATGTGATGTATGCTGTTGTTATACTGCTGTGGTCTGATGTATTTTGTTAAGGATGCTGTACAAGGTAGGGTTTAGATAATCTAGAGAATAAGTTCATGTCTTCGATTAACACTAAGTATAAAATATGGAACGGGGAGAATTAAGGTTCGAATCCAATTCCAAAGTTTATTAGATTGTTAATATGAAAAAAAAATTCTCGAACGAAATTAACTTTTTACGCATTTTATTAATAATATATCCTATGTTAAACAGAATTAATTAATTATGATTTCAGAGGTGTTGGAAACTTAGTCCCACGCTTTGCAGTGTTTTATAAATTGACCGCTAGAGGCGCACCCTGTGGTCACTGCATCAAAACATATTTTACTTAACATCTTTATTATTTATGGGAAATTAACACGGAATAAAATGAAGAGGCAATATTTGAGAGTGTATAAAAAAAATGGTAAAATTTCCACGCGACTTGCAAAAGATATTGTATGCAAATCTGTATGCAATATAATTATAAAATTAATTGTAAATACATAAAGGTAGTAAACCAGCAGTAGGCTAATGACGGCTAACAAATAAGCTGAATAGGAAACGCACAAAAGAACAACTATTTAGCAACACGTATAATTAGTTTTAAATTTTTGTTAAACAAAATACAATGTCGAACACTTATTGACACATTTCCCAATAATTTTTGCGTGTGGTCAATTTTGGGTGGCACGGGCAAAAAATAAATTCGACAAGAACAGTAAAATTTTCTGTTATTCAATTCAAAACAAAAAAAAACACAAAATACTTGTACCCACATTGTTGTCAACGACACAAAAGCTCTGTTAGACTATGTCTGAAGTCACCTTGTTTTTAAATACAGTGTTACCACCTGTTTAATCTTTACCTAATGTTAAATATAAATTTGCTGTATTAATATACCGATACCTTTTTAAATCTTTTAAATATATTGTAAGCATTTGTATTATTTTTATTTTTGTTGTACGTAATTTACCCCCTACCGAGGTTAGCTTTTTGGATATCAATTTCTTTTGTCAAAAATGTGTTCAAATTTTTGTACAATTGTGAAATTTGACATTATTGTTGCTTTAAACATCTACTTAAGAATATCTTAACTATTAAGGCCATTTCGAAAATTATTAAGTATGCTAAATAGTGAGACATTCTAATCTTTAAAAAACCACTAAAGCCGTGGTAAAATAAATTTGTATATATTATATTTAATTCAAAAAATAAACGAAGGAATAAAACTTCGAAACGTATATTTCGAAAACAATCTTTTTCTTTCACGTAATAAAGTTTTATTGTAGTTTTACTGTACTCCTTAAACTTCACGAGGTCTGGGATTCGACCCCTGTGGGTTTCATTCCATTTGACTGCAGCTTATTAGGCTATTTCAGGTCGTACGCCTGTAAAGTAGTTGTCCAGGTCGAAGGTCAAATATATTTCAAGTCGTTTTAGAAGCTATTTGCTATACGTACGAGTCGAAATATATACGACTTCAAGTAATTCGTTTAGCTTATTGAAAAGATTTTGTTCCGGCTATATGTAACACTAAAACATCGTGAGGTTTTAAAAATCTAAAAAATTATTACTCTTTATTTTTCTCCCACGTTCAGCAATATGAACTTCCGCATCCGGTATCAAAGATAAGTAGATTTAGTTAATCTTATTATCCCAAATAAGTAAATGTAAATTATTTTAAATTCTTTCGACTTTTTTACAAAATTTAGATTTAGCTAAACCATTCATAAACTAAAAAATAAATCCAAAAACTAACCCCTATATAATTAAATAGTCATTTACCACCCAAATTTCATGGTAATTATTTAAATGACATTTTAGTAAAGGCATATTTAAAAAAACACAATAGAAAATTTTGAAAAAGAAAATAGATAATGTTATGCCAAAATATTATAATTCCATCAATACACAAAAAGAGAAACATCACTAAGAAGATGTGTAAATTTAAAAGAAGGATGAACAAAAAACCGCCCCGACTGTCAACCTGGGGATGATTGAACACTTGCTAAGGGTGCATCCATGAACAATGATCGCCGAGAGAAAGCAAATCTGTAGTATTTACTTACGTTTACATGTTTATGTTGAATAGAGAATTCGTTCTGCCCAGGATGAGGTTCTACCCAGGTTTACCATGTACCATGTACAATGTTTAAGAAAAGGTGTCAGCTTTACGTTTCGAGTATTTGAATAGGATGCATTTTAATTGAATTTGTTGTGACTAAATGATTTTGATTGATTGGCGGTTCCGGCTCTGACCCAGGCTTATCTTATTTGCATTTTAATGTATAGTAAACAGGTTTAAATTATTTGCGTCCTGAAATATCCCTCTCTAAACAAATTTATACCTTAGCGTGACTTATTTGATTATTTTAAAAATAAGTGTGAGCCTCTAACGATGGCTTTTGAAAATAAGGTAAAACTTTTGACACTTTGAAATTGAAATTTATGAATTGTGGTTGCGGTCACTTTAAGTGTTGTTGGTAATAAACAGCTTAACATAATCCGCCGGTTTCGCAAAGACATACTTATCAGTTAAATACTTGTCTTTGAAATGTTATTTGGAAACGCGGCAACTTTGAACTTATTGGTAAAATAGGTAAAAATTAATCTGGTATTAATTTTAAAAAGTATTAAAACTTTGTTTTCAAATACACCGTCTAATCAGTGCCGTCGTCAGCCTCGTCACGTGCAGTGTATGTTGATTGACAGTTTATACAAAATGGTAAAAATTATTTATTGTAATTTTTAGAAAGAATAAAAAAATAGACGAAGACGAAAAATAGAATCCACGTTATTTTTTCGACCATCTTTAGCTACCTTCACCAACCATTATGTATCGAGTATATCTCTGGGTAAGATTCACACTATAATATTATTCTAAGAAATAATTCTATTTATATTATTTACAATCTTAATCCTTAACACATTGAGAAAAGAGAAAATCTAATCTACATCTTCAAATTTTCCAGTAGGCTGCGCAAGTGTTATGCTAGATAATAACTATAACACTCGTAAGCTTTTAGATTCCACAAGCTGCAAGTTTTTCAATAGTAAAGCATCTCTACTTCTGTTAACAATAGTTGTACTTAGCAACAATGCATTTTATTAAACAATAACCATCAGCCTAGAACGATTCAATCAATTTCAACTGGACCAGAACTGTGACAAACATTTCTATTATTCAAAAACACAATATTTTGGTTAAAACTACTAATGCAATAATAAAATGGAAATCAATTTATGTAGTTACAAGGAAGACATCACATGCGCTTCGCATCCCTTTACACAAAACATTTTGACTTTTATTGTATTACGTAACATGGGCGTCCGTCTGGGAAACTATAAACATTTACAGTGTGAACCCCCCGGAGAATATTCTGTGGACGTCTATGACAAATGGATCGTCAACTAATTCAATTGTTGTTCAACATTTGTCACATAAAAGTATTTTTGACTTAATTTTGTTCACAATCTTTTTCTATTGATTTTTTGTTGTTAAACAAATACTTTTTTCAAGTTACAGAATTTCAACACAGCGTGAGATATTTTTAATATTGATGTTATACAAAAATACTTCGAAATGGTCAATGATGTTTGGACTTAATTGTGTTTCTGTAACGTTGGAGGTCCCAATTTTTGAATTATTACAGGAAGTTTTTTTTTTTTATGTTTGTTAACCATTGCAAATATTTAAAATATTGATTTAAGACAAATTGTGCTTAAAAAATGTCACAGGAGTGTTTTGCTCTACTTTTACCTAAAAATACTTAAGGGAAGTGAGTGACGCAAAGGCGAATTAAGTCAGTTGTGGGCTCCTAGCGGTAAAAGCAGTAAACAGTGGTGAGACTTTATTTTTACATGTATAGTGTTAAATTTATTATCAAGAGTTCTTTAAAATAGGAATAATTCTGCAAATTAAATCAATAGTGAGTGATTGAAATGGAATTAAACAGATGACAAAGAATATAGAAACACAACATGACAATGTTTTCATGAACTTTTTGTTTAAAGCAGACACAAGTCAAAATCTACATCTACTACAGGTAACACGTACACGTCAGCTCTTAATAAATAAACATATTTTGAAACAATTCCAATCGTACTTCTATATAGTCATCTGTCATTACGCTCCGTCTAAATATTTAACGAATGATGAAGAAGTAGCGTCACCATTAGCGTCCAAAGAAAATATTTCAACGGGGGTGGTTCCTAAACCTTAAGTCAATTATACAACACAACTTTTAGCAGTAAAGTTATACTTGTATCTAGATACAAGACGATTAAATGCAAGGTCCTAATTTGTTCTTGTACAGGGACGCTCATGATTGTCACCAATCGTTTTCGTCACCATTTTGAATTTTCTATTTGACTTTTCTATAGAGATTGTATCATGTATAAACAATACACGACATTACATTTTTGATTAACGGTCCCTTTTGATTGATGCATCATTAATTGTAACGTTATGTCTCGTTACAGACATTCGAGTCGGGTCGACTACACCATATTCTGCACATGGAGAGTTGTTGCGAAGACTTTCACGATTATATTCTGCTGTTTAGAATCGTTGCTATTTTACATGTCAGTTTTAACCCTTGATTATTTATGAAATGATCTATCAATGACCTTTGACATCACTTGATACAAATACATAAGCATATATGGATGTAGAATGTAAAATACTATTTATAAAAAATGGTATGTGCCACATTTAGTGTTGTAATGTATCTAGTTACGTTATGTTTTGTATCTATATTTGAAACTGTACTTACAATAGATACAGATTGCTACATATTTAGCATATTTTTACCAAACTAAATCAAAAGTTAATTTACTATATGCATAACTAAGCATGTGCATCGAATCTGTCATCAATCAAATTAAAATGAAATTTAAAAATAATGTTTGTGATTTAAAAAAAAAATGTGTCATACATCTTAATGTCAGAAACAAATTTGAACACGCCTAAACAAATCTATCAATCCTTTTTCTAACAATTATGTCACCTTCAACTGTAATTTGCATAATTTATGCATAAATAATTAACTAATATATAATGTGGATTGAAAGAATGATAGAGAAACTTACGTTTGTATTATTTTAAATGTATAAACTTATGTTTATCGTCTTCTAGAATTAACACAGTATTATCTGGACGATAAGTGTCATAAAATAGTTCACAACTCAACAAAATATGATAATAATTACATAAGACACATCTATGTATGTAGAATATACCTTGATGAATTATTACCAGGTGTATTTCTTTCTTACAAGCTGTAAGAAACTCTAAATTTGTATCCTATGATTTAGGAAAGATATAAATTCTTTTCCACAGTTTGTTGAAAAGAAAACAAATATTTAAATGCTAATAAATCAATTACCAGGATGTTTATTATTACAATTATCAAAATTTATTAGGTATTACGCATTCCAGATCAGTTTTTAATGTATCTACATAATTTAAATTTTCTTGAAACATTTTTTGATAAATTTCGAACGTTATCCTTTTACGTATTAAATATATAACACATCAAACTTATGAGCGTGTGTGATAAATTGTTTCCTAATTGATCCTTCGCGTAATTATTCACGCCTCGAATGCTAAAACACATCTGCTGTCATTGTCAAATGTTCAATGCTCCATTCTAGAATGACACAAAGTCAGCGTAAATATATCAATTATATATTAGAATATAGCTATACTCGTATGTATATATATTATGATTTGATGAAATATGATTTTAATATCAAACGTTCTTTCCTTCTGGTTTTGTTTCTTTCTCTTTCTCTCATTAAGGTTACGTACTATTTACGTATTTACCCCAATTCTTAGTCAAGAGCTACTTTAAAAGGGTTTAAAGGCTGCTAATCCAAGTAACTGTAGTTAATTTAATAGTGCAATTTTAATTAACTATTGCGTCGTTATAATTATATCTTGCGCTTGCTTAAACTACGCGCCTAACCGAATATGCTATTCGGTATTGTTAACAATATTAGTTTCATATTTGTTTATGCCTAAAATTACGTTAAAAACGCAATAAAATAACCATGTATTACATATCAATACATAACAATTGGCGAATTCAATATCTTTCACGTTAATGAAATAATAATTTATCTCGGCAATTCTAACAGCTCGTAATATAAACTGCTGTCATCCGTTATCCGTTATATTTAGCGTAAAACGCATTCAGTTATTTAACAATTGTGTTATGTTTTCAATCGACGTTTTAATTGTCACACACCACCACCACTATCACTACCACTACCGAATGGTCCTTCGTTTGTATTTGAAATTCACCCAATCAATATGAACAAATCGCATAGCATACAGATTATAGTTCATATGTTGTAACTGCTGAACCACGGTCCGTCCAGGTGGTATATGGATGAGTACCACCTATTACCCCATTTCCTCATACCACCTTACAAACTATCCAATGGATGACAAATTTATTATAGCTAATGGTATGTGGTGTGCATAGATCATGTGACATGTACTAATTGCTCGGTATCTATGTTAGAAATTTAAAAGAAATCATTTAACCATTTTCCGATTTCCTTAAGCGCGTTTCCGTGATACAACACGAATCTAAACTACGGCTCCAACGATTTATAGTTGACTAAGCAAAAACTTTTGTCGTAGTTTGTACAATCGGAGTCCTAATGCTTACATGTACGTACTTATATACAATAGATATATACCGATATACGATAAATGTATCCCCTCTACTATTATTATATTATCTTAGTTTGATTTTCGGCTTTACAATCTACATTCTTAATACATTTCATAAAACTTCAACTTGAAATTAAACTTAAAACTATTCTAGACCTTTCTATTTCCAAAAGTACTTTTCTGCTTCTTCTTCTCTTGACTCCTCTCCCTTCATTTTCCCTGGTCCTCCTTTATTCTCATCGTTTCCTCACCTCTTGCCTTGTTTGTCTCTTCGTTTCTTTGTCAGTTTGTTCAGATTAAAATCACTTCTGCTCTGGCGTTACTTTTCTTTCCTCGTTCCTTTTCTCTATTTCCGCCATCCATCTTTTCCTTTCACTGCCTCACTTTAATAACTGCACAATATTCTTCTCGGTCATTACTTTTTTCTGACATGAAAACTTAATGTGCTCCAATGTTTCGCTATTAGGGCTCGCTATTGCCCAGTATCTGTTTCCTTTCTCCTCGTTTCTCAATCTAAATCTGGCAATCCTTCTCATGTTTTTTGTGTCTTTTTCTCTTAAATAATGTGGTATCTCTCTCTCCCAAATCCTTTTATATCTTGTGTTGTAATTGCTCTTCTCGATTTCTTCCATTCTTTCCTGTTGCTGTATCTCCCTGTCTCTTCTCCTTAGCTCCTCTTCTATCTGCTTCAATTTATATCTTGTCCCTTTTTAATTCTTCCATTATCATGCTTTCTCGTATACACGTTCGTTCTCTCACTAGCAACAAGTTCCAAGAGTAGAAGCAATGGTGACAGCGATGAGGAGGTAAAGAACTGCAGAGGCAGAGAGTGACCTTCTGAGATTTGTAAGGAAGTGAATTAAAAAAGCGTAGAGTAGGAAGTTGGACAAGGTAAGACCAAAACGCTATGAAGGAAGAGAAATATCGGTGGAAGAGGTTGAAAAGATAAAGCTATCGTTTATTTGTCAATGCGTATTGCATGGCGTATGGTATAGGCATTTTATTATAGTTCAAGACCTAAATGAAACAATGCATTTACCTTACTATTGTAACATCACAAAGAGTACATGTTACTAGTGTTGTATAATTAACAGAACATCTGCATACAGGATACAACAATACAGCAATAACTTTTTATTTCCACTAATTTAATGCATTATACATCACTTATAGTTAGCGTTTAATCATGAAACGCGAAACGAAACATTATTTGCGGTATGTTAAAATATCCTCAATAAATAAATAAAATAGTTTTGAATCAGTTCATGGCGCCTGGAGCCCATTTTATGGCCCCTACTTTCTGCTATACAACTTTTCAAATTTTGCAATAGACAATATAACAATAAAATGCAAGCATTGTTGTTATTTTTATTAACTTTATTGTAGAGAATTTGATGATGTTGATGTTTCGTTGTTTTTTATTGGCGTTTTACTGAACCGCGTTATTATTACTACAGCTTTTTAAAGGTGAGCCGGAAGTAATCACGAGAGGAATCAGTTATTTTAGGAGAGTTCTTATGCGCCTACTAAATTGTGGTTGGCACAATATACTTTTGCTACTATTGGTAATGATAACTGCAAAACTAGAGCGATATTTCTTGGTGTTTATATTTAGATTCAAACGTAGCCCTAGTATTTATATATGGTACATAATAAAATAAATGTTTATTATAGAGACTCGGGCGATTCTGCATTTAGTTTTAAAGACACGTCAATTTAATAGAATTTTTTGCAGAAACTTAATTCTTAAAACAAGGATATAAGTAAGTGGATAATTATTAAAATTAATTGATTGCTAGTATACACTCTTGTCTTATTAGTTAGCAATTAGGTGTATCATTTTAAGAAATGTCTTTGTATACTTTAAAGAGATCAGTATTGTTATTCTATTGGGTTGGTATCAAAGTAATTTCGTATTCGTAAAGCGAATCCAACGACTAAACACATCTAATCGAAAACAAGACTAACAATGTCTTTTTTAAAAGAGTGACGTCATAAGAGGGGTGTCCGCAATGTGTGACAAGGATCACAAAACCATAAAGTTTGTGTGACGTAATTTAAGGATGACCCATAATAACAACAATTTCTCTTATTCAAGGTTAATTATATAACATTATAAATAATCGGATTAAAAAGAACAAATTTTAAAACATAAAAATAATTAATTGTAAAAAGTGATACAACAGTCGTAATGTAAAAACAACGTTGTTAACGAATAACAGCCAACGAATAACGGATGTGCACGAGTATGGTCGTATATGTGTGCGTCAATACTGTTTTTTAATTGTCATTAACAAGTTTTTAAGGTCCATTATCAGTTGCCACAGCTATTAGCGGTTTGCCCATTACAGATCCTCGAACGAACAGAACACAAGCAAGGGCCTGATACTCTGATAGCGTTCCTCTTCAATGTAATAATACGGATACAGCACCCCCAACATAAAACGAACCCTTACCGGTGTATATTTAAATTCATCCATGTTATAACCATGCTAATTTCATAACTAAATTAGGTACTTATTAATGTGGAAAAGAGATAATGTATAATATGAAATTATATAAACAAGAATAACAAATACTGAAACAGTTGAGATAGCGATATAATCTAATGGTGTATATTAGTTGGAAGTGCTGTGGTAGAGAGAGATAGCTGTCGGTAATCACCTGATGTTGTATTTGTAATGTGAGATGTATTTTTTAATGTTTTAATGGAGCTACTCTTAGCTAAATGTGATAATATTTAAATGAACAAGCAACATATATATAGCGCGGTGATTTTGGAATACATTTTACAAAAGTTCTACGGAATTCTACGGTGGAAGAACGAGGAATTAATAGGAGAATAAGAAATGAAATAAAATCAAATTTGGAGTTTTCTTTTTTATTTTAAAACATATCGTTGCATCGGATGCAACCTTCAAGTATATATGCATTTTTTTATCATATTAAATACTATACACTTGTGAATATCTTATAAGCTGATTTTGTAAGTGAATGTAAGTATTGCAAAATATTCATTTTATGATTACCATATTAATAGACCGACAACTGACGATACACTGGTTGATAGTGTTGATGGTTAACGTGAACTTGCTGTTCTCTTTCGTTTAATTAATTATATTCAATGGTAAATGTATTAGAGAGCGATCAGGAAAAGATCTTCCTTGTTCCAGAATTGATTTAAAACCCAAAGTGACTACGTATTTTAAAACGTATTCTTCAATTTCAATGAACAAATATAAAACCAATCAGGGGAATGATATAATATCTAATTAACGAGTCGTTAGTGCTCATCTTGAAGCTGTTTATCTTCTTATTCACCTGCAGCTCTGAATCCTTGTGGTTAGAGCAGCTTAACCGTATCTTATGAATATAAAATATACCAGCTATTAAACAAGGTCTAATCTAAAGGTAAGAGAAACTCTTAAAAGACTCTTAGTGAAAACATGACGTATGAAATCAAATTTCAAATATTCGATAAATACCGCGATGTATATACAGCGTTATACTAATTTATTGAAGTCATTGAAGTTATTGTAAAATATTCTGTAGCATTCAAGCTAAGCACATGGGATTTTTTCTAATCCAACAAATAATTAGTACATATAGCCGCCTACCGCCAGAAAACCCATATACAGATAATAACAACGTATTTTTATTGTTTAAATTGTTGTTTTGAAATTGATTCAGCTCTCCGCTGTAATTATACTCTGTGACGTCAATTGCGGCAACCCTGGATATCATTTTTTCCCATTACCTTACACATTGTCTTCATGCTTGTTGATATCTTTTACCTTTTAACCGTTTCTCTGGCTACTAAAGTTAATACTCAGGTTTTAAGTACATTAACTTATTTAATATAATAATATGTAGTACATGAGAAAAACACAGATGTCAGACTTGTTCCATGATACAGAATTGATATCCAGACGAACCCGAAAGGAAACTAGTAGCAGTAACGACATACAAAGATACCGAAACCTTGTGTTTTACAATTGCATTAAAATTAAACAAACTACTATATAGTGAAAAATTAATATCTATATCGGTTAACAAAACTGATACTAATCAAATAAACAAAATGTTATCAAGAAGAACAAGTTATGAAAAAAGCATTTTAATGTCTAACGTTAAGTCAATATTATTAAGTAATAATGAGGTATATAAATTAAAAAGTGTCTAAATATGGAGGCAGATAAATAATACAGCTGCTTGTCGTCTTAAAATGCGACGTTTAAACGACCAAATTATACACCTTCATAGCAGGTGACATCGAAGAACACAAATAATTTGTTCAACAAGCGTGTCACCACAATCCAGCCAATTAGTGAATTGGAAAATAGTGAATTTAATCCACATTGAGACCTGGGTAACAATCTTAAAGTTTTCTTGATATTGAAAATATATAAACCAATGTCGATTTCAAAATAAGTAATATTATTTACTAAAGATAGATGGTATATTTTAAAAAAATGGAGTATCCCCTTAAACGATACCTCTTAATTAAGTTATTAAATCACAGCAGTTTCTTTTTAGTAAACTTTATATTTTCAATCCCTAAAAACACTTCCATTTAATTATATTTCACTAAAGTTGTTCGTTCAACCCCCAAGATAATAATAAAGTATTACAATTTTATTTAAAACAATTGTGTAAAACAATATAAAACTTTCTGGTGCATCCAACCTGGCACAACTATTAATTAGTAAGTAGTTATTAAATTAACGTAAACTCAAAATAGCAAAAAACGAGATAACTCAAGAAAGTATTGATTTATTTTATTAGCGAAATAGTTCTAAAATATCTAAATAATTTCTATGTTGTTATATTTGTAGTAGAAAAGATATCCTGTGGCGCCAGCAATCAACGGGTGGCCAAAAAAGCAAACATATTACCTAAGTTTTTTTAGTTTTAAGTTCTACCTGTTTCAATGACATAATCTTGCAAAATCTGTCTGTACCATGGTTTAATATCGTAGCGGTCGCCTAATCGATCTTCTCCTAGTGCTATCGATGTCTAGGGTTGTCAATATATAACTCAATTTGATGTCATATTTTATCATTAGCTTGTTTTGTTTTTATTTTATCTTTTAGCTCTTAGAATAATGCAAAAGGTTACAACAGAAGGTAAAAATGTTGTAGAAATTTGTAAGATTTCCATACAATGTGGTTTGAACCAATGTAAGCGTTTTGATCAATTAATTTTAGATAGATTTCAATTCATTTAAATAGATTAATTAGATTTTCTATTAAGTCATCATTTTTATACGTTTTGACTAGATAAATAACACACCTATCATCACCGTTGTCCTAGTATCTAAAATATATTCAATGCCCACACATTTTAGACTTAATTGTTATTTTTAATTGATCTTTATACCACCGCGAGTTGATCGTTGATCGATTGACCATTTTATATTTGAAAAAGCATTCGTTTCCATGTCCAAATCCTTCAACACTCATCAAGATTTCTATTTATAACACACTAAACCTATAGTGTAAATAATTCAATACTTGATGAGTCTCAAATTTATTACACCGAGTAGTGGTCTAAAAAAAAAAAGCGGGTCCTTAGTTGAGAGAGAAAAAAAGAACTAGTATATATATAAAAAATATCAACAAAATAAAACTAGGCTCTTCTCTAATTGATGTGTCGCGTTTGTTTTTATTTAATTCTAACATGGTTTCCCCATTAAAATGTCCCGTAGTATTTATCAAGGAATCTCACTATGGTCTTCTACACTACGTCACTACATCATCAATGGACCAGATGAAGCGTGAAGGATCACCAGCGCCTCCAAAAAAACCCTAAACCTAAGCCAAAGCGAGGAAGCGTCCTCCACACCATCTATACTATACGACAAGTATAGTGCATCGCTCGAAAGGTTTGCATGTAGTGACAATTAATGGAAATAAATGCATCTGTGCGTATTTTTCATCAGTTCCTTAAGCTTTTCCACAGGTACATCACAACAGGTATATTCTTTTGACTCCGCAGCTGAATTATTCTTTAATTAATTCTAATATTTTTATTAGCGTGTTTTTATATTGTTATCACAGCAGTATATTAAAATTGAATAAAACATTCCCAACCAGGCGTTACTTCATGTATGAACTTGTTTCTAAGCATTTCGTTGTACTTATGATTGTTTAATTACTCTTTGTGCTAATTATAATTTAATAAAACATCTTATTATAATATAAATATGTTTTTATGAACTTTTCTGAAAAATTCCTGATTAAAATTAGTCATTAATAAGGAATAAATCATTAAGAGTTATGATCTTGTCTAGTAACAACATGAAAATTATATAAAATAAACTACTTTATAAATTGCATACATTAGAATATTTATAATGGGCATAAAGAATTACGTTTTACATTAACTGCAATGTTTTTATTCAAGAGAAACGGAAAGGAAATTTACTTCAGTCCTCTGGGTGGCCGAAATTCCTTGGTCACGGGTTCGATTCCAGGGGATGATATAAATTCATTCGTATTATTGGCAAAGAAATAAGTCACCAAACGATGAACAAATCAAGGAAGCGACGCAGGGGAAGAAAATTAAAAGATCGAACGAAATGGTAGAGAGAAGGCGGAAATAAGAAGGGAATAGTGTGAGGCTGAACTAATGAAGGTAGCAAGCCAAATACAATCTCAACAAAATAAACAATTATTACATCACAATTAATGCCAGATAGAACTTTACAGTTTAAATTGTAGTAAGATAATAACTTGACTTTTTTTTTAAAGAAACAATAGTTAATTAAAGTAAATCTAAATATCATGGACTTCTAATGTAATATAAGCAAAATGTGGCTCCGCATTACCTTACTTTACTCGTACATAATTAAAGTTAACTTTGAATTATTTATTAAAATTTGTGTATAACCAGACTGCATTCATTGTTTAGTAAGACAAAGTAACATAAAATGATTGTGACGTAAGATTTTATCACCAAAAATAATTTCAGTAAATGTTCAAAGGTGTGACATTACTTCCAATTACTTATTAAATATGTTAATTTAAAATTAAAATAAACCATTAAATAACTATTACAATGCAGTTCTTTTCACCTTCTTCTTACATTTTGTATTCAGCTGTTTACATTAAACTTGTTTTTAACTTTATTTATTTTGCTAAAAATTTTATTACACAAGTTAAATTTAATATTCTTGACCAAATAGCAAATAAACAAATTAATATTCCTGCGTAATTGTCAAGACGTTTATTAACCATTAACGTCCGCAGAAGATTTGACAGGGAGTTCTAAAACAACCATACTCTTTCTTAGGCTAAGACTGCACTGTGAAAAACGCGGAAATAATAAATAATAATTTTCGTGCAACTTTTAAATCAGTTGAGTGCATTAATATGATTTAATGTATTACAGAAGTATTTATGTCCTTCGAGCGAAACTTTTAGGTTAGGAAAGAGAAAAAGTTGCTTGAAAGAATCATGTTTGCCCCAATATTCGACGCCACTGTACTTCAAACTATTCATTTCATTTATTCCTTTGAATAAGTTAAAAGTTTTATTCGTATTACAACTAAGTATTAGAAATAATTTGCGTTAACATTTCTAAGATTATTCAACAAAGTAATAAAATGTTTAATGATCAAGACAAGTATCTAATCAAGAATTAAGTAACTGCGTGTCATCTAATGCCTAAATAAAACTTCTGTTTTCTTGTCTAATGCATGTATTAAGGTTTGTAGTTTGTGCACGCGTATATACTTAACATATTATGTTTTTGTGTCAACTATATATATATTCAAATGATGTTACCTTAATGATCTTATTTAAAATAATTTAATTAAACCCAACCGGAAGTGAACACGTTGTTTGTAGTGTGTGCCACACAGCACTTGGCTATGGTGTGGTCATTACAGATACTACTATAAATATAATAAATATGTCGCAGTCAAAACTGTCACCAATAGGGTGAGATGTAGAGGGTTATGAGGAGAAAGGGGGTTAATGATTATGTATACAATGGTTACCACTGTGTTCCTTGTATTGCAGGTGGACACCATGACAAATATTTTGTAGTTTAAAAATAGTTTTGTAAATTTAACAGTCAGTTTCATATAAGCCACACTGTAAGTAAATGAAAACATAGACTCTTAAATAGTCAAAATTGTCTTAATACGGTCGTGCCACAATAATTTTTAGAAAACGAGTGTTTAGAAATATAATGGCATGTGTTACTAGTGTACAAGTTTTAATAGCTACATTATATTATAAATAGCACAAAAATATTTCACTGATAATAAAGTCAACACATTTAAACATTTGTTTTTTGTTAGAAATCGTGTCCACACTCAATTCAATTTCATAATTAAAATATTTAATGTAGTAAATAAAATATTATATAACATAATATAGCTAAATTGTTCTACGACATACCAGAACACAACATTATATTCCATTAACAGAAATAAAAGATAAGGACAAAGGTACTGGAACAAAAGTTCTAGCACTGCGAACATTTATAAAGCTCACTTCTGATTTGCAGATTATTTTTAATATATGTGATTTGAACTTTTTTAAGTATAATCGTAAAAGTAGCATGTTTTGGCTAAAATTTTACAGGTTATAAGTAGTGACACAACCTAAAATAATCATTAGTTATATCTATTTACAGTAGTACCAACATTTAAACAGTTTCTTAATTTTAAACCTTGCGTTTCATTAATCAAACAGAGGACAATATATTTTTTTGTAAACGTTCATAGTTTGAAGTTCAGGAGGGGCAAAACATTTCTCGTCTAACTGCGGTATTACTGCGTCACAACTACAAAATAACTTTTAATAAATTTGAAATTCCACACGTACTGATACTGGATGTTTGTACAGAAGATACGGATGATAATATAAGGCGAGGTAAAATTATTACTAGAATTATTTATGATTGAAATACGTGTATCACTGTCGTCAATGTCTTCATACCTATATAAAGCATTCAATGCTCTAACAAGCTTCCATAGCTCCTCAACAGATGACAGTCGAATCAGAAATGGGGATGGACACTGACAAGGTACATCTGATGCCATTATAACATTTATAATCTTTTTTATTTATAACACAATCATTTTATTACTTTAACTTGGATCATTAATGTTTATATTTATCAATTAAAAGGTAATTTATAACCTCCAATTCCACAATCCACAAAAACTTCATTCTCGGTCATCAGAGTTTAGTGTAAAATACATTAAATAAAGAATTCATAAATCCTTGATACGAACCATTAAATTTTTTTAAGTACTGTTAATTGACCAAAACTATCTGCTTTATAAGTTCTATAAAAATAAATTTTATTATTGAATATTCTCATAAAATTTGATGTTGCTGATTAAAATTAGATTAAAAATTCTTTTGGATAGACAACGACCATTCTAACCCAGTCAAGATATGGGAATAAATGTTCGGTGGACTAAGGAGTAGTGCCAAATGTAGATGGCCTAAGTGCAACCGTGGATAAATGTTTAGCATTTTGGGAGAAATTAAAAACTAAAATTTAAAAATTTAATTCTCAAAGAAAATGTTCATCATGAAAAAAAAGTAGAATTTGAAATAAATAAAATTAAATTTAGGGTGCGATTGTAAATTGAAACGTTTCAGATATAAGTTTAGTTCAGCATATAGTTTATGAATAAAGCTCTAATTACTATTAAAGCTCTAAGCTACGTTTGTGTTGCTTCGTAAGGTACAATTAATTGTAAAAGGATCTTCACTTTAAGCACGACTTGCTAATCAAATCTTCTCATTAATAAAACACTATGAACATTTAAACATTTGTTGCTATAATCTTTATGACCAAAATGTTTCTTCCAGCGGCTCCTACAGTGATACTGATACTGACACCGTCTCAGAGCAGAGCAGGCCAGACCAGACCGGACCCATAATGTTTTTCGTAAGATTTAATTAAATAAAAGAAGTTTAACACAAATGGGTATACATTACAGCTCACACATTGATAATGTTAACATGTAAAATACATAAAAATATAAGATAATACTTTTAAAAGTGTCTTGTTTATTATACACTTGTATTTTTTATATATTTTCTCGTAAAGATATTGTTTAACATTATTACACGTTGCGTTTTTTGATAAAAAAAAAGAATTTAGGTAAAAATACGTTATCGTAAAATTATATTCTTAGTATATACAACTGGAATCGCGCGGATGCTAAGGGATCATCCATTTACTACGTCACACGCAAAGGGGGGAAGGTAGGTCACAAATTGTGACAAATCAGAAGCTTGGTGACGTCACATGTCTGTAGCGTTAGAATAGCATAAAAATTGACTTTAGGCTTGGTCATACTTAATTTTGTTTTAGTTCTTACCAAAGAGATAAGAAGCAGAGGAGAGTGTACGGTGTAGGTGTAAATAAAGATCAAAGTACTGATTTTGTTATTATTCTTTATACCGTCGACTGTACAGCAACTTTAATGATGTAAAAGTCTTGTGAAAACACAGGCAAATAGCCAATGAAAATCAAGTAATGGCCAGCTTACACGTACATACACAAATGGTGGTTTTAACTATTTGTTTGTTTTTAATGTCAACAATAAAGTAATAAAAATAAATATACTATAGGTACTATTTGTCCCTTTCTAATACATTATAAAGTGTACTGAAAATTGTGATTATATACAATACAATAAATTGTTCAACTTACAACAAATAATAAAAAGAAAAGTATAATTCAGGTTGAGATGTTGTTTCAATTGTTTTAGATATTTTTTAATGGAAAATAAAAAAAAGGTTTATAAGGTCTCCGCCTTTAACGCCTTATAGTGAGGATGATGGTTTCTTGTTTTATGCTTGAATCATAGAATCGAATGGTTTTATGCTTTATATGTTTGCTGCTATACTTATAATTATTTCTTCGACTGAAGTCATTTTCTTTTAATTTAATTTATTTAACGTCGGTTTGTATATTCCTCATATCTCACTAAAGTTAAACATAAGCTAAGATTTATTCCTGGTACAAATCTAGAATAAATTATTATCGCCAATATCACTGATTATTTAAAGATATTAAATTTTAATTAACAAGAAAGTTTCATGTTTAAATAAAATTAAAATTAGTGTGTCTATGTATCCCATGAAAGAAAACGAAAAACATAATACATAATATACCTACAGAGCTGAGAGCTAAAATAAAATAAATTCACATTAAAATAAGAGCTAAAGTCATGTTCGTTACTTTCAAAGTTGTTTTTCTGCAAAACACACGTAGTGCAGGTAATAAACATGTTAAATAGCTAGGAAGGAAACAGAATATTAAGCGAAATAGTTAGTTGTACTGTGCACCGTGCACCGTACTTTGAATACAAGGTTCATTAAGGATTTACAAATTAAAGAGCTTTCCAAAAGTATGTTCAAAATATTGTTTTAAGTTCTAGAACCTTTTGTTGGTGTAGTATATGCGCACGAGGGTATTGCACAATGATTGACCCGTATGGCACTATCATTGTTGATGTTAATAACAAATAAAACACGTACACGTTTAAAAATGACAGACGATATCAGGTATTTACCACAATATAAATATTATTGACAAAATAACAGCATTGTTTACTGTTTGAGTAATTTCTATTAATTTTAATCCATAAACAAACTACACTATTTTAATAAACAAATAACTTTCATCAATAAAGTGCAGCAGGTAATGTATAGGCGGCCACATACTGAAGACGCTGCATTTACTTCACTAAAATTAATACTTCTAATATTATACAGGGTGTCCCAGAAGTCGATGTCAAGCCGGAAGTAGGTCATAGGCCAAGTCATAACCGTTATCAGAAAAATATTTAAAAAATTCTAAGTTGAATATTATATTAAATTTTGGACAATTTCTTCTTTTGCAAAGTAACGCAGATTTTAAATCAATTTTTCTTACTAACTTAAAAATGATTATAGTGTACCCAACTTTATGATTTTAGTTTGAGTGAGCAAATATTTTTTTCTTTATGTTCTAAACTCTTTTCAACTACTAACAGTGGCGTACCGAGGAGCTACAGAAGGGCCAGTCACTTGCAAGTCACTAAAAGCTTCTACATCAGATCTAAGAAAACGTAACGCTTCGACAAGATGCAATTGATTCTTTGTGAGATCTAATAAAAGGTAACGGTTTGACTAGATACAATTGATTTGACTGATAATTTGATATGATATAAAACGATTAGATAATTGTTAGTTCCAATACGGAATAGCGGCTCAGTCGTACATAATTCTTAACCGGGTCCTATTGATGTTGTGTTTTTCTTGGATGGCTTTATATATTTCTGTGTTTATAAGTATGCATACAAAGATTGCTAGAAATCAGTAAAAGTTCCGTAGTACCTACTGCACTATTTGCTAACCATGTGATGCATACACATGTAAATGTGCATTTGTGCATATGTGATGACATTAATTGACTCATGCTTTATTTTGTCTACTTATTTCTATTATTTTCCAATACACTTCCTGTTGTTATAAGAAGTCTAAATACGGTTTCACCTTACATGCGACCTTCAGACGATTCTACGTACCATGTTCTAGGTCAGAAGTGTTAGATAGCAACCACATTGTGTTTTGTTCAAGGAACGCTTTTATCAAAATATTTATATTATATTCATTATTTTGAACATTACTTAGTAAAGAAAATAATAATGGTGTGTGGAGAGTGATTAATTAATTTCGTTTTGTTATGAACTATCTATTATTGATTCTATTGATTTTTACTTATAGGCGAACTAGAGTTGACATATATTTGTTGTAGAAATGAGTTGGGAAAAAGTAAACTAGTCTGACGCCGGCTCTGATAATTACCACTATTAATATAACAAACCGTATTTTTTATCAGTTTCAAACAAGTAAAATTATTGAAGCGACTGTGGGAATCGTAAATGTACCTTGGAACATGCTTTATAGATTTGAGATTCACTTAAATTATGCAACGATGAGTGAACGGAGAACGGAGAACGGGGAACGGATGGTTTTGCATTGCATTGCGTAGAACTAATAACGGATATAATTCAAATTATATAAAACGAAACACCTTTTAATCCCCACAGGAGGGCCAATGTAAAAATATAAAATAAAATAATAAATTTACAAGAGAAAAATATATTATACAAATATTTATTATTTATGAGTTTTTGCAACAGAAGCATTAAGCACAATGCGCGTGTGTTTGTATGTATGTATAGTTGTGTGTATAAGAAAACAAATATACTATACATATTGTTCTATTACATTGTGTAAGACAATTGATATCTATAGAGAACAACAATTGTACACTATTTAGAAATAGATTACTGGAATTTCTAAGCTTTATGTATTTCTAGAAAAATTCCATAAAGCGTTTGTTTTGTTTAGATATAGTCTAGGTGCAACTGTTCAATATCCAAAATATTTAAAATTAAGCGGGAGAAAAAATGTTTCTAGCAGCCATTTTCTCAAGATGGAGGACTTGGCGGAAAAGCTTAATAACTAGGTTCCGTTAATAAATATAATTATTCCGTAGACTTCATTTGTTCAGAAAACTTAAAGAGTAAATCAGAAAATTGTAAATTTTCTGCAAATCAGTTCAAGGGTTTCGCGGTGGATGGCAGCACAATACACTCTTGCATCTCCGTACAATGAAGTATAAAATAACCTTCGATAGAAAATAATCTACAAATTGATTAAACTTTATCGTAACACTTCTAACAAAGTATTAATAAAAAATACACTGTTTTTCGAGAGATTTAATTAGATTATTTCTGGATCGATAAATCGAGTTCGTTTGTGATCAGAAAAAGGCGGAGTTAATCAAAAGAGTACGGCTAATAAAATAAAACCAAAAACAAAAGTGTAGTAAAATGTGTACATTAATGAACATGGACATTGTTTTGAGAAAAAAAATGAGAGGATATTTGTTTAAAAAGAGGCGGTAACTAAAAATATCAGTGGTTTGGACCAACCTACTTTTGGTTTATCAATATTTTATATTTGTTTGTATAGCAGTATCAATAAATTGTTGTTTTGCTTTTAAAATAGATTGTTTATCTTGAAATCAATGTATGCATTATTTAAAGTGGTTCACTGATAATGGTTTATATCGAAAACCAAAGTATGGATGGGTAGATAAAGGACCGTCCAAAATATGTGCTTGTCAATCATAATGGCCGAACAATGCCATTAATAACTGAAACGTTATTTATAATACTATGTCACTAATTAAAAAATTATTAAACATTTGAGATTCAGAAATTGTCCTCAACCCCTTTCAAATCAGTCCCACAATAATCAAAAGGCAATTAAAAGAAATGTCTACGACCCGAATTCAATCTGGCCTATTATGATTTTCCGAGGAAATGGAGCGAATTTATATTTTGTTTTTGAAAAATTATTAAGTGACAATTCCTTTAAAGAAGAATCATATAAGAAGACATTTATAAAATGTGATATCCCAAATAAATAAAAAAACATAAATGATTCAGAAAATATAAATCTTTAATTATGTCGATTTTAATTTAATTTATAAACAAACATCTATAATATATAGTTTGTGAGAGTTTAATGTTCCGAACAAGAAGATAGAAGACTAGACACATTTATAAAACAACCTTGTCAAGAATCTTCTTGTTCTTATACAAACCAATACGTTAAAGACCGAATAAAAAAACGTAAGAATAAAAAAAAAATCACAAAAAAATAAAATAAATAAAAATACACACAGAGTTCAAAAAGGTGCCGGCGCCGCGCGGGACATGTTAGTGTACAATCCCCAATTATTTTCTTTGGTACATTTCATTAAAAAATACACCAACATTTCTTGATATTGGAAGAAATACTTTTGCTAATAAATAATGAATATAAAAATTATAAATTTATGTGTAGACTTGCAGTATGGAGAAAGCTGGCATGGGAATTTTGGGCATGACCAAAATATGACCATATTGGGAATTTACCGCTTTGTTTGTTGCGATTTTGCCTTCCGGAGTTATTTGCAATATCTGATCAATAAAATTATTTTATTTCAAAAACTGAACTGACTAATTCATTCGATGAAAAAAAAAGATTTTGTTTGATGACAATGAACAAAAAAATATTAAATAATTCATTTTATTTTAATCGAAAAGCGTCCTTGGCTAATAATTTAATATCATTATTTAACAAGGTTGGTTTTAGTTTGGTCTGGTCACTAAACAATGTATTTAAACTAAAACTGTAACCAAAGTAAAAGTCATTCGATTGCCTAAGGGTCATCAAGGTCAACCGATTAAAATGTATTATTTCAGGTTTACAGAGAGTTAAGCAGGTCATAAAACGTCCCAGCGTTAAACAAAGAAAACTGATTAGACATTAAAAATGGGTATTGTTAGAAATAAATACTAGAATAATTAAGTAATAGACCTTAATAAAATATATTAGCTAACCGTATTAGAAATAAGTATTAATTATTAAATGTGTTATCACATCTAGAAAGTTATCACATCTATAAAACATAAAATACATATCCTTGATAAGATCCGAAACACCTGATTTGTGGAATATATTAATCAGCAACACTAGACCAGTTTCGTGAGAATTATGTTAAAAAGGAATTCGGATTCGATTCGATTTTCTTTCGTTACATAATATTTTAAAACAATACAAATTAACATTTTTTCAAACTTCTGGTTCCCAACACGTGTAACCCAACACATGCATATCATACCAAACTGATATAAATTATCTAAACGCATCTAATTAGAAAAAATATGTTATAGTTGCCTAGACAGTAATCCAACGTGAAAACACAATAAAATAAATAATTGAAAATACAATAAATATATAAATGAGATATCATTACGTTTGTAAAGGTCGGCTGCACTAGACCTTTAGTAAAATTATGCATGCATGTTAATGAACCTGGATTGGCCTAAGCCTGGACCTGGACTTGGACTGGGTTACCTTAGGTTGGGGACACTGCCAATTAAATATATTTACATATATTTATTTTATGTAAAAATTATGTATTTTTTTATTTAAATAAAACAAAAGAATTATTAATATTATTATATGTTATAAGTTCGTTTGCATGAGAATTTACTTGAATGTACGTGCGGTCAGTGTGTATGGATTAATATTGTATTTAAAGTTACATTTAAAACAAAATGTTTTTATGTGTTTTTAATCTTCCTGGAAAAAATTAACCTAGTTTATATAGCAAGTAAATACAAAGATATCATTACGAAGTTCGTGTTAAAAATATGTTATTATTTAACGGTTTCATCTGATTGAAGAAAGGTGAATAAAATCGGTTACAGATTTTTTTTTTAAATATTCTTACCCCTCACTCTGATAACTTATTCATTTCATTATCATGCATGCGTAATTTAACCAACTTTGTTTCATAATTTAAGACGTATTTATTCGATATGTGAAATTGCAACAATACCTTCGCCAAAAATAACCACGGTGTCAAATTTCAAATTCTTAAAATTATAATTTCTTTTATTATCTAGATACTTAATAACGGCTTCCTACCGAGCCTTCTAATTTTCTCAATATCCCAATTTATGCAATTTACTCAATAGTCAATAACGAATTACATAATCAAAATTCCAACTTTCTATCTATTACGGATTAGACTTAGAGGAAAATGTGTCTAAAATTTTCGCCAATGTTTCCAAGAACTTCAGTGAATTAAAACTTGAAACCCATACTGTATTCCATTAATTAAATACTTTATAAACAATTGTTTTTTTGTATGTAAAACAATAGAGAATAAATAAAACGCACATTAAAATTGACCAACGTCCGGCTTCTGTTGTAAAAATATAAGAATACTTAAAAAGCAAGTGAAGACGATCAAAATATTTAAAACGTAGCACTAAGTGACACAAAGTTGACAACTGTCTGTTGAAGAAACCATTTGTGTTCAGTTGAGTTCAAAAGAAAGCACGCGGATCGAACTGTAGATATCTTATCACTTAGATGTGTAACTCGAAATTCATCAGTGATAGTGCCGCGTTAAGATTAGTGTCAAATATACACCTATTATGATTGTAAGTTATTTCTTGATTGTATTTGTATTTGTGTGGTGGAATTGTTTCTAATTTTATAATCAAAGAGCTAGTAACGAATTTAAATATAATTTTGTATAGTAAATTGTGCCTACACAGTAGTAAAACAAGGCAATAAAATTGTACTAAAATTATTGCCAAATATTATGTTTAGGCAGTTTAATAATCTTAAATTTTAGGCACGAAAATAAAACTGTCAGGTACTTTGGACGGTTATTAAGTATGGGACTGGTTGCCCCAAATTTGAATTTAATAAAGAAAATATATTTTAGAACCTTAATTGTCGATGTCAAATTTGATAAAGTTTAAGTGAACTGGTGTAGTACAAATTTTATATCAACCCTTACCTTATAATAAGTAGCAGAATACGAAAGAGAAAACGACTCACCTGAAACATAAAAGAAACATATATTAGATTGAACATCTTATGCAATTATGTATACAAGAAATTACACATTTCCAAAATCGATAAAATATTAATGAAATTGATTAGGTCGGAAAATTCAACTCCGAAAATGTCTAAATATGGTTTACTTAATTTAAATAAAATAAAACCTTAGAATCAGTGTACCAACTATACAATACATTAAAATTAATAATTGCACGCAAAGTTTTATGAAGTTTGACTAGTAATGTACAATGGAGAGGGTTGTGGGTGGCAAGACAGGGTAGGGCAGGGAAGGGCCATAAATTATCAATGTCGGAATATTATTAAACAGTAAAATACGTAAGTTAAGTTCAATCTTATATACATAAAGTTTATGATTCACCAAGATATTAATAATATATTAACATTAATGTGAAATTTGCTTTAATATTAGTTTCCTAAGACTGTGTTTCTGTATTCTTAGCTTAAGCTTTAGCTGTATTGTATATGTATGGGTGTGAGTATATGAACTTAAGGAACACAGTGTAAAGTGTACAGAGTATGAAGTAGGTATTATATTTGCTTAATAACAAAGTTTGAGCTATTAATCTTAACGATTGATTACTCGAAAGACATGGGACATACTCGTATACATACACATACACATACAAAGGTAACGATGTATTGTAATACTCTTAAAATTTCTTGATGGTATATAGTAGATTTATGCATAATGTAAGACAATATAAAACAAAGTAAAATTATCACTAAAATAAATAAACTAAAATAAAAATGAATAACTTAAGGGATGTCCAAGGTTACACTACTTTTTTGTTTTGCTTTATTTTCTCTATTCTTCAATTCTTTTATATTTTGTTAATTAGTCTAAGGCAATATCAGGCCCATATTTTACGAAATATGACTACTTTTGATCAAACAAAGCAATCTGATACCTTTGATCTTATTAAATTTGGCAAAACTAATTACTGCGTTAAAATTAATTACATTTTCAGCGACAATCTGACCTAAATACTATAAGGCCCCACTTTCCATCTGAAACTCATCGTAACTACAGTACTGCGGCTTCATATAAAAAGTATTTATAATTTTTTCTTTAAGAATGAGCTTTAAAGATCTGTTAACGTACTTATAACAAACAACTTTCAGTAAAAGCTCTCGACATTCTGTAAGAAAAGCTCGATAATAATAAAAAACATATAAATAAATATGTAAATACTTCTTACACGGGATGTACACTAAATTCATACATTATAACACTAGTCTGAGTATAATATGACTATGTTTCAAAATGTTAGAAGATTTTTCTTTACACTGTAGCAAGCTCTATCGGAGCTTTAAGTGAACTAGCGTCAAACGTCACACCTCTGAACCATGATATGATTGAACGATATTGCTATCTCATTTTAACACACATACATACATAATATAACTTTTCGTTCACACCTTCAATAAAATGATATAGATATCTTTCTCTTTTACTCATTTATTATAATATATCTTTCTTCTTTTATATATCATTTATACATCATCTCTCTTCTTTCTCATTTGATTTTAGTATAGTGATATCCTTGTTTTACACGCGATAAAAATAAATGTTTATAACTGTTCCTTCTCTCTCACACCAGGTGCTACGTTACTACGATAGTATGATTATCGTTTACGTATATACGTTTTAAAAAAATATATATATAAGTTCGACTTGACTGATTCGTGCTGCCACCTAGTATTTAAGTAACGGAATATGCTTGAACTAAACTTTGTTTTATAAATATTCTTTAGGAAATTATTTTCCATCAGTTGGATTTTACACCTCTGCTAGACAGTAGCTAAACGATTTTGTCTCACTGCTGGTCCAAGCGATAATATTGCTTTATGTATGTATCTTATTTTAAACCAGACCACATTGTTTATCAAATTTATTGCCTTTCTAATTACTATTAGTAATTAATGAAATATTAAATTACGATATATAATATATAACAAAATTTTGTGTTTTTAATAATCCGTAGTTTTCATTTAAAACAAATTGCACCAACGTTTATTTATTTATATTATTACACAAAAAATAACGATTTGTTTTTGACTATAATTTTTATGAAAGAACTGCCCTTTAAAAATGTAGAGTCAAGCAGAGAACATATGCGGAATGTAAACTACACTATGTAAGGAATAGAGGTGTCTAGACTTTGTGTATATGTAAATGTAACTACATGTGTATATATTCAAAGCAACAGTCGATTGGCGAGCTTTAGAGCTTTTCGTTAAAAGCTCTCTCAACATTTGCTTTTATGTTTCGGACTCTACAATATACCCGTAACATGTATTACAACTACTTTTATTGAAAATTATATAAAGTATAGCATTCATATTTAGTACTACAATACAAAGTTCAAAATGTAGAGTCGTCTCTATCGCACTTATTGGTTTTATATCACTTCGCAAAGTCTCGATCTTGCGAGGTGATGATATCGTAACACGGTGTTACTAATACTTAAATTGGTTTAACGGTTGACGAATATTAAATATAATTTATATGGTTGTACGGATAATATGGTATATCCAGACGTAGCAGCAGACGTAGCATAGACGTGAAGTTACTGTGTTACTCGACAGAGAGCAGTGCAATGTCAATGGATGTATTACATTGAGGATAATGATACAGTATCTCTACATGATAATCATATACAGCATCTCTATGACTTTTAGTTAAATAAGAGAGGGAACAGAGGTGGTATATAACATATCAATCATGCCCACAACAAGTATTTCTATTGGACGAGATATAAAATGAAGGCGTGGCTTGAAAAAGAAAAGAACACCATTCAATATCTTTGTATACAAAATATCTCTATACGCCTATAAAATTACCACATATATATACACTAAAAACAAACACATTGATAATATATAAGTCCACCCTTTTTCCTAACTATAAAAATAAAAAAGAGTGGGGATAATATTATATTTTCAATAGTATTATATTATCCCCACTTTATTTACGACGGTTCTGAAAAAAATCGTAGCACTTCGGTTCTTTTTTGATGTAGATGTAGAGAAAGCGTAGCAGACGATGTAGATTTTGTGTGAAAGAGATAAAAAATATATAAATGTGTTATGTGTATGTATTTAAATTCGTTGTGGCGTTTATATGTGTTTCGTAGACGATGAACGTGTGAAGTAGTATGCGCGCGTGCTAAACTAATACAAATGAATATCTCTGTATGTGTTTTTTATATTAGTGTGCGTTTTATACAGTGACGGAGTACGGTACGGTAATTAATTATAAAAATTTTAAAATTACAAAAAGGACAAATTTTTTTAATGGTACTTTGAATAAGTTTCTTAAATGTTTAGTGAATTTTAATTTAAAAGACGTGTACAACATTAACTAATAATTAATTTTCAATAAGTAAGAATTAAAATTAAAAAATTATTAAAAACTGTTCTAGAAAACCAAGATTAGGCTGTAAATTTACCATTTACATATAAAACTTACTTAAATCTAGTAAATATGCATATACACGACAAGTTTGACAAGTGCAGTACGTTTGTTTTCAAATTTAAAAATACATTTTTTCGAAAATTTAATATATTTCTACTGCGTAACCTATTGTGTGGTATAAATCTTTTAAATTCTTGATTATTACAAACAAAATAATAATAAAATCAAATAAGTAAATCAAGGAATAATATATACAACATAGCAGAGTAGTGGTGATGCCGCAGGATATTTCTTGAAAATCTTGACTTATTTCATATGTATCGATTAAAAATAACTTCAGCATTAAATTAAAAGTATTAATAAATTTTTGAAAGGTGACGCATTTGCACCCCTGCATTTAAAAAATCACAGAAGAAATAGTCACCGCGCCGACTCGCGTGGAGTGTATAACGTTTCGCGGTGGCATGTCCTCGGCCTCAGTCCTACTCGCTGACACAACGCTATATGTTTGATTGAGGTACTATTCTACCCATAGAGCCAGACCCAGTGCCACCCTCTTCGAGCCACCTCTATGACCCGCGGTGATCCCCCGCAAGTGTCGCTTCACCCCGTGTCAAAAGAATAGAAGACACCGTCAGAAACAAGAGCCTCCCGCGACGAAAGATCTTTTATACACTTTTTATATCTAACCCTTGCAGAACTGCATCATTGTTGATTGTACCGTCCACAAAGTTGGAAGCTTTTACAAAGAATATTATTTGAAATAAAAATATATTGAGCTTTCTCTGTAAGATATAAATAAAAGCCGTGTGAAAATTATCTAAAATAAATTAAACAAAACGGTTTTCTTAATTATATTGTGCAAATGTGTGAAGAATTGGATTAATATACATCTCTGAAGTGTAAGTGAGATAGAAACAGTATTAGTTATAAAACATAGTGTAACAAAACAAGAAAACAAAGTAAATTCACCACTAAACTTTGTTAAGCAAATGTTATATATATTTTTATATAAACATATACACATATTAATCTACATAATATCTTTGTCTCTACGTGTATAGGTCTCTATATATACACGAAACTACCCCCTCCATTTAGCGGTTACAAATCCCCCACCTAAAAATCAAAATAGTTTTTTTTTCTGTTCTCTCCTTTTCTAACAAATACATTTATATATACGTTTGAGTAGTTACTCTATACATATATATAGTCGAGAATAAAACCTAGGTTACTACTTTAAGTATATTGGTACGGTACGTCCCACAAACTTTGACTTGCTTTTGTAGTAGTAAGTAGTATGGTTTGTTTTCTGTATACATACATTTTGTGATTCCCCCCACCACGAACTCTACTAGTAAAATTGTTTGTGTGAAACGACGACAAAACTAAATTCTCACATTTTTAAATACAATTTAGAAGGAGAGCGAACGGTACAGAATTATAAAATTATTATTGAAAAATCGTGAAGTTGTACTACAAAAAAAAAAAAAAAATACAGTAGTGAAGTTAAAATCAGTGTTTTATCTCATACACCTACTGGATTTTGTTAGGAGATGTGTACTTAAATGTGAAATGTATGAAACCTGTACTTTAAAACATAGTTACAGTGCTCGAAAACATATTTATAAACGAAACAATTAATAAATATAGTGTTGTGCTGTTTTAAAATCGTGAGTTCTGTTCGCAAATGCTAATTAACCTTTTAAACTTAAATTTCGTGATTCTCCACCTACGCTACTAGTATTACCCGATTGAAAATAACGAAACGTGTGTGACCATAACAGTTATATAAAGTGTTTCAACTTAACTAAATTGTTACAGTTACACAAAACAACGACTGTAGTCTTCAAATCAGTTCAACAACTTTGTGGTTTTATGTGCTTTATTTTGACAGTTGGTTTTCATGTAAGAAGGTGTCAACGAACTTAATAAACTATGATACTAATGTGTGTAACAGACGGTTAAATATAAACTGACGTTTAAATTCAGTTTTCAAATGATAGCTAATTGATTTAGCTGTTTTTTAAACTAGTGGTGCTAAAATACAATGTCCCAGTTCATTTATCGTGGATCGCCTACAACACAGGTAAGTTTCTCTACACTACAAGTAATGCAACACATACGTACTGTACTGTACATAGATAGTTTAACTAGTTTATTATTAAAGTTACTTTAAAGCATTCCATTTGCTTTGCTGCTAAAGTCTGACCGTGCGAACTTCATTACAAAACACCACCGTGTCACATACAGCATCAATTAAGAGAACTGGAATTACGTAAATTTGTAAATTAAATCAATTAGGTTTAAATGAATCAGGTTAGCTAACTACTGCGTACACATGTTTCTGTGAAATAACTCTCTGAAGACAACTTAACTGCAAATTAAAAAAACAACTATATATTTCAAATCCAAATATAGGCAATTAGCGATCGCTTTGTGAATGAGAAACTATAAATAACCATTTTAAAAACGATTCCAATTGCTTGCTTAAATAACTTGATGTAATTTTGTTAAGTATTAGATTAATAATTCAGTGCTTACGTCATGCGGAGGGAATCTAGAAAACATGTGTTTCTCATGTTGCGATTTATGCGCGATGATTAAACACTCCATAATTAATAGCTGTATTGTTATTACAAAAATAATTACAAACACTCGACTTTTTTAATTAATAATAACACCACTCTTGTTTTGTTCTACTTATAGATTGTAACTACCTAATAAATTAAGTTATGTTTGCTCTATATAAAGAAAACACGTTACACACAAAAATTCATGCAGTTGGTCTGATAAGATTATTATATAATTGGTAATCTATATAATAGCAATTCAATTTCATAATGAAAGAAAATACCTAGGTATAAAATTGTCTTGCAGTGCTAGATTTACATCTACTAGCTTACTACAAGCTAATTCAATTGGATAGTTACATAAAATGATAAAAATTTATCTGCTAATTTCACAAATGTATAAAAATTAATTAATACACATGAAACGTAGTCTACAATATTCAAAATAAACACAACATTTATAAAGGAGATACGTTCATAAGTAAATTTTACGTAAATATTTCAAAACTAAGTGTAAAAGGTTTTATTCATTTATATAAATATACCCCAAATGATATAACACGTGTTTCATATTGTCCTAGAAACAAAATGCTATCAATAATTAATTATATATCACAAATGTATTTAATTAAAATTAACTTTCTAACACATGTATAAAAAAATTATAATTGTGAACTAATTAATTTGCTAATAATTCGGGTACACTGTTAAATGTTGACTACTTATTTTTGCCAACTCATCGTGCTCGAAATCTTTAGCCACAACGCGACCGAACGAGCACACTAGTAAAACACATATCTACATATCAAAATTCAAAATTACTTAACAAAAATATATATTAGTAACACATTTTCCTAATAGCTAAACTATATGTAAAATACCGGCTAAAAACAATCACTTGGATTTAAGTGTTATGTGATATAACAGTTTTGTGACCAATTTTACTGCTTTTTAAATTTACCTTTTTGGTTATTAGCATAATCATACATTTTCTTCTTAGGAACAATTATAATACATTAAGTTTTTTAGAAGGATTAAAAGATATAAAGAATTAGACCTTTTTAGATTAAATAATACCAGGTTTTGTTTAAATAAAATATTGCATAAAAAACAATGTGTTGTGTTTAGCGGGTGACTACAATGTAACAGTGTCCATTTATTAACAATAATTGTTTTATAATTGCACCATTTATATGCAAATATTTAATGCTTCAGGTTTTCTTGTTTTGACATCATTATGTTGCTTTTAACTTGTAATATTTAAAAATATTCTCTTATCATTACTTATCATAAACAAATACATCGTTATCAAAACGAATTTCAAATAAATTGACATCTAATTGTTCATTTAGTACTCGTATACATATAACAACCGATTTTGTTACGAGTAGATAGTGTTAATAAACGCTAATGTAAAATATAGAAAAATTAAATCACAATTTTTAAAAATAACGGTTTACGGTTTGTCCTTGCCAAATTTCGGTATTGATAACCGTTTTCGCAACGTTTATATTTAGAACCAGTACAATTAAAAAAGGAGTCATTCCTCAAAGGAAAAAATTGCCAAACTTATTACATATTTTTCTAGATTCTGTAAATACCGTTCTTTAAATGAAAAAAATGGGTTTTTCGATTCTAATTTTGTCAAAGACCGACCACATTTAACCAATGAAAAATCGAATAACTGGAACAAAATTATCAACAAAGCTTTATAATAAACCTCAGTTAACTAAGAATTGAAAAAAAGGTTCTTAATATATAAGAATATATACTAAAAAACAAATTAGTTTAACATATAACAGAAAATTATTTTGTAAATTAAAGATATAAATTAAAATGTACGGAACTAGCACAGCGGGAAATTATGTTCCATAGTAATAATTAATTAACAGTACATATAAGTCTTTATGTAGTACATAAGGAAACAAAAGTGGCACTACCTTATTTTATGTAATTAAAAACAAATATATCAAGTAATCGAAATTCTTACATGAGTCATTCAAATTCGATCAAATAATTATTAGACATAAAGCTCAAGTCGATCAATATGTACGAGTAGGTATATCCGAAAATATCAACAAGACAAATTTACTTTAGTTTAACACAAGAAACCTTTTCCGATATTTGTATAGGTTTTCTTAAAGTGCGAAACCAAACGAAGTTGGTCACTTCTCCACAACTCTCTACAGATGTCACCTCAAGTACTTGTACCTTTTGTGGGCTCTAGGGATAACTGGGTGGGTTACCAAAAGTTTTACATGTTGTTCTGTAACCGTTTTATACTAAATAAACACTTAGCTTTTACATATTAAATTTAAAACTACATTGTTGTATGTCTTTGACGCATAAATATAGAATAATGCGCTTAAATATAACAATTACATTCATTATAATCCGATGAAGCGATGCCAGCTGCTTGAAATAAACGATGATTCAAAATTATTCATTCATAGTTAATAGAATATGATGCCAGAGTTGTAAGTTGATTTAACTATAGATTTTGTCAACGTAATTAAAAAAAATTATATTCATTACTAAGCATGTTATAGTTATTAATAATTAAAAATACTTTGTAGTACGCGTGTATAATTAGCAGATTGCAATTATGCCAGGTCAAACCTTTAAAAAAAAAAATCATATAAATTCGCAGTTCTCACAAACACAAACGATGATCAACTGGAAAAAACAAAAGAAATGAATTCGATTTTCAAAAGAATTCGTTGTGTCAAAATTTTAATTCAATCAACCGACTACTTTTCGAATTTTGCGAGCACAAACATAAAGCTCTTCCACATAATTTGAACTATATTTATTTACTATCATTTAATAATTCCCAAAAAAATTCCAAAAGAAAATAATGTACATATCAATTTTTGATTATAAATATTGCATTTAAAATTCATTTGATAAAGAAATTGTCAACTAAATTTGTATTGATTATTAATTTCAACAAAAATGTTGTTAAAGCAGTAAATATTATTGTTGATGAAACGGAAAATATTATAACACGATATTGTCGCATTCATTAGTCAATTTACAAATATTATTAATCACCAAAACAAGAATAATATACTTATATGTGATTGTAGAAAAAATACACTAATTATTTTTTTGTAATTAAAAGAATTCTAGTAACACAATAAATAATTACACATTTAACAATTAGAAAAGTGTGCAATTAACAATGTCGTATTGTTAAACAACAGGAAGTCGTTGTATTTGCTGATTTCGCTGATTAGACGGTAACTATAATCGTTTTGCAATTCTTCGTTTCACTCTGTAACATGATATTTTGACAAATGAAGTCAACAAATGCCTTGCTGCTTTACCAGCTTCACCGTTAGCCTGATTGTATTACAAATGTTTATTTTTTTGCATACGTTTGCCCATTTTTACGCGTTCATTCATAATTTTTTCTAGTAATTCTCTTGCATATATTTTATTATATGTAATTGAAAATGTTTTTGGATTATCACGAGCTATGAATCAATTTCTCTTTTCATTATTTATTAAATATTGTTTCTAGTTCGAAAGATAAGCTTCTTTCAAAATTTAGATTAATAAGAGTTAAAAGATAAGTTGTTAAGGTTATCCTTAAAAATTACATCTTAATTAAAGTTTAGTTTAGGTCCAGAAATATGAAAAATATTTTGATTAGTTCCTTCTTCAAAAATGGTAAAGTATGAGAAATACGGTGATGAAATGAACAAATTAAAATATTCTTCTCAACAAATAAAGATAATGGTCCCGATAACAAATTCACATACATACTTTTGACTCAAATGGCTATAAAAACTAACCGTATCATTCAATTAAATTAAAATAACTTAATATTTATGACTTAATGTCCATATTACTAATTAATTAATTATTTTTTTTGAAAATGTAATTTTTTGTTCAAGAATTGATTTAATTTTTGGTGCTATGTATATAGTAAAAATAGTATTTTAATTAATAAAACAAAAGGGTAAAATTCTTAATTTTAACTGTATAATAATTCATAAATATGTATACAAGATTGTAACCGTGAGAGCGTTACAAATATGTAACTTTTTAAAAAAATATTTAATATGTAAAATATTCTAAACCGTTATAAAAAAAATTAATTGTAATAAAACTGTGTGGGGTTATTAATAAACAGAAATTAAAGAAACAGCTGAAAGAACCCACGAAGGAAGGAACCAAGGATTACCTGTACCTCGCGTTGTAGGGTCAAATAAACGGCTTTGGGAATCGCATAGTCTGACCGATGACCAATGCTTAGTGGCCACACACAAATAGTCATAAATGTTTGATATTAGTATAATTATATTCGTCATAAAACGCTTTGTGTTCTAATTTTATAACTTAGACCATTTATTTATGGTTTAACATGAAAACTGTGCCACTAATAATAATAAATAACCAAGTTCGTATACAGGTATATTAATTACGAGTATATTATACTTAATACTTGTAAATACGATTTTGGTAGACACAAATTTAAGTAGACTTCACTTATTAATATTAGTCGCTTAATTGTTAATGATATTTATTACTTTGTTATTATTGGCAAATTTTATTTACCAATATTAAAAAACAAATGAATACCACACAAGTCCAATTCAAGACGCATGGTGTCAGAGAAAAATTTACAAAAAAGGCACTTGAGTCCTATATGGGTGTTTCTATGTAAGAGTTGCTCTCAACAGCGAGTTTTCTCTAAATACAATCAATTTGAAATAAAAATTAATTTCTATATCACTTCAAAATAATCTTGTCAATAATCTTCAACAGTTATCATACTTATTTTACTAGAAAATCGCTGAGTGATAAAATTGACTACTATTAAATATATAAACAAGTTTGAACGTGCTTCATTTAACTTTATTTGTCATCTCTATTGTTCTATACAGAAATAAATGCCGCTTGTATGAGACATACGTAGTATATGTATATATACCTATAGAGATATCTATATATTCTAATATCAAAAATTCTTTAATGAAATATTATATTACAAATAATATTATTAGATTTCAATGCATATACATGTGGGTGTGTTTGGATATATATATGTGTATATATGTTTTTCACCGGAACTTCTATGCTGATGACTGCGCATACAATCAGGTTCGCTGTTATGCTGGTTCAGCATAAAATTTAACAGGGAAAGGGACCAAACAATTTTAAACAAAACTAAATAAATAAGTATGTATATAATTTTAATTCGCTTTAATAAAAAATATGTTTAAATTTGTTAAAAAATATTTCAGATGTACTAAATAGGTCCCGTGCGGTCTTAATTTAATTTTCACGTAGATGTGTATTGTATAGTGTTAATGTTTAGTGTTTTATTCTTGAATGGGCTTACTATATTAAGAATACACTGTCATTTAAGATGAATTTCATCAACAAATAAATAAATAAATTTATATCAACTTGAAATATTAGAACTTATTAATTTTATGCTCAATATAATGATACTATTGTATATATATACACAGATGCGTTTAGATCAAGAGAGAAAATAACTATTATAATCAGGACATACGAAAATGTTATAAATCAAATTATATTTTGTTTATTATGAAATATTTTAACAGTGCATATTATGTTTTAATTAAATAATTTTTTGATGATTCATATCCGTAGTATGACACTTATGAATTAAATATATCTATACGAATTATGTGTATATATGTATACACATACATATATACATTTAAAATGATATACATTCTAAACAAGTCTTCGCAGTTAAGTATGTTTGGGTTTAAAATTGTATTTTAATATGTACCGTGTATCTACATTAAATCGCAAGCATGTTCATAAGCTTCTAGGTTGCCTTGCGCCAGGTTTAGTTATTTTTATCAGCGTCTATTGGCAGTTGAGACTTACTACATTGGGCCTCATTGTGAAATACACCACTGTCTGTATGTATATCGTACTGATAGCAATAAAAAATGATCTTGCTTGAATGAAATGCCTGCTAATTCAAAACTATAAGTAGTGGAATAATTTCGCGTCTTGTAACAATATAAAAAGACATCTGCAAGCCTGAAATTCCTTGAGATTTATGTGCATTTCGTTAATACAATACGAGGACACTCAAGTTAAAGTTCCAAGTAATGCGAGAGAATAATCAGCCCACTCCGTGGAATAATAATCAGGTGCCCTGTCCTACCTGGCCTGATCAGACCTATAAAATTGTACAGGTGTAGCGCGAATTGTGATTGGTAATATTAAACACTGGATGGAATAAATTCAGTCAATTCAACACAATAAACAAAGAAGTGAAACTTTTTTATTTGATTGGTTAAATTAATGAATTATTAATGAAACTGTATTTAGTGATTTAATTAATTGATCAGTTTAAAAAGTATATATTTACATTTATCACGTTGTTGCTTGAAGGTACTAGTTTTCTCTCATTCGCACTCATTGTGTTATCAGCTATGTGAATGAAGTTTAATTGTTGCGGGACAATGTTGCACCTATAACACATTTTTGTTTTGTGATGATGTTTCAATACACATAATAAGTTCTCTCCTTTTAATGTGTTCTCAATATAAGAAATAAATATTCGTATCTTCGAAAATGAAAATTCACTTGGCCTGCATTCGATTTCTCTTTCCACTTTTCTTTCGAGATTTTGTGAAAACTGAACTTCGTATTTTGTTATAATTAGTGTAGTGAATTAATTAAATAGTACTTTAGAGTTTGTATTCCTTCGGTACTTTTACTGAATATAATAAAAATTCGACGTTATTTTCTATCTAAAAATATATGATATACACCGTAATAATAAACACACTATAAAATTTTAATATATACGTTTTTTAACACATTTTTCTGCCTACACAATAATTTATTCTGAAGACGTTGTCATGTGTCGTACAAGTGTACATCATGAGATAACGCCTTATGCATTTTAATCAAAGATTAATTCTCAGTTTTGCGGCGGTTACTTCTTTTAATTCATTTACAAACAACAAAAAAATGTTAAAAGTCAATTTATTTAAAAAGGTGTTTACTTTTGTTTAACACACATTCACGCAAGTCACATTTGAGTTAGGTGTGTTTAGAATTGCATAAACACGAGTATGTTGGAAACACAGAAAACATAGACGCCCTGAACGTTAAGGCATTGCGACTGCTACAATGATGGTGAACTCTTTCTTAAGGTAGAATCTATAGAAATCTAGTGAAACATAAGAAATGTTAACCCAGTAAAGACGCGCCAGAACATCATGAAACAAGCCAGAGTACTTGTATATGAAGATCAGAATAAACATGCTTCCTACGCACAGAAGGTCAAACCTCTGGAGATTTTTATCAGCGTGTAAATATGCATCTGCATACTATATTACAAATTATTTTATTAACTTGAAATTACAAAGTAACTCTTTGCATAAACATTTATTTAATCGTTTGTATATAATAATTTTAAAGTAATGCCTCATTTTTATATTTCTTAATACTAATAAAATCCAAAACATTACTTAAGAGCTTTTTTTTCTATATAAATTCTTAATATTTATGATTTGTACAGTGTAAATGTGCAATTGTAAATAATAAATGAATTCAATGGTACAATATTAAAAACATTCGCTGCAATTAAACGAGCAGGGACCCTGCTTTAACGACGCGTATTGCGTAGTGCGCTTTCATTCCCTATTCCATTTCATTTTCGCTCTCGTTCCCATTCCCGGGAATATACGTCACTGCAAATAAAACGTTGGCAACCTTTTCTACACCATGGAGAAACTGCACTACTTGTGCTTACTGTATGACTACTCCCAGGACAACCCTGTGACTTCAAGCACGCGAGAGCTACAAATACATATTCATCTAAAGATGCTGACAGTTTTGGGACCGGTGGAGCTAGACGAAGCTTCACCTTCTACCCCTTAATAAAATGTGCAAGATTCAACTTGCTAGCGTGCGTTACATTTATACCAAGGCAATAACATACAACTTTAAAGAAATAACAATGTTTAATACCTAGCGAATATTACAAATTTGTATATGACATTTTCCTCTACCTCTAAAGACGGTTCTGAAAGGTTGCAATCCCCTGTCGCGTACCAGGCCATGTTATAAACAGCCCTACTACACCATGCAACTTCCATAACACTCGTATACTTATTATATTCATAATTTATGACTTTTAAGTGTTTAATGAAATATTTCTGTGAAATACTTCTCGAACACAAATAAGCGATATTGTACATAATGGTATAAATGTATTTTATATCAATACAATGTCTTTTTATATGTACATGTATCATTACACTATAGTATTAGAAATTATAAAATATGTATACTTAAAAGTTATGATTATTGTTACTTTATATTTTAATTACTTACTTACTTTAATTAGTTCTTATTCTGAATAATACTTATGTTCACTTATCGTCCAAAATTAGTAAGAGGTCGTCAGTGATATAGCTAGTTCATATATGCTTTATAACAATATGTATTTAATTAATTTAAATGCACAATTACAATTATTTTATGCCTACTTAATTTTGATATGTTATTTTATCAAACAAGAGTCAAACGTCATCGTATTATTGCACTCATTACAATAAGCTGCTAATTATTCTACACTAGTGCAGTGGTGTGGTGTCCTCCTTCATTTATATTATTGAAACATCAATGACCTTAAAAAATATTGGATTGATATATGATTGCGTTATTTTTATAAATTTAATTACATGAAAAATATTTCTCATTAAATTCAAGATACAGACCACCAAAGCTGAGTTATATATATAACATGTATAAGTAATCAATTTATAATTATTTGTCGACATATTTGTATAAATGCATACGAAGTTGAAAGGGTCAACATAATTAGAATAATCGAAACAAC